>OY829326.1:169685583-170325638 GCA_963691655.1 Toxonevra muliebris | reverse complement strand
CAACACTTTTGGCGTCAAGTGCAAACATTTTACCTATGATCAATAAGAATATTGCAAATCGTACACCTACACACTGTGGGGGAATCGTAAAATGAAAAAAAAGTATTAGGGATTTCATCGAAATGTATATAATTTGGCTTTTGCCAAACTTTCACCAACCGACATTTTTTTACTATACATACTTTATTTATATTAAACATAAGCTATGTTTACGCTTTCTTTATCTGTCTGTCTATATTTACATATAAATAAAAGAAAGCATTTTCAGCAGCTATAAATAAACCAAAAATATATTTTTCTTTTGAATATATTTAACCAAGTGTTTAACTTGGGTCTAAATCCATTTAAATGCAAAAAAATCTCTACTTAAAACCCTTTTGTTAAATGAAAATTTATTTAGGATTTTCTCTCATTGTCCACTGTGAACAAAAGAATTAAAAAAAGGGAAATGCAGAGAAGTATTTGATTCCTTGTTGAATCAAAATATCAACAAAATTTTAGGAGGGAAAAAGTTTTTTCTATACAAGTTTTCGATTTAAACATGACACAGTGGAGTAGATTCAACAATTTCCAATCACTCATTGGCGCATTTGTGAGTGGATGTAAGTGGTTGTGTTTTTGTTAGTATTTGCCCTTCAGGAAAATTTTAAACGCGTCCCAAAAAAGTTCCTTTGAAGCGCTAACTTTGTGCTCTCGTGGAAGCTAGTAAGCGGAAAACTTTAAAGTGCTAACATTGGGTTTATTAGAACCCTTCCAAGTGTGTGAAAGAGCATTTCCAAGGAAGACTAGGGGGAAACACTTGCACTTTATAATTCTATTCTCACATGGTTAATATGAAAGTAAATATAAATTAATTACTCCAATTATGTTTGTATTTGTAAGGAGCAATTACAGAGCTATGGAGTTTAAAAAAATTGTTGGCTGGAAAATTTAAAAAATCGGAATTTATGGTAAACATTTCAGAACACTCGGACACACACAATTTTGAACCTGAAGATTAATATCTTCTGATTTCAAATTTCGAAAATTGCTTTTCCTTTGTGTTCGTCTAGATCAGTATAAACTTTTCTTTGCAGTTACTTTTCGATTTGGCACTATTCTTGCTTATGTTTATGCAATTTTGTTTTTGTTATGCTTTTGTGATTCACTGTACTTAAGTGCAAATGAATCTTTATATGCCCAGCCTTCGAAAATCAAAGAAAATATGTTTTTTGGGCTCCTCTAATGTACATACGTGTGTTGTGTAATCGATACTGCAATTCTCAAATGAATTGTTGTTGTTGCTTAAGAAAAACTGTCTTTCAAAGGTTCAAAATAATATGTTGTTAATTTTGTTATTTATTTTGTTTTATTTAAATATTTATTTTTTGTAAAAGTTTTAGAACTTTTTACAATATTTTAATGTATTAATTTTAACTAAACTAAAAAAAAAAAAATTTAACGATATGCAGAATTTACGAGTACTAACTAATTTAAGCAAACACATTTTGCTTTGATAAAAACTTTATCGTTGGTTATGGTCAAGTCGAATGTGCTACAACAACAAACCGAATTTATAAGAAAATTGAAGATTAATTAAATTACTCATTCAACTTTCTTAGAGTGCACTGAGCTGCGTGTTTGTTAAATTTCTATGTATAACAAATTTTATTTACTTGCTGACTGCTCTTGGTTAATGACTAGATTAAGCTTGAAACTAGATATGTTATTTTTGGGGCAAAGGCATGGACAGCCACTTAGGCAAGTTGCAGTATTTGTGCTTTTTTTTATGGCAATAAAATATTTGTCGTCAACTGTTTTTGGTATTATGCCTATTATAACTATGGTAAAACCTGAAAAATTCATGGCAATTAATTTTATTATCATTGAAAATCACTTTGTTGAATTTTTGTGATCACTACTGGCATCTAAAATTGGAAGGTGAGGCAGTGGACTGTTCATGGCAATAAATAGCAGCACAGTGGAAAAGTGGCAGGACCAAATGAAAGCAATCACCTTGATTTTCGTGCAGCAGAGCAAATATTACCGTACAGATATTCTTTTGATATGATAAATAGGAGTAAAAAAGCTAGCAAAAACGAAAAAGCTTTACATTATTTTTAGTTTTTCCTGCAGAAACCACGAACTATTTATATTATAAATAGTAACATAATGAAAAAATAACAAGAGAAAACTTAGAATAACTGAAATTTTTAGATAGAACTGACTAATTTCTTATCAATTTAAGTAGCAGACTGAACAAACTACTTGTTGTTATTTTGTAGTGAATATGGTTATGGTGAAGAATAAGTTTCGGTGTTCCATTAAATAAAACACACTAGGGATTCAAGTTATAATAAACAAAAATTTGTAATGAGCAATTGAAATTTTTGTAAATTTATATTAAAGGAAATACTGTAGCAAATTAAATCAAATTCAACAGACTTGAAGTAGTCTCTAAGCTAACTGTTGTAAAAGTTATTACCATCAGGCAATAACGACGCACAGTGGTGCGTTTGATCGATTTAGACGTGATAAATTCAAAGTCGAATTTAAGTTTTATTTTTATTGTTAGATTAACAGATCCCCACTGACCTTAAAAAAGTTATTTTCTAGTGACCTAATCGCTATTTACATTATGTAATTAAAAGTCAAAGTGCGTGCATGTGATTATTCGTATAGAAATCAATAAGCACTTTCAATGCATGCAATTTGAAAAAAACGGAAATGTTTTAGTTTTGAGTTACTTAGAGCCCTGAATAAAATGTCAAAAATTTGTCCAGCTATGTACTTCAAAATAAAATAAAAACTATTAAAGTATCTTTTAAAACGTTGTTGTAATAAATTTTTAAGTTTTAAGGTCTTTTTAGTACTTAAAAACTCAATGTACTGTAAATATTTTAAAAAATCTAAATATGAGTATATTTTTGTGACGTTATGGAATTAGTATTTTTCCAATATGTGTAATATCTACTTCCATAATCCGAAGAGGTTTGGCTTCGTACAATTTTTCCACTTTTCCGAAAAAACTATTTACCAAAATATTACGACTTACACTGATAACACTGTGCAACAAAAATTTTATAAGCAAGATTTTCCAAAGGTTTTATAGTAATTTGGTCGCTGATCACGACTGCATACTCAGATTTTCTCCATCACATCTAGTTCTCCATCTAGATCTTCAGGGGCTATTAAGAAATTTCTTTATTTTAACAGATACGAATTTGATGCCTGAAGCAAATGTGTTAAGCATGAAAATATAAAAAATTGTTGTGCACACACTTTTCCTCCACCTCCCACCCTTCCTCTTGAAAAAGGCGTTTTAAACCCCCTTTTACGATAAATGGCCGACAAAAGGAAACCTTTGAGAAAACTATTATTCTGCCTTTGGAGAAAATGTTTCTTGTTAAAAATTATGAGTGGTCCTAGGTCATTGGAAAGACCTACACATTTTCCTGAATAGTGCGAAAACCAAATCATGTTTAAGTGCTCTAAAATTGTCTTAATTTTCATAGAATTTATTTTTCAGTTATTTATGGCCAGACATTTTCAGTTAATTACGAATTTGTAGACAGCAAATTTTGAAAAATGTGAAAAAATTGCACTTTTTTAGCATTCGATTCTATAAGAGAACTCAAACATGATTTTTTCGGATTGATGTCTTGACAAAAGTGTTTCATCTATGCCTTGGCTACAATTTTGGAATAAAACAACAAATTTTCATTTGTTTGCCAATGTTGGGCGTAAAACTGAATAATTCAAAATGAAAAGAAAAAATTTCATAAATCCATAAAAAAAACCAGCGATCCAGAAACGTCAAGCCCTTTGCAGATTTTACTCTACTAATGAAGTATTTTCATCCTTAACTGGGATTTCTCACTACCCAAACAATAACCCGGAAATTGTTGCATAGTGTATACAACATTTTGTGTTTTATTAAATGTATTTCTCTATGTTTTTTCAGATGTAGTTGGTAACCCTACTCTATGCGGGAAACATAAGTTGTCTGTCTACTTATATAGATGAACTCAAGAGTAGAATATGTTTTGAAAAATCCGAAGTTTACGTCCATAATTTTTGATTTTTCATATTTATGGCTTTGATTCTTTTGCGGGACTATTGAACATAAACGACTTAGAAAAATTATTCTTGCATTTTGTTTCTCTCTTATTAGGAGTAATAAAAAAGATCTGAACATTGAAAAAACTTTGATTAAAAAATTGATAAAAAGAAACAAAAGTTATGGTCAAAAGTGGGCGTGGTTAATGGTTAAAATAGTCATAATTGTATATATTTGTGTCAGATAAGACTAAAACAATGATTTGCACCTATAAAAAAATTTATCACGTCTAGCTTGTATGAAACGCTCCACTGTGCGACGCCTATCTAAAATATAAAAATACCTAATTATTAGGGTTTCACTATGCACTTATTTTCTTTCTTGTTTTTAAATCGATTTATTTTCAAAACAAAAATTAATTATTTTTACTAAGTTTAAAAGTAGAAAGCTAGGAAAAACTGTCTTCGTCTTTCAGGACTTTTATTAATGCAAATCGAAAAAAAAACTGATAAGTAAAATATTTGATGCATAAACTAGTGAAATCCAATAACAACCACGACCATTTACATTATTAGGAGGTGTTTAGGGTATGTAAAGTTAAGCAACTGCCGAACTTAACTTTTCATCTAGTTGATTTTATGCACCCAAAACTTTTCAATTACATTTGCGCCATTACTTAATTAATTAGAAACCTCTCAAAAATACACATGCCAACATATGAACATATATCTAAAAAATTTATGAGAATGTGAAGCGATTTTTACCCACGTCTACGCGGCAAAATTTCTAAGAAGTTTCATTCAAGGGTTCCACAAATATTTGCTTTTCACCTTATGACCTTTACATTTTAGAAGAAAAGTTGCACTTGTGTAAACTGTTAGAGCATTCATTGAATGCATACAATTTTACACTTTTCGGTCCATTTCTCCAAATAAGTATACGAAATATTTACGCGGTAAATGAAAAACAAAAGTGAAAAAGGAACTACGCTTCAAGAAAAATGATAGGGCAAAATATTCAGCAAGAACGTATGGAAAAATAGAGAATATGAGTTTTTAAGAAATAGTAAAACGTAAAAAGTGGAAGAGCATTTTACTAAAAGGAGTTAAACTAAAGTCTGCTCAAGCAAAAATGCAATGGAAGCCAGTTAAGGAGGGTGTACATTCAGCCCATACATTTATTGGCACATATAAATAAACAGCAAAAATATTAAAAACTCAAAAAAGGAAAAAATAAGAAATATTTGTGCAGCTTTTGTGCAACAATTTCCGTGTCTATCAAAGGATTTTTCTTTTGATTACGAAAAGTTTACGCTGCTCTTCACATGTATATGTAAGCGAGTGCAGATGGTGTGGGTGTGTGTGTATGTGTAACACATTTTTTATTTTGTCCAAACTGTGTATCAAAAGTTTTCATTTTTATTATTATTTTTGTTCTTTCAGTTTTTTTTCTTTTCTTTATTTCTTTGTGAATAAACAAGCAACAAAAAACCAAATATTACAACAAAAATAAAAACTCAAACTTTATACCGAAACGAAAACGTTAACTGCCAGGATTATTTGTCATGTTGACAAGGAAATCCTTGTTTGAAATTTAAAATAAATTGTACTGCTTGAATTTACTGAAGTGGACGAGAGATGAACGAGAGATGGGTGAGTGAAATAAATACACACTTGCTCGCAAGTTTATGAGACTTAAAAAGTTTCGAAAAACTTTTTCTTAAATATAAATATTTTGAAAATCAACCACTGTAAAAATAACAACAAGTTCTCCCTAAAAATTACGCACAAAATTCTCGCATTTTCAATGTGTTCTGAGAAAAAAAGCAACACTTATTTATTTTATTTCAACAAAAAAATCTTCTTAATGTCCTTTTCTTCAACTTGTTTTTGTTTTAGCAATGCGTACCTTAAATGCCATTTTTATTTAACACACTTATCTTTTCTTGTCACTTTAAAAATGAAAAATATTTTTCTTTTGGTATTGCGATTGCAAAACGAACGTTTTCAAAAACGCACTAAAAACTGTTTTAATTTTGCATTCTTTGCTTTTATTTATATGCTTTTACATGGAGCAGTAATATGTAGCAGCAACATAGACAACGGCGGCAGCAGCAACATCAATAGTCGCCGTTGTCTAATGCCACGCAGCAGCACAAAAAGGTATCAAACAGCTATACTCAAAACAAGTTTTTCGTTTTCAGTTTCTGTTTTAAGAGTACAAACGAAGATCAACAACATCCATTCATACAAAAGAAAATCTCAATCTCAAAATATTGCTGCAGCAACGAATCTGTTGCTGCTGAAAATTGGTTGCTTGTCGTCAGTTGATGCACTTTAAAAATGGTAAACACATAAAAAGAATAATAACAAAATAAAGAACAACTAAATTGATTATATCGCTATATATCGCTACCATAATTTGCTTAAGCATCAAAATCAAATTTTTCAATATCGAGCTGTTGATGAATTATAATAAGGAGTGCCCACTCTAATTTTTACCGAAAATTTTGGGGGCTTACATCGAAAACTTACGGTCTGCTCTTTTAGTTTAAATTACAAATTCTGGAAACAGTACTCCAAACATTACGCAAAGTTAGACAAAGTTAGGCAACTTAAGCATGAAATATATTATATATACCTCTAATAATTTTTTTTTTTTTTTAAGTTGGGTATTTTCTAGAGAATTTAAACGCTTAGTGGTACTCGTACCGAAATGGTTGAAATGTTTTTTGTTTCTCCTGCAAAATTCGAAAAATGCGAGTTAGAACTTAGGCAAATTATGAAATTAAACAATATTAAAATGTTCTAGTAGCTGTGGTTTAGCAGTTAGTGCACTGGCCTGCAAGGTTCTTTTTCACTTCCCTATTCAGATTTGGCAGAAAGGATGAAGCTGTATTGAATTTTAAGTATCATATTTACACATACATATGTATACCCACTAACGGTTCCATATATTTCTAATGGGGGGTTTTAATTTTTTCATGCCATTAAATTTGTTCTTGATTCGTGATTAATAATCTTAATGCTTGAAAATTTTTTCTGTTAGAGGAAGGATTGGGGTTTAAACACCAAACCTGCTGGATCCCCTAGTGCATATGCCCATATTTATACGTTGATTAAAACCAAATTAGAAGCAACTAGTTATATAAAATTTGGCTAACTAGAGTATCAAAATAATACGAAGATAATGACTGGAATATGAAGCAGAAAGGAGGGTATCTTTATCTATAAGCCGTCCTTCTCCACTTGAACTATTCTTAAAATTTTTGCGGTAAACATGAAAACAAGTAATTCAAAGTACAAAATTACTTAGTGTTCTGAAAGAGAAAGTTTTACTGTGTTATCCTGCATTCAAAGTTTTTTTAAGTTACTAAAGTTAAGAGTTTTTCTTGGTTTGAAATTTTGGCCCTGGGGTGGACCTCAAAAATCTTAAAAATTAATAAAAAATAGAAAGCATTACTCTATCTTTGTAAATTGGACTTATTTGAAGGTAATAAAGTTAAAGTAAATTTTCTGCAATTTTATTTGAAATTTTCCACCACCAGATGGCGCGTTAGAAATGGTTAATTTGCAAAATGCGATGAAAGGGAGGAAGAAAATTTCCCTAATATAACTAATAAGATGACAAAATTTTGTCATAATAAGTGAATTATTTTGATTTCGCATTGATTTTAAAAAGATTCAATTTTTAATGAAAGTTGTTTTGTATTTAGTTCTGCTACAGTCTAAATTAAGACATAACTTGGTGGTGTGATTGACTTACTTAGTCGCTGGTTCACATTTCCCGCGGGTAACTGCTGTTTTCAGTCCACCAGCGATTCCAGATATTATTGAAGGTGGCGCTTTAACTTTACTTCTCCTACAAGAAGCTTTCTAACTTTGCAACAACGATCATAATAATTGAAACTTTTGTCATTAATGGGGGAGGAGCTCATCTCCCGAAACTTCCAGTGTTTTTGTCACTGATTTCATATTTTTAGCAAAAGTAAATAGCAAGTTTGATCCACTTTATGTAAATGTTTGCTTTATTTAATTAATTAATTTGTGATTAATTTGGCTACAGAACATTTTCTCATAAAAAGCCGATTTTTAAAGTTTTTTCAAGAACGGGATTTGTTAAAGCCGTAATATTTTGGGAATCATTATAAACTAAACCGATGTTCATTTTTGGAGAAGTGCTCCCCAATAAACTTCTTGTTTTTGTATGAGACTCGATGCACTTTAATGTATGTAATTTAATTTGATTTTTAATTTCTTTTGCTTTTTACACGTAATTTTTATTGCAACATACTATTTAAATATTTTGCATTGCAATTTAAATGTTGAGCGCGACTTTTACATACGAACTTCTACAGGAGCCTGTTACCAATCAATTTCTTATGCGTTTTTATTACCTTGCTCATTTTTTTCTAAACTACAAAATTATTTTAGAGAAAACATTAGAGATTTTAAAACTGATTTTTCGCGCGCTACCCAGATTTAAGTCCACAACCAATTCAATCAATCGCGTCTTTCAGCATTCAAACGCGCACACACGCACATATATACATACATACAAGCATTCATTCATGTTTGAGTATGTAACCAACTTTGTAGGCCTAAAACAAAAATTTTGTTAACTTGTCTGCAAATGCATTGTGGGTCTGAGTGCATGTCTCTCAGTCTGTCCGTTTGTCGGTCGATTGAAAATTTATTATATTTCTTGATGTTTTGGGTTGGGCAACAGCAACAACAGCCGCATTAACAGCAGCAACAAATAGGTAATACATATAAATATATATGTACATGTTTCGAACGGTTTTTTGAAAGCAAAAGTAAAATTATTACATAACCAGAATTGTAAGCTGAAGGTAGTAACTAAAGTTTGATTTATTTATGCATTATGCATGCTGCATACATAAGTAAGACAATTCTGATTGAAGACTTTAATGGAAGAGGAAACAGTTTAAATAATTGAATCAACAATTAATTCGTTTAATTAAGTTTTTAACTCTGGATACGTAAAAATTTTAATGTCAATGTGAAGTTTCAAAAATGCAGCATGTATTTGGAATCGATACAAAGTTAGCTAGACCACGAAAGATTTTTCTCAATGGTATTCCATTTAAAATAATCTCACGCCAACAAATTAAAGTTATGCAAAAATAATGAAATCAATGCAACTTACGTTTCATTTATGTAGTTGCGAATTTGTTGCTTATACCTCATAAATAATTCACTGCCAAATGCAAAGCGAGAACGACAGCAACTGGATAATGGCAACACATAATGGCACATAGATACCTCGGTGTTTGTCAGCATGGTAGGTCAATTTTCAATTAAATGTCAGATAACATTTTCAAAATAAAAAAAATTCAAATTAATGGTTTGCTGTAATAAAATATAAAAAAAAAAAAAAAAATTCAGCTGCAGCTGCATTTAAAACGCGGCCGCAGAGCGTTGAAAATTGAATACTTTGAATGCTTCAGTTTAGCCTCCGAAAATTTTACGCATTTGCAAAAATTGTAATTTATGAGGGGCAGCAGCAGCAATTGATGTAATTGCAACAGCAGCAGCAGCAGCAGCAAGTGGTGCCAGCAATATCCACCATCAGTAATGGTAACATTGATACAATTTTGTCCATGTAAATTATACGCATTTGAAGGTGAACCACACCCCCTCTTAGTGATTTGTTTCTGATAACATGCAGTCGCAAAGGGACCTCGTTCCTTTTCTCGCTGCTTTTAGCTCTTAGTGCGTAGTATTTCATTTATTTCGTTATATTATTTAATGGCAATGTATTTCTTTCTTCCAGAAAACAAAGCGCCAAACCATAAGCTACTAGCATTTAACTACATACACACACACACACACGCTCGGAAATTTAAGTTAAAATCGTTGTTCGTTTTGTTTTACCAAGGTCGAAAAAATCATTTATTCACTTTTTCAAAGCATTACCATCGAAGAAGAAATTCGGATGGTAACTTTATATGCAACAGAATCAAAAACTGAAAGAAAATCAAGGGGCAATCGAAGGGCAGTCGGATCAAGGTTTGCCAGTGACTAAGTTTGTACATGTGCAAGTACTTACCTCCTAGTACGTGGATTGGCTGCACAATTATGTTGAGTAATAATATTTCAATCAAAAACCGAAAATAAAATATTTTTTAAGCTTTTTCCATGTTTTTACTTTTTCATTTTAACCTTTACATGCTGTAAGAGTATTTTATGCCTAAATATGAATTTCGTCATTAGAATTATAATAAATGAAATTATTTTTCAAATATTTGGGCAATATTTTTTAGTAAAGTATATATAAACGAGGATGGACTTGTTATGGCTCAATTTTTTTTTTTTTTCATAAGCGCTTTATACTTTTTTTAAACTTAACTATTTCTAAGCATAACAATTCAAATACACCAAATTTATGTAGTGTGAGTTGAAAAACGTTGATCAATTATTATTTGGAAATTATCGTTCCCAATCAATGGTTTATTTTGTGGTATTAACCCAATCACAATCACAAGTGAACCTTAAAGTTTTAAATAAAGTTTTTCGGCTTTACTTTTGTTTTTAAATAAGTAGGTACTCAGTATACATAAAGAAGTGATATTACCTGCGTTTTATTCGGCACTTGCTTCTAGTTATGTATAACTGATAATTGTATGGGAAAATAACAACAAAGCCGCAAAGAGAACACGTATAATTTTAGCTGTTATGTATACTTAACAAGTTGTTTAACTACATCAAATTCTATTGTGAACTGTTAATAGTGAAAGAAGAAGCATTTTGGCAAAAAACAAAAAACGTAAAGATTCGAAATGCCTGCCGATGAAAATAAGTTGAAATCATCGTTAAATAATCTTATAAAGAGTAACACCTAAAAACAATGCCCAGGATTGACCGCAATGACTGTGATGCTTCATCTCTAGCTGCTGAGCAATTCCATTGTGAATAACAACATAGCGAAGAAGTGACTTAACAACTTGATCGTTTTATTCGCATATGTTAAACCAGCTGGCGAATAAAACGCAGCTATTGACATTTTTGAAATCTACTTTAACACAATCTTTTTTCAGGTATGATAATTGTTAAATTTAAAATTAAGATATTTGGGGTTAAGTATATGTATACTCGTATATATTTGTACTTGCTTGTATAACAAATTTATATCTACGTTCAGTTAGAATAAATGAATATTTAGGTTCAATTAGAACAGCTTCAAAATGTTGCGTATTAATTTTATATTTGCAATTTTTTGTTATTTTTCTTCTATTTCAAACACACCCAAATTGTATGCAAATTTTTTTATCTCTGATGATTTATTCATTTGGTTTCTCGTTCACTCAACCGTAGGCCTAAATGAAACCTACGCCTAAGCCAGTTTCAGACATAACAAAATAAAAATAGGCTTTGGGTGGTAAGTCATGCAAATTTTAACACATTAGTTATACAAATTTCCTGTTTTTCACAAGTTATTTTTGTTCATAAAAATTTTCGATAATTACAATAAATGCAACTACACGCAACTTCTACGAAATCGTGTTTGTGGCATTAGTGTCAAATTTTAAAAGCGCGCCTGATAAAATGTTGACATTTCCTCTGGGTTACAAGCATTCAATCACTGCAATGTATTGATTGATATCCACAGTATTCTTTCGATATTTAGGTATATAAATTGAGGTATATTTATTAAAAATTATCATAAATGTTATTAATTTATTTACTGATTTAATTCTTAATTGAATTTATCTGAAAAATGGTTAATTCGTTAAATTTTGATATCATTCAAAAATTATATTTTACTAACCAATATGCCAGCATTGACACAATTTCCGGATACCGAATCAAACTGTAACCAGGCTTATTGTTTATAGAAGGATATCCGGCTAAAAAGATTTTTGTCCCTATTGCGTAAGTTCCCAAAAGTATTATAAATTAAAGGAATCAGAAAACAATGGAAAGTCAATGGTACCACTCCACGCTGTCGCGTCACCGTGGCACCAGTGCGTGAAAGTTGGTTTTTTGTTAGGTAATCTGTCTCAATAACAGAAACACCCAAACGAGGTGTCAAAACTAATGTCAACCAATGCAAGGATGACGCGGAAGAGTGGGTGGTGTCACCATTTGATATACGTATTGCTGAGACTAAGATCTTTCGTTTGACACCTGATTTGACTATTTACTCTAAAGTAATCAATAACTTGAAAAAACTACCATACCACTCTTTTAATTTATAATACTTTTGGGAACTTATGCGATGGAAGCAGAAATTTACAGGCAATCTTCAGGCCTTCAACTTCTTCATAATAATATGAAAGTTAAATTAAATTAAATTTTATATTAACTCTGCTAATATAATAAAAAGTTCTATTGCATTAATTATAATCATTTTATTGAAATGTCAAACATACAGTCAACGTTCGATAATGTGAACATCCACTAGCATTAACAAATTTTTTCTCCATTGACTATTCTAAAATTTTCATGATTTTAATAGTTTCGTGAATCCTCTAGATATGTTTACTGCAAGAACTTAAAAGAAAATGTAATATTTAAGGTGAAGATAATTTTGTGGTAAGATCATAAAGTTTCTGTTATTTTTTTCAACAATCGCAAACGTGAATAATATCTTAAACGTGAACACCCTTGGTTTTTATTAGTTTTGAGCGTTGACTGTATTGTTAAAATCTTTTGTCCTCTTATGATTGAAACTTTGAAAAAATGTTTTTTAAAAAAATTAGAAAAAAAAATCGTTTAATTGTATCTACCTACTCCAATTAAACATAAAATTAAAGTTTTAATCTAATTCATTGCAAACAAATATATAAAAAAAAAAAATAAAAAACTTTTATATTCGACATGCCCAAAAATAAAAGTGTAAGAGAAATCAGATTTTAACTTTAATTGCCATGGTATTTATTCTTAATCTCTGTCGATATAATTACCCTTAAAACGGCATTGCAAACCCATTAACCACAACAACAACAGCAGCAACTAATAAAACCATATTGCACTCTTATTTCTGACCTTTCTCATAATGCTTAGTCTCTTGCTTACTTAACATTGCAATTGTATATATGTATGTAGTTACTATATATATATATATATATATAAATATATATATAAGTGCATACCACAGGCTTTTAACTTGATTTTTATTTTCAGTTTGCTTTGCCTTGCTCTGTTAAATTATCCAGAACCATTTGCTAACAACTAACAGCAGGATATATGTATGTATGTGTGGGTATGTGCACTTACAGAAAAAAACACTTAACAAAAATTAAAAAGGGAAGGCAAAACAGAGAGGCAAAGAGAGCGATAAGGAAAGAATAATAAAAAAATTTTAAGCACTTGTTCGTAGACAAAATATTTCGATTTGCACTTAATGCGATTTCAAAAACAAAGAACAGAACAAAGAAAAGTTTTATAAAATTGTTTGGAAAATCTATCTAGTAAGATATACTGCCAAAAAAAAAGGAGTAAGTAACTATGAAATATCAACACCATAGGGTATTGGCAACATGCCCATATTTGCTATGAATCCATGAATAAAAACATATGCATTAAGTTCAAAGAGTTCATATGCTAAAATGCCAACAGAAAGAAATGTAAAATTAAACCGAAAAACAAAATCGAAAATGTAAAAGGATAAAGAACTCTAAAGTGAGTTCATTTGAGGTTTTAATACTTGCCGATATGAACATTTTACATACATATTTGCATACATATTCGTGATATTAACGTTTATTTATGTACAAACAATTGCTTATGCATATGCCTGTAGTTATTTGACGAAATAAATATTTGCTGAAATTTATTTTTCGTGAAGTGCAAAGTTTCTTCAACTACCATTCATATTGGGAAAACAAACAATCACTGATACTCATAAGGTAGAGAATCAAAACACAATGAACCAACTCAAACTAGGTGTATGTGTCTCCTCATTCAGACTAAATAAATATTTTGAAATTGCTTATCTAGTTTTTAATGTAAATCTTGGCACCAACTCTAGACATTTTGTCGCATTGACATCCTTTCCATTGTCTCTAAGATTTATGATATTCCTTTTAATGTCGTCATTTTATGAGGGGCAAATTTACCATTGATTTTGTTGAATTTCAAATAATTTATGCAATTAAAATGCAATGCATTTGTCAAGAATTTTATTCATTCACGCATGCAATGGCATCGAATCTTGCAGCTCCAATCAAAATTCTTTGCAACACAAGAAAAATATGCAAATAATCTGATTTATTACATAAAAACATTTTTTGTTTGCAATTTATTTACTTGAAATTTCAAAATCTCAATGAAACCTGCAAAAATTTTGCAGCTAAAAATACCAATTCTTTGAAAATAGAATTTATTGCTTTAAAAATGTATTACCCTTAAAAAGTCCACACCTAGTACACGTTTGGATTTGTTTATTTATTTATTAAATTGTATGCAATAATAAATTATCATACAGATAACAAACAAAGTAGGAACAATGCAAAATCTTAAATTTAAAATCTCCTACAGTATTAACTCAAAGCTTTAAGCTCACCTATTACCAAACCTAAACTGGTCTGGCAGTGCAAGACGCACCTCACTAGACTAGGAACCATAGCCAACACATCCCTCATATGGGTTCCTGGTCATACGAACATCGAGGGAAATGTTAGAGCCGATGCTACTGTAACAGGTTCTCATTCCGTTTTAAGAGGCTCAGAAGAAAATACGAGAACATTTCCATAGAGACATGCAAAATAATAAAGAAATTCTGGCCCTGTTACAGTGCTGCAAGAACAGATAATCTACTCACCAGAACCCGAAACGATGCAATAAAATTAACTGCCGTCAGTAGAGGTCACTGGCCAATAGGTGTTCATGCAGCCAAAATAGAGATCCCCTTCAACGCCTACTGCGGAAACTGCAACCTACCTTGTAAGTGCCCGGCCCTTGCAAAAACCAGATTTCGCCTGCTACGTAAACCTTTTTTTAACGACTTGAAAAAACTCACCACAGTAGATTTCAATGAACTTATCATGTTCTTAAATAAAACAGAATGGATTTAACCCCGTCGGTAATCCCTATCCGAAATGAAGCATCCGGTGTATCATGATTTTGTGGTATCAAAATGGCCCTAACGTATTAACTGGACCGAGGCTGCTAGTGTTACACACTCGGTCACCTCCCTAACCAACCAGCCAACCATTAACTCAACTTTCCTTTTTTAGAATTTCGGCATTATGACCGGTGTCCAATTTCTCTGTTAGACAAGGCCCAATTCAGCTTGGCAAGATATCATTCGTCAAACCATCCGTAATATCCCCGGGACTCAAGAATCTTTAAGATTACGACAAGGAAGTTAATGTTCATTTATTAAAGCGTATGCTTCTCTTTAAGCCGATATTTCCAAATATAATCATCTCTTTTATTCGAAGATTCGAATTCAAATTACTTTTCAAATCTGTCTCCAAGTTGTCACATTTTGAAAGGATATTAATGTAGGCTACCTGCTGCTGGCTGCTGCAGCGTTTGTTAGCTAGTTGTCAAATCTAATTAATCTTTATAAAAATCAATCATAATTGTGTATAAAACGCAGCAATAACAACAATAGCAGTTACAAATACAAGATATGTACAAGCATGCTGCAATTAAGATGAAATGTAGGTGTTACTGTTTTAGTTGTTATTGTTGTTGAAGCTTCTACTGTGCTATAGCAACTGTAGAAGTAAGCAGTAGCAAGAATAATAAACAAAGAGGAATGAAAGCTGCAGGTCCCCGTATATGCAAACGGACAAATCAATTATATAGTGTCAGGAACAAATTGCACAGCAACAATAGCTGTAACAACAATTTCAGTTTAGTAGCACTGTATCGTCATCATCATCATCATCATCATAATGATAATGTTTGGCAAAATCTACAGAATAATATGAATCAAACTAATGGGGATTTATAGTTTTGCAGCTCGTCCAATTCCTTCATCAATGGAACAACCATAGCCATCAACCGTAGAGTAATTGGAAAACTTATTTCTTGATCTACACTATTCCTAAAATTGTGTGCACAATTAAGACCCATGAGAATGTGCTGCGGCTGCATCTATTCTTGTGGCCACTGTTGCTGTTGTTGTTGTTACATGATGTTGAACAATTGCTAGAATTAAATTTGCCCTCTCCAAACGCCCTCAAATTGTATATTTTTGGTGCTTTGCTCGTGCATTGGCGGCGCTGCCATTTGGGCATTCACTTCGACATCCACATCGGAGTCATTAATCTTCTTTGCTAAATCGCAAGGTGGGCGGGGTATTCATGTTCAAAATACATATGAATATAATTTGTATTGTATTATATTTATGCATGTAGTTGTAGCTGCGTATTGTAGTTGCGTTGCAAGTTTACACTAAAGCTTCCATCACTTTATGAATTGATGTTACACCCAATCGGCTTCTGCATGCGGTTTATTCATAGATAGATGGATGGATCTGGTGTTGTTGGTGAGCAGGTGGGATGATGGTTTTATTTCATTTAATTCATTTCGCCTCCCATTTTTATAAATTTAAAATTAATTTCATGATTAATTTTAATTTATAACTTTAAAATAGCGTACATTCATAAACAACAAAAGTGTGTTGTAATGAAACTTTATTATTTGTAATTTATTTAAAATAGCAGAATTTTATTGATTTTGAAATGAAGTGGATGATGATGTGTATTGACGCCTTGTTTATTAAATTTAATTTTAAGAATTTGGAACTAAATCTGATAGGTATCGACTTTAATGAAGTAATTATCTAAGGCACGTCGATCTCTTTGTGGTGATTCCCACTCTTGAAGGCTTCTCATTATCCGTCCAGCGATGGTATTGTTTCAAGGAAAAATCTATACATCTAAAATTAAATTAGGTTAATTCGAAACTTATCTCGTAAAGATTTCAATTCGCGCAATGATGCTTTCATTCATTCACTCCTTCATTCTATTTAATTCATTCAATAGTTACGCCCAAATACTTAACTTCAAAAATTTTCCACTTATTGCTAACATACAAACAATGAATGAGTTATAATCTCAAATTAATCTAAACTCATCAGAATTTGTAAAACTTTTGGCGTATAACCTTCAAAAATATTGCATTCAATAACAACATCACTAGCAACAACAACGAAAACATTAACAACTCAATATAATGTTGCTACAGCAATTGAAGACAGAACAATTGTCGACATTTAACGTTTTATTATAAAAGAAAAAAGTAAATTAATTTAATTTGCTTTAAATGCGATTTTTATGCACGAGATAAATTAAACGACGTCGTCGTCGTCCTCGTTGTCTTTGAATTAGGGCCACACCTTCTAGACATAGACATGAGGTGGTTGTTGTTGCTGCTACTGCTGCACTTTTTCTTGTTATTGTTCTGCTATTACCGAAATGGGTGAAGAATAATTGCAACATTAATTTGCGTTCGACAGTATTTACAAAAACAAAAAAACAACCCAAATAGAGCCAGGGCAGGCGTTCCTCTGCATGTTGATGCCATAAAACCAATAAAAACAAAAACTAAGCATCAAGAATGCACAACACTTTTGAAACTGCAAAATGTTGAAAGCGTAAGTAAAGGAGAAGGTTAACAATAATAAAAACACAACAACAGATAAGCAACAGCATTTAAGAGAACAAAAAGCAATTAAAACAATTGTTACTGAATTATTTTGCAACAGTTTTACACAAAATTATGGCAATTTTTTAATTAAAAAGAAACAATTAATTTCTTAATCGTAATTTCTAGATAATTCACTTTAAGCTGAGTTTAAACGATTTCAAATTGAGTGAATAAAAAAAGCAGAACCGCTGTGTCAAGAGCTTCGACATCAAACAGCAAACAACAGCAGCAACAGATTGTGCATATTGCAATTAATCATGTTGCAATCAATCCACAATTAATCAATTAATTTATGTATTTTTCTTTTACTTTTGTTTTGCTTTCTGTTTTTTGTTGTTTATTATATTATTTATATATTGTATCAGTATGTCGACATATGCGCCCGCACACACACACACACACATATACTTACTCGTTTATGTACACACTCAAACTTTCAAAACAAACTTTCAATTTAAGCCTTACGACATTTTTATGATTTTATGCGTAATGCACGTGAATTGTAGTTGGAGTGCATAAGAGGGTGGAATGAAAATTCTGAAAATCAAGAGTTTGATTTTAAATGTTTTGCTATCATTTTAAATTCTCTTCATGTAAGTGACCAATTCTGACTCCGGATGCTACAAAATGCATTTTATAATTAGTCCATCAGGGTTAGTTCTCGCCAAAATCACAAATCAATGGCTTTTTGCACCATCCTAATAAATAAACCAACCAAAAAATCAACAGCACCCACTGCAACAGTTGCAGCAACCAATATCCTCGCTCCATAATTTAAATGCTGCAATTAATTTAAATTGTTTTGCGATTGCGAGCGCAATTTGCAAAATTCAATGCGTATTTTGTGGACATTTTGCGTTTATTTTATGAGCATTTACGAGGTGGCAGGCATAAATTTGTGAATGAATTTTGCGTTTCATTCGGGTGGAGTCTATAGCCCACAGTCTCTCATAGCCTAGTAGATTGAATTGCAATAGATCTCGATAAATATTGCAGTCTTAATCAATTGTGCGTGCAATTATTTATTTCGCGAACTTTTTCTTTTAGTATTTTTTACAAAACAAATTTATCAAAAACTTTAAAACTTTAAAATTTTTGTTTAGCACAGTATGTATAGGTACAAATGGGGAGGAGGGGTGGGGGGGGGGGGTGGAGGGTTACAAAACTCTCCTATATGTGAGTGCATACTACATATTATGCATACGCAAATATTATACAGAAAATATTTACGTTTATGAGGGGAATTGTACTCTGGTTTGCTACCAAGGATCTTGCAATCTCTATAATTTGGTTCATTGATCTCTGCCATGTTCTACAATAATCTAATTGTGTATTCATTAAATAACTTCCAAGTGAAATAAGTCCAAACAATTTTCATTCTCTCAAAATTGCGTTATTTGCTGTAAAACAACTTCAAAAAGCTTGCAAGTCTTTCATTTCTTTTGGAAATTATTTTGTTTTTCTCTTCTTCGAAATTTATTTATTTATTTATAAAACTTTTTTTTTATTTTATTTGAGAAAAAAGAAATAAGGGGGTTATTTCATGGGCCCTCTAATTAGAACCCTCAAGGTTTGTGGAGTTTTGGTTTCATTATTTAGTTCAAAAATTTGAAAAGGAGACACGAAACGAAAAATCCCTTGCTCCAACTAGGTAAACGGGCCAAAAATATAGAGAAAATGTTAGTTGCACGACTACAAGAATGGGAAAAAAATTTTATAATAAATTGTAATATACTTTGCTTGCTGGCTCTAACAATAAGTGGCCCAATTTCTTCAAAAATGCTTCAAATAAATATTCAACCTAAATTTCCAAAAAATATATATCACAACTTAACTACAGCAATTACGAAGCGGCAATATGCACCAACAACAGCAGGGAAAGTTGGAAAACTCAACAGCAACAACAACAAAAATTTGTAACTTTGCAGCATTACAGCATTTTGTGCTGAATGCAGTTGCCGAAAATGTCCCAGAGGCGCGCAAACAATTTAATGGTTGAAACAACAACATCAGTAGCCGCAGCAGCAGGCATGACAACAACGTCGATTACGTGCATGCAACTATAACAACAACAACAACAACTTTTTTATGCACTCATGAAACACAAAAATTCAATGTGTAAAATGAAAAGAGAAAAAAAACTAATAAAAAAAAAATGAAACCAACAAAAAGTACGAGACGAAAAAGTAGTCAAGTAGTGAAAAGTTTTTGCACGTTGCAGTTTAAATAAATATGCCAAAAAAGGCGCAACATCGATCTACACTCTGGCAGATCCAGGGTGGGGGTTTTAACACAAAAACCATGTGAATCGCGATTCCCATTGCAAGCGTGCTGTGAATGAATAGTTTTAATGCTTCCACAAAAATCAGTTAGTAACAATGCTGTGTGTTGTGTCTGTCGCATATATCCGTTTTAAAAATGTTTGTTAGGGAAATTAATTTATATCCCTGCGAAGAAATAAAACCGGGATGAAAAAGTGCAGCCGAATCATACGCCAATTTTAATAATCAATTGTGTCTTTATTTGTACTAAATGGTACTAAATATTTAACTTATTGCGAAAGTGGAAGTAGGCAAATAAAAGAGAAATGACGCGCGTTTCTTTTGGTATTGTAATATACATATACAGACATTAGCGAGATAAGTGGAGAATTTAGAAAAAGGTTACTTGCCCCCTCTTGGATCCGCCAGTGAATGTACACGTATGTGTGTACCAAGGATGTGTGCATACAGTGCATTTGTAAATATACATGCATATTTGTGTACATGGCTATTTAGGCAACTATAGATGTAATAGAGAATGAAAAGGAAACTACAAACTGCAGCTGCGGCATGGACTCAAGCGGAAATTGAAAACGCACTTCAAGTGTTAAGAAAATTATGAGGGGAAGCTCGGAAAATCCACGTACGTACTTTCAGTTTTTACACTTTTTTGGTGTGCATACTGTAGATGAACAAATGAAAACTTTATTTAAAATGTAAAAAAACATGGGGAACATGGTCAAAGAAAAAATGGGCTAGTTTTTCGTTTTTTCTTAACTGTTACTTTTTATCCGCTACACTGTAAACAGTAGCCGATATTATCACATATTTGTGTCTGTACCCAATTCGGTTGCCGGGGCACATAAGACTAGCCTCAAATTCAATAAAAGATACTAATGAAAGGTGGTCACTGGGAACCACTTGCAAAACTACGACACTCATTTGGCCTAAGCTGGATAGTCAACGGACTAACGGCCTGATACATACCAACAGACACTTCATCAGTACTGTGACTTGGCTGATTACTGGGCAATGCCCCATTGGAAAACATGCAGAAAGACTGGGTCTTCCATATTGAAATCACTGCAGGATCTGTGGCAACGAGGAGGAACAGGATACTGTAACTCATCTTCTATGCGAATGCCCAACTCTGATTCAAGTATGATGACCTTAAAGACTTGACTAATATCCAAATCAGACACCCACTTAGTTTCCTAAAAAGATCTCAATGGTTCAAATGGCCTGAATTAGAGGGATAGGGGCTCAGTTCCTTTTAGATGGTATCACAATGGGCCTTGTTGGCCTAAGTATGCTGGCTCTTGCAGGCAGCCATTTTAACCTAACCCAAAACTTTTAATTAAATATGTTTTTTTAATATTATTACATATACACAGCCAGTGGCGAATCTAGAAATTTACAAGGAGTCCACCATGAAGGGTTGATTATGATATTTGAAAAGTTTCTTATTATAATTTTTACATCATCATCTAGTTAGTTAGTTAGCCAGGAAACCCTAAAATCCTCGGGAAATTGCCAGATTTCGAAATGTTTAAAAGTTTCTACGAAATTTTGGATTATTTCTAATTCAAAGTAGCAATTTTTGACATTGTGCTTTTTTAGGGTTTGGCCACCTCTGAATGAAACAGAATTTTTTTTCGAGAATTCGAACTGGGTTATTATACAGTCAAATCATTCACCTTCCAAACCTGACCTGATTTTTCATAGCTGAATTTGAACAATAATGCCAGATTTCAACATGAAAACTTCCATGGGAAAATAGTTTTTGAAACAGTTTTTTTCAGGTATATAAATTTAAAATCCGCTATAATATTGTTAGAAATAGAATCCCTGAGTTAAATGACCACTCTAAAGAGCTTGGAATTACCTTTTCCAATTCTATCCTTAAATCAAGTTTATAGTTGATATTGTATTGTGAAAATTAGTTTGAACACAGATTACGAAATACCTCCGAAATTAAATAACATTTTTCCAATTGAACACCAAAATTAAAAGAGAGGGAGTATAGCAGAAACGAGAGGAGAAACTTGGATTAGTAACCCATCTTAAGGAGATACACCCATTTGACCACGAGTATCTCCTGAACCCACAAGCATTTATAAAAATTTACTATATTCATTACGAAAGTGTGACACAACAATTCCAAACTTAAGAAACTTACAATGTTTTCAAATAAGTAGGAACTTCTTATAAAAGTCGCTCAGCTCTATTAGAATCCGGCCCTACAGCCTCTTTCAATCAAAATCAATGTCGAAACGGATTTTGGTGACAATGGGATAAATGAATGACTCGACATTAAGCAAAATTTCAAGGTACTATGTTTTGTTTAAAGTATATCAAAATGATCAATTAATAGTCCACAAAAACTCATCAAGTTTTTTTTTTTATTACTCTGAGAAACAAAATGAGAAATAAAATATTTTTATTATTTTTCGTATTTTCGATACGCATGCATGGACCAGCTATAACCAACAACTTTTTCCTTCGGCAGGCCAACTACTAAAAATCTGGTGAGCTTCCTTTTTATAGTTTGAATAAATAAGACTTCTCAGAAGTCACCGATTGCCGAGCCTACTTAATTGGAACCAAAAGATGGGAAAATGTAGCAGAACTTAAATAAAAAAATATGTACTACTAACTATTTTAATCTGACGTAACTGAATCCCCTAAAATCTACATTGTTTTGTGCTTGCACAAAATGTTGAATAGCAACAAAAAAAATTTGTTTTTTACCTTACACCTGAAAGTATGTACACAGGTGACAATTTGCATAAAAAAACTCTTCAAGGTAAAACTAACATGTGCAATTCAGAACGCACAGAAAACATTTCAATAAACAAAATACAAAAAAAAAAAAAAACGCACTTGTAATTAAATAAAAACCGTTCGAACTTTTACTTAAAACTTTATCTAGTGATATCAGTTAATGGGACGTCAGCTTTCAGCGAATGCTCAATATTTTGGTGACACTTTTATGGGCTGTAGAGTAATTGAACTGTACATTTTAACTGCAACGACTGTAGTTATTTTTATTTTACTACTAAATTTATTATGCACACAGTACATAAGTATATATGTATGTATGGATTAGTATTGTAACGGATGTCAGTTTAGTGGATGCGAATACGAATATGGAAAGGTGAAATTCACGAATGTGGAATTTCGTATTAGTTATTGCCAGATTCTTAAAGAAAATATTTGGATCAACTTAGAATATAAGTAGTGGTAAAATATTTTTTAAAATAAAGTAGTTTTGCTTATTTTTCGGCTTTATTTGGTAAGAACCAAAGAGACATCCGTTACATCACTATTTTTTAAACTTCAATTAACTCAAGAGTTGTGCTTTTTTGAACCGATTTCCTAAAAATTACACTTCATTTTCTAAGCTTAAATTTTCCCAAGTGGATTATAAAATAAGGAGCGTTAAACTTCCGAATGAATATAAACTTTCAATCCATTATATTATTGCAATACAATTCATTCAAATCAATTAATCATATAATGGATTAACACTTTTATTTTGCCATCTCTAACTAGTTGCAGCGTTGTTGTTGGGTGTTGCTTACAAATGCATACAACCATATAAAATTTATATTGCATAAGGCTTACACTTTTTATAGTGCTCAAATGTTTAAAATGAAGTAGAAGTAATAGAGACAAAAGTTAATGACTTTTCAACTATGTACAAATTTATATCAATGGTAGTAAAAATCATAAAGTGCTAAAAAGCGTTGCAAATTTATTAGTTATTATTGCTTGGAGTGTGGAACAAATGTATAAATCGTGTGTATTATTATTCTTTCAAGTTGCCCATACTCTCCACGTACCCACCCGTTGCGCTCTCCACAATGTAACTGCATGTAAATAAAGTAATTAAGTTTTCTCAATCAATTTGTAATTGCTTGAAATCATAAAAAGTGAATTCAAGTTGTACATGGATCTATAAAAATAAGTGCAAAATTTATGTGGGATAAATTACACTACACTTTTAAGTCATATGCCAAAAATTTAACAGAAAAAGCGAAACGCCTTCTTGTTTATGCTCATTTAAACTAAGCCTAAGACTAAATGTAATCACGACTTAATGCTTAATGAGCACATAAATTAGGAGTTTGTTTTTTCCATTCTGAGTTGATTCATTCAAGCGAGGCCTTATGTAGTGGTGGCAGCTAGGCATGTGTGCTACCATTTGCGAGTATTAGATAAGCAACAAAAGTGTCAAGATTTTACGCGTGCACTTTGAAAAGTATTAAAAATAAATTGCATTCGCAAGTAGCAAATATCATGAAGGCCTATGTATGGATATAAAATATTTTCGCATTGAGTTTTTAAGACTTTGAAGTTTGATTCAACCTTATTTTCCGTCAATCAATTGTGTTGTATGAGAAAAAGATCCCTTTTTGAATGCTCTTATGTAGTAATATAATTAAGGATATTACCTTTTGCATGCTGTGAGTTTTTATCCCGTGTTCACAATTTAACACTTTCATTTTTGACCCCAGCCAAACTAAACCGCTCCTCCAAGTTTTCTCATTCACACAAACGCACACGTTCTTCTCACAATTAATTATGTACGATAAATAATTGCAAAGCATGTCTAAGGATTCCCCAGCGTGACTTTTTATATTTCTCATCATTCAAAAAGGAAAAGGAAAATTTCCAAATATCATATACCAAAAAACATATAACAAAGTAAACTTTACACACATAGCACCGTGTACTGCTCACAAAGCAGCTAAAAATAAATTAAATCAATTTGGCCTTTTCTTCTTCATCAGTAGCTTCACTTCAACTAACTACTTATATATTGTCTGCATGTATTTTATATAGAAAACTCATTAATGAGCAAATATGCTGTCGGAAACCTTAGAAATTTTTATGAAGCTCGTAATCACAATACTATCATCTAGTATACTCCATATATTCAGGTCAAACTAGCCACTAGCCATCGGCCACCCACTTACATACAAAGTTACATGCGCAATTTTGTTGTAGTTGTTTCTGTTTTTGCCAATAATGGCCGGTCACTTCACACTTCAGCGACAGCAAAAAGGCAACTTATTTTCGATTTAAATTCTTTTTCTTCGTCCCCAACTTCTTATGTTTGACTGCGTCTTGGGCACGTATTTTTACCAGCAGCAGTGCAAGCCAATAACGACTACTGCAGTCATTGGATAAAATGTTCTGTCTAAGTACTTGTATCCTGCACATGTCCTTAAGACGTGTTATCCGCTCCAACGCTTCAATTGTTTATAATCATTTTCGGCCGGAGCAGAGGCGGCAGCGGCAACATGTGTGCCATGAGAAATCAAAAAGGTGTCGACGTGGCGAAAAAGAAGAAGAAGGTCAAAATGAAGATTGATATGAATACATGCTCTTAAATAAAAAGTAATTGATTTCGGTATATTATATGTGAAGTACCTAAGAATGAGAGTTTTACGATTTAGAGCATTTCCTCGTATCTAATTTTACCCCACCTGGAAAATATTTTTAACAGTTCGGTTCTTAAGTCTTTGATATAAAAAGTTAGCACATTTACTTTTCCAAGAGTGTATAAAACGATAATTTATGTATCGATTCCCACATCGGTATCTTTGGCTCATCTTCACCATCATCAGCTTTAAGAGAGAGAGGCAGAGAGAGGAAGAGAGAGAACAACGGAAGGGCATATGAATTACATTAGATTTCCTTATCGAAATTGAAAGAAATCCTTGCAGTGTGTTCGTTGTAGCTCAAGAAATCTTATTAAAATGCGGCAAAGATCTGTAATACATTTGTTTGGCTACAGGAGTTGGTATTTTTTGTTTTTGTATAAAAGTCACACACAGGAAGTAGGAGGGCGGCTGAAAAATATGCAAGTAGAATGAAAAGCTAAGGAGACTGTTTGTTGACAAATGTAATTTTGTGATTTTTATTTATTAGAGACATTTGCGATATGCTCACATACATATGAAGGTAGGAAGCTCAATTCAATCCAATCCAATCCCAGACAACAAATCAACCTACACCAAAAATATTCGCATCAACATTTAAATGTAAGTGTCGTGCATTGGGGGCTCAGAAAAAATAATATTAATGAGCATCATTTTATTTTAAATTATATTGAAAATCTTCCACGTAAATTTAAACACTGCACGACAAAGCGAGCAACAACAAAAGGCAGAAGCGAAGAATGTGTCTGCTACGGGGCGTATGTGTAATATATGTATGTGTAATATATGTAAAGTGGTATAATAGAGATTAGTGACTCATACGCCTGCAAGACTCTTGCAATTTTTTGTGTTATTTTTACTTTGCGCTGATTAGCAGAAAAAAATGATTACTTTGATTTCAATGTCAACTAAAGTCTTTAATTTACATATCGCTCATTTACTAAAAGACTGTCATAACTCAAAAAACGCGATTTTGCAGAAAACGCGTTTAAAGTTTTCAATTAACTCCCACTTTGCAGAAAAAAGAAGAAATCTTTTAATTCTCACCCGCAGAGTATACAAGATATTAATATGAAATTTTTACACAATTTTAAGCGTGATATAATGAATAATTCTGCATCATTAACTCAACCGTGTTTTTTGACTTATGACAGTCTTTTAGTAAATGAGCGATATGTATTATATAAGTCTATGGCAGCATTCCAACAGTAGTTACAAAAATATTGAGACACGCGCATATGATTATTTAAATAAATTTCAACATCAATGTCAATTTCATCATTTCTCTTCATTATTGTTGTTTTTGTTCTTATTCTTGTTGCTGCTGTTGATGATGACAAAAATGCTGACGGCATGATTTGATCGGTCTCCCGTAGCGCTACATCCTTTCTTCTTTTTACATTTTGTTCTGTTTTTTGACATTTATTATAATTCTAGGTAATTGTTTCCTTTTGTATTTCATTTATTTTTTCTTGTAACATAATAAATCAATTATGATGAGGATTCAAAAAAAGAATGAAAAAGAAAAGGTTTCAAAGAGAGCGTGTTTACAATTGCTGCTGCTGTTTTATAGTTTCTTTGCTTTAACTTTTATACGTCGGTCGTCGTAGCAAAAAGGGGAAAGCTACAATAGCAATTTATGCTGTAAATTAAATTGTAGCTGTAAAAGAAAAAGCAGATAGATAAAAGACGTGCTCGCACTTGATGTCGTAAGAAGATTGATAGAAGACAGACGAATGTCACATCAAAATGAAAAAAAAAGAATCCGTTGTAAGAAAACTTGTGTTTCTTCAATGGAAGAAAAAGTTATCAATTTGTATGCATAATTAATAACTAATTTCGTATGATTGATACACAAAACGAGAAAGGAAGATGTAGAAAAAGTAAAACATTAATTTTTTACTCTTTTCAGAGTATGAATTTGGAATATCCGAGTCTGTGAGCCTTTAAACGTGTGGCATCGCAATCTCCAAACGTTGCGTTTAATAACTGAAAATTTTTAGTTTTATTTCTCATACTAGGTGATCAGTAACGTAGTAATAAACAATATTGTTGCTGCTTCAAAATATCATAAAAATAACGTGAAACAGCTACTACTTGGAGATAAATAGATAATTGGAAGCTAGCGTATTACTGAATTTGCTCCAGTAAAAATTCTAATTACTGCATCACTCTATGGATAGCAATGTGGCCTCCGATCTATGTTGAAAGCAATAGGATATTGTAATTCCTCTGGTTTATCGAAGCGATACTGACTCTAATGTTAACAGCAGAATCTATTATTTTGCATAAATGCATTCACATATTTACTTATTTTTTTTTTTTTTTTGCTTTGTGCAATTATCAGAAATCAGTAAATGCACCAAAAATTTTTTAAATGACATTAATGCGTACTTGTTCGTTTATTTATTTTCACGCTCTGCCATTCGATGCAACGCTGTGCGTCAGAGTGTGAGTGACGGACGTAGTCACAATGAAGTGACAATCAGTGTGGCCAACTCAGCGCTTTTCCCGCTAAATTTAGTGCTTTTTGAAAACTAAAACGCGGAAAAAAAGTGATTTAGCGGTCAGCGGATTTTTTAATTTAAAAGACATTAAATGCTTTGCTGAATAATCCATTACCTGAATAATCCTAACAACATATTTTATCGAAACAATGAGCAATGAACTTATTTAAAACCAAAGTCACTCAATTCGAAAAATTCTTTACTTCATATAAAAAATGGATTAAAAACCAAAATTCATTTTTTGAAAACTACAAAATACCTGATGACATAAATAAACAGCACTAGTGTTTACAATGCTTCTGAATTCAAACTAAAGAGTGTGTTATGGTCAGAAGAAGCTGATAGTAATGAAGAGAATATAGACTTCGACATCGATATGTGATAGTTATAAATTATTACTCTGTATATTTTTTTGCGTTCAAAGTGTACAAAATACTCTTTTTTCATTATCTTGTTTTAGTTTTTCTTGTGATTGTATAATTTAAAAATACATATATTTAATAAATTTTCTTTTTAATACAGCAGAATCCCGAAAATTCGTAATCGCAAGGGAGCAGCAATTTTTTCGATTTAACCCTTTCCCCCCGAATTTTTCCTCAAAATCTGACTGAGTTTCTTCAATATTTTAATCAAATATTAAAATAAATTTTAAAAATAATATGTCCAAGACTCTTAATCCTTACAGTTATCCTTAAAGTTTCCAAAGGTGCAAAATGTCTGCTATAACATTTTTAACCAGGAGTTATAAGAAAAATAGTAGTTTAAGGCTCTTCTCACGTATCTTGTTAACCACGAAAAACACAAAAAATTCCACGAAAAACAAAAGTCAACGTAGCTGTCTACAATAATTGTTTTTTTTTTCAAATCATAGTTCCATAGAATTTTGCTCTACATTACGAATTATAAGAGGTTGTTAACAACCAATTTCGATTTATAAAAAGTTAAACACACCGTGTATTAAAAAAGGAAAATACGAATTAGCGAGCGGACCAAAATGTGTAGAATTTTTGCGAATTAAAGCGAATTTTTCAAGAGACCAGCAGTTCGTTACGAATTATTGAGATTTTCGAATTAACGGGGTACGAATTATCGTGATTCTACTGTTTATAAAAAAATTTGCGTTTTTTTCTTCATTTTAGCGGATTTTGAAAAACAAAAGTTGGCCACACTGGTGGCCATGTTCATAAAAAACAACAACAAATAGTATCGTGTTTAACCGGTTTACCTTCTCTTTTGGCTGAATGCAGACGCATACCAAATTATTATTACGGTTTTTTATTGCTCCAATTTCAGGCAAATAAAAACAACAACAAAAACAATGCCAAATGCGCTTATAGTTAGGTATGTGTGTCGATGTTCCTTTGTATTAGTGACGCTGATGTTAGACAATTGTAGTTGTGTTGTTATTGTGGTTAAAATTATTCATACACACGCACATACACACTGGCGGATCCAAGGGGGAGTTGAAACCTTTCTCCCTTTACCGATGAAAATTTCATACATTTTGATCGCTGGCTATAAAAAAAAGATATGGGGAGAAAACTAAAATCCCCTCTTAGGAAAGTTTTGGATCCGCTAATGTTATAGTATATATATATATAGTATATAAGGGATGAAAATATTCCTTCGGCAAACTCTGGATCCGCTATTGCATGATGTACACATAATAATGAATTTTTGGAAAGGCATCGATGCTTGTCCACCCGCCACTCAGGAAGTCCTTATCTAATTTATAATTGCCAATTTTATTATTCGTTCCATATATGTGTAGCTGTTGTTGTTGCTCCTTTTTGGACAACACTCATTTGCACTACGCACTCACTCTTCAACAACAGCAACTGCAGCAAAATTGCGAACCAGCTTCAGATTGGATCTGAACTAATTTAGTTAATTCAACAATTCACTAGCAAATGACAATTTTCCAAAAGGAAATTACAACAATTGAAAATTTGTGCTGTGTGCGTGTGAGCCGCCGAAGAAAGAGAATGGTGGGAAGACGAAATATAGAGAGAGAAATGTATTTCCTTTTTTATCGTTGTTAAAGTTTGATACCGATTGTGTAATAGAAAATGGCCAGTTTTTGTTTTTTTTTTGTTTTTTTACTTTTGTTGCTCTTGTTTTTTGTTGCATTTTTTTATGGTGAAAAGAAATTCCTTTGAATTAAGCAGCTAGATAAAGGAGAGGTCGAGAGGGTGAGGTGTTAATGGTATTACTAAAATTGGAGCACACATCGTTTATCATTTGAACGACAAATAAACAAACAATTGACTCAGTGACGTTTTACAGGAAATGAGTCCAACGTCATTTTGATGTTGTGTTGTTTACTAGTCACTTTTTGCTGCACAGTCGACTGGTATTTTTCTGATTGCTTTTGTTGTTTTCTTCCAATTAAACGGAAATTATTGGAAAAACTGCACTTGTTTTCACATTAACATTTATAAATTAATAAAAGATTTTCAACCTTAACAATATGTGTGGCAAATATGTTGGAAAGTATTGCAGAAATAGTACCATAGAAAGCGGAAGTTTGATATCGAAAGATTTATGGAAATACGAAAAATTAAGGCGGTCGCCTTGTCCAAAAAGTTTTGTCTTGTTTTAACTAAAAGAGAGTTAACAGCATTGTAAACTGAACGTGGCGTGGCGCACAAATATTTCATACATATAATGCAGAGGTTTCTTACGAAAAAATAATTTAAATGAAAAAAGTTTTTAACGTACCACAGACTAAAAGTATAAAATAATTTCTCCTAGCTCCATATTAACTTATAACCTCATACAGATTCCTAACCCCATTCAGATTGTCCTAAAAAGGATATAGCAGGGTAAGGAAGGGTGATGTGCCCTAGAAGTTATTGAGATTTGAGATATGTCATACTGTTTCCCTCAAAGAGAAACGCTTATTATAAAATTTTTAAATCGATAGCTTTAACCTGTGCACAACAGGGTCCAAAAAGACGTTTTTAGTATGAAAAAATTTGCATGATTTAGAACATCGCATGCAATAGGAAATTAATAGATGAACAATTCATAGAAGTCGCTAGCAATTTTATTTCCACCGATATGCGCCCCACGATTTTCGTTTTAATTCATATTTTCATATCTACTAAATTTCACAATTACAAGTTTTCATGACAATCTGTATGGGATTTGGAATCTGTATGAGGTTACAAATTTCTATGGGGATAGCAAAAATTATTTTATACTTCTTAGTCCTTTTTAAAAACGTGGTATTTTAAAAATATTTGATTATTTAAATTATTATTTTCTGCTTTTTGGTTTTGTGGGTGTAAAATTTTTAACTGTAAATTTTCCGTGTTGCACTGTGTAATCGATAACAACCAAATAAGAAAAGCAGTACAGTTTTATTTTTCTTTGAAATAATAATACAAAAGTGTACTAAAAATCTTGCTTATGTACTGACGTATTTCCGAACCTTAATGCGTACTAAAATCTTAATGACAAATATCTACTCTCCAAAACGCCATATTAATTATCTTCGACACAAACCATACATTAGCTATGCCATCTGTAAGGCCAAACCGCACTTCATATATATACACCAACTTGAAAGTATGTTGTACTTTATTGTATATGTAAATAAATAAACGTTAATATTTTATATAATTATATATATATATATATTAGATATTTCATATTGCATTGCATTGTCATCTAGTTCTGAGCTATGTTTAAGACAGACAGACAGACAGTCACCATTGAAAGCGAGTTGATATAAACGGGGTAATAATAATCAGGGGGCTTAAATCTATATATCGCTCATTTACTAAAAGGCTGTCATAACTCAAAAAACGCGATTTTGCAGAAAACGCGTTTAAAGTTTTCAATTAACTCCCACTTTGCAGAAAAAAGAAGAAATCTTTTAATTCTCACGCGCAGAGTATACAAGATATTAATATGAAATTTTTACACAATTTGAAGCGTGACATAATGAATTCTGCATCATTAACTCAAAAATCGTGATTTTTTACTTATGACAGTCTTTTAGTAAATGAGCGATATGCACATATCTGGTTTGACAATGAAATATAATGAATCTTTGCATTCTTCCTAAATTCTTCCCAGATATTCATCATATCTTTCTATCACTCTGATTTTTGGTTTTATCTAAAACTCTTTAACCCTCTAGTAGGCAGGACCGTCTTCAGACAAGTAACCGCTTGATACAATTTAAAATACTGTTAATGTGAATTCATGACGCTCAATCGATAGATGAATACCGGAGCTATACGTTGTGTAGCTTCAGTACTCTGTGCGTTGTTTCGTTTTGATTTTATTGTCAGTTGAAGGTCAGATTTCTAGTAATTAATGAAAAAAAAATATTTTGGCTAATATTAAATTTTTTTGCTATAATTACTAATAAAAAATATTTATAGTTGTTTTTTCTTTCTTCTACTTGAAGAGGCATTAGGAAGAATAGGGAATTGATTATATTTTACATTTATGCAATTTGAATGCATAATAATTTTTTCATTTATCGAGACTACAAACATTTTAATGGACCACCTATTTTTACAACTCGAGCAAAATAAAGACTCCAATGGGATTTTCGAATTAATTTCCGAGCTTTATACAATAAAATCAACTAATCCTTATATTTTTCATTGCTGAAAAAATTGGCCTACTAGAGGGCTAATTTCATAATTTAAAGTAGTGCCCGGCCGAAGGTGTTTTTTTGGCCGAAACCAAAGCCGAACTGCGGCCATTCATCTAAGCTTCGGCCGAAGCCGAAGACCGAAGGATAAAAAATAAAAATCTGAAAGTAAATTTTTTCTATCTATGTATTTGCAAACATATACAGAAAAATATAAATAGTAGATACTCCAAATAAAAAGCTGACCAGTAACACTAAATAACTGTTCAGTGTCGAAGGAGCTGACAAATATTATTTATTTCAAGAATCATTTAAAAATTTGTTTACGTCAAAATATACAGTTACATCGACTATATATCTGTAGAACGACTGTCGTTCAACGAAACCTGTGTCAAAACAAAAGTTGGCCGATGGCTGCCATGATTCTACTTATCTAAAATCAAAGATTGAATTAGCGTATTAATCGATAGACCTGTAGCCGGAACCAGAATAAACCCTCTGGTTCCCAAATTTTTGATTGATTTAAAAAACATTGGGATTGATAAATTTTAATGTAAAAAGCACAAATCTGATCTGAAAACCCTAAAAAATTTAATGGGCGTAGTTTTATGAAGCCGAAAAAGTTGAATGCCTAGAAGTATTTGTTGTTGAATAAAATTTTATAAATTTTTTTTAAATAACTAAATATTATGTATAAAAAATTTAAATTCCTAGCTACTCTCAGCTAGTTTTTTTACCTGGCTAGTATGACAGGAAGTATTTTATTCATTGAAGATACAATGAAAATTTAAGTGCAATCAGTTCATTAGTTTTTGAGATATCGTGGCAGCCATTTCAAAAATGCTGTTTTGAAAAAAATAATTTCAAAGTTCAAATATCATGACTGCTGTATCAGAGCTAACAAATAAACATATGTAACTTTCAATCGACTGCGAATTTCAAAGAATCCCTTTACATATATATTCTAGAGCGATTTTAGCCAAAACTATTTTCAATTTTTTCGACCTACTTGTGAAGGAAAATGTCGAATTCTCTAACAATTCACGCTTCTTTTCAATACGCTTCAAGTCTTTCTTAAAAAGTAAAAAAGTTTGGCTTGCTTCTGCTGCCACTAAATATATTATGGAACAAGCAAACTTTATATAACCACTTCACATTTATTTATTTGTATAAATTTTTACTGCCAATCTATAGTAAAAATTATTATAAAATAAAATGCTTATAATCTTCGGCTTCGGCAAAATACTTCGGCCAAAACTTCGGCCATTTTTTGCCGAAGCCGAAGCCGGAGGTGCAATTTCAGGCCGAATAGCATACTGTGCAAAAACTTTTTAAATCCTCCAACAACCTCATACAAAACTAAAGCTGAAAAGGATAATAAACATTTAATATTTTAGCCAAGAAACGTACACAACGTGCGTAGAGCACTCTTTTATTCAGATATACTAGATAACGCTTAATAAAATTCCTAATATATAGAAGTGTATTGAAGATTTAGCTCATTCTTTTTTGCGTCCTATTTATAATTTTATATATTTTTTGGTAGTTGCTTTATTTCTCCCGAGAATTACTATTTTCAAAATCTTGGAAAAAATTTTCATATTCCTGCTTATGCCGTTTACGATTGGAATCCCAAAAACCGCATGATTCTATAGATTTCCAGGGGAATAAACTTATGTGTACAGGTCGGAACGAAACGATATTTTAAGGATCGATAAGTCCTTCAATAAACCAATCAAAAATTAACTTAAATTTTTCCCAGTTTACCTTTTATGGTCAAATTTTTTTGCAGGCGAGTTGCAAATCAAAGAGTTGGAAAAAATTCACATCTTTCATAATGATTTTTCTAAATGTAAAGTGAGGAAATGTTGTAACTTTCCGGTCAAACCGACGGTACATCCTAATTTTGGTCGATCTCAGAAATTACTACACATATCTGTCGCCAGATAATATAATTATGTTATAACCTCAAAAGTCAACCACTTAAAAAGAATAAACGATTTTCGAAGTCCTTCGCAATGCAAATAAATTAAATTGATTTGTATACTGCAAAAATTTGTAACAACGAACTCATTTTCAAACGGGCAACGTTGCCATATCATCAGCTAATCTCCACACTCGCACTCCCACCAAAGAAAGCTTTCAGGTTTACTTTTGTTATTGTTTACAAAAGAAAACAAAACAACCAATAAATGGAAGCAAAACAAAAAAGCTTTCACACCAAGGCGCCTTGTTTCACACTTTGCCGGTTTTGACAATTTCTCGTTTTGTTTGCTATTTGACACACATGAACATCGGAATTTATTTATTTTTTGTTTTTGTTGTTATTCTTACATATTTCGTTTTCATCTTCGCATTCTCGTTTCGCGTTGCTTCCATTCCTTTTTTTTATCTTGCATATATCGAAATGGTTTGTGTGCGCTTGCGCTACAATTGTCAAAAATGAAGTGAAGTGAAGAAGATTACAACAACAAAGAGCAGAAAAAAATTAAAAAATGTGAAAACGAATTTTTTATATTGGACGGTTGTGCTTTTTTCCGCAAGCAGCACATTTGCGTTTTGACATTTCTCGCCGCTGAAAATTTTTCATTCGAGTGGAAAATTTCGCCTTCAATTAAAAATAGAGCGTGTGTGCACAATTAAACAAATTAATAATACTAAAGCAGAAAAAAAGCAATTATCAGCTGCAAAATTTTAATTGAAAAATAGCCATACATATAATTAAATAAAAAATAATAAATAAACTGTGCAAGTTTTTTGCTGAAATCTAAAACGTTAGCGCGTGAAAAGTGAAAAATCCATTCCGTTTGGGATTTGCGTTTATAGTGCTCAAAAAAGTGGAATTTTTCAATATAAAATTTTAATATATGCGTATATTAAAAAATCTGCGAGAGTTGAACGCAAAATTATCTCAAAATATTTATTTTAAACAACGCAGAAATATTAAGGTACAATTTTCTTTTTATTTAACTTTCTCTGCCTCTATTACGATATTCTCTGTTTATTGCGTGTCCTGCTGATTTTTCCATTTTTCCTTCCTGTCGCTGGCTGTTTGCATACATTTTTGTTTATTTTTCCTTTTAACCTTTATAAGTTTTGCACCTCCCTTTACACCACTATATTTATAGGCTGACGTCGCTTTCGTCATTTCTGCGTTCAACGTGTTCTTTCCTTCCTCTTCATTTTATTGCCTTCTATTTTTATTCTAAGTATTTTAGTATTGTGTCCTAATTATGCAAATTTTTGCTTCGTTATGTATTTTTCCACTACTTTTTGTTGTTGCAATGTTCTCATTATTAAATTTTTGTTTTTTGGGGTGTAATTTGTGCTGTAGCGCCACTAGGAAATTGATTTTCTATCCGCTTTTGTTATTATATTCGCACATGTCATCCTCTATATTTTATTGCTATTTCTACAGGGTGTTGTAGATGGGCTTGTTCAGTTAGTGCGCCTGCAGATGCGCTAAAATGTTCACAGAAATAATGCAATCGAGCTGGATAGAAGAAAGTTTATGTAAAAAATAATTGAAAATTTTATACTCAACACTTTCTGTCTACAGCTAATGCTTGTTTGTAACGCCCATAAGGAGGCGTTCAAGATATAGGCTCACATTGTTTTTGCAATTGGACTACGAACACATCGTATTCCCATACAAAGTTAAACTTTGTGAAGTTTCAAGGGCAGTATGGCCAAGATTAAATAGAAGAACACAACAAATCAGCAGTACGTCTGCTGACAGGAATCATTACTGGGCATTGTGCTGTTGCACCAAAAGTTGTCATGATGAAGAAGACGCAGAATCGGTATTTTACTTGCTATGTCAATCCCCAGGGCTGCAGATGAGTAAACTCCAATGTTTGGGGTCGCGCTTCTTCAATAGTCTAACAAAGATAACGAAATTGGAACTATCGGATCATCTTACATTCATTGGAAGAACCAAATAGTTCAATAGAGAGACTACCCGTATTGTTAACGTATACCGTAGTTAGAGACGTCCCTCCCCCTGGCAATTACCTGAGAGCAATCACAATGGGCAATCAGGTCTACGAGTGAAAGTGCGGATATATACATTTATTCCTGCTGCAATCTAGAAAAAACATTTTAAGTAGGATATTACCAAGTAAATTTATCTTACTTACTAATATGAAAATTTCCAAATTTCCCCAAAAACAGTTCCTAATTCGGTTGCTATGCATGACAGAAAAAAGCAATATGCATGTCTTCAACTAAATAAATTTTACTGAATCATTATATTTTAAATAAGTTTTCATTTCAAACATAAACTAAATTTAGACCACGAACTACGCAAATGCTACAGTGGCGAACTGTCAACTGCAGACGCTCGCTCGCTTGAGCAGACATGTATGTCCAGGTGCCTTTTTGAAAATTTTGTAGAACATATTCGTACAGCTAATTTCGTCATGGAAATTTTACGTGGGAGTGTAACACACTTCAGAGGACTTAATAACAAAAATAAAAACAAAATCGAAAAAATTCGTTTTCTATAAAAAACTTTTATAATTTCCGCAATTGTGTGTGTTTTTTTTTAATAATTTTGCTTATTACTTAAGTTATTTGCTTATTACTAAAAGTTGTCATTATTAATCGCATTTGGCGATAACTTATATGTAGTTATTTTTGTTTTTGTATGTAATCAAAATTGCAAATAAACTTTTTTCTTATCTAACGTGTCATATGTTTACTTTTGATTTGAAGCAATTTAAATTTTTATTTGGGCTTTTAAATATATTTTTATTAATTTTTGCTCACTCACTTTTTTTCTTGAATTATAGACTGCGCATAATTCTGCTGCAGTTTAAATTTGAAATATAAATAGCAAAGCTCAGCTGTGTTCAACTCAGCTCATGAAAGATGTATTTAAATATGTGCATACCAAATAAAAGAATTGTAATTCTGATTTTTAAAAGATATTTTTTCAACTCAAGAGAAATCGAAATTTAGGTTTAGTTATGTACGAACCTGAGGTTACCTGCATGATTCCATGCCAACTCGATCATATATGCATATATGTATATCTTTGTCTAAGGGGTTCTCCTAAATTAGAAGGTCAAAAAATTTTCTTTTTTTTTATTGCCTAAATAGATAGATATACAATTAATTTTGTAAAAGTCAAATAAACAAACATTTTTTAACATTTAAAATTTTACAAACTTTTTTTAAGAAAAGTGTGAAATTTTACTATTATTCTTAACTGTACTAAAAAAACAACTCCCAAGATTTGGCGTATGGAGCTTATATAGAGGATTGTTGTGTTCACAAAAAATGTGTTTCTTTTTCTATTAAAAAACTTCTATAGACACCAAAAACGATAAAACATAAATTAAGAATGTCCTGATACAGTCTTATTAAAGCCATTTCCATGATTTCATGTACCGTTATCTCAGAAACCTGACGTGGTGGAGCCAAATGGTCTTCAGATTTGAGCTCAGAGCACATGTCAAATCGCCAGTCCGATTTTGGCTGTTGCACAGTATAATTAAATAGTATTATAAAATAAAAAAAATTAAATTCAAATTGGTATTTATCTTCTTTTTTTTTTATATACAATTTATATTATTATTCGGCGCGTTATTACTGACATACGGCCCCAATTGCTGCAAAAAGTGGTCGAAAATTGGGCCTCTCGGCTGGAATTTATTCGAGCCAGCCGCGGGGGCCACTTGGCCGAAATCATTTTTAAAACATAATGCCAAACCCTTATCTTTATAATAAAGCTAAATTCTTGGCCATAACATTAAACATTATATAGTGTCGTCAGGGTTGAAGCATGTTTTACTATTGCTCATAACTTCCGTTGAATGCCGAATTTTTATTAATGTTGCATATCGTTGAAACGATCTTACAAATTGCAATGTTTTATAATTGGATTAATAGTTCATGAGTTATGGACATATACAATCAATAAAAAAACGAAGAAATATTATTGAAAACAACATGAAAATCAAAGAAAAAGGAAAAATTACAAAATTAGAAAATCAATAAAAAAATAAAGAAATATTATTGAAAATAACATGAAAATCAAAGAAAAAATTACACTTGCAAACCGGGAAAAAGAGACCTGAAATCAGAATAAAAATCGCTCTGTGTGAATTTTAAAGAAAATTTTATTTTTTTATATACACACAATGCGATAAAATAACACGAAAAACACGCACGGATGAACAAAATGTATTTCCAGAGTCAAAACACATCATTACAACAAAATTTTCGGTGTTCCGATCCTGATTACTGCCCTGCATGGGTTTTCCGAATAAGATGATTCATAGTGTTTTCGAATGAATTTTTCCTACTGAACACAAATCTGGGGTTAAAAACTTTACTTCACGTCACGTTTTCGAGAAAAAGGCGTTGAAACCCCTAAAAACAGCGTTTTTAGCCATTTTTGAATAATTGTGGAGCTGAACCTTGACGTGCTACAAACTTCGCTAATATCACAAAAATTCAAATGAGTTCTAAGCCAAATTGTTCACATGCGCCCTTAGAGCGGGGGGTGAACATATGTCTAGGGGTGCAAGAAAAACATGTTCACAGAACGGAATTTTTCTTACTTACACCAACGGCCAGACATAATGAGAAGTGCAGTGGTCCTAATTGTTTTAAGGGTCGTTGTTTACACAACTGCAGTCAGATTTTGAAAATTCAAAATGGCGAATCAAATATGGTGAACGGATTTTATCTTACTTATACCTAGGGCCAAATATAATGAAAATATTTACAAATCTGAAGTCAGGTTTTAAAAATACAAAATGGCTAATCAAATATGACGGACAAATTTAAGGTGTAAGATAAAATCAGTTCTGTGCACTTTTTTTTCGTGCCCCCCCAGACATAAACACACCCCCTGCTCTAAAGGCGCATGCGAACAATTTGACTTAGGACTAATTTGAAAGGGCATGGTTCAGCCTTTAATTTTTGATATTAACAAAGTTTGTAGCACGTCAGGGTTCAGCTCCACAATTTTTCAAATATAGCCAAAAACGCCATTTTTAGGAATTTCAGTTCCTTTTTTCTCGAAAATGTGACGTGATGGAAAGTTTTTGACCACAAATTCGTGTTCAGCATGGAAAATTCATTTGCGATCACTAGAAGCCATCTTATTCGCACAAGAAAAGTTGAAATTTGCAGGGCAGTGTTATAAGCACTGCTCTTCTTTTAACAAGCGGTCACGTAACATTTATATCCACTTCAAGCTCTGAATTCGAAATGACATCAAAAATTTGCTTTCGTTTGCAATACAGTTATTAACTTAACGGACGCCAGTGAGATATAACGAAGAAAACGACATTGTTCCGGCCCTAACAGCGCCCCGATCATGACGACACTCCCCTACAAAAAATATATTGAAATTCAATGGGTTCATTTCTTTTTTCAGTTGTACAAAACAAAAATCACGAGAAAACGCCTTTTTTTAACCTTCTAACTCAGGACCCCCTTACTTATCTTACTGATGTGTTCTTTAAGTTACATTGTTTGTACAAGAATGGAAAGGAACTAACTGAATCTGAACGTCGTCTTAGGATAATCCTAGAAACACATTAGGAAAACGCTGCAAATGCCCTAAAGATAAAGTATTACTTTTAAAAATTTTGGGTTCCTAAACAACAGAACTAAGTCCCGCCAGTTTCGAGCCAACGATTCTCAAAAGTCAAAAAAATTTTTTTTTTCTTTATAAATTTAACAAATTTAAAACACCTGTTGTACAGTGTTAATACTATTTAATTCATAAAAACATACAAGCTACTAAAGATTAAAGTGCATACATTAATAAGAATTAAGCTTCGTTGAAATTTAATCAATTTTTAAGGATGTAGTCTGGTGTTCGAGTTTTATTTATTATTAATCTGTCGAAACAATTTCTATCAGATTACTTACAGTTAAAAAATAAAAAAATATAAACTTAAAACTAAAGCAGTAACTAATAACAATTAATAAAACAAAACTGAAAACCTTACTACAATAAATTCATTAAATTTGACTTAAAAACGTCTCTTGTCAGACTGAGGTCGATTACATTGCAAATATTATTAAATTTAACACACGACATGTGAACAGTTTCACTACGACCATAATTGGTTCTGTGATATGCCAAGTGGAAAAATTGCCTTTGCCTAATAGGCCTTTCCGGTGCATATAAGCTAAAAAGAGCAAGAAGGGGAGAACAGTCAATATGACCCATGAGCACATCCCTTGCGAATAATACCAGAAAATAGTTTCTTCTTGTCATCAAATGTTTTAAGCCCAAGAGAGCACAACGGCTAGAATACGATGGATTGAAGTTCCAGTTAAGCAAATCGAGTAAATCTTTTTTGAATTTTCTCAACCCTCTCGTTGTGACAAGTATAAGCAGAATCCCAGATTATGCAACCACACTCCACAACCGATCTAACCAATGAAACATATATTGTCTTCAGAGTGAACGGGTCCTTAAAATCGTTAGAATTTCGACGGGTGAAGCCCATCAGGGCATTTGCCTTAGAAATTATATAATTGTAGTGATCAGCAAAACTAATTTTACTATCAAAAATTATGCCTAAGTCTTTTTTTGAATCTAGACGAGTGAGACCTGCATTTTCAATGGTATAGTTATACAATAAATTATTATTACTCATAGAGAACGTAAGAATGTTGCATTTACTAATATTAAAAAAGAGATTATTGACAATGCACCATTGGTATATATTATCAATGTCATCTTGAAGGTACCGGGATTCTTCAACACTGGACACTGCCTTAAAAACTTTGACATCATCAGCATAGATTAAACATCTAGAATGCCGAATATAATTTGGAAGGTCATTAATAAATAAGACGAACAAACGCGGACCAAGATGGCTACCTTGCGGCACCCCAGAGTAATTTAAAATGATTTTTGAACACTTATTCCCCAATCGAACAAATTGTTTACGTTCAAGTAAGTAGTTTTTCAACCACCTAAGTATCGAGGAATGAAAGCCCATGAGTTGAAGCTTTCTGATTAATACCTTATGCTGTACTCTATCGAAGGCCTTGGCAAAGTCAGTGAACACTACATCAACCTGTTTTCCCATCTCGATCTCATTTTTTAAATAATGAGAGAAGAGGGTTAAATTGGTTGTTGTGGATCTACCACTAACAAATCCATGTTGGAATTCAGAAATTTGATGTTTAATGTTAGCATAAATTCTTTTTTTCACTAAGGCTTCAAAGACTTTAGGGATTAGAGGCAGCTTCGATATTGGACGATAGTTAGCAACATCATGTCTAGAGCCAGATTTATGAATAGGGATAATAACTGATTCTTTCCACTCAGCTAGGAAATCCCCATTAGCTAATGATAAATTAAATATTTTAGTCAACGGAAAGGAGTTTGAGAGTATACTGTACTAATTTCAGACCAAAATATTAACAAAGTTATAGCACATAGTCGAGAGCACCTGTTGGTTAAACTGTAGGTAAAATTTAAAACTTTAAAAGCGTTTTTATCGAAAAAAAAATCTATTGCGTCGATTGGGTTGAAATTTTAATAAGTTATTCTACACGCCAATGGCTCTCGAGAATTGTTTATTTTTAATCATTGGGTGCGTTTCGCGGGTGCAAAATCAGAAAAGCTGATTTTAAAGTGTGTTAGAAACGCGTCGCTGACTGCTTTTGATTAGTAAAGCGGACTCCATTTTTTTAATCGTATTATTTTTCTGATTTTTCAGGCCAGCAAGATTTCTCTAAACTTTGACAGTTGATAAACTCGACACAAGTTCGAAATCATCAATAACTATATTATTAAAAGGAAATTGAAACATATCACAATCTAGAATTTAATGATTTTCAAATATTTTACAACTAATACATTATGCCGTTTCTAAGGCACAAACATTATTTCCTATTTTTTATCCCGACTTTCAACAAAAAAAGGGCGATTTTTGAAATTTTTTTAGAAGTCTGCCATTTTGTTATTTTTTAATACAAATTTTTAAATCTACTACCTGCCAGAATGACAAGTCTACAAAACAATATTCTATTTAAATTTTTTGTCTCAGATCAATTCAACTGCCGTAATCATCCGGGCCAGCCAAACACCGTTTTTTAGGTGTCCACTTTAGACGTAAAAAATACTAAAAAAAATGTTTAAAGAAAATTTTTTTTTACAAAACTTTCCTCTTTCCCCAGAGCCATTTTCCTGTTTGCTGAGACTGTCAGATAATCAACAGACTAAACATGGACCCCCTACCTATTTATTACACTGTCCAACACTGTTTTTTTTCCTGAAATATATATATCTCAGGCACTTATTTTTGAAAACTGAAGAACCGTTTTTCGCAATCAGATCAGGAGTTTAAGAGTTATAAGTCGAAAAATAAAATACTCTTTTTTTCTTTTCCATTTAACTTAACTACCAATTTTCATAAACTATGATTATTTTCAAACAAAATGGGTTTGGTCCCGAAAAGTTTTAGAACATTTTGCTAAAAGTTCACGCAACACATACCTACTAAACAAAATTGTAAGTATTTAATTAAATTATCTATCAAATTTAAAGAGTAAACAAATATAACGTCACCTGGATAAAAGATTGTATATTGTACATACTTACAATTCAATGGGCTCGACGGTGAATTGCGCTATTCTGTGCTAATATTATTTTGATGACGTTAATACCATTTCAGCGGCTTGTTTTATAGGTTGTCTTAGTAGTAATATTTCCTGATTTGTGTTTTATTATTTTTCAAACGTACAGAAATTTTACCAAAAAACAATATGGGTACTCACGATCTAGAGTAAATGGTCTTCTACTGTGTATTTTTGATAAATTTGATACATGTAGTAAATTTGATAAGTTTGCAAAAACAAAATACATGCGATTTTCAAATACTACAAATATCAAAATATTAGGGGGATTCTCTAAGTCTAGTATATGCCCTTGCACGGTAGCACGATAGCACAAATTGTAAAACTTTCCAACTTTCGTACAACGAAACAAAATACTCGTCAATCCATTCTGCAACACTTAAAAGCATTTTGTTTGATTACAAAATAATTTGTATTAAATATTTGAAATTTGTTCATAAAATGTTTGAAAATATAAATATATCAGCACCATTTGAAGCTTTTGTCTCAAAGACCAAGTTATAAATTTATTTATGTTTAAATATGTATTACATGCATATGAGTAATTGTACTCAAAATACGAAAAAGTAATCGTACTCAAAAATTTTTGAGTATAAATACAAGTAATGGTACTTCATGTGTAATAGATTACAAAAGTAATCGAAACCGCCCAGCTCTGCCTACAACGATACACATGTAGTATATGCTCAATGCAATGAAGTGTAGTATGTTAAATGCAACTCTGTGACTCTCTCTCACTCTCTGTGTCTACATTTTCTTATATATTACAGTACTTCGTTAATGTGCGCTCTCGAATCGTAGTATAATTTAGGACAATATTTTTGCATTTCGTGCTATCGTGCAATTATACTAGACATAGAGAATCACCCTATTGTAAATTTTGTATTGCATATGTGTATTTGCCATTCAATTAAGAAAAAATGCGATGCTGCCATATAATTTTGTTTCTGATATTTCTTGAAGATTTTCAACAGTCAAATTTTTATTTTTTGATATGGCAGCACTGCAAATTCATTGATTGTGTATATTTTTATCAGCTGATCACGAAAACAATTTGAATCGTGAATACCGCTAATAACTTATTTTTTCTAAACAATAATTTAAAATTAATTGTGGGCAACACCCTGTGAACATAGCAGAGGCAAAACTCAAGCTTTTCTTTGAATTATGGGTAGCATATTTTTAGGCATAACATATTTTGTATTGAAAACGCAATTGAGCATTGAGCACTGGATTGTTCATTTAAAAATCCTAAATTATTATTGAAGGGGATAAAATTCTTATGTAGAACGCAAGTTCTTAATCGATTTTTAGGACTTTTTTGAATGGTAAGAAGAAGAAGAAAACTTATCAAAAATCATTTTATTAGTAAAGTTAATTAATTGATACAGATATGTATTATATGCAACCATTTGTACACAAAAAAGGTAATCACTTGAATCTTATACCATATTTACACCGTATCAATAAGCCAATACACTTTCCTTAAATAACATTTTATAATGTATTTTTCCTGCGGACAAGCCCAAAGGGCTTCGTAAAATATAATCATTTAAGCAATTGTGGAAAATAAATAAAATTTAATTGAATTGAAATTGAAAAAATGTTTATTTTTCGTGGTGATAAGTACATAATTTTTGTTGTATAGTTCTAGTTTTAAAACAAATTTTTATTTAAATAGAATAAAAATTAAAATGGTGGAAATATAGCGAGTCGTAAGGGAGACCAAATGCGGTGCACACTCCAGCATCTCGTAGGATTATCTGAAACAGCCTGCGCAAAACCTGTGATTCGTATAAACATGTAGGCAATGGATGAACTCACGACAGTAAAAATAATAATAATTGGCTGATTGGGAGACTTTAGAACCAAACAAATTTAAAACTTTGAAACATTGGTCATAGGTATCATGAAATCGTTTGCCAAATATAAGCTTGATCGGTCAAATAGTTTTTGAGTAATCCTGTATACCAATTTTCAATCGTGTTGTAAGGTTCGAAAAGAGCGTATTAAGAAGAGATGACTCATGTGCAGATGCTTTTATGACATCATTTTTGAGAATTGACCAAAGTTATTGTCGGTATCGTAAACTATAAATTTATGTTATAAAAAAACCAAATTTTCAATTTTCTCTTTAAAAAAAAAAATAAATTACTCTTTCGTTTTTTTTTTTGTAAAATTACAACAGCACAATTTACACTTTACTTAGATATAGTAGGTAAATCTAAATAAAATATTACCTATTATTTTTAAAAACATTTTTATTTTAGTTATACAAAAAAATCAAAAAGTGTTTACTTTTGTTTACACGCCTACACCACACACGCTCACACATACACACGCGAATCAAGACAGTATTGCGCTATTTGGGACTACCAACAAAAAATCAGCTCAGCTAACTTGCTTCTCTTCTACTCACTCGATCAATTAATTTCTAAGAGTTAATGATGCTAAATCGAACATTTAATAAATTTATATTTTTAAAACATTTTTGACGTTTTTAATTTTTGAATTTAATTGTTTTTCTATTCAAATAACAAACAAACAAAAAAAAACTATACTATGGTTTTACCAAAACAATTTAAACGTTTCGCTTTGCTACAATTACATCAACAATTAACAAAAACAACAACAACAACAGCAAATACACGCAAGCATTTTCATATATTAACAACAACAAAAACAACAATAACAAAACCAAAAGCTGCACTAACAACAATAACAACAACAACTGCTAACATGTCCAAATTACACTTATTCGGTGGTGATTGCAACAGTGTAAGTACAAATTATTATTTCTTAATAGTTGCGGATTTTTCCTCAATTTCTTCTTTTTTAAATCTTTTCAGCAATTTTCTTTAAACCGCTTCTAAGCAATTTTCCATTTCATTCATTTACTTTGTTTATAAGCAAAAATTATTTCTAAACCATATCCATCTACCATATATACCCAGAACTGAGCTGATCCCTGCATACACACGACCCTTTTTCGTATGCAAATTGTGCCATACATAAATTCAAAGAAAAATATGAAATTCTTGAGCATTCTCAAGTGTCGAATTTGGTATGGAAGAGCAACAATACTTTTCTTTATTTCTTTCATTTGTTGGCAACATCTGAAGTACCTTGCTGTCTCATTTGTTCCAAGCATCCCGAAAACACTCATACATGCGCCTAAGATAAACGAAGGAAAAAATCATTACTCGAAATGAGAAAGTTGTCAAAAATTTATATTTAACATGCAATCCACTTAAAAACAACGCAATATAGGAAGTAGCATAAACAGTTTTTTATTATCATATTCAAGAGATACGACAATAATCAACGTTTCTGAAAACAGTGAAATTAAAGCAAAAATTAAATTTCTCTTCCACTTTTTATGGTTGACATTTTATTATTGAAGGACCTCCGAAACAAAATTTAATTTATTTACATACATGAAATTAATTTTGTTTGTTATTTGTAACAAAAATTAAAATAGATTTAAATTTAAAGATGAAATTTTGAATTACGTAATATGGGGTGGATCGCAGACTTAAACAACAAAGGAAACTCACTTTTATCACTGCATGAGATATTGGCCAAAATAAATGGTTTGCAGACAATCAATGTATTTTGGATGTGTCTACAGTTGCTGAACTCAATGAAACAGCAACAACGAACTGTCTGGTTTAGCCTCACGCGGCCAATTCATAAATTAAGAGCACACAACCTTGCACTTCTGCATTTATTTCAAAGCGAAAAAATACGATGTTTGATCATGTAGACGCCTGACGCCGTACTGGAGCAATGAAATGTAACCAAGCCTAATGACGTATATGGATCAAGTAAAAGTGCGTCCACATAGAGCATGCACGGTTGGAAACTGAGCATGGTTTCGAAAATATTTGATATGTCCCACGCCCGGTTTAGCCCAACTCTCATTTAGATGTTATTAAAATTGTTTGTATTGAAATTAGTAGTTTTAATCGCAGAAGTATAACCAATTTTAAGATCCGGATAGTTCTCAGTTTAAAAAAAAAAAAAACAAACAAATAATTAAAAATTGTCCGCCAGACACTATTGTCATTAGGAAAACAACCATTAAAGAGAAGTTTGATATGCGCCAATACCAAATCTATGTACTTATGTTTAGTTTCATATTAATCATATCGAGGGCTTCCTGCCATAAGGGCGTATGCTCCAGGACACAACATGTTCGATACACCCATATAGCAGGAAACCCTCAAAATGGAAATTATAAAGTGCGCGAATCATTGACTGTTTTTTCTTTTCATTTGTGTAATCTTAATGTCAGCACTTCAAATTCTCTCAGTTGGTAGTTTCCATGAAGCAAAAAGTAAGCGCCTCATTGGATACTTGAAGTCTGCGAGCTTTTAATGCTCGTACAAATATGTCGTTCATTAAGACATTTTTTTCATTTTGCATGTGTTGCGACCAGAAAAAACACTATTTGGAAGCGTGCAATTGAAATTTGCTGACAAAATAACTAGTTTAGGTTTTTGTAATAACTCAAATCTGTCTTCTGTCGACCATGTCAATAATGTTAGTAGAGTATTCTAAACACTTCGTAATTTGACAGTATCTGCTGCATTTGGATATCCAGTATATACCATATATCCAGTATAAACTGGATATCCAGTTAGTTTCGTATGTTTCCTTTGCGTGTCTTCGTGATACGATAGTTAGGTCATTGTCGTTTGTTGTATGGTCCGTGGCAACTACGTGTGTTCACTACACCAGGGTACGTGGATACGACCCCCTGATGTCGATTAATACCTCAGCGGAAATCTTAATCTTGACGTAAGGACTTACGCCAAGATCCAATTAATACCTCACGAATGAATAATGTCTTACGAAGAACCTAACATGCGGACGCTCTGCTGATATAAACTAACGACTCTTTTGTACTATCCTTCCGTGCGGACGCATAGGTTGGTTTATTACATATAATCTAGCGAACAGAGGACAATAGAACCACCAAGCTACTACCTTAGACCACGATCTAAGTCTGAGTCTGAGTGACTTCTTCTGTGCGATGCATGCCCTTTTATATCAATTTCTTCTTGTTGTACCGTATTATTTCCGTTCTGTGAAATATATATGTTATAATTAATTAAATATAAATGTTAATATATATTTTAACGGCATGTATGTGCTAGTGGTTTAGGGTTGTGTGATTAAAATTACTGATAATTTTATGCCGTCACACTGTATATTCCAGTTCAAACTAATTCTAAATAAGACTTCTCTGTATTTGTACGATAACCTGATCTACTCTCAGTCTGCAAGGTGCCTAAATTTTATTGTACCCAAGTTCAAATACCTTAATTAATCTAGAATATTTTTCGTTAACATCATTAGACTATGGAATGCACTTCCTTTACAAATTAAAAGAATCATAAATATGTATAATGTTAAGCCATTACTACCTAAATTCTTCCAAATGGAAATTTTTAAATTGCTTTAAAAATTGTGTCCTTAGATTCCTACTGTTAATATGTCAGTTGTTTTATTTGGCCTTAACCCTCTAGTAGGCCAATTTTTCCAGCATTAAAAAATATGAGGATTGGCTGATTTTAATGTATAAAACTCGGAAATGAAGTCAAAAATCGAATTCGAATCATTATTTTTGTTTGAGGTGAGAAAGTAGGTGGTGGAAAAGTAAAAAATTATTATGTTTTCAAATTGCATAAATATAAAATATAATCAATTTCCTACTCCAACTAACAACTATAAATATTTTTTATTGAAAATTAAAATTATCGCCAATAATTTTAATATCACCCAAAATAATTTTTTTCGTAAATTACTCGAAATCTGAACTTCAGCTGGCGATAAAATCAAAACGAAACAATGCACAGTATGCTGAACGTGTGGCTCCGGTATTCATCTATCGAATGAGCGCCATTAATACAAACAAAAAAATTTTTAAACGGCTTCTAAATTGTATCAAGCTGTTGTCCGTCTGGAGACTGTCCTGTCTACTAAAGGGTTAATCTGTTTTATATACCTACGCATCAATATATCTGCTGGGAGCTCGATACAACTAAAAAATTTGGGAGGGGCTCTCCTGCTACCATTTTTTATATTGAACATCGGAGCGAAATGACTTGTTTCTATAAAAATAATAAGTATGAAAACATACAAATTTCAACACTATGCATACATTTTTATTATTATTATTTTTCGGTATGTGAACATCATTTTGACGTACGTGTACGTGATACCAAAAAATTTCGCCAAAAGGCGTATACGGCAAAATGGTTTTGTATAAAAGTTCTTTGATTTCGGGATTTTTATTCTAAAACAGGTTTCACTTTGATACGAAAATATACCCAATAAATAAACCAATCAGTGGTAAAAATATCAGTGAGTTTTTCGGACCATTTTGTTTTTATCTCGCTTCAAACTTTAAACTCGATTTCTCAAAACTCGATTTTCTGGATGTAACGCAGTATAATTGCGGAGTGACGATATTTCTATAATGTTTTTCTGTTTAAAAAATTATACCAATATTTTCGCATCGGAAATTTAAAAGTAAAAGTAAACACCAACATTTTAAATTCATAGAAAACTTTCCCTTTATTAACGTCGGACAGCAGCATCCGCATCGTGTCGCTTGGCATCCTTTCTCCGGTTTACTTAAAATTGCATTTGTGGGTATATACTTTCTATGGTTGTTAAATTTTATTTGCTAGGCAAATCAGGATGGATGATGATAGCGGAAATTGTTATTTTATGTGCGCAAACAATAATAATAATAGCAGTAATAAACGTGCATTGAAAGAAACGCATTCACGTTGTTGGTAGATTGGATTACTCTTTAAAGTTGCGTTACCAAGAAAACACACACACACACACACATCAATCACAGTCATCAACGATTACAATATCCAACTAAAGATTCATTGAACTCCATCTTCTTTTTCCTTCCTTCAATCTGTGCCCATTATGCCATTCTTCTTATACAATTTTTGTGCTTCAGTTGCAGTTTTTATAATCAAAATTTTATCAAGAAGTTTTTTATTAGTTTTGCTGCTCTCTTTTTTGTTGGTATTGTCATTTTCAGCATATTGCGGAAATCATGTTAACTTCATTGAGCGCAAAATCTATGATAGTTTCGTTTGCATATTTTTGTGGTGCATCAATGCATTCCATTGCTTTTGCTCTTTACTTTGTGCCCTAAATTTTCAGGACTCGCGTTGTGATTCACTCATTTTGTGTGTAACATGCTGAGAATATGTGCATATTTTTCTTTAATTGCAAATATGTTTTCTTTTTTTTTCTGTATTTATTTTTACATATTATTTAAATTTAATAAGATGCTATTTTCGTATTTTCATTATTTTATTTTGGTTTTTTATTTTAAAAAGTTTTTATTTTACATAGATTAATAACAAAGTTGAACGGGCATGACATTACCCAAATGATTGGCATCTTTTTTTTCTGAGTATTTTAAAAAAAAAATAAATGTTTCTCAATTTCTATCAAATACTTGGAATAGGAGGATCTCGTACCCAAAAGTGGATTTTTAAACACAGTCCGAACTTTGCATCGTCTGTTGTTTGGAATTTATGCACTTTAATAAATTTTCGTTTGTAATTTTAAATTCTAGTTATATTTTTCAAATCACTATTGGGTATCGTATTGTTTACTTAAAAATATATTACCATGTTAAAAGTGAACGTCGAGCGTTCGTCGAGGCTGTCATTACTACCTGTTCAACTTTGTTATTTGAGCAAGGCGTTTTCAAAAGGGTGAAATCTTCTCTGAGAATTTAAAGTGCCAAAATAATGAAAAGTGTAAACAAGCAAAAGTTGCAATTACAAAATTCAAAATTTAAATATTCATAATAAAAGCTGCTTTTGACATTAAAACTTTTGCTCTCTGAGATAACTTCACCCTCTAAATACGCCTTTTTATTAAGATATATAGTTTTTGATAATGTAATTAAGTATGTTTCTCTCCTCTCTCTCTCCTCTCTCTCTCTCTTCTAGTTTGATTTCGTCAATATGGAGAAGAATTCTGAATCATCATTTGAGAACTTTGTGTGTAATTCCCCAAATAGTCCAACGGGATGCTCAACAAAAAAGTATTATCGTAAAGCTGCTCATAGGTAAGTTACACAAAAGAATATCCATATATGCGTATACTATTGTGGCACAATAGCCCATGGAGAAACTTATTTATACACGATTGAAAGGGACCTACAGTTTTCTGCCAAGTCCGAACGGAAATTTGCCATTGCCAACCAAGAGGTGGTGCCGTGTATAAAAGTTGTCCAACACACTATATAAATATATACGATTCAAGAAAGTAAATTAAATTTGCTCTTAATCGTTATTGTTTTCCATTAGATTTTGGTCTCAATAACAATTAAATCCTTTCAAAATGCTCAGAAAAACTATCAACTCAGTTACAACGAACTATACTTACATAAAATGAATTTATCCCCCAGCTTGTGCAAAGCTTGCAAGTTTTTAGAAATTCAGTGAAAATTATTTGAAATGTATAAACTATGGTCGAAACTTCTAAGCTTTGAACATCTTACTGAATAATAAAAATTATCCGATTCAGAAAATTCTTCTATTTAAAGCTATTAAACTCGGCTAACAAGAAAATAAACTTACGCTGTTGTTCCTTTTTACCACAGTATGATAAAGTATCATATGTCATAAAAGTAGATAAGACGGAATCATAAAGGATATCATTATTACTAAAGGTGTTCTTAGCCCCCTCCTTTTCACACTGTCATTTTCAGGCTTTGAAGAAGAATTAGCAAACAATAATATTGAAGGGTTAAATATTGAGGGTATAAATAATATTTTGTTGCTCGTATTTGCGATGATGATGCAGTAGCTCTTGCTTGCTTCCCTGTAGTATTACGCAAATCCTATTTGCTTGAAAAAAATACTGTGAAAAAAACTAAATTATCTAAGGTTGATACGCAAAAGACAAAAATTTTCCACTTCAGGAAAGGTGGTAGAAGCAGTTCGGATAATTTTTTCCTAGAAAAACAAATAATTGAAATTGTCTCGAGTTCCACAGTTAGTAAATGTGCAAACTTTAAGCAAATGTTATTGCCACATCTCTTTTGTAATCAGCTCAAATTTAGGGCTTGCGCTACATCGAACAACTAGAGATTGTTCAATCCACCTACTTCAAGCGTTTACTTGGTCTACCAACATCCACACCCAATGTACAGCTCGGATTAGAGCTTGCAAGGTATTCAAACTTGCCTAGAACTGTATTACTGGAATCCTACAATTTTGGTACCCTACAACAGTATCTATTTCGTTTAATTCACTTTCACTAAGAAATGTGCATACCAATCGAATATGTATCACAATTCAACAAACCCCAGATCCCGTTATTTGGAATAGCCTAAAAAATTTAGCATTTTATGATGTTCTTCGGAAATGGGTATTCTCCAAACTGATCGATGGAAGAAAACCGGCACTTTATCTAAACTATCTTTCACGCTTTCATATGGCTAAAATCACAACTTGGTTTATCAATTAAATATACTCTAAGATTTTATATCAAGGGGCTACTATATCAAAGATTATTAAAATTGACGCCGTAATGTAGTCTTTGTCGTAGATTTTGAAATTACCTTTATTTGACAAAATGGCGGGCGATTGAACTTAACATAACGGTTTTTAGAAAAAAATTCGTTATTATTTTGCAGATAGAACAAAATATAAGTCACTAAAAAAAATCCTACGACAAAGACTAGAAAACTATGTATAAGTATATAATAACCAAAAGTCAATTTCAAGTCAATCGGTTCAATGGTAAGTCAATCGGTTCTGTGGTTGTCGAGATATTTTAGTTTAGAAATTAGAAAAAGTTGGTCTCGAAAAAATGCGTTTTAAAGTTGAACAATGATTTGTTCTACCTGTCTGATTCGGTAGCACGGTGGCGGCAGGCAGCCGTTATTTCTTCGTTTTTTTTTTCTTGAAATTTTCACCTTCAAGCTTCCAAAAATACAAAAATTTAAAAATCGTTTTTTTTTTGCTATTCTAGGTGTATATTCCCCCTAAGATAACATTTGCTAAGAGAATAATTGTAAATAAAAATAACATCGATTTCCATATATTTTAAATTCCTGTAAAAATATTGTATCGTCCTCCTTATGCCAGAAATATGCATGTGCAAATTTACGCTTTTTCGATTTATTGTTTAGTTGGATCTCTTGTTTTTACTATAAACGTTGAACCAGCCACGTGAATATTCCCTGTGCCTTGTATAATACTCATTTGTTTTTAGAAAAAATAAAACACTTGAATTTTAAGATTACAGGAAACTTTCGAACGTCATTTCCCAACATGTTGAAATTGGCATAAGCGGGACGATATAACTTTTCTGCTATAATGATTTGTTTTCATGCATTAAATAAATAATAATTTTTTAGCATGGAAAGATTCCAATTGCATTTCCAAAACCAAAAAAATGCCGCACAGTATAATTTTCAATTACATTACAATTTTAGCTTATATTAGTGTATAAACTTCACTTAATCCTTTCCTTCTTTGGTGAATTTAGTGATTTTAATAAAAAAAAATTATTTTGGCGAGAACTCTACTTCAATAATATATTGGTATAAACTAATGAATGAATAGAAACAGAGTTTTTTCACAGCTAATTTTATTGTAATATTCCTCAAAACTACTTTTAATCACACTTTCCATAAATAAACAGCGAAATATCAACTGCGGGGCATCATCTTTTCAAATTTCTGAAAAATCATTTCAGTTTTTTCTCATGTACTAATTGTAGCAAAACTACCTTGAGGAAGCAAAAAGATCCTGGGTAGCGGAGCATACCTGTGGTATTACCAGGCTAACATGGACCACTATGGACAATAAACGTACTAGACAGCTACTCAACCTAAGCAGAAGCTCCATCAGCATAACGACTTCGGTGCTCACGGGACACTGCATAATGGGGAGACATGCTGCAAGACTTGGACTGCCATTCAATGACTTCTGTCGGGGCTGCGGCTCTGAGGAGGAGGAAGAAACAGTCCTTCATTTCATGTGCGAATGCCCATCCCTGGCCAGGAGGAGACTAAAACTCCTGGGTTCACCTTTCTTCACTAGTCTGTCCGAGCTATCATCCATAAATATTAAGGACATAGCCAGATTCATTATGGAATCCTCATGGTTCTCCACTCCGTAAATGGGGGAGTCGCGCCGTACTGTGGTATCACAATGAGCCTAATTATGTGCTTAAGTGTGCTTTCAAGCAGAAGGCTGCCACTCCAACCTAACCTAAATTGTATGAAACTCGTCTAATTGAGTTCATAGTTGTCATTTTTTTCTCAATACATATGCGAAGTTTCAACACCTCACGCACTGTTTTCAAACTTAACATAACCACTAGCGAATGTATGAGATTTTCATCGGTAAGCGGGGAGGGAAGGGTTTAACCTCGAAACCCCTCTTGGATTCGCTAGTGAACAATATAGTAAAAAGCATAAATATGTATATAAAAGGTACAAATATTGATATATTAAAAACAAAGAGAAATCTGTAGTGTTACCAATGTATATATTTATTGAATTTATTTGTGAATAAAATCTTCAAATTAATTGTTTTCGATTTTCTTAGTTTTTACAAATATTTCATCAGGCTTTATAAAGATTCTAAAAAACGTAATTTTGAGGTGAAAAACATCTAAACGTCATTTGCTCTAAAAAATGTCAAAATACCCGATTAGGGGTCAGTCTGGCAACACTGTTTTCTGCTACTGTTGCTGCACTCTCGTAAATGTCATTGAGATTTCCTTATGTACATGTGTATGTGAATGTTTTTGTTTACGCATTTATTTAAATATTATACGTAAACAAAACAGAGTTGTTTTTATGTTCTTGTTTTTCAATTTGAATGCATACGTTTTAATTAGCACGCATTATACTCACATATTTATGTAGAAAAATACCGTGAAATTGTGTTCGACTTATTCAACAATCTCGAATAGAAAAAATCTGAATCTGTACAAGTACGCTGACCTTTTGTTGTTTTTCTCCATTTACGTACCATTTACGAGTATAATTTTTAATTTGTTTTTTTAAATATATTTTTGTGTTGAAAAGTTCATCGTTTTGTACAAAGCAATGACAACGAAAATAACAAAACTCATCATACATTCATACATAATTTAATACTAATAACAAAAAATTTCAAAATCAGCAAAAATGCAAAAATTAAATTAAATATATTTTATGTATAAATTTTTTGTTTGGTCATTTTCCAAATCAATAGAATCGCTATATTTTTTTTTTTTATTTGAGCTAAGGTTACATGGGCACACATCACAGCAGCAGTCATCGCCGCCCGCCGCCTCCTCTCCTAGCCCTTACCTCATCACTTTACTTATCTTGCATTCTACGACGTTGCTGGTGGCGTCGGTGGCGTATCTGAATCTATTACATTCATTTATTTTTGATTTCTGATTTGCAAATATTTTACTTCTGTTTTTTTTCTCTGCCTACTAATCTAAAAGGAAACCTTATCAGCATTTTGTTGTTGTAATTGTTGTTTGTCTTTACATAAGTAAGAATACGTTTGTAATTTTAATTGTAGTCTCAAAACATGCAATCTGAAAAAGGTATCAGATTCATATATTTATTACGTTATTAAAACTTGTTCCTTATTTTAACAAAATTTACTTCTGAATTCATACAAAGTGTTTGCATTAATTTAGAAAAATTTATTTATGCACATGCACACGCTTTAACCCACGCCCACGGCTTCATTTTAAATAAAGTAATTTCTTTTTCCCCATTACAAATCTCAATTTCTTTAAGTTGTATAGTTTTATTCTTATTATTTTGAAAGAGGACGACTCGAAAGTCAGGCACTGCGACCTATAAGATCTATTGTACCAAAGCCCCAAGAAAGAAAGAAAGGCAGAGAGAAAGAAAGATAGATAAGAAACATACCCAAGCCGAGAATCGAACTCAGGTCTCCAGAGATAAGAGTCTGGCACTCTGCCACTAGACCACAGTGGCGATGGTAGGACCTACAGTTTAACGCCGATTCCGAACGGCTGTGTGGCAATTTTTTATCAGCTCGGTGGTTTTGCCATTACCAACCAAGGTGTGTACTTGTACACATTCTTATAATTCTCATCCACTTCATATCGATAGTGAATATAAGAAGTTTATGAGAATTAACCACCAGACTAAGGCGGGATTCGAACCCGCAACCTTCTGAATGAAAGTCTAGTGCACTATCCACTAGACAATCGAGGTTGTCTAAGTTGTATAGTTACTTCCCCTCTGAGTATCAAGGTACCTTTCAATAGTTAAACCCTTTTACGGTAAACTCAAATATATGTATGCATGCATGTTTGTATATGCGCCTATAGCAATTAAAAATAGCTAATGATTTTCTCACGAACACCAATGAAATATAAACAAACTTCATCTTAAAAGAATATGAAAAACAGCAACAGCAAGAACGGAAACTTTTCATTTTCTTATTTCTGATATGTTTATTAAAAAATTTGATAGTGATGTTTTTGAGCTTCTTGTTGTTTTCATTATTTTTGTTATCAATATTTTTCAATACAAACAAATAAAGTATTAAATATTATTGCAATAGAAAAAATCAAAATATTCCAAAAAAAAAAGTTAATAACAGAAGGCTTTTTGTCATGGAAAATGTCAATCTAACAAAGCTTAAATGAAAAAATTTATAAAATAAATATTAGCATAAGCCAATAAATAGAAAAAACAAGCTATTGATGTAGTATCTTCCTAAGTAAATATGTTTTCCATTGACTTGTAAAACTCAAATGCCATAAATATCTTTTAGGGTTGGGTGGAAGTGTGAAAGAGCGGGGTGTGAAAGGCAAGTAATGATAAATAAATTAGAAACTATATATTTGGCAGCCTACTCCCGGCCATTGCCACTCGCCACTTGCGTGGTATTCGAGCAGAAACACATCGTCTTTTTTATGGAACGTGTACAATGAATAGCAAACACATCAAAACTATGAGTAGGTACCCATTTTACACTAGTATTTTTGTTAATGCAGACAGCAGCAATTAAAAATTATGCCAGGGAGAGTGCAGAGCAACGCATTAGTATTTCGTATTCGCTGATCACTACTCTCTATATATGAGAGACTTCAGATTGAACAGCTCTTGATAATATGCGAATACGCTCGCCTCAACCCACCACCTCGAACACACAATCACGTTCCTCCCAAATGATAGACAAGCAGAGTAACCGCGTTCGTTGTTTATTCGCGCTCACTGATCAGTTGTAAAACGTACGCCGTACGAAATCGAACGCAATAGCGGAAAAAGCACATTTATTTCATTTTTATATGTAATTTTTTATTACGTTTTCCAAACTACGTACAGATATTTGAAAGTAAAAACTTCGAAGATATACAATAAAAAAAGATACAAAAGTATCTGCATATGTATACGTGTATGTGCCTTTTGTTTACATTTTATAGCATCTATAAAACAAAAAATATTTCGGTTTTGAATATATTTAACCACACAAATAAAGACATCGCTGTTTAAGTCTCATTTGAATTGTAAATTTTAAAGTTATTTCAATGCTATTCCAGATATAGAGATACATTAAAAAACTTGACAGCCGTGAATGACACGTGCTAAATATACATACAAAAAAAGAAAATTATATTGGCAAAGATTTGAACTTTATTATTTTGTGTGCAAAATTTACGACACTCAGTTTTTCGTCAGACAATCACATTTGGAGAAAATTATTCTAGAAGTATTTGAGAGTGTTACTCAGAGAGTACACAGAAGCTGAGAAAATATTTCGTTGATGTACACGTCAACAGAAGAGAAATCAAAAGAGTGCGAGACCAAGCTTGAGAAGAGCCGCTTTATTAAAAATTACTGCAAGTGACGTTTTTGTATTGCTTTTTTGTGGCGTGCCATTTTGCTAGATAAGCGCATCGGTGATAAGGGTATCTCAAAACACGAATTTCACCCATCAACAAAAAAACTTTCCGTATTCAAAAACGCTTCAGTCTCACAAAGTCGTCGCACTCAAACGGTACCTACTACAATTAATTTAGTACTTTGGAATACAAATACAAAAACAACGAATACATTTTATATATTCATACTCGTTCTCACAATCGCTATCGCACCTCGCAGAAAGTGACGTAATTTAATTTTTAGTGAATACAATATAAACAATTCTTTTTTGTTGATTGATCAAACAAAGTTTAATGCCTAAAAATTCCTCGAAAATGCCTGAAATTTCACAAGATGTTTTTGAAATTTTAAATCCAGCAACATCCACGCCCAATGCATTGCCACCATCGCATGAGTTGCTGCGTGCACGCTTAAATTCGTTGGACTTAAATGGCAAGACGCAAGTAATCCCAGAAAATGAAATTGCCCACACCATCATTGCCGGTAATAGCGGAAATAACTGCAGCAGCAATAACTGCAGTAATAGTTGCAACTTAAATCCGTTCTTAAGTGGCTGCTCTTCGTTGAACAATGACAATCGCAGTTCTAGCTCACGCGAACGTTCGATTACAATCGGTGAACAAGATATGGATCAATCGGTTATTAATGGCTTGAGCTCAGACAATTATCATGGCTATAAACGTGAATCAGATCACAGGTAATTAATGCAACTAAGTATATATATTTCTTCAGGAACTTACTTGTACCCTGTAGTTTTGTTTTGGATCCTTGAAATGTCATTGAAGCATTTTTCAAGCATTGGCAACAATTTAGGCTTTTGCATAAACAAAGAATCATTTTCGCCAAAGTCAAGTTCAATTTGCGGAATTTCATCATGTTCCAAACAATTTTCAATAATTAAAAATGCAGCAAAAATAAAAGAATTTTTTCTAATTTCACAACAACAACAGAAATGAGTCAGTATTTCGTACGGCAAATAAATAAAACTCGAACGATCGTAATGAAGCGTAACGTTAATTTTAAGTGCACGTCATAAATATGAAATAGCATAGAAGTCAGAAAATTAACAAATAGCAAATTTGCGGGAAGAAGCTGCTTCTCAAATATGAACCAATAAGTTTTCATTTCCACCTTCAAATGCCAAAATGCAATAAGGAAGCAGCGTTGAGGGGGTGCAGCTAGGGAAATGGTATCGGGGCGAAAGTATTGATACTATACTCATTTGGAATATCGACCGAAAAGTATCGGGCACTCAAAAGTATCGACTAAATGTACTCGATAACTAAAGTATCGGGTTTCGATACCTAATGTAAAATTTTTTTATTAATTTTTTGAAATATTTATTTACATAAGTACCCTAACTACAAAAGTGGCACAACTCAAAATTAAATATTTGCTGCTTACTAAAATTTATGTTATTGAAAATGATATGCAATTTTATTAAGAAGATATTTTATTTTCTATAAAATAAATTTTTATATGCATCTCAAGTAAGCAAAAGTAGTTTTCTATCGTTTCGCGAAAAGGTTTCAATTTTGAGTTGTGCCACCACCTGCGCTTTTGCTGTTGCAAGCTAAAAGTCAATTGCATTTGACATCGTGCTTATGAGATAGTTAGCTATAAGATACTCGTAGCGATGCCTGTTGTCGAGTCTAATGAGTAGGACAGGTACCAGATCCAGTGATAGAATTTTAAAACTTTTTAAAATGCAGTTTGTTTTTTTCTTCAATATGGCATTTCACAACATTTCCAAAAAAAATTTAAAAAGGTTTTTATGTATTTTGGAGGGTGTAGTAGCAATAAAAAATGAGTTGCCAACATGCCTTAGCAACACAAAAAACATGCGCTTTTACCTAAATTTGGTTTGATTAGTTATAATCTGTGAAAAGTGATCTTTGAGGTTACAACTCCCACTTGAAGTTTGCTCTTTTATCTATATGAATTCGAATGCAGAGTTAATATATGTGTCGAGAACACATTTCAAAAAGGGGTGAATCTAGTATTTTAGCTAAAAGAAGCATAATTATTTTAAATTATGTAAATGCAGTTTTAAAGCTAGATTGCTAGAGAAAGTACTGGCGTACGTCAAAGAACGCTGAACTATGCGCGCAAAACAAGAGAAAAAAGATAAAAACCCCCAAGTTTAGGAGATCAATCGATTTTTTTTTATTTTCTTATGTATAACTATAATTTCAATTAAAAAATGTCTGAAAAATCAAAAAAAAAAAGATTAATTTTGGGTGTCCTCTAAAATCTTTTTGCACTGGTTCCTTGTATCGTTAAACACGATTTCCCTTAACACGGCATTTTCCAGGAACGTAACTCCCATGTTAAGCGAGGCCTACCTTTATTAGGAAATGGTGCCTCCATACGCTCTAAGTAGGACCAAACAACAAAATGTTGAAATGGCTCTAATAAGCTAAAAATTAAACACGCATTCGTCATATTTTATTTTGGAATGCGGAATGCAATCGCATAATTATAATTCGGGTGAGCTTCACTTTACTGCTGGTTTTAAGCGATTTGTTATTGTTTGGGTTGTATTTAAAGTAGCTGCTGCCAACTTCTTTCTTAATTTTGATTGGTATGTATTTTTAAATTTTATTTTGGGCTTTTACGTTTACTCATTTTTGTTTGTGATATGGGCAGTTTTACGACGCGCCGCTGATAAGATTAAATTATGTGGTGTTCTTTTTTTTATTATTTTCATACTGTTTTTTCACCTTCTTATTATATTAAAAAATATCTTCATTAGATAATCGCAAGAATTTTTTAAAATCTTTTTTCTTTTAGCAATTTTTCACAATAAATCAAAATCAATTGCCTTTTCATTAATTATAGAGTTGAAAGAAAACAAATAAAGTTAAAAAAAGTGAAAAAAATTGAATTGTAATTACAAATTTCTAAAAGCAATTGCTATTTAAAAAGAATTTTTTGTTTTTATAGGCATATTAATAAATTTCAACTAGCGTATTACTTCATTGCACCTTTTTATAAACGCTTCTACATAATTAATATGATGGCAAAAATAAGTTGATTAAATAATAAATACTATATTTACAGTGAAAAACATAAGTCTACATGCAGCGCACCCGATTTTTAGTTACTGTTTAACTAACGAATCTAAAGGAAAATTAGGTTTGTAGTTTTATAAGCAATGACAATTTACTCATAAAAAAAAAACAAAAAAAAATTTACTTCGATAACAACATAACGGTAAATTCATAATTATAACAATCAATTAACATGACAAAAGTCTTCATACTGTACGAATCTATCTAAAACTAACTATTTGGCATGAGCAATAACATTTTATGCCTCTTTCAATATGTAGTGGCCCCCCCTTGGGCATCAAAGCTATTTGCAGTCGAAGCAGCTAAGTTTGCGGTCTCTTCAAGGGCTATTATGTTATTGAAATAAATTTATTATTTTTTATTTATGAATAAATAATCCTCTTTCATAAAATTGCAAACATATTTTTTCCTTTAGATTCTTAGGTTTAAGGAAACTAAAAATTCGGTGGTGTATCTAGACTTTTGACCATCACTGTATATGTAGTAATTAAGAAAAAAGGAAACAACATACAAGAGTATTCTTCCCAAAACCCTTTCCAAAAACGCTTAATGTCAGCGCTCTCCTCCATTGGCATGCAATTCAAATGTCCTATTAGGTATCCTATAAAAAAGGAGCGCTTATTGCTGGCATGAAGAAGCGTCCACATCGTTCACATATACGGGGACTTTAAACGGACTACGGAGAAACAATTTTGTTCACTTTTTAAATTTTTTTAATCCCCAAAATAATTTTTTTGGTTCACGAACCGATTTGAAAATTTGAAGATTCAAAAAATGATTCGTTTTGCAATTTAATGTTAATTGGATTGTTCGCGAACTAATTTCAACTTAAAATTTTTTCTTCTTTTCAAATAAAACAAAGTGGACATAAATAAAAACTAGTAAGACTTAGAGTTTTGTACATAAAATTAAAATGAAATTGATGAGAATTAAAAACAAATTAAATAGAAACGAACGAAATTAAACGTAAAACTAATAGAATATTAACAATTATAATTGTATATATGGTTTGTTGCATTAACTTATTATTCATTTTTTATTATCAGTATATAATTTATCTATAACGAATACCGAGTTCGTTATTTCTCGTTCTGGCACGCCCACTAAAATTTTTTACTAGAAATCGATAATGGAATCGTTCGTTTATGTGAATGAACCATAACTTTATATAAGTAGTTAAAAGTAAATATATGCTAGCAAATCTTACTTTGTCAAGTTCGAGTGAATTTTCGAATCATAAGAAATTTATTTTTTAATTCGCGTTTCTGTCCACCCAGGGTGTTAGATAATTCAACAAAATTAAAGTGAAATGTTTCATTAATTTTTTACACCTTTTTTATGTAGTGGACAATTATATTTTGCTGGAACTATTATGCTAAACTAGTCCTTGCCTAAGCACCAATACAGCATTGAAGAATTTCGATTTGGCTTTCAGTGTTAGAAAATAGGATGCACTTTATAAAGTCAAAAATCCATTTAAAGACTGTTCTAAAATTATTGCTTTGGGTTCATTTTAATTTTTTGTTGTGCAGCCGAGAAAACTAAACAAAAAAAAATTTTTAAATAAATCTAAAGCGTTGTAACTATATAATCATAGCCTAAGTTCATTATTACCGCTTTTTCACACATTTATCTCCTTTTTTATATACAATACATATATGCCTTTTCTTTATATTTTCTTTACTGTTACACATAAGTAATATGTATTTGCAAATCGTAAATACGTGTCAGTACAATAGACCTACAGAGAAATTCCATTGGGTGCATTCATTATATTATGGCTTAAAGAAACAAATCCTTTTTGCTACATTTGTTGCTGATTTAATGTTGTTAATATTACCCGTTGCCACTTTGGGATTTTCTGCTGTTTTCTTCTTTTTTTTTTCAAACAAAGCAAATATAAATTAAGTTTCATTTAATTTACTTTTGCCGCAACATAAACGCAGTGTGAGAAAAATGTCGGGTCAGTTGGTCAACTCAAATTTTATGGCCATGCATTCACCCTGCTCTTTGCCTCAGCTCTGCCATGCTATCGTCCTGTACTCGTTACCCCAATTCCCTAGTTGTTCAGTTGCGCTGCATAGTGATTTTGTTATTGTAGAGAAGAGAGTGAAAAAGTGATTCAAAAACAAATTGCCAACAAGTTTTGTTTTTTATTCCTCTGCTTCTATTGAATAAAATAAAATTCGCTGGTTTCACTTAAAAGTTTATTTGAGCATCGATTTTTTTTTTTTTTTTTTTTTTTGTGTGTTTTAAGTCTATCTTTTTTTTGCTGTATTTATTGATATTTTATTGTGTGCTTGAGATTTGCTCTCATTGTATTTTATTTTAACTCTTTTTACTGCTCTCATATAATTTATTATGAAAACTTTTAAATTACATTTTTTGGCAACTCTTTTACTCAAAAAAGTTTTCAATCGAAATGATAAATAATTTGAAATTACAATATGCGACCAAGAATTATTAAGGGGTAATTATTATATTTGTGTATTATATTCCAAATATGGATTTTTCGACATTGATAGCCAATTACATTTTTTTTTTTCATTCTTCTCTTCTCTCAATATTTACATACGAGAACATGTTTTTTTTTAAGCATGCCTTTTTACACTTGAATAAACATTTGAAATCAATACTTCAATACTTCTGCAAACTTTTTCTTTACTCACTCTCTTCGACATACACCTTCTGTCTTTCAGTTCTGTCGACAACATCTACTCTTCTGCCCTAAGGCATAATTTTTACTCAATTTTTTATATATATCTTTTTCCCCCTTTGAAGAAGGAAGCATTCTGTAAAAAGAAAAACCGCTGCAATAAAAGTGCAAAATCCTGCATATTTTTTAAATTTCCTTCCCCACAGTAAGACAAAAAAAAAATTAAAGTACGAAAAAGAAAAAGGAACAAAAAGTAAGAGGAGGATTTAAAGCATTACATGCAACGCACGTAGTATTTTCTTATTTTTGTTCTGCATTGCACTTCCGTTTCCGCAATAAGTCAATCACGCAAAAAATTTTAAAGATTAACGGATCTGGCAAAGTAAAAGTCAAACATTCCAATTCTGCTTTGTTGATTTTTAATTTGCTATATTTTTTCCATTTCAGAACAAAAATTAAAAGAATTTAATATGGGTCCCTATCCTCAAATCTATCGTAATTGAAATTCCTAACTGTTCCACCGTAATTTCAAAATTTGCAATAGTTGCTATTCTTATTTCCATCGTAATCGTAATTCTGAAGCTTTTTTCTAATATCAAAAATATTGGTCGTAACTTTGTTTAGTATATTAAGAATATTATTTTTTTTTTTGAAAAAAACGTATATTTTATAGAAAGTAAAAGAAGAAATAAAATTAAAAAGCGGAAATGTGTAAAATCAATAATTATACATAGTTAATATCAATAGTTATGTTTTCGATCAACTTGATAGCCTTGCGCCACCCTCCAAGGATTCCCCTAGCTAGAAAAATAAGAGCCCATTCTTATGTACCATTCTTATGTATGTATGTGTACATATATTCATACTTATCCAAAGGTGTTGTATTAGTATTAGATCCCATTGGTGCATTAGAGAACACCGTCATCGTTTTTTGTTATACTTTTTTTATTTTATTTTTCAACATAAACGAACGTATACATAAAATTAATTTTGATTGCGATTCCTGTTTTTTATTTTAAATATATTTTTTTGTTTTGGTTATTTCTCGTCCGGTATAACACTTCTTTAATTCATATTATATACATTTATACCAGTTCTATGATTTCTGTTGTGCAGAGCATACTATAACAGAGTTGCCAAGCACTAAATTGCAAGTTAGTATTTTAGGAATCTTTAGCCAAATTTAAAACTTTCGTTATGCGATCAGAAAAATGGCACGTGTTTGCCATCTCATGCAATTTAAATGTAAACATTTTTAATTCAACTTTATTCAGTGGGTTTCTCCATGCTCATTGTGCTATCACACTCACAGTACTACTTAGTTTATCTACTTTTCTAGACAAAAATGACAACCTCTCGAAAATTAGCTTCAATTTTCATATTATTAAACAAGGAATATTAAAACAAGTAAAAGTTAAGCGATTCAAATCAGCGAAAATTATGCATTTAGTTAATTTTATGAACAAAATCATTAAATTAAATATTTAATATTTCTAAGATACTCATATTACTCGCGTTGTCATTACAGGTTTTAAAACCCAGTGTTCTCCACACAGGATATATGAACTCTTGAGTCGAATCAAGTTAATGGAAATTTAAATTCTTGTCAAAACTATTGATACAGTCACAATTCTTTTTGCTTCATGTTTTTAAATTTTATAAAATATTAAATCTGAATTATTTCTTTATTCTTATTCTTTATTCGTCAAACAGTGAGCGTTTCCTTCATTTGAGACCACATTGCCATGGTGTCATGGACTACATGATGCACATTTATTCCTGACAGCATTTCGTACAATCAATTATACATGCAATTACTCACACAAGCGAGTGTACAGCAAACTTATATGTAAATTCCTCGCTTGACCTCTCATCTCCTCTCGAAATGTGCCACATGTAATGGCGCACAATTTTTCGCCACTGGGCAACGCCTGTCGCTCCCATGTCACCAACAGATACATATAGCATCTTCACATACACATACACATGCAATAACTTTCGTAATCATTTCAGTGATTTAAGACAAGTAAAAAATTTCCTCCTTCTCAATTTTAACAAAGGAGGAAAAGAGCAACAAAAAAAAACGCTGGTTTAATTACTACACCTGCAGCCAGTTTTTTTGTTGCAGCTTATTTTTTTCTGCCCAAATATGCATTTATGCACGTTCCATACTGTGGCAACCCTTGGCATCCTGCATACAAAAGTAAAAAAAAACAAAAATATTTTCTTGCTTTAATTGCAAAATTTGTTTACTTTGTGTTTTTTTTTTTCATATTTTAAATAAAATCTTTCTTTATGCGCATAAAAAACAAATTTAATGATAAATTTTCATTGTACACTGTTTGCAATTTTTGCCATTATAACAACGTTAAAACGAATAATAAATTTATGCATTTATGTCATTACATAGTATGAAAATATTGCATTTTTATTGTTACATATTAATTAAGAATAATTTTTTATGTAAATTATGAAAAAATAACTTTTTAAAATTTTTTTTTATTTTGTTTTTTTGCGTATTTTTTCTAGCCTCACTTTCCTGTCTTTTTTCATCTCAACTGTTCATTGCCTTAATTTAAATAATTTGTGCAAAGATTCCTATTAACTGTACATAAATAAGTATTTAAGTATTATTTCTGGGAAAAGCTTCCAAGTGTTGTATCATGAATCAATGACATTTTTATATAATTATTATTTATGCATAAAAGTGCCTCACGAAAAAAGTTGTTGCTATATCTCTTTAAAAATTTAAATTAATCTCAGTTTATTACATGATAATTTTGAAAATATTTTCACCATGTGTGAGCTGATCCGTTTTAACCCGGCGTCAATGAACATGGGTGTATTACACCCGAGTTGTACAGTAATTTTATATTAGTTTAGATTTTTAAAAATATATTTCAAAAAGAGGAGAATGTTTTCATATAATTTTTTTTTTTTTTTTTGCACTTCAAATATATACCATTTTGATCAAAAAGTTTCCGGAATAACCACCGTGTGGCGCTCCCATCGTTCCGATTTGAGTTCTGTTTTTTTTTTTGTTTAGTTGATATTCCCTCTAAATTTTAGCGTCATAGCTTGACATTTGCAAAAGTTACATAGCCAAGAGTACGTCTATCTGTGTGTGTATTGGCGATTTTTTACAATTTTAGAAATGGATTTAAATTTGCAACAAGAACTTGTATTAAATTTTGCGTAAAAAACGGATTCAATGGTGCGCGAACGACGTTGGAAATGTTGGAAAAGTGTTTCGGCAACTATTCTCTAAAGAAAACGGTCGTTTACCAGTAGCACGAGCGGTGCAAAAGTGGTCGTGAGTCAATCGAAGATGATGAACGCAGTGACAGACCATTGACATCGAAAACCGACGAGAACATTGATAAAGTAAAAGAAATTTTGGTCGATAACCGCAAATTAACCATCGGAGGAATAGCGGAGGACTTGAACATTGCCTATGGATCCGTCCAAGACATTTTGGTTAATGATTTGGGTTTTCGTCGTGTAGCAGCAAAGTTGGTGCCAGAAGACCTCAATTTCATGCAAAAAAGAGACCGTGTTGACGTCGCAAAATACATGATTTGCGAGGCTGTATCCGATCCCACATTCATTAAAAGGATCATTTCTGGAGACGATATGTGGGTTTATGAGTACGACACGCAATCCAGACATCAGGCAAGTGAATGGCGTTCACTAAATGAGCCGAGACAAAAAAAAACACGTCGTGTTCAGTCAAAAAAGAAGGCAATGCTCACGGTTTTCATGGATTACAACGGTGTAGTGCATCATGAATTTTTGCCAAAAGTCCAGACAGTAAACAAAGAGTATTATTTGGGCGTTATGAGACGTTTGCGTGAACCAATTCGCCGAAAGAGACCAGAATTGTGGACAAAAAACTCGTGGATTTTGCACCATCGCATAGTGCCATCATTATTCGTAATATGCAACAAATAAAATCCAACAGCCACCGAATTCACCTGATTTGGCTCCCTGTGACTTCTTTCTGTTGAATCGAGTTAAAAAACCATTACGGGGAACGCGTTTCAGCAGACGAGACTGATGGATATACCGAAAGCCGAATATAAAAAATGTTTCGAGGATTGGATCAAGCGCTGGCATAAGTGTGTTGCAGTCGATGGGGATTACTTTGAAGGGGACAATATAGATTTAGATCAATAAACTTGTATTTTTAATTTTCTGAATAAATTCCGGGAACTTTTTGATCAACGTGGTATTTATGAAATGAAAAAAAAACCAAAAAAAAGAAAAAAAATCTGGTTTTATTTTAAGGATTTATTGTTACTCGGGTATCACAAACCCAGTTCATGAAAGGTGTAACAAAAAGTATGTTCAATGACGCCGGGTTAAATAAAAAAAACCTGTAAAGCTAGACTTTTATGTCGGAAATGAAGTACCCTTACATTTTAGAGTAAGAAATGCTATTTTTTAGAATTGTCATAAAATAAACCGAGGTTATTTGTATTAGGGTATTAGGCTTGATGCACTTTAATATGCATGGAGCCACACGTATGTAAATATGTAAGAGCAAAGTAATTAATTGAAATTCGAGCATATACAATAATTTAGTATGAAGTATTTGCACATGCATTTCATTTTATATTATTTAATATTATTTGCTTTGTTATGCAAATTATGATATATGCATAAATTGCATGTATGTACATAAAAAACAAATGTTTTTCCTAATTATGCATGTTATCATATAACAAAACTAAATGGAAAATTGTTATGCACGTTGCAAATTGTATCCAAAAACAATGAGATCAGAATATTGTTTATTAAAACGAATCCCAACGGACCCACTTACCCGCCCATCCGCACGAGGGGCACATCCGTGCACATGTCGTGCAGAGAATTGAAATTATTACACATACAACGAAAAGGGTTATTTTGGGCATAGTTTGTTCTACAAGCATCAAGTTTAATAGGAATTGGATATCTAGAACAGCGATTTGGAACATTAATTTTGATTTGGAAGTTGTTATTAGGAAGTTTATCAAATAAAGGACTTAACACGACGCAAGCCGTTTCGGTCGATACTTCCATTGAATCGCAAATCATGCGCTTAGTAACGAAACTCATATTTATTTATCCATTTGTCTAGGTATTTTTATAACTTCCTCAATGTAGCATGGGTGATAATAAAGCTTATACATATATCTACAAACATTTCTATACAATGTGTCAACAAAAATATATGGATGAAAGAAACCATTGTACAGAAAGCATATACAGTATACCCGAAAATTATTCAAACATCAACGAATTAGCGAAACAAAGCGTAAAAACAAGCCATTAATGGTTTCCTAAAAATCTGAAAAATTTATTATTTAAACTTATATACTAGGTACTAAAAGCGGGAAAAAATTGTTAAAACTCACTCTATCATAACTATTAGTTTTAGAGATGGTGAATGTAAAGTATTCGATTTGATCTACCCATTGACTCATCTTGGCGAAAAAACAGCTCTATAATATAATATTTGGGAAATCGGAATCAACTGTAATTATCCGAAATTTAAAAGAAAATAAGCCAAATACTAAAAACTCATATTGTATTCAAACATACAATAGCATACATACATCATACAAAGTTATAAAAAAAACTGTAAATGATTGAAAACTAAAATTTTAGAGGACATTAAATGAATTACCAATTTTTCAGATTTTTAGAAAATCATTAACGGATAGGATTTTAAAATTTATTTTTTTTTTTTTTTGGGCCAGAATAATTTTTGTTTATACTGTAACTAGTAGGTTCAAAATGTTTTTTTCTGCTTTGCTGATTTTTTCTTTATTTATGGTCGTTATAGAAGCATGTAAAAGCAACAACAAGAATTACGTAAAAAGATTTCATCAACCAATGAAAGAAAAGCAATATAAAAAATACACCGTGGTACAATGTAACAAAAAATAAATGGGAATTTTTTTTACAAATTCAGTGCAAATATTTTCTTGAAATATTACCTTTTTGAATAAAGCAAAAGAATATATGCACGGAAAAAAAAGATTTGAATCAGGAAAAAATGCCATTTTGCCCTGTAATTTAGAAATTTCATGAGATACTCAATATAAATTTATGGGTAAACTGCAAACATTACAGTCCGAAACTTAGTTATTACAGTTTCAGAAAGGAAAATATTCAAAGTGACATGGAAAAAATTTAGTTGATAAAAAATACTGAATTATTATTGAAATATTCTATGATTGGCAATTAAAAATTACGGGGCAAACTGTAAAAATTTATGAAAATATTTTCATAAATTTGTTTCATTGCTTTCATTTTTTAAATCACACATTTACTTTGTTTTATATATCAAATATTTTTCTATATGTTATCAGTTATTCAGTAAAATAACTTTCAAACTCATTGGTTGGTACCTGGATTTGCTTCTTTCTGTAACGAGACATTTTAAATTATTTATCCGGGACCTTTTACCTGAAGCTAGTAAGATTTGGGAAGTTTACACTATATTAAATGAAAGTTTTATTATTTTTATAGTTTTCCAATAAACCATTGAAACTGAAACACCATCTCTTTTTGAATTACCCTAGAATCGTGAAGATAGCTAGTCGAGTTGTTTGCTTTTGATCAATGCGATTTGAAGCTAAATATAGGGAAGAGAACAAAATATTCTACAACTCTTCCATTATTGCTTTTGATATCAAAAGTATTATTATGCTTAGTAAAAATTGAATTTACAATTATATAATTTACAAAATCAAACTGTAAAAATTGATTTGAAACTCCAATAATTGTAACTATATTGTGAAATACAATGTGCTTATTCGTTCGTAAATTTTATTTATTCATTCTGGATATTATAAATTAAACTCAAGGGAACTATTGTTTGATCATAATCAATTATTACAGTTTTTGGTTTACTATCCGGGCAAGACAGGGAAAACTGTAATTATAATCAGAAATCCAATGAATTATTACAGAATATTTTTTTCCGTGTAGTTACCGGTATTATTACTTTTTTTTCCCCCGCACACATAAAGGTAAAAATGTTGGCGTTGCATCTCCTGCTGTGCGCGTGTAAGATAAATACACTTTCTTTTTGTGTGTATGGTTGTGTGCACACGTCTATGTGTTGGTGTGATTTTAGTGATTATGCGCTGCTGCCATGCATTACAATGAACTATAATGAAATGAAGCGCGTAATATTTACGCACATGCTACTCTCACTGTTGTGGCAGTGGCAGTTGTTGCCCAATGTCCAATGCCAATAAAGTGTTGCCCACAAACCTAATCGCTTTGTTAATAAATATGAAATTGTCGTGTTAAATTTCATAGTTTCACGAAGCATTCATAAGCAAGAACTCACCAACAACATAAATCTTTACGCACTGTTTGGTAAAGCTGATGATGGCAAGAATGTTGATGATGATGATGAATCATTATGATTGTCTTTTTGGAGCGCACATGTCACTTTAGAGCGGTAGTGGTTGTAGTTTTAAGCTATCGTGTAGGTGAATTGATTTAACTGACTGACTCAGACTGTCTGCCTGACGAAATGGCAGGTGGCGGAGTGCGCTCGTGAATATATTTATTTGTATACACTTAGTTTCACGCTTTGTATAACTTTTCTAATTTTTCGGACTTTTTCCATAAATAGTTTAGTTGAATGAAACTTGAACTTTCTTCTTGTTGCATGCCTGCTTGATTTTCTTTACTAGAAACTAATTTCAAGAAACAAATTTAATTTCATTTAGTTGTTTTTGCTTTTTCCTCTCATATTTCTTCTTCGTTTAGTTTAAACTAAAAATTTTATTTAATTAAAATTTGCAGTAATTTACTCCGTTTCTTTTTTAATGTTGCTCCTATTAAAAATTAATAGTTTCTTTGAGTGACTTGCAGTTATATGCAGCAGCAGCAGCACACAAAGTTAGTTGAGATAACTAACAGGAGCGTGTGTTCTAAAGATGAAAGTCATTAGAAGGTCATTAACATTGTGCTTTAAATAGCATTCATACACGCATGGGGTTAAGGAGCAATATTCATTCTGGTATTAAACTTTTATGAAAATTAGCATAGAATATGAGAAGCCTACTTCCATTTTACTACGAGCATTGACTCCATTATACATATATATTCTCTTCCAATTTTATGTCTATTATTGGTTTCTATTTGATGCAAAGTTTGAACCATATTCTAGGTTTTCCTCAAATTAGCAAACTCCCAAAAATGTAGACAACAATTTATGTGTTATATTAAGCATTTTTTATAATTGTACGTAAGCAAATTTCCCCTTCCCGCATTTCACCGGTTTATAAATTTGAAATGCCGTATCTCACCATCTCATCTGCTTTAGTGCAGAAGAGTAAGACTAAAATTATTAATTAAATTGGTAAAAAAAACAAAAATGTTCAATGTCATGGGAATATGCCACAGCCGGTATGCATTCTCATCATAATTATCGTCATCACATAATTTACAAAGCACAACGAACAATAAAATCCTCCTAAAAATATCACCGCTAATAAATTATATCAATGAGATTTTGCACGCTTCTATCTATGCTAATTCAACAAACGAACAAATAAACAAGGAAATTTAATTGAACACAAATCACACAATTGCTCAAATAAAAAAAAAAATCAATTTTAGAATACTCATACGACGTGTAGTACTCACTACACAAATGTAACGTCATTATAATTGTAGTCGTAGTTGCGCAATATAGGTGCATAGGCACATCATAAATAAAATACCGCCACAGCCGCAACCGCGACAAATTTTTGCTTATGTGCATATCTCCACATACCAAAACTATATTTCAGACTTTATTTACACATGGTCATCCTGAAATCATCGCAAATTTATAGCTTACATTTTCAATGTGTAGTTAATTGAATTAAATTTTGGTGAAATTTTTCAAATATGAATTATGATGTTTTAAGAACCTTCATGCTATGTATACATATGCAGGCGCGGATACAAGGGGGAGAGGAGGGGGGGGGGGGGGGAAGGGGAGAAATTTTCCCCCCGAAAACTTTTTCAAAAATTTAATAACTTAAACAGGCAAAAAGGTCAACATAATTAGTTATTGTTGTTTTTAGTTATTACGATTTACTTTCAATTATAAGAATAAGGAAAAATCTTGCTCATTAAACCACTTTCCTTCTCAATGGAAATGTGAGGAAATAATAATGGTACTTAAACCAAATAAATCTGAAAACTCAGTGTCCTCATATAGACCAATAAGTTTGCTGGCAATATTCTCGAAAATATTCGAAAGAATAATTTTTTTGGGAAGTTTTCTGATGACCTGTGACACGTGAGACACGTGAGAAAAACTGTTTTTTGGGATTTTTCATTTTTTTTTGAGGTTGGGGATAACACGTAACATTTCCCGTGAAAAATAATATTTGATCTATGTTCATCAACTGAAATTACACAAAAATAGGCTTTTCCCGTTTTTTTATGATGACTTGGGTAAACGTACGCTTGATAAAACTATTCTTTCAAGGTGAGGTGGTAGACTTGCAGCCGCCATATTGGCCCGCCATCATGCCAAATCATTTGAGCCCAAACATGACCTAAAATACCTTAACCAATTTTCATTTCAATTTCCATTGACAGAGAGCGTCCCATTAATATATATATATTTATGTCTGCTAAATTAATAAACATTTTTATAACGTTTTCAATAAAAGGTGTTTCAATTGCGAAAACAAAATTCCCACATATACTCATATATATCTTACTATAAAGAGAGACAGATAGAATAAAATAATAAAATACGTTGTAAATGAGGGAAAATACAAGTTGAATTTTGGTCTTCGTACATAATTGGTCATAGCTTCGGTATTTATCCATAGAATTAGTTCATAAATACCAGGTTCTCTATGTATAAGTACAAACTTTATGTAAAAACTAAAAAATAGGCCATAGTCTTTATTATTTTTTAAGTGAGTTTTCGATTTAAATTTTTGTCCAAAAAAACGTTTTTTGTTTCATATTTTGACCAATTGATCTTAAACTACTGGGTTGATTCGAAAATATTGTTAAAAATATTGATTAGTTTATTAAATTAATTATCTTTCATCTGATACCTTTTACAATTATATTGGTTGTTGTCTTCTCGAGATATGGTCAAGACAGTCAAACTACTTTCGGAAAAAAACGAAAAAAAAAATTCAAAAAATGATATCTCGAAAACCTACCCATATTTTTTGATGGCATTTTCGAGCTTAGCACAAACTGGCTGTAAACTTGTGTAATACTAGAAAATAAGAATATAGTTCCGGATCACCAATCGTCATAAGCACGGTACTCCTGAGCAATATCATCGCATAGTGAATATTGTCACTGACTTTCTGGAACGCAAAAAATATTGCTCTGACATGTTTTTGGAGTTTGGCATCAAGGGCAATTATACAAATTAAAAAATTTACTTCCAGCTCCATTTTATTTGGTCTTAAAGAATGTAAATTTTGGTAAAAGAATTACTAACCCCAAATGTAACAGTGTTAAATATTTAGGACTACACCTTGATAAAAGATCAAATTGGAAAGAGCATATTAAAGCGAAATCAGAGCTGAGTCTTGAGCCCATTATAAACCAATCTAAAACTAAACTGAATAAATCTTTCCAATTGTTAATATTTTCCACGATCCTTTACATTGGAAATAGATCATAGAAATTGTGAAATGATTTGCTGCAAAAACAGGTTTTCCCCTAAATGCGTAACGTTCCCGTAAGTTCTCACACGACCATACCTTCGAAATTATTAGACATCGAAATAAAGTTTATGAATAAGCAAAAAAATGCTTACGTACATAACGCTCCAGCCCGCGATTTGGTTCATATGGAGAATTTTTGTTTCTGCCCCCTCCCCCCCCCCCAAAAAAAATGTTTCCTGTATCCGCCACTGACATATGGATATTTAAAAAAAAATTTATTAAGTGCTTTAAAGCTCTCAGTTGCCATAATTCATTTATGTAGTTAGTCGAAATTAATAAAATTGACATTTGACAAGAACTTTTTTCATTATCTATAGTATTTTTTTCAGTTTCAAGCGTACATATAGAATTTACTTTTTATGATAAAGTGGATGCTCTAAAAATACAAAAAATAGTCACTTACCCACACACACATACAGACAAATTCTTAGAAAACGTGTTTTAAATAAATTAAGCTGATAACAAACTGACAATTGCTGTTTAAAATTATACAGTGGTATAGAAACTTAAAAAAATGACACATTAAATTATAGGGTTTTGAAAGACTTCTGTGTTTTCAAATCTACTGAGTTAGATACCAAGAAATATCTAACCCAGATATATATGGTTAATTTTTGCAAAGCGATTAGACCTTATTAAAAGAGAAAACTCACCTGGAGCCTTTAAATTGTTGAGACCTTATATCGATTCAAAAATTGTCGAAAGAACTATAAATGTAGAGATTAAAAACAAAGTAGTAGAAAATGGGGCGAAGTGGAACATGGTTTAGTTTTTCCTCCCTGGAGCAGTAAAAACCTTTGGAAAGAGGATGTCTAAGCGTAACATTTTTGTGAATAATTATTGTGGGTCACTTTATTCTCTCAGTTAAATTTCAATAAATTGAATGAAAAATTTAGAAATTTTCAATTGAAATTGTTTTAGGTTTTTTCCACTTATTTTAATTGAAAAGAAAAGATAAAAAAAAACACTGAAAAAACAAAAAAATTAATCTTCTCCCGTAAATTTGCTTGGAACTTTTTTAAATTTAAACATTGTGTACCACTTTAACACACTCAAAGTGTTCTACATTGGCCCATTGAAAAAATGGCATCATGCTAACAAACAAAAAAAAATGTGACGTACAGAATATTTTCACATACAGAGTTTCAATCAAAAACTCGATAAAACTCCATTTTAGTTTTTTTATTGTTATGGCTTTTTGCATTTTAGATAAAGTTAAATTTATACGAAAGTGAAAAAAAAGCCTTCAAGCACCAAATTCTTATGAAAAACTAAATGGCAACATAAAAATTTAAGCTTGACACATAAAGTGTACCCCACTTTTGGCCAATTTCCTTAACTATATTTATTAATCTGTAAAGTTTATTTAAATTAATTCTGAAAATACAATTTAAAAAATATGAAAATTTCGTATGGAATACTCAAAGCATCTTAAAGTATTTGAGTACCACTGTCTCCGCATACTTAAGTTGTAACGCTTAATTTCAATAATCAAGCACAATGTCCAATTCATCATATATAGTATGCGGATGAACATTATAAAAGCACAACAACAATAACAACATCAATTGCGAACAAGTCTACAACAACTTTCAAGTGAATAAATTAATGAGGTCTGAGGTACCTACTCGTTTAGCACCCTACACAAATTTATAAAATACAAAAACAAAAAGCAAAGAAAAAACATTTTTGCTGTTACTAAGTTAGATTGGCAATGATTTCGTCGTTTAGTTTGATACATTATGCTGCTTTCGTGGGTCGACACGTTGTCTGCGCCCACAGCCAAATAGTAGGCACAATGAGAATAACAAAAACAACAGTATGGCCGTATTAATGTAAATAGTTTGCATACGTACAATTTTAAAAGATTTTGTTTTAAATGAAATAAACTAAACTACAGCAGTTGAACGACGGGCACGGGCGGTCGGTGATGGCTGTGGCAGTAATGGTGGTGGAATTCGAACTAGCAGCGTCGCTACCATCACATCACCACATTGCAGAATGATTTGACTGAAAGGGGAAAATACTAAAAATTATTATTCACACTACGAGTATTTGTGTGTTGTATTTGCTCTACTGCAGTATGACTTTAGGCCAACAGCTAAGCAGAAGCTGAATTGCTCAGCAGCAATTGGCACGCGAACAGTGAGCGCCTTTGTCTTTGTACTACATTCTTATGTATTTATGTACTCGTGTATATGAGTGCGGCGTGTGGTGTATCTTTCTCTGTGTATCAATGCAGTATAAAAATACGCAAAACAAAAGAAAATCAATCAGCAACCTTGAATTTTTGTGATTGTGTGATTGTGATGTGATAACAAAACATTGATAAAGTAACATAAAAAAATAAAATAAAAGAGCAAAAGTGTTATTTGTGTTCGTTATGTTTATAGCAAATAATTGATTTGAAATAAAAATAAATGTCTCCTCCTTTCAAATTTTGCCGATATGTATATTGTGCAAATACATGTTACATATTTCCAAAGAAATATTTACTATGATCTAATCGATATTCGTACAGAGTTTCTATGTATTAAATATTAAAATTTTTTTAATTGCTGTAATAATTTTTCATCTTGAAATAATTTTCATACTACAATTTTATTAAATTTTCTTAAATTATTTGTACAAATTCAAATATATTTGCTTTAATTAAATTGTTCATATTTTTACTAACTTTTACATACATATACCTACTTACTTTTGTTGTTTTTGCTGGCGACACTTTTATAAATTTGCCAACAAAAGAAATATTTTCTTTTTGTTTAATAAGATTTATAAAATATTCTGAAAATGAATTTGTTGCTTTTGTATTTGCTTAGAAGCTGGTAGAATCAATATTTGCATATACTTCTTAGAAAAAACTTTTTTGGAATTATTTACTTTAAATTAAGTGGTAAAATTATTACGAATACAGTTTGATGAAAATATTTGTTCTTAATCGAACTAAATAGTTCGAGTATATTGACACTTCTAGTATAAAAAATTGTCAAAAGGAAGCTGAGCTTAACGATTCGAGTTGGCTTCATACTAAATTGTGAAGTAATCACAAACTTTAGCTTGCACCCACCCTAGGTAGCATATACCCTAGGGCTAGATCAATTCTATTTTTTTGGTCTAGTTGGCCTTTATGACCAGCAGCAGAAATTAGAAAATACTTTCGCACAACCGCATATTATATTATAGCGAATAGTTCTCCTAAAGTGATACTAAATTACTCACCAAGAATGACCTCATAGAGGAGTTATAAACTCCAGCTTGTCAACATAGCTGGTCGCAGTGATCAAAGAACATTGTGCCACCTGCTTTGATCATCTAATTTTTGGCTGGGCTTTGATATTTTAAAGAATAAGTCATTACCTTTGACATTAAGATGTGAATCCTTTTATTTTTCTATAAATAAATCGTCAACTGGAATAAATTATCCATGACCAAAGGAAATTAAGATCTATTTTTAATATGTAGCATTGTTTGCAAATCCAATACAAAAAGTTCTCCATTGAAAAGCCTTCGATGGCAAATTAAATTTTGCTAAGTGTGGCTATAATTTATTTACAATTAATTTATGCAAATCCAGTTCACTTTCTCTTCACCTACATACTTTACACTAGTTTGCAACTACACGTGTTTAAGTTATTTTTAGGGCCTACAAAAAAAGTTTGCATAGTTGCCTACGCTTTTAAAATTTTAGTATGTAGTATAAATAAATATATACTAAGAATAAGTGCAGCTTGCTTGACTCATTTAAGTGTTTCACTGCAAATAATTCCAAAAAGTGGCATCAGCTTTTGTGAAAATATAAAGAATTAAATTTTTCTACTGCTTCCGCTATTTTTTATTACTTATTCAGTGTTAGTGTTCAACTCACCACTATAAAAGAAATAAAGAAAAGCGTGATAGAACAGAAACAACAACAAACTTAACTTTTTCTTTTCACAATCGACTTAAATTTCCATAAATAGCTGTTGATGACGATGACAACGACGAACAAGGAGATGAAGCTAGTTATGAAACCTTGACATTCGTTGCCGTTGCATTGCATGCCTGCTTGACAAACGTCAATTTCAGCAGAAGCATTGAATTGCAGCGCTTGTCTGCTAAAAACGAGCAACAATTGTACAATTTAAAATGGAATGCCACTTGGAACAGAAGCAGCAGAAACAACTAGACTCGCTTTAGTTCCAATGCATGAATGCAATGAATGAGAAATTTGATGAGCGCGCGAGAAAATTTGATATATTTAATATTTGTTGGTGTTATTTGTAGTTTATTTTAAGAAATTAAGCTGCTTAACTTTTAACTAAAAATAACAACTTAAAGTGCAAGTGAATGTGTGATGCTTTTATAGAAAAAACTTATTAGTGTTTTTCTTAAGTGCGAGGCATGATTTTCACATTTAGTTATTTCGTTAAAAAAGTTTAAATTGTGATTTTTTCTAAATATATATGTATTGAAATTGATCCAATTAAATTTCAGCGTTTCAATAGAAATGCATTTCTTACGCATATTTTGCGAATTCGAATAACGTAAGTGTAGGTAATTCAGATCGATTTTTGCAATGGAAACTTTGAGCACTAAAAATAAGGATTACATATTTATGAAAAAATTGTTTTAATACAAAATTAAAGCATTTTTTTCCGCTTTTAAATTTGTTAACTACCAAAAAAAAAACAAAACATACCTTTTTTTTAATAGTTACTTAGGTAACATCACTTCGAAAAAAATGGATGCGTAAATACATACAAACACATACATACAAATTGTTGTCCAAATCTGTGTATTTTCCTTATGTAATCATATACCGTTTGTCCGATCTTAGCGAAATTTGGTGTAGAGATGCATTTGTGTGTATTTCAAGTTGTGGGCTATAAAACTCGACCATATCTCAAAGTGGGCGTGGCATTTTCGCAAAAATCTAATATCTTCGAATATCATATCGGGCTAAATTAATAAAATTTGATATGGAGACTTACTTGTTCTACACCGAACTAATTCTCAATTATTGTGCTACTCATGGGCGTATAAAAATTATGGGAAGAGGCTGTAGCTGGGCGATAGATGCGAATATATTAAAAACGAAAGTATGGGACTGTGCAGTCTTACGTAGGAGCAATAGCGGATTTAAGGGTCGTAAAAAAGAGGAAAGGATTTGGGGTTAAATAACCCTGACCTCCCTCCCGACTTGCCCCTAACTTCGCCCAACTCCACCAGAACCGCTCTTTTCCAATGATGAGCGGATGAACAAATGCTAACCCCCTTAAGGTAAATCTCTGAATTCGGTTTGAACTCGAATTCCACAAAAAGTCTCTAAACAAAGGGTCGATCCGAACCTCCAAGCATCACCTATTATATCTAAATCACAACTAAATAACTTTCATTAATTAAAACTTTATAGTTTTTCTAAATTTTATAATTATGCAAACACCTCATTTGCTGGTAATTCGGATCATCGATCCGAATTATATGCAAGTAGAAAAACGCATGCTGGTAATTTGGATCGATTTTAAAAGTCAATTTTTTTCTTAGTATGTTTTCTAAAATGGTGCATATTTTTACCAAACTATAGCAAAATGTTTAGTGAACAAAACCCTATATAAATTATATAAATATACTTACCAGCACAAAAGTTATTATTGTTATAAAATTTGTTGGTTTCTTATATTATTTGCTAAAGCTTTGTATGAAAATATGCTCCCTCCAAGTTTCTTCGCTCACATCTGATTAAATTAAAATAATAGATATAAGTGTTGTATACCATTAAAAAGGGAAAATAATAATCGTTTGTTTTGAAAAAAGGACGTAATTTTAAAAAATACCAAAGAAAAGTTATTAGCAAATCAAAATCGATCCGAGTTATATACATCGATCCGAATTACCCTCATTTACGTTATGTATTGCAAATAAAAAAACTCTACAAATTGAAAATCTTAGAAAAGTGAGAACTGAATTATATAATATTGCATAAAATAAAAAGAAAAAATGTAAAAGTGCATTTCTTACTATTATTGAATATATTGGCGCTGAAACCTTTGAAGATATTGGCTGGAAATTGGCATTTTGCTATTTTATTTAACCACTTTGGAATTGATTCTGTGTATTACACGTATATTTGATACGAATAGAAGAAACACTATGCATATATAGTGCATAATTTGTTGTACTGATTTTCAGTAAAAAATATGTGTACTGATTTTCGTCAGTCAGCAGCTGGTCGAATTATTCATGAAAATGATATTTGAGATATATGATCCTTATAAAGTTTCCTTAGAAATGTGCTTATGTCTTCACGCACACACAATTCTGTGTTGAAAAGAAATCAAAACTTAAGTTTATTTTCTTCTCAACCGCGCTTGGTGCTTCTAATAAAATTATTATAGAAACTATTGCACTGTTTCAAAAGAATTTATATTCAAATCAAAGACCATGCCAACAGTGTGGCCAAATCTTGAAGTTCAAAATCCACCAATTTTAATTAAGTTATTAAAGTACCTACGAATATATTTGTAGTAGGGATGCCAATCCATGGAATTCCGGGATTCTGAGATTCGATCGATCAAAAAATGGTATCATAAATCCCGGGATTGCAATACCAAAATCGAGGCATTTTCGCGATTCATAAGTATCTACAAAAACTTATTGGAATTCAAATTTTTATCTTGGGAATATTTTTTTCTTTAAAAATTTTCTAATTCGTTCATGGCAGGACTCTCAAAAGCCGACCAGGTTTGCAGTATTTGATACATTATTTTCTTTGTTCTACAAAATTTTGACTCAAATACAAGAAATCGAAAATTCTGAATTTTTCATACTTGACGTTAATCCGGAAAATACCAAAAGCTTAAAATTCATAACTTATAAAAAGAATACGATATCCATTAAAATTTTTGGACATTCACGTCAAAATTTCGTAAAAAAAAAACAAATATTATGTCACAGAATACACAGCAATCAAAAAATTTACGATTTGGAAAAAATTTTCTCTCGACTCAAAGATAAAAAACACGAAACGCGTTTTGGTTTCCATAATATACTGAGCAAATGAAAATATGTACGCAAAATAAGAGAAAAAATATTATTGAGTAACGTAAACAGAGTCTTAAAGTCAAAAAATAAGCACTGCCACTAAGTTAAAAAATGTTCGCGTTTTATTTTAGAAAATCCACCAAATGTGGTGAGAAAAACACTAATTTGGCAACACACATGTCAACAATATATAATTGCAAAAATTTTTTAAAAATTTTTGCCACTTTAATATATATAATTTTAAATATATGGTAAAATATTTTATTTTTACCACAAAAAATGTTGACATCTTTTTTTCTCAACACTTTTTGATTGAAAGTTCTGAAAAGTTGGTTGTGTAAAATATATTTGGAAAATTTTGATTTGTTCTCAATATTCATTAGAGAAAATGGAGCTCATGGAGGTTAACTGCATTTTTTAGGGAAATGGAAATTAGCTGGTTGGAATGGTTGCCATTTTTGAGTTTTAGAAAGAACACACTTAGGTCGAAAGGCCTATTGCGATACCACATAAGCTTTCCAGGCAGCCGTATCGGGCTGTGATCAATGAAGTTAACGATTGTGGACCTTGGAATAGTTGTTTCAAAACTGTTACAGCTTCACGCTGTCCTAGAATTCCCAATGTTATAGGCAGCATCTGCACTAGACCACGAAGTTTGTTTTTTCAAAGCCATGAATTGCAACGCAATGCAAACGCATATCGTATATTTTTTTCCTCCCTACAATGTGTTGAAATCTCAAATATTCAATTTGCTTCCATAATTTGGTATTGTGCGATTTTGGATATTTTACATACATAGTTAATTTTAACTTTGATACTGTCAGTTTTTTTACTTTATCAGGTGCATACAAATTTATTTAGATATTAACTCATACCTTTTAGATATTAACTCATACCCTTTCGAAATCATATTATTCTCGATTTTATTTTTCTGGTATAAGGACATTCGGGAGCGTGTGTTTGAATACATGTATGATTGTATGTGTGTATGTGTATGTAAAAGGAAGTGGCAAGCGAAGTATGTACAATATGTACATCCTTGAATGGCAGACAAAATGACATTCAAATGCGTAGCAATTTTCCGTTTGATTGTAAACATTTTATGATTTCTTTACTTCTTTTCGCGCGCGCACTTTTCTTAAACTGCAGACGATTCCCTTCTTCTTTTTAACATTATTATATTTTCTTGCGAGCGGATTTCCTTGACGATTAAATATATAGATACTTTGTTGTATTTCAATATAAACAGGCAGTTTAAATGTGATTTTTAGCGTTTAGATTCTGCTTTTATGTTTAAGGCGATTATGACAATTAAGCATAATGGGAAAATATGAAAAAGAATAAATTCAACTTTTATCTACATATAAATATAATATTTGAATGTATAAACTGAGATGTCATCATACTGTCAACAACATAAACATTTATGTAGTAAATAATACAAAAAAAGAACAGCAACAACAACACAATAGTGTTGTTACTATCAAAGTGGCAGCTGTCAGACTGTTCGCCCGCTTTTACGCCCTACTCCCTTACACTTTCCCCACCACTCACCGTAAACTGAAATTTGCATTTAACTTAATTTCCATGAAATGACAGTCAGTATATTAAAAAAAAAAAACAAAACAAAAAATCATGAATATACTTGTATACACTAGCAGATCCTAGGGGATTTTTTAGGGGTAAAATGCCCCTCTTACATTTTAATCGTTGCTGCTCATAAATCAAAGAAAAACTTTAATGGGATGAAGAAATTAAAATCCCCCTTCCGCAATCGCTAGTGCCCGTACATGTTATCACTAACAATTCTAGTAGAAACTCATGATAAAAAACAATAAATGCGGGTAAAATTACATTAGATACCACCTTGAAAGTCGTGTACAATCGACTGAAGTCGAGAGGAGTGGAGAACCTTCAAAAAAGTGTATGCGCAATTTGGTTTTAGGTGTCATAAATGTGATTTGTTATTTAAAAAGGTGAACAATTTGGTGATGAAATATCAAATAAAATTTAGTCAATAATTTTTTTACTATGTACAAGTATAAGTGTCTAAGCTCTAATTTCAATAATCCATACATTGTATGTTTCATATAAAAATAAAAAGAGCATTTCTCTGATATGAATCTGTCTGGCTCGCCAATTTCTTATCTAAACATGTAATTATAAATTAAATATTATCAGCTGAAACTTGCTTGCAAATCGCATGTAAATTTAATAATTTTTGCTTACATAAGTGTTTCGGTGTAAAAATAACAACAACATTGAATCACTTATCTACACAAGTGGCACAATTTCATTGATTTATAAACTAGCAAGTTTTTAGTAGAGCAGATATGGCGCGTAATTCAAGCAGGTTTTTTTTTTATTTACTAATTTATTATTATTTTTTTATTAATTGACGTGCTTGTTTTTAACCTAAAAGATTGAAAAGTTGATGCTTGATTAAATGATGTTCGGTCTTTTTTTGTAAAATTATATTTGCCTACTTTTTTTTGGGAACTGTTTCTAGTAGGGCGTAGGGCTTTGGAGCAGTCAAATTTTGGGGTTGCTCCGCTCCAACCTCTTAAGTATAGCTCCGCGGCTCCGCTCCGTGCTCCGCTCCGAGCTCCAACTACATATAGTTTTCCTAATAAAAACAATTATTTTTTTTTTTATTTTAAATTCACATGTATACCCATTATGTATTCGAATTTGGAGAACTGTTTCCTGAAATCTTTATTTAAGGAACAAATCGCAAGTTTTGGGTACATGACTCCAAAACTTTCGACACAGATGAGTGGGACAAGGCGTTATATTGCCGCAAAATCATTTGGGCTCAAAACTCGACATCTTTACCATACAAAAAAAATTTGATAGAACCAGTTAAAATAGTGAACCACCCCTTAAACGAACAATAGGTAGTTGGAAAAATTACTAATCAGAGCAGCGGAGCGGTTAAATTTTCATTGCTCCAGCTCCTGCTCTAGCTCCAAACAAAACAGTGTGCTCCACAGCTCTTTGCTCCAGCTCCACGCTCCGCCCCAAAGCCCTGGTTTCTAGTTACTCGTATAATTTGGGACCCATTTGTCAAGTAATAATCGAAAAGTGTAGTGGAGAAATTTATTCTACTTTTTGATAAAAACTTAAAAATTTGTTTTTTGAAGTATTATGATAAAGAGGAGCTTTCACTTTGACTTCTAAAAATTTTTTTTTAATATGTGTCTGTCGCTACTACAAAAAGCATTTGGGTAGTCGTAAAAAGGTAGCTTAAGAAACGTTATTTTATTCCACAATGCAGCATTGGGTAGTCGTAAAAAGGTAGCTCAAGAAACGTTATTTTATTCCACAATGCAGCATTGGCTCAAAACCGTTTGTCATTTTAATTAGTTGTCTTTATAGAATTAAAACTTATAAAGTTTTCAAATAATAATATATTTTGGAAAGACGGCCCCATGGTAAGAAAAGTATACGTTTGAGTTTCCTTTTTACGTCGATCCTGAAACACGTACAGCTACTGAAGTCAAATGAAAAATACAGAATTTTTTGAAGAAAGGTTAATAATGATGAGAAGAATAAATATCGGCAATAACGATTAACTTACTCTTTATTACTTGACAAATAAGTCGCGAATTGTCACTTGAAACAGTTTTCGAAAAAAAGTTGAGCAACATCTTTTAAAACCCATTAAAATTCACAGAGTTTACAAACCAAATTATATGAAATTTGTGGGGTTTCTAATTTTATGGTGGGATACTGTATTTTTAAAGACTTGTTTTTAAAAATATCAACGTCTATTTGAGGGTTTTTTTTTTTTTGTAAAAATTCAAAGACCTTGACAATTAAATACTATTACCAGTACCATAATACGGGGTAGGCCATTTAAAGAGGCAAAATTTGTTTCTGGAAAAAAAAAAAAACAAAAAAAAAACGATAAAACAAATTTATTTATTTTAGTTCAAGGAGATTTGTTCCAAATGACCACCTTTGGCCTTGACGGCCAAATGTGCTCTTTTCTCCGCATTTCCCATCGTTTAGTCTAGGATTCTTGGCTTATTGATATAATAGACCCAGAGCAAAAATCCGGCGGTGTAAAATCTGACGAACGCGAAAGCAAGTCAAAATCACCATTTTTTTATATCAACCGACTGATGGATTGTGGCTTGAACTGTGTGAGGTGGTATGCCATCTTGTTAAAACCAGAAATACTTCATACCATTTTCATGAACAGTCGACTTCAAAATATACAAGTAACCTCTCTACGGGAAAATTGAGAAGTTACTTTGGATGTACAACTGAACGATTTCAGCGCGTTCGGAGTGTACTGTTCCATGGTATAAATTTTCTTCGACTGACGCTTCCAACGCGGTATGTCATTAGTCGATCTGGCAGCGCTGTCAAAGTTATAGGGTTACCAGATGCTTCCACTTTAAATGGCCTAGCCTATACTAAGTACCAGTGTAAGTAGTATTAATTGTTTTTATTCAAATCTATCAAATTCGGCTGACAATAAAATAAAGTTAAGCTGTTATTCCTTTTTAACACAGATGTCTTGAAAATTATTCAAGAAAGAATTTGGAAGTACATATCTGTGTATATTTTATGCAGAATTTTATACTCGGTAAATTTTGAATCCAGTTTTTTACTCGGTACTTTATTTATTTATTTATAGAGTTGTTTTCAAATTTCTTTTATTATATCTTGAAAACTTTTTCTTTAATTTGCAAATGTAGATTAAAGCATCTCTTTCATACATCAATATAAAAAACAAATTAAATCAGAAACACTTTCAAAGCCGTTGAAGACTGTTACTATTGTTGCTGTTGTTGCAATTACAACAAAAATAAAATAAAAGATGAATGAGGCATTAAGGATATCCGTTTCATGCTTGAAATTTACTAAGTTTTTGTATACGAAATGTTTTTCACTCCTTGTTTGCCCCTTTCTCATTCCATCAATCGTTTTTTCTTACCTTATGCATAAAAGGATTCCGGTAAAGAGATAAATGCTACAGGCGCATTTCAAAAATAACAAACACCAACAGTAAATGGCATACAAAAAACACGCCGCCACTAGCAAGAACACTCCTAATGAAGTGTAAAAGTTTTTAATTAATTTAAATGCTGACAACGTTTTCATAATGAGGAGTGCACTTGGGTTTTCTTCTTGCTTCTCTTTTTTTATACTGCAACTAAATAGAGCCAACTGCAATAATTTTTACAAAATATTTTCTCCTCTACTGCTGCATTTAATTTGTATGCAAATTACTAAAGTGAAAAATTGCTGCAATTTCATTTATTTGGAATTTGCAAGAATCTTTGACGAATATAATATGATTTGGAAATATTGTATTCATACATACATACATACATACATATATATGCAAATAGATATTCTGGCAAATTCGATTGAGAAAATATATACAATTATTCATTTACATATTTATTTAATATTTTTATTAGATTTGAATTACATTAATTTAATTTAATTCACATGGAAATTATACGCAATTCGCAGGCGCAAGTTATGCATGTTTGGATACATGCAATTCTAAACAAAACTGCCAACTTACATTTTGGTGTGGAAAAAAATTTAATCTGCCGAAAGGAATAAATCGGAAAAAACATTTGTTTGTAGTTTATTTAATTGTCATTCAGTTCCTAATTGTCGTATTACCACAAGCACTCAGAATAGTCGTTTCCCTTTACTTTTTATCATTCTGGCCTTCCGTTTTTTCTCTCTCAATACCTAGTTCCTTTGTAAATAGGTATTCATTATATCGAGTCCTAACCGAAAAATTAACGTTAACCCCATTTATTCGAAAATCGTTGACGGCGAGGGATCAAAACATATCAGATCAGAAGTAAAACAAACTAAAATATGATTTTAAAATCAAAATATGATTTTACTCAATGAATTTCCCCTCTGAGACTATGATATAGAATAATGTATTTAACAAAAAAACACTTCAATTACCATAAAAATCGTGCATAATTGAAACTAATTAAAGCAAAAAGAAAAAAAATTATTACATGCAATTAAATATTGTAAAATTAATTGATTGATTCAATGACAAATTCACAATCTCTACATATGAGCTGCTGAAAGCAAAAGTGGTGTAAGTGCTAAATGTAAAATGAAATTTATTTTCCCACTGCACTAGCAGCTTTATAAGACACATTTGAACCTAGACTTGCACCACAGTCGGAGGAAACTGAGTGAGATTAAAGTTATTGCCCAGTGATAAAAATCCAAGTTATTTACACCACTTTTCCTCTCAATAACTCATATATTTAGTAATTAAACACAACGCAATAAAAAAATCGCGCACACAAAGTGAACAACTTCTTTTAAAATCAATTTTAACATAAAAAAAAAAACTGAAGTGCGTGCAAAGAAAAAAAAAATTTGTGAGCAATCATCAACAACCGATAGCTATAGCATCAACTCCACAACTTCGTTTAGAATAAAACATCAATATCATCATGAACATTGATGAGAATCGTCGTAGCTCATATACGCCTGAGCACGTGTTGGCTAATGATGTTATCATTAATGATATAATCACCGATATTTATGTAGCACCAGATCCGCCCGACTTGCTTACAACATTCCGTTTGGGTGTAACAACAATGACATCAACCTCCGCTACAGATGCCAACGATGAAGATGATGAAGTTGATTACGGTAATATTAATAATGCTGACAATGAGGTGAAAAGGAGCAATCACCGTCAACAACAGCAACGAAAACAAAAGCAACGTACACATTTGTGCAATTTTCAAATAAATCGAAATTCCAATGAATTTAATAATAATATCGAATTACCATTGAGCAACAATGTTGATAACGCTGAACAGCAGGTGGATGCTGACTACAATGTTGATGATGATAGCGAAGACGATGATGAAGATTCCAATTATGATGATATTACCCTTGCATCTAGTTTCGATGACGATTGCTTTGTAATCGATGCTCAAAATACAGCGCGAAATGAGTAAGTGAAGTGGGGGTGTGGCACTCACTCCTCTGATTGAAACTCTTTATTAACCATTTTTTTTTTACTGATTTATAATAATCTTCAATCATTAATATTGCTGTTAAATGATGTTGATTCTTTTTTTGTGTGTAGGTTCGTAGTGCATTAAAAATATAATTCATTATTATTATTATTATTGTTATCATGAATGCTGTTATTGTTATGTTAAAGGGTCAAAGCACAGCATTGTTAATATTATTATGTCTACACCAAATGTTACATCAAATACTTATATGTATGTATAAGTACAATGCTGTTGTTGTTATTGATTTGTCTGCAATAATTATAATAAATTTTAATTGCTTTTGAAAAATGACAATTAAATAATTAAATTATTTATTCAATGTCTATCCAACGTTTTCATTTAACAACACTAGCAGTTTTCAAGTTAACACCACTCTTTCGCCCCTAGACGAATACCTTAAGTGTTCAGCAGTCTAGACAGCCATCCAACTAAGGGAATGTGAATTTTGGAAGCACAACACTTTTGGATATGTGTCAATCCTACATGAATAGAATACAAGAGAAACCAGGAAAATAATATACTACTCCATGTCGCAAGTGATAGTAGAAAGAAACTTTTTATCGATCTTAGCCAGAATGAAAAGAGTTGTGCAAACAAGCTGAGATTATACCTATTGATAAAACCCAACAAGTTAAACTCTATTGCGTTCCTAGACATAGTAGTGTTGATGAGAACGAAGGAGCAGCTATGGACTCTGAAAATGAATCAACAGAACTTGCCAAACCAGGAACGACTACATGATAGTCCAATTGATAAGAAAAAACACAGGGCTTACCTCATCTAGAAAAGACACAAACTCACAAAGAGACCACTCACCACCTCCTCTTCAGATACATCGGCTTAGTTTTTTAGAAAACGGACTGTTCGGAGAGCTGATGAAAATTCAGCCAACAGGTTCATCGAGGAACACTAGATTGTTCAATATAGATATAGGAGTTTAATAGTGTTCAAGGTACTACGTATACGGGCACCATAATGAAGCCATTTCTAGCCCCGGGGACGTTTAGATCTCTGAGCACCTTCGTTTTACCTAACTTAATTTTTAAAGCTAACAAAATAATTGATTCAAGTAACGAATGTCAGAAAATACAATTATTGGGTATTTTACTTTGCGTTGTTTATCCATGCATTTTGATTTAACTAGAAATCTGGAGATCCTGCTAGTAAAAGTAAAAACTTTCATAATGTAATAAAGTTGAGTATAAAAATTTCTGCCACCGTTCTTGGATATATTCATGTTAACAATTTCTATTAATAATTATATTTTTAATTAATTTAAGCCAATTAAAATATAGAAAATTCCGAAAATTGCACAAAACTGAAAATAAATTTCATAGTAAATCTCATTGAACTTTTTGCAGCAAATTAAAAAAAATCTAGACATTTCCGCTGTTATTTTTCTATGTTGACATTTCACACAAAAAAAAAAAACATACTTAATGCCAAATAAAAAATGTCAACAGCACAATTAGGAAACCAAAACAACAACAAAATTAGAATTAAATTTATGAAGCCATTAAAAACTTAATAATTTTTGGCGCGCATACAAGAATTAAAATTATTATCTATTTAATAAATTTTAATGCTAAATTTAAAAGTGTACTCCCAACAATTTATTAAAATGAATTGTCAAGAATACTAAAGCATCGACTTAAACTGTGGGAATGCGCATTAAGATGATGATCATCATCAAGATTTTGTTTTCGATCGTTCGATGAGGTTGATGCTAGTGACCACCCACGCCGCTGGTGATTTCGATTGTGACTCTGATGCTGACGGTTAAAGAAATAAATTAAAATGCGCTAAAAATAGACCATAACATTTGTGACATTCGTATAAAATTTTATATAAATACAATTCTAAATTTAAAGTGGTGGAGAGGAAGAAACGAAACGCGACAAACCTAAAAATACTGAAATATTCACATTCACATCCACGAAATTGCAACATTGCATCAGAGCTCAAGAATTTAAGACAAACAGTAATCATCTTTTAAAATGTTGACAACACAATTGCGTTCGTTACACTGTGCTGCCTGCGCGCATTGCCACCACCACTGCCACCGGCACCTGGCATAATTTTTAGCTGTGAATCTATTTGGCAGCAGTTCCCATCTCTTAATGACTCTGAGGCAAATATATAGGAAGCGAGAACAACAGCAATAATCTTTTATCTGCCACTACTTAATTTATTTTTGTGGTCATTAAAAATATATGTATATGTATACCATATATATTCTTAGCATAAGGTATAAAAGCATAAACAATTACAACAAAAAAGGAAAAGTAACAAAAATAGCGAACATACTTTCTGATTTAAGCTCCTTTTGATGGTCGATGGCCGCTGGCTATTGGGACTTTCGGTGGCGTCTGGGTGGGTTTTAATTTATTTCATTTTCTTCTTGTTGATTTGAATTTCTTATTTGATTGTAGCCGAATATCGTTAATTTTATTGAATTTGCAATCGCCCAAGAATTTAAAGTACAATGCGCCATACAATTACCACATTTACATTTGTGCGGTTATTTGCCCAGGGCCAAGGTGAAACAAGAGATTGATTTAATCGCTCGTTTTTCTTATGTTTTGGCACAAATTCAATGCATTTCATTTAGTTTATTGATCGTTTATTTTTGTCAGAAATAAGATTCAAAATTTGGTATTTGATTTGAGATTTTAATAATTGATGTGCGCATTATTTTTCAAGAATGATGAATCGCTAATGAGCAAATTTGTGAATTTTTCTAACGTGACTGTAATGAATTGATGTAGAATAGATAGAGCAGACATTTAATTATGTATGCGATGAGAGAGATGTACATAGAATATTTGTTGTTGAAGCCTGGGTCGTATGCCCATATACAAAAATATAAAAGTGAAGAAAAACTCACTCCATCTTTCGGCTGGCAATAAAAAATAATAATAAAGCTTTTCTCTTCGCCGTTTAAATTCAGCATACAACTATAAATACTTTCCATTCATATTCAAATATAACTCACATAATATGAATAGAAGCGAAAAGCCCGGTCTAGGTCCACCTTCAGCAAGCCCTTTGTTCAGACTCAATAACAAACTGTCGGCACGAGAAAATCCTGAAAACTCTGAAGGATATGTGGAATATAATCATCTGTGCAACATCAGATTGCTCAACTGCAGTATTTATTCTCTAGAGAAATTCCCTTTCTTAGTATTGTTGATTTCATTTAATTAGCAAATCATTTTCATTATTCATCAGATCATCTCACTCTACACACAGCTCATAAACCATCACTATCTTTCATACATTTTGACATGCAGTAAACGACATAAGAGTAACATTTCCATTGAATTCAATACTGCAAGCAACTTTATTAAACTTCTTTTCTTTCTTATACTGCATCAACATCAATTGAGTTGGAAAACTTTTACAAAGTATTCTTTTATTGCCAAAAATAAAATTTTATTCATTCCTTTGCACTACAAAAAAGAAACCACAATATAGTTTCTGTTTTTACGAATTCATATATATAATTAGAATTGTTTTCAACTTTTCCGCTTTAACTTTTATTCTATGCGGATTTATTTAAGGAAGGAACTTAGCTTTATCTTTTTTCTCTTTTTACAATCAGAATCCTCCTCATATGTTCGAGAGATATGGATTTAAATGTGTTTGCAATAAAGAGCGAATACGAATTTGATGTTATTACCTTAAATATGTATGAATGGCTCAAAAGTAAATTGTAAATAAAATATAAAAACGATTTGGAGAGTTAAAAATATAACTCCTCACAGTGATTCGGTCCCATCTTAAATCGAAGGAGTTCTCAGATCTTTATGAAATTTCACATACATTTTAAATGTGAAATCAGTTTTAATGTAACCCTAATTTTCTAGCCATAAACTATGCTTAATATTCGTGATCCTCATGAAAACTCGCAAACTTGCATATTCGTATTTGCGCAAAGTTTCATGAACAGTAAATCATTTTTAAATTTCATCAAAATCATTAAATTTTGAAAGTGTAAATCAGCTGATTTGCAAAAGTGTTGAAAATTCAACATTAACTACAAACAATTTTTTTAATGTTGGCAATACTCAACTATATACATTTGCACACTGAAATTGGCTCATAAGTTTGCGAGCACCTCGCAAACTTTTTTTGTATGGAGAATTTTTATATATAAATTTGTATATTAAAAATATAAACCATTAAAGAATTTACACTATTTTCGACTTTTTCTCCATCGCATATTTTAATTTTCTCCATTAGAAATTAAAGTATGAGGTAAACTTTGTATGACAATTTTTAATATAATACTATACGTGAAATTGTTAAAATTTCTGATAAATAATCTGTTTTTACCATTTTTGTTTAAATACTCGACTTTGAGTAGCTGCAGTTATTTAATCGATAATAGTTGTTGGCTTCTTATTTAAAACGTGGTATGAAAGCTAAGTCTACAAAAAACGAAACATGCCGATTTATTGCTGATTGCAGTCAGCAAAGCAAAAGTATTGAAAGATAAATGAAACTACTTAAATACTGTTTGCTGAGTTCGTTCAAATTCAAAATGCTAAGCTGTTGCACCTTTGGGCAGGAGCTTCACGAATCCAACAGGAGCTCCTGGACCTAATTCAACATCGAGCGATAAAGCTAATAGGAGACAAAAGGGTTTCCAGCTCTATTTAAACCTTGCAACATCGTAGAAACGTGGCCTGCGGGACTCTATTCTACCGCTATTTTCTTGGTGGATGTTCTGCGGAAATGCGCGATTTGATGCCACTAGTTCGAGTGTTCTCTAGAGCTACACGAACCGCGAGTGGAATTCGCGCATTCCACATGAACACAATATTACAACATACCACGCATTGCAAAGATAATTTTTCTGATTGTTATGACCTTTCCAAATTTCAAACAAACATACACAGATACTTTTCCCTCTTTCGCAATCAACACAATGCTCTGCATTTATAGGGGCAATTTCCCTGTGTGTTGACTATATCATTACAAAAAACAAACAAAAATTCCGAAAAAAATAAATATGGCTTTTATGTGATTGAAGAAAAGTGTGCTAATTATGCGACCACCAATGTATATCTGATGAGATAAACGAAGTTATCCTTTAGGACAAGAAGAAAAATGAATTGTAGCCTACAACAAAAAATAACAGACTGTTTTGCTTGTTAAAATTTGAAGTTTTAAGAACCTATTTTACTACTTGTTTTTGTTTTTTTTTTTCTGTTTGTTGTTTTGTAATTGTGTTATGAAGCTCCAAAGCTACACACAGTATGTTGTTTTGTGTGCCCATAATGTAATTTGGCTACCATGCTCATTAAGATCGAAATCCGTGTTGCACATGACAGCATAAAATGTTGCTCAAAACTTTGTGCTACAGCAGCTACAAAAAAAATACAAAAATAAAATAAAAAACTAAAATGCTTTTATGAACATATTTGCAGTGTACCCTTAGAAGGAGATAATGGCCTTTTTCATTCCTTGTATATGTGTGTGTGTGTGTTTCATAGGCTATTTGTAATATAATTTGAAATTATGCCAAAATGGTCCAGAAAAACAAAAACGTACAAAATTTTGCACTTATCTTCCGATTCCTCTTCGGCCTTACGTTCGAAACAAGTTGATATCATTATAAACTAAATTGGAGCATAGCACAATATCTATCGATAAATTATAGTGCATACATAATTTAATTTCACCATCATGTTTACATATGCACCAAACACAAATTTTTATTGTAAATAAATTCCTTTGTTAATTTGGCTTTAAATTTAAAAGAAAATAAACGCAAAAATTTACATTTCATTCGATTACAACAAAGCCACTTCCATTAGCGGCATAGCATTTAAGTGATTGATTTCAAAATTGAATTTCAATAACCACAAAAGCAGTCAAACGACAACACCCACAAATAAGAAGGGAAATAAAAGCCCTAGCCTTTTTACTATATTTACTTCATGCTGAGCGCATTGAGGAAGAAAACGAAGAAGGAAAAGCAAAAATAAAATGTGTTTTCTTGTTTGATTGAGTTGAAAATGCGCTGGGTGAATTATAAGCTTTTACACAAGTAAAGCCAACTTAATATCGTTTACTCATACTTTGTGCAGAAGTTTGTCTATGGCTGAAAGAGAGCGGTCTCAGAGGAAGAAAGTCTCACTCTGTTTCGTATGGAAATATGCGCGCCTTTCAAAATTTGTAAAACATTTGAAATATGTTCACTCCTTAGCTCTACCTCTCCTATTCTTTCTCTGCTCTCATCCTCCGAAGTAATCAATATTTGGCGTGCAGCCAATAAACGAAGCTGCAGCCAGGGTGTTATCATACGAGTACAAACAACGACTCAAAAAAAAAGAGAGTTTTAAAACTTTTTGGTAGGTGTGCAAAAATATGGAAGAAATAATTTAGTAAACTTTAAGGGAAATCTGAAAGTTCTTAACACAGTGAAATCATTCATAAAAAAGGTTGCAGTGGTTCCCTGAATCTCCTCGTGAGGGCCATTGCAAGTTGGTTCAAGATTAATTAGCCCGGGCTAAGAACGTGCTATTGCTCAGTCTTGAAAACCATTTTTATTTGATTCTCGGTTTCGTTTCGTGATATTCTAGCGATATTTATAGGACTCGAACCTAAATGCGATTTAATTAAATTGTTTCCTAGAAGTTGAAAATCAAATGCAATTTTGTTTTTTTTTTTTTTTTTGCTGTTTTACATTGAAACGCATTTTTGTTTCGCAGTGGAGTAATCAATTAGAAATTTATTTTATAGATAACCTTTTCACATTTGCATTTCCAAATATAGGAGCACAGTGCCTACAGTATCTATGTTTATTTTTCCTTTTTTGTAACGCTTCATTCATTCACTCAGTTCAGTCTAATCTAGCTATTAAGAAACAATAATAAAAATAACAGCAGCTGTAACAGAGCCCCCTGCCCTCCCTTCCCCTAGCGTTTTCCAGCATGGTGCGGGTTAATGTGAAAGCACAATATTTTTGTTTACACAATTTTACACGCGTGACTATTGGGTTATATTTAACACAATTTTACAAACGCAAATAGATTCACGGTCTAACACATACGCACATGCTGACAAACACAATGGATCTTGTGTATGTATGTGTGTGTCGTCCCCTTTAAAAGATGTGAATCGTTTTCTGCCAGCATTTATATTTTTGCCTAAAAATATGCTATGCCAAAATTTATTCAGTCACCTTTAAATATTTTGCAAATAAAGTGTGAAAGGGTTGCAGAGTACTCTCTCATGTGACGTCATTGTTTTACTCTCACTCTTTGTGGTTGCTGTCCAAAAATGCCTACATAATTATAATTTTAATAGACTTTCTTTGATGATATTTTATGCACTTGAGCATAAATAAAACATGACTCTCGATTTGTATATTCGCTATTGTCTTAATTAATTGCAAATTTGTGCGAAAATTAATTTTGTAGGTAGTAACCTATTTTCGTATTTCGCCCGAAGCGTAAACTACATACATATACCTCCAATTTTCAAGAATGAATTAATTGAATTTATGATGATAATAAATGAATAATGAAAATGGCAAAAATAATTAGTTAGATATATGTATGTATGTATGTACATACATTAAAATTTGAACCCTTTCTGCCTTGGCGCTTCGTTGTCTTTTACTATAATTAATATTTTATATTTTGTTTTTGTTTCATTGCAGAATTTTCGTTAACAGATCTTTGCATTTAGAGAATATTAAATTCTATGGCTTCGATATGGATTATACATTGGCAGGTGAATATTAAGCAATGAGTTGAAACATTTAAAAGAACTTATTTTAAAATGAATTTTTCTCGCTCTCCATAGAATACAAATCACCCCAATATGAACAACTTGGCTTTGACCTAGTTAAGGAGCGTCTTGTTAACATGGGTTACCCCAAGGAAATTTTTCAATTCGATTATGATCCTTCGTTTCCAGTGCGTGGACTTTGGTTCGATACATTGTATGGTAATTTGCTGAAAGTGGATGCTTATGGTAATATTTTGGTGTGTGTACATGGCTTTGAATTTTTAAAACAGTAAGTTGCCCTTTTAATGTGGCTGTTCATTGCCATTCACATTATGTTTATGTACTTATGAATTTATATTTCTTTCCTCTTCTTCTGTTGCAGTCATCAGGTTTACGAGCTGTATCCGAATAAGTTTTTGAAATTAGATGAATCGCGCGTTTATGTCCTGAATACATTATTCAATTTGCCAGAGACGTATTTATTAGCTTGCCTTGTTGATTTCTTTACAAATAGTTCGGAATATACAAGGTAAGTTGTCGTTAAAGAGATGAACTTATTTCAACTTGCTATATTTAATACTTGTGTGAATATTATTATTTTTTTTTTCTTTTCAAAGAACACATGAATTTTTTATTTTCTCAATTATTCAAATTTATTGTTTATAATGTTGAGGAAAAGGAGAGGAGTGAGGAGTGGGAGGGGGGGGGGGGGAGAAAGAGAGACAGAGAAAGAATTTTAGATGATTCATAGACGAACTAATATTGTGCCCTCAGTATGGCTTTAATCTCTTTGACATGAATTAAAATAACTTAAAATTCTTTTGTGTAATTCAATTCTTTATCAATTTCCTATTGGTAAAAAATATATATATAGGTAAATATTTTAAAACATAATGTAATACAAAGATTTATACTCGAATTTTGAATTAAAGAGTTTCATCTTTTATCTTTATTTAATATAAAAGTACTTATTAAAAAATTTAAAAAATAGCCATTAAAAGTGATTTGGTTTCTGCAACATTTGTTTATATAAAATCAAGAACAAAAACTATATTTTGTTTTTTTTTTTTGCTTTTATTATTGTGCTTGTTAGAATTAGTTGGAATCAGGAGCAACACAGGTTTGTTTATTTTGTTTGTTAGATGATTTGTTTACAAACTCAAAGAAAATTCTTAGAATTGCATGAAAAGTCATATTTATTTTATTTTATAACAATATAAGTAATTTATCAAAATTTACTACAAATCAATTATTTGAGGAATATTTTTACAAGCAGATATACATACAGATATTTATTGAAGTAGGAGTGTTTGTTTTCGTAGTAAATATAAAATGAATATTTGAATTATTTAAAAAGAGCCTGTTGTTTTGTCTCTTAAATTAAAATCCAATTTGCACTTTTAAATGTTTTATTGCATGCGTCTCTTAAGTTTTATTTCTAATTATAAACTGCAAATTTGAGAATTTCTGTTAACTGATATGCATTACATATTATTATTAAATTTGGTATAGTATGCAAATGACACTGCGTTACAAATAAAAAAAAAAATCGAGTAACTTGGTGCACCTGATGCATTTTGTAAATCTAGTAAAAAAAAAAAATAATGCATTCTTGGAATTTCCATTACATCCTCAAAATCTGGAATTTTTACCTATAACTTCGGTAGTGTTTTCTCGATTTTCAACTTTTGTAAATCTTTTGAAAGAAGAAATAAACTAATTTGCTGCATAAGTTAAAAGCTCGGTGCTTCATCAAAAATGATGTGGTTTCATTTTATTGACTAGGCCTATTAGGCCGAAATACCATTTTAAATAGATTTTTAAACAAACATTTTCTGACAATTTACTGTGCAATGTCATACTCTCTAGCTAGAGCACTCAGTCTGCAAATATGTTGCACAAAATATGAGTTTGCTTGAGAGTTAAATGAATACGTTTTAAATAAGTTAAATAAGTATTTAATTTATTACCTCCCTTTGTATATGCACAGTATTTTGTAATCTTTAACCCATGTACCCGTATATGATTATTCCAATAAATCATTTTTCTTGTATGTATACTGTATAGTACGAGTATTTGCATTTGTGTGAAACACAATGTTGCTTTAACAGTAGTAAATTTAAATTGTTAGCAAATTGCTGGCACCGCAAATTTCCGCAATAGCATACTGAAACTGCCACCCACAGTTAGTAGAATGGTGGTGTGAGCACTAGCAATATTACTTGGTAACCAGTGCCACCAACCTGAACAATGAAACAGCTACAAGACGTATTGCAAGAGTCTGAAAGTATGCAGCATTAAATTTATTATATTGCTTGCTAAATTTGTTAAATTTTTATTTGTGGCAATTATATTTAAATTTTGCGAGCTGGAAAAGTTTATGCTTGAATTTTAAGAACCCACTAGGGAGTTGTTTAAATAAATCGTTTTGACGAATTGTGCATAATCCACGCTGATTCACCCATACAAATAGTGCACAAAAATTTCCTCAATTTCCTCGGAGAATATATAACGGAAAATCGAGGAAATTATCTCGACGAATACATGACAGAAGTAATGAGGAAATTTTATCTGCAAACACAGAACAAAGAACTTAAATTATGAAGAATTTTCGCCAACGATCACCAGTACACTAGGGCATCATGTTAGTTCGTGCAAAAACGTATGATTTAACGAGCTTCTTGCATGGCGTATAATAAATAATAAAGTGGGGTCCATAGCATTTTATTTCTGAGTCGTTCTAAGTTGTTCTTGTTCTTTGTGTACGTTTTTTTTCAGGAAAATGTCGATGGCACTCTTGTTCAAAAAAGATATCATAAAATTTTTATTCGCCAAGTGAACCACTGCGAGAAATAATCAAAAGCAGAATTGTGGTAGTGAAAATATACTTTCCTCGAGACATATCTCAAATTGTAGGTATAGTCAGGCAGAAAAAAACTGCAAGCTAAGAATTTTGAATTGACCCTAAAAACTTGACTTAGGGCCGAAAACCCCATTTTTGTTAAGTTAAAGGATATACTTGCCCGTAACTTTATTTTTTTGTATCCGATGAGTACGTTTTTATGTTATTGAAAAGAAAACATTTAGCTGCTCACAACGATAACCGGAGTAAGAGGCCAAAATATAAGAACTTTTTCCTTTTTGAATGGCATTTTAAACGACTATTTTGTTAACCAGTGTATATATAAGAGTATATGACAATAAACTGCATTCAATTCTGTTTCCAACGAGCTATAGCTGTCTCATTCAACTCTTTTATTTGACTACACAAAAAATCTCAATACGTAAATATGTAAATATTTCTATACGAGTATTACTCTAACTATTTAAGCACACAATACAGCAGCTTAAAAATTTTCGCATTTTTTTCCAGTATATATTTTTCCAGTCCTTGAAGTCGAATATCCCAATCAAACCTCAATGGATTTTGAAAATTTATAACTCGTTGGACAGAATTAAAGTTAATTTATTTAGTTATACATTTATATATACACTGGTAAACAAAATAGCGGTTATCTGGAAACGGCACATTTGGTGAAACTAGGAAGAAATTTGGCGCTATATGACGGCAAGTGGAACTACCCATATAAACGAGATATAAATGATAAGTGCATCAATTATTGCTCATATGGTATCTTTTTAAAAAAAAAGTAGTTTGCTGTAATTTTCGTATTATCCAAAATTTGTCAGGGCCGAACAACAAAGCTGGACGAAGCGCAGCTAGTACCCTATAAATGAACTCAATAAGTTTTTCAGGCAAAAAAAAAGTAAAATTTTTTAAATTTTACTTTTTTTTCAACTATTAGATTAATTAATTTCTTCCAAATTTGAGAAGTTATTATCTTTTTAATTGTTAAAATAGATAGATATATTAAACATATTATGCCAGAAGATCGTCTTGAAAATTCTCTTAGTTCTATTATTTCAACAATCCATATAAGCAAAAATATTGTAAAGTACGATACAGTGAAGGGATTGCCTAGTAATTCTCATCTACTTTACAATACTAGATTAATTTTTTCCACTTTTTCTTCGCCCTGGCATCAGTGCTATATTCTTTTATGTTCGTTATCCATCCTGAGATTCTTTTATATGAATCTAAACAAACTCGTAATCATTTGGTCTATTTTCATAATTAAATTTCAGTTGAATTTTCGGCTATTCTCTTTTGCCCCCACCAGAAATTCCACTTGTGATTTTTCAATTAAAAAAGTATTAAAATACTCTTTTTGTGCTTGCTACTCCTTTTTTTTAAGTTAACTCACCACTTTTTTCTTCCCGAAAGAAAGGAGATATTCAAATTTCACTTGCGAATCTGATTCTCTTCTCGATTCGTGCTCATGCAGAAGGTGTCAACTGCCATTTTTGCCGTCCTAAATTTGAAATTCTCCGCAGCAGAATTTTCACTTTGCTAATCTGCTATTTTGTTTGGCAAAGTGCCATTGGCAGTATGGAATAGTATCTACGATGCATCCTGCTCGCACTACAAGATTGAAATGGAATATATACAATTGGAGCTGCTGAATTTGATTCTTGCGCTGCTTTTCAATTCAGTTTCTTATTTTTTGTTATTTCAATTGCGTCTTATGCTATTTATTTATTTCCTTTTTTCTCGTTTGTTTGATGCCACTACACTTTAAATTAACTGTAAAAAAAGCAAAATGAATTGGAGAAGCTAGCAACGGATAAGCTGAGCTGACTGCCCCAGCTAAATCTCTGCAATAATAAATTGAAGTGAGGGTGAGAATAACGTTGGCATCGCGCTAACATCGCTGCGATTTACCACTTGAGGCATAAATTAAGATTAAATTGGCGCGTCAATATAGAAAAATGCGTTGAGTTTTCGCTTTCTTTATATTTTTCGCGCGAAGTAATTGAGTTATAATTTTTAGCATCAGAGTCAGATCACAAAATGAGGCACGACGCGCAAATTGTCGTTTATTGAAAGTACTTATGTTATTTTGACATTAGAAAGTGTGTTAATAATTATTACATATTATAAGGTAGTGTATTGCTATGCAGTAGACAGAAAAAATGTATTTGAATTAAGTGGTTAAACAATTTGAGCACATTTGAATTTAAACATCTTCTCCACTAATTAATTAATTCAACTCCACGTTCAAGGTTCAAATAACTCCATAAGAACGAGTATATAAAAAACGATTTCTTTTTTTCCGAACCGTCATCGGAAAAAAAGACAGATATTAAGGAAACTTACAAATTTCCAAATGAGAAACTTGAACTCAGTTTTATTACTTACTAAAAAGCCTAAATCATATACATTGTGAGCATCTTAGGGCGCCAGGGCGGCGAAAGCCGTAAAAATAATGTGGCAATGCCGTCAAATGTTCGGGTGGACTTGGGGTTTAAGGCCCAAGATAGTTCACTGGATATATTTACGCATTGTTAGACCATACCTAGAGTATGGAGCTGTAACATGGTGGCCGAGAGCGAGTTCCTCGAAACGCCTTCTGGGAAGCCTACAACATCATGCATGTGTTGGCATCACTGGTGCGATGAGAGGAACGCCGACCGCCGCTTTACCTGCCACCACTGCATCTTTTCATCGGGAATGAAGCCCGAAAATCTCTATACCGTATCGGTACATTGCTTGAAAGGAAAGTAATTTTTGGTGATGGATGTAGAGCTGGTAGGAAGCAGAACTTACTAAACCCACTCATCCTGTTTGGAGAAGGTGCGACGGATAACAGATGCCAAACTTATTCCTTTAGCAAATGTTTTCGCTGCATTCTCCCCGATCGGGACGAATGGGACAGTAATGGCTGGACTGGTTTTCACCCAGGGTGCAATATTTTCTGATGGATCCCTAATAGACAACCAAGCCGGTGCTGGTATATATTCTGGAACTAACAGGGTGGAAGAATCAATTGCATTAGGCAGCTACACTTCGGTTTTTCAAGCTGAGATGTACGCAATTATTTACACAACACAGCTGATGCTGGATAGGAAATGGAATGGTAATTCTATTTTCATCTGCTCGGATAGCCAGGCGGCCATCAAAGCCTGTTCAGCTTACATAGTTGCCTCGAAAATCGTGTACGCAGCAATTATCAAGCTTAAAAGACTTGCGAGAAGAAACTCAGTAATGCTGGTATTGGTACCTGGCCACGCAGGTATCTTGGGTAACGAGATGGCGGATATGCTAGCCAGAAAAGGATCAACAACTGGTCCTCAACCCGCCATTGGTTGCAGCCCCTCTTTCATTAATCATGAAATGGAGATACGGTTGCGTCAATTGCACTACGACTATTGGCGGGGACTGGATTCCTGTCGGCAGTCGAAGTTGTTGATTGATTCTCCTAGACAAAACTGATCTAAGTATCTGTTAAGTTGGCGTAGGCGTGACTTAAGACTCATTGTAGGACTTGTCACAGGTTTCGCCACAGTCAACGATTTCCTGCACAAAATCGGGGCCAAGGAATCGAGCCTATGTGATGCGTGTCTCGAAGATGATAAAACGGCAGAACATTTCATTTGTGAATGCCCTGCTTTCTCTTGGATAAGGTGTGCTACACTGGGTAAACATTTCTTGACTAGAGTAGACCTGGTCAATCTTGATCTGCCTGAGCTATGCAAATTTGCGAAAGCTTCTGGCAGATTCAAGACCATTGACCAAGCTGCAGCCTAACAAAGTTAGGAGAGTGTCCCCCTTCGGGATAATGGGCTCTCAAGCCTACGTGCTCTCTGCTTTACGTGGACTCTATCAGTACAATACAATAAGGCCCGACGAGAGGGGGATGGGTCGGGTGGGATTCCCACCGAGCCCGGAGTTTTTGAGGGGGCCCGGATTTCAATCCAAATCCTAAAATCCAGAAAAACTTTAACAAGCATCTATGCGTCTGAAAATTGAATTACAAACAATGAAAATTATTTAATGGGTAAATCATCTATCAATCATGAAGGCATTTTGCAGACGGGTCCGGGCCCTATATTCGAAAAATTTTATACAGCGAATTTCCTCATGTCAGATTTTTTTGAAAAGCTCCAGAATATCGGACTGAATTCAAGAGGTTTCATAAATATATCTGGCGACCAGCGTGAGTCATTGATAAAAATTAAAATAATAATTAAAATAAAATTTTTTTTTTAATATACCACGTTTTGAAAACGGACTAAAAAGTATAAAATAATTTCTCCTTGCCTCATACATAGATATTTATTGTATCATTTATGGTGAGAAGAGATAAGAGCGAGGGGGCAGGGGTTATCACCATCGGTCCCGAATTTTCCCTCGAAGGCCCTGAATACAATACAATAAAATATACATTTTTGTGTTTTTATTCACTGACTATCCTGGTAAACAGTTTGCAAAAGCGTAAAATAGCTCATTGAAGTGCTGAGAATTCGCGTAAAACTCTGCAAAGAGAGCGTAGAAAATTTCAGAGCTGTAATTTTGACCGGACGTTGACTGCATAAAATCATTATTTGTAAATTGAGGCGGAAATCCTTATCAGCTGGATAAGATTGAATATTTTCAGAGCGTCTCCTAGCTAGAAGTTGCATTTCTCTTGCATTACCGCCAGCAGTCGAGCCTTCCCAATTGCAAGCATACAAATGTTTGGCGGTTTCGGTGGACTGTAAAATGACAGATTTTTGATAAACCATTAAAATAAATAGCATTTTAATTACGCCGTACATGTTGTATGAGCATGTCGCCATTGTGACAGAGAACATAAAGTTGCGATAGTGAAGATGAGATGTACACAATAAACTTTGCATAATCGCCGATGAACATGTCCTTACCCTGAAATACAAGTAGGTGGCAATTGCTGTGGTTATGTAATCAAATGAAGTTTCTAGTTACTCACAGTTACCAATTGAAATCCTACCATGCAAATCAATATCGATGAAATTACAAAATTCACTAATAATATCGAGGAGAAGAAATTTTCCAAGAGAGCGGAGAATCTGTAATATTGAAGAGTAACCAAATTGTAGTGTCACTATCGACACCACCATCACCACACTACCACCACCAACACAACTTACTGTATCAGTTTACTGTGCATATTGGCAACTTGATTCAAACGCCGTGTGTACTCGCGCTGAATATGCGTAACGCTTGCCTCATGCGGTCCAGTCGTACGCTTAACAACTCCAGCATGCGCTTGTGGCACTAAATTATCAATGCTCTCATGCAGTATATGAAACTGACCACAGGTGTATGTGATGAGGAATCCAAATAGTGAATCCTCTGCAAAAAGTGTCGTCACCACACATATGCCCGCATATGCAGTAAAAATATAAGTTAAGATATAAGGCCAGCCATGGTGAGCATCATAGGGGAACAGCATTTTGTAGGGGAAAGGCTTCTCTGGTGCATCCAATCCTATTAAGTAAAGTTCCACCAGTGGCAGACAACAATACATGAGAATGAGGCACGAGAGCAGCGTTGATATGATACTAAACGTTTTCATATTCTTTTCACAATCACGTTCAATGCGTGAATGCGTGTTTCTGAAAGCAAAAGCCACGACGTTTATCAGCTTCCAGATACATAAATACACTCACTTGACAATCCAAATCTCCTCCACAAATGTTTCAATAATATTACGGAATTGTTGCTGATTCAAACGTAAGTGCAGCAAACGCACAAAATTCAATACACCCATCAGAGTTGTGCAGCAATTCTCAGTTGTCATCATAATATCGCCGAATGTGTAAATTAAAAATGCCGTCTGATAAGTTATTGTAATGCCTACGGATATAATCACATACCACGACCATGTAGTATAAAAATAATTGAACAGATTCATAGGAAATGAAGACGACTGCGCCACTGACTCCTGGCGTGCTGTCGTTGCTTTCAGTGGCCAAGAACCATTCAGCTTTAGCCAAATACACTGTAGTGGTAAACGAAAATGTAAGTCTCTCGATGTTTTCGGATTGAACATTATTAGTTTTAATTCGCTGCTTTCTTCTTCAAAACTTTCTCTGCTTCTACTAAAACAGTATTCGATTTGGCCTGCGGTGTATACTGACTTTTATAGCTAAAGTTTAAGTAAGCAACATGAACCTTCATTTTCCCTTCCTCCTTGCCACATCAAATCATTTAAAATTCTCTTTTGTCTCTTGTAGCAGAAACAAACATTTAATTAAAGATTAAATGAATGTGGTTTCCCCATGGCCTAAAATTATATACAATTTTTAGCTGCGTGCAATGTCATGACTCCTGATTCTAAGATTGTGATACCGCTTTCTCTTCCAACACTTTCCTTGAAATTTTTCTACACTTTATATGGGTTTCCAAACTAGAATACCAGAGGGCATCCCCTATATATCCTTCCTATGAAAAATTTAATCGAACTAGATTTTCTTCCCTCCTTTGTATATTCGCTATATTACTGCAAAATACACACACATTAATAAAAAATTAAAAAAAAAAATACTGTGTTTATTTTGTGGTTTCGTTTTTTTAATTTGACATATAATATGCATACATTAAGGTGCCTCAAACACCATACAAAAAAATGTTTATTTTGTAATGATTCAATGCGATTTCAATCAATTCAATGAAAATCGCATAAAAAATCTCTAAAAACATTTTAGCTATTGAGTTATCGAGCAAATTGTTTTAAATAATTTGACGCAAATCCTAATCAATTCTGAATTTCTATTATTTGTAAACTTTAATTTAGCCAAAACGATAAACGGTTGATATTAAGGGAAAAGTCCAGAGAGGAGAGATTTTTATTTGATATCGTCTCATTCCGCACCTCTGATATTTTCATTAGCATGATCGGCCTGTGGGTGTAACTATTGCATAATCATTTCTTTACTTTAAAGATATTGTGGTAATATAGTAAGCCTAACGAAAAAGGTTTTCGTACGAAAGAAGATTTTTAAAGGTTTTTTCAAAACAATACAGTTCACGACAGTTTATCGCTAGAGCCAAAATATTTTGGGAATCAGCATAAAACAAACAAAAGCTCATTTTTCAGAAAAAGTAGCAGCAACTATTTCCATGAGGCACCTTAATATATGTACATACAAATATGAAATTATTTGCAGTATGTTGACTTACTTATTAATTAGAAGACTACATAATAATTAGATGCTCTGCCGTTTACCTCACATATTCTTACATAACATGTGCCTCTAATAACTATCAATTTGACGATAATGAAATGGTATGACTTTCGAAGCTTATTTGCATATATGCAAATCTATTTTGAAATTATCAAAGGCTTCAAATTTCATGGCATTTACATAACATACCTACATATTCCACACTAAATACAAAAGGGGCACAACACAAAAGTGAAAAATTTTTCAGGAAACGATAAAAAATGTTTTTGATTCTTATGGATGCTTATTAGATATAATGACATATTATTTTCCATTAAATAAACTTTTATCTGCATTAAGTTATGGGTAGCAAAACAGCTTTTATCGTCACCTGAAAAATTGTGCCCTTTTTATATTTAGTGTGCGATATGCTTAGGTTGAATATAGTATAATATAGCATAATGATTTCCGGAACTTTGTTTCCGAAGGCATCATAATAACATAAAAAATTACTTATTGTTAAACCGTACCACGGTTATTTATATAAACTACAATTTAATAGAATACTCTGTCCAAAATGTGATAAAAACACGAAATTAAAGCTAAATATTTTCAATTGGTGAGGTCAAGAAATTTCTCGCTATACCTTCATTAAATATTTTATGTTCACATATTTCTATGTATAAAAGATTTTTCGTTCTGAAATCCGCTTTCGATCGAAAATGAAACCGAAATTAAATTCGAATGACGGTGGATTTTTGAATATTTGTCATAGACTTGTTATCAATAGATTTGTATAAAATATGGTTTCTTTATGTGAAATTTCGAATATCTATTTTATACCTTTTTGAAATCGCTTTGTTCTTTTTTGTTGTAGCAAAGACAGAACTGGCGTTAAAGCAGGTGAACTCTTCATGTCCTATAAGTCAATTTTCCAGGATGTACGTCGTGCCGTCGATTGGGTTCATTTACAGGGTGATTTGAAAAAGAAAACCACGGAGGTATTTATGGTCATGATTACTCTCCTACATCCATATAACAGTAACCACTATCTTTTATTCCTTCTGTTACTATTTATTTCTGTTACTAGAATCTCGATTACTATGTAAAGAAAGATCCACGTCTACCTATGGTGCTCTCGCGTATACGTGAATCGGGCGCCAAAGTCTTCTTACTAACCAATAGCGATTACAATTTCACCGATAAAATAATGAATTTCCTATTCGATTTCCCGCATGGTGCCGCTCTCGAAGAACCGCATCGCGATTGGAAAACTTACTTCGATGTTATTGTGGTCGATGCCCGAAAACCCCTGTTCTTTGGCGAGGGTACCATTTTGCGGCAGGTGGACACAACAACGGGAGCTTTAAAAATTGGTACACACATTGGACCGCTGCAACAGGGACAAGTCTACTCGGGCGGCTCGTGCGAAGTTTTTACATCGTTCATCAATGCCAAGGGCAAGGATGTTCTCTACATTGGTGATCATATTTTTGGCGATATTTTAAAATCAAAAAAAATACGTGGTTGGCGTACATTCTTGATTGTTCCCGAGTTGGTGCAGGAGTTGCATGTATGGACCGATAAATGCCAATTCTTTGCTGAGCTGCAGAACTTGGATATTATGTTGGGTGATATGTACAAGTAAGTAATGGTCTGTGACTTATGAATGGTCATGTCAAATATTTCATTCTATCTTTATTTGGTTTTTCTGTTTAGAAATCTCGATTCGAGCACCATGGAGAAACCGGACATTTCAAAAGTACGCAACTCCATACGTGATGTCACACATAAAATGGATTTAGCTTATGGTCTAATGGGTTCACTTTTTCGTTCCGGTTCACGTCAGACATTCTTCTCCAGCCAAGTTGTTAGATACGCTGATTTGTATGCGGCTACTTTCCTTAATCTCATTTATTACCCATTTTCGTATATGTTCCGTGCACCGGCAATGTTGCTGCCACATGAATCGACTGTGACTCACGAGCAACGTTTCCAAATGGAAGCTCCAATGATACAACGGTCCCGCTCCAAAAATGACAGCGCAACGGCAGCAATAAGTGCAGCGGCAGCAGCTTCGGCCACAAGTGCGGCACTCACAGAAATTTCCATTTATAAATGTAATGATGTTGATGGCCACGAAGCGAAGTCAACTGGTGGCGTCCAATTAAAGAAGGCAGCTGCGGACTTGGCTATCGATGAAAAGCTAGCCGAAGGTTTGGTGGTAAGCTTTACTATGATTACGCAGTTGTTGCCACTAGATTTCAATATTTCCATTTGTAGAATCTTAATACATCTGGTGTGCCGCATACGCGCCCTTCAACTCCACGCACAGTTACGCATACACACGACGAAGATTACTCCGAAGAGGAATCGGACCCAAATAACAAAAACGATCAGTGTTGCAATTGCGATAAGGATCAAGACACCGATGACAATTGAGAATCGCCATCCATCGTTGTCGCCGGCAATCGAAAACAACAACGTTCCATCGGTCGAAGCAGGGAAGAGAAGAGGAGAGGAGAAGAGTCTTGAAGAAAGAAAAAGTGTTGCAGAATTGTAGAATTTGCGCGCTGGCTGTGCAGTGTTCAAATCAATAATGAACTTTTTGAGATTTTGTATTTGATGATGATTTTAATAATTGCGTATGGTTTTTCTCTTTAATGATTTTTTAAATGTTTTTTATATATACTATTCACATATTATTATTTCTTTTTTAAACCAAGCGAAATATCAATTGTTTTAAGCTAAATTCTTCTATGTATATGTTCCAAAACAATTAAAAACAAATTAACGATACCAAAATTTTAATAACAAAATCAACAAATAAACAAATAATTTATAATTCATTAATTTTCTTCATTCATGTGAAATTAAATTCACTTAGTGGCACAAAGCTTCGATGACGAAGCGATGAAGCTCTAAAAGAATCGAATCGATTGCTTGCATTTGTCGAATATAATAATGAAAATGAATTTGCGAATTTACTTAAGCGTTTTGTGTTTCTCTGTTTATTCTTCGTACTACTTCTTAGAATTTTTCGTAGACTCTAGTTTATTAAAATGATAAATATTTAAACATAAATGTATAATAAGCATTATAAATTTTTAGTATAAATTGAAACTTTGTTTCCCTGTCTGTTTTTAGTGTGTGAAATACCAGTGTTAAATGCAATAAACTTTAAAATTAATAATTATGTGTGGAATATAATAATTATACAAATGTAGGGAAACTTACATGGAATGTTGACTCTCAAAAGAGGTGTGCTCCGAACACAATGGATGTGATAGCAACACGGCGACAACTGTCAATTAACACTTATATTTTATATATTCTTATGAAGACAAACACATTGGCTGCAACACGTCGACAATTGTAGGAGTCATCGGCTTCAATATAATTCTATTTTTACAGGCAATCGAATTAAGCAATTATTTCTTAGTAGTCGTCGTGGTGCAGTGGTACTGTCGTCTCCTCTAGAGTAAGCGTGTGTCATACTCCACACTGTACTCAGTGGCGGACACAGAAGTATTTTTGAGGTGGGGAAATAAAAATTCTCCTAAAGCACCAAAAAGCGGTCTGGAGCGTTACGTAACGTAAGCGTAACGTAGGCTTATTCATTGATTTTATTACAATTTCTAATAATTTCGGTGGTATGGCCATATGAAAACAGACTGGAACGTTACACATTTTTGGGAAAACCTATTCTTGTAGCAAATCATTTCTATGATCTATTTCCAAGGTAAACGATCATAGAAAATATCAATAGGGAACATTTTTTCAGTTTTCGGTTTTTAGATTGGTTTAAAAATAATGCTGTTGTAGAAATATTACGCATTTTAATCTTTTGAAGATTTGTTCAAATGACATTTGACGGTGAGTGATTCAGAAGTGTTTTTCATCGCGCAAAAGTTTTTATCTTTTGAACTACAAACGATTTTTTAATGAACTTTTTTTTTTGTTCAATACAAAATTCTTCAATACTTATTTTAGTATGCAAATTTAAATCAGCTATTTGGATTTTCACATAAATAACTCAGTGCAACGCTAAATTTCAAATGGAGAATCAATAATTATTTAAGAATAAGTTAAGGTTGCTGATTCCTACCCTGTTATTTTTTCTTTCCCATCTGAGATTTAATGTCGATATAAAGACCCGAAACCTATAAATTTGTAATATTTAAATTCTAATACGTTTCATGCCAGAGGGAAAAGAACTTAAATTGAAAAACAAATACAATTTAAGTTCCATCACACAAAAAATGCGAAAATTGTAAAAATTTTGAACTTGTTTAGGAGCAGCATCTGACAGCATTAAAACTTTGGTAAAGAGAGAAAAAATGATGTCAGCTAAGACCTGAAAATAATTTATCCTTGACCGAGGCTACCTTACAAAAGCTCTTCACTTCCAAAATTGATAATTATGTAAAACGGTCATTTCATAAACCTCGTATTACATTAGTACCAGAAGAAGGAGGGCTATAATTGTTTGATCTAATGTAGCTAATATATCTATTCATAAAACAAAGAAAAACCAAATGTAATATTATTAAAACTTCAAAAGGTATGCAAATAGAAGCTGGGGGGAAATTATAAAAAATATCCTCCCAAAAGCGATATTCATTAGAATACGAAAGCTTGAACTTTAGGTCGATGGATTTAAATCTTGAGCCACTGAGAAATGGCTTTTTTTCGTTTGTAATTTTCATATTTGCCGTTTTCTTCAAAGTATCAATATAATTTTTATTTTTCTGAGCTTTGTCCAACGTTTGCTATAAATACATTGCGAATTAAAACAAGAGAAATAACATATCTTTTTACTGAAATAAGGCTGGAACGTAATGCATGTTTAGTAACTCGTATGTCTATTCCAAAAAATTAAAGTTAAAGTTTTATATTTTCCCATAAACAACAGTAATATCCGGTGAATATTAGTGTCACATAAGTACAGCTTATACTCCTTGTCTTCCTAAGACACACCATCATTGCTGATGCTGCCTTTCTAAGGTAAATGTTAAGTTAGCTTACACACATTTAATTACAGAATCGAACTTGCCGAATCCAGTTTGCCCACTCCACGTGCTTTGTCTGTTTTATAAGATAGAGTAACACTTCGGTTACGCAGTAAATTACTCGAAAGAAGGTTGCTCTTTACACATAGGCCTTGTATAAAGGGTTAAAATTTAATCCGGAATATGAAATTCCAAGTTTTAGGCAATCCCGTTAAACGACGTTGTATTAAACCTTTTGGAACATGCTAAATTTCAAGGTCTGACACTAGAAAGCAAATTAAATTGGAAACCTAATACTTGCGAGCAGTTAAAAAGCAAATATTGCATATTACTCGTGTAAAGGAATGTTCAGGCATGATTGGAGACTATGTCCAAAGATAACAGACTGGACCTATCTTATTTTATGAAGTAGTGGTCTGGTGTAAGTCTCTTGAATGCAAATCGACACTCAAGCAGTTCAAAAGGCTTCAGCATCTCATTTATCTGGGTGTCACAGAGGCCCTGCGATCCACTTCCACCGAGTCTCTTAATATTATACTCAACCTATTACCTATAGATCATTTTGTGAAAGGTGTGATTTTTAAAACCGGGTTTCCATTAATAATGTTCAAGGTTGGTTCGTTTGGACACTGTCACATCGACAATGTCGAGCACATTTCTACCGATTATCAACAACAACAACCCTGCTTACATCTAGATTGAAGACTTATTATAAAGTTTCCTGCAAGAAAATCCTGGCCTCAAAGGTCGAATAGCCCAGCTAATAATGTTATATCTGCACTGACACCTCCAAAAGTGAATTTAACGTTGCTGCAGCATTATTTGTGTCCTCTAAAGTCACCATAGCGTAGCGTTTTTCAAGCTGAGATCGATATACATGGCATCTGGAAGCTTCATGAACAACGCAAGTGATCTGCGAAAAATTATTTATTCAGACGGTCAACCTTCTCTGAAGACCTATTAAGTCTAAATCGGTAAATAAATGCTACAAGATGCTACCATTTCCCGCCAATGGAGCACCAACTTCAATGTGTAGCTAAATGGAATACTCTACATACCTTCTAATAAACTAGCAAGATTGAACAGTAAGTGGGCGTGGTTGTTATTCAGTATTGCTGGGTTTCGCATGACACATTTTATTTATTACTTAAATTAGATTACAAAGAGCAACCAAATTGAAAAAATTATAAATGGGTTCATTAATGTTGGGATTCTTCAGTTCAGTAATGAATGCGACCGCATCATCCTGTATAAACAACGGAATATTAATAAATGTGAAGTGAATCTAAAAATACGAATTGAAGTTGGCACAAATTGTTGAGTACAAGTTGAGCTCATCGAGTTTATATTTCAACTTACATCAAAGATAACATTCTTCTCGTCCTTCTTAAATTCCCCGAATAGCGTGAAAACATCAGGCAATTTTCCTAGTTGTCCGAATTTTCTCGAAAGCGAAACGAACAATTGTTTAATGGTATCCTGTTCTACCGGTGTCATATCGCGAATGAATACACCAGTAGGTAGATTTACCTCCCAGTTGCAGGTAAGGAATTCGGTGACAGGCTTTGTCTCCATATTAGGGCAAACCAATAGCTTGTCCTTGTGCTGCTCTAATTCCTTGGCGTGTACAATCATCAGATTGTTTTCTGTGGATGGTGTGGCTTGGCAAACATTGACGCCACGACTCCTATTCATAAAGAGGGCGGCTTGACGTGCACGTTCATTTGTATTATCATAGTTGCTGCAAGCGAAAGCAAATAATGAAATCAATAATTCCTTTGAATTAAGAAATGTATCGAGTAACTTACATTGGCAAAGTTTGGATATTCTTGCTAGCGCTTGGTTCCACCACAGCGACATAAACATTACCAGTGGCATAAGTCTCATACACAATCGGTTTCAGTTTATCATCTCTTGCCTCTTTATAGTTAGTGGCACGTACTGCAACCAAATCGGCTTTTCCAACCTTGACAGCGTTTAAGCAGTCCTTCTCCTGCACGCATTCTATTTCGGGGCGTATGTCACGTGAGTAAGCAGCACGACGCATTGTATTGCACTTAGACATTTCGGTATCAGTTTGAACGCACATTCTGCAATATTTAAAGTATATGATAGACGAAGTTCTTTAAATTACACGTCTAGTCACTTCATCTTTCTGATTGCACTGCCATCACGTTCAATCACATCTTTGTAGCCAGCACGTTCCAGATATGTCTTTGGTTCAACCGCCTGTGGCTTGCTATGGTACACAGACCTCTCACTGATCAGCAAATCGTAGGCAGCTTCTCTGTTATCAATACGTAAACCATTTTTTAAGAACTTCTCCAAACGTGTTTGAAGCTTGTGTAATTTCTCGTCACCTGTGACAGTTTCAGCATTTGAAATGTAACCTGTCCAAGGACGTTGGGCCCAAGAACAAGCAGGGCCGGTAATGGGACGTCTGGTACCATCCTCGCAGAGATATTCAAATTCAGAAGGATCACCTTCGGCTTTAGTGTCAGGAGTCAACTGAAAAAATACGTGGATCAGTAAATTAGCAACGAAATGCACTGAATTTATAATTAAACTTACGCCAAAGTATTTCTTAACAAACTGCACTTTTGTAAATGCCACCTCACCCTCGCCTTTATCCATACAACGTATAGCGCCATCAAAACCAGAGAATTTATCAGGATAATTGCACTGTTCAGGTTTATCACATAAAGCGCAAAGGTTCGAATATTTCTTTTCTGTAAAAAAAGAAAATATTACTGTCGATACTTCAATTCAATTTGAGATTTTTAAACATACTCAAAGCACGATCAGTTTCTGGATAGTCCGAATAAGTGCCAACCAAGCAGGATTGCGTAAAGAATTCTGATAAAGCCTTCAACTCGCGTTCAGTGGCGGTGAGTTCAGGATCCAAGGAAACTTTGAGGATATGTGCGTTCTTCAATTTGGTCACTGGAAACTGCAAAAGGAAACGGACTCGTAAATTTGTGCACGAGATCTCAAGGTGATTCAAAACACTATTCCCTTCAGGCTACTTCAAATGCATAGCATAAATCTTTAACTCCCACACATTTAATTTCTATGCTAACGATTAAACTCAGACGACGACCTCGATAGTCTAGTGGATAGTGCACTAGACTTTCATCCAGAAGGTTGCGGGTTCGATTCCCGTCTTGGTCTGGTGGTTAATTCTCATAAACTTCTTATATTCACTATCGATATGAAGTGGATGAGAATTATAAGAATGTGTACAAGTACACACCTTGGTTGGTAATGACAAAACCACCGAGCTGATAAAAAAAATTGCCACACAGCCGTTCGAAATCGGCGTTAAACTGTAGGTCCTACTATCGCCACTGTGGTCTAGTGGCAGAGTGCCAGACTCTTGTTTCTGGAGACCCGAGTTTGATTCTCGGCTTGGGTACGTTTCTTATCTATCTTTCTTTCTCTCTTCCTTTCTTTCTTTCTTGGGGCTTTGTTACAATAGATCTTATAGGTCGCAGTGCCTGACTTTCGAGTCGTCCTTCCTTCAAATAATAATAATAATTAAACTCACTTTGAATCCAGAATCGCGTCCGAAACCAGTGTGACAAGATTTAGCACCGCGCAATTCCTTCAAGCTGTTGAAGTTCGAGTTTTTCTTCACCAAAATGATGCCCTCATATCGGAAATCTGCTGCAAAATAAACAAGAGACAGAAATGAGCTTCCTGTTTTAAATAGAGCTCAATGCCAAACACATACCATCCTTATCATCTTTGGTTCTAATTTCTGAGATGACTCGATAATCCTCATTTTTTGTATAATAAGCCACATACATGTCCTCAGGTTCAGTTGCCAAAACATCAGCCTTACGTTCTTTGATCATATCCAAGCAATCGATACGATCGCGTCCTGCTACACATTGCATTTGTATGCCCGCTTCGGAAGGATCCTTTAGCAAATTGAGACAATCCTGATAGTATTTTTGAGGCACACACATACGATCTGGTATAATTTTTCAAATTAAAAATACATCCAAGGAACCCCTACTTCGCTGCGACTGCTGCTGATATACTTACAAACTTGTTCGTCAGCCATCGTCGTCAAAACGAGGCAGGCGCCTAGTAGCGCTGCCGTCAATAAGGTAGAGTATCCCATAGTTCCGTTGCAGTATAACTTTTCGTTTTGAAGTCACTTGCAATCACAATCACACCATCTCGCAAAAATGCTCAACTCAACTGCTGTTTGTATCGTTATATACCCAGAGCTATTCATAAGCCTCTAAACTTATAAGCTTGTAATAGCGATTGCGACTTGCTTACATATGTACAAATGTGTAATGTAATGTGATGATAATGTTAACTACGAATTAACATTACGAGAATTTTGATTTCCACCAACGCAAAAGGAAAAATTAATAAAAAGCTGGGCATTGTGGTGAATAAGTGGTATGGTCAGTTTCTTCTTTTCGCACCCAGATGGCGACTTAAACGGAAGTTAGGTCTTTATGCTTGAAATTCCAAATACCAGAAATGAAAGTACAAACGGAAACTGCTTGAGTTGCCAACGGCCTCACACATTCAATGGATTCCTCAAATTAATTAAGTACACAATCTTTATATTTTTCTTGTTTATCATATTTTTGGAATAATACAAACTCTTTTCAACTATTTGGATTGCCACAGTGAAGATCAACATAATCATGATTACAGCCAGTTGAAATTGTGAGCGGAACTTTTAAAAACTAGAAAGGTTATCATCAAGGCCATTCTAAAATTGCCTAATCTAAATAAATCATTATTAATGCACATAACATTATAGTGCGTTAAACAATAAATTTTAAGGAATTCCCAGTTTGCAAAATTCTGAGAATTCATAAAAATATAAAGCACAACAAAAATATAGATTATAATTAGAAAAAGTTGGATTGTATGTACATACATACGTATCGGTGCCTTAATTTGCTAAGGCCCTAACATGCATTTTTCAAATTTCGAAAAATTTAATGTTATGTATGTATTTACAACGAAATATCTTACAAAATGTATATTCATCAGCTTTGAATTATTGAGGTTCAAGTTATTGACGACCTCGATAGCGTAGTGGATAGTGCACTAGACTTTCATCTGGGAGGTTCGGGTTCGATTCCCGTCTTCGTCTGGTGGTTAATTTTCATAACTTTCTTATATTCACTATCAATATGAAGTGTATGAGAATTATAAGATAGTGTACAAGTACACACATTGGTTGGTAATGGCAAAACCACCAAGCCGATAAAAAAAATTGCCACACCGCCGTTCGGAATCGGCGTTAAACTGTAGGTCCAACTATGTGGTATCACAATAGGCCGTTCAGGCCTAAGTGTGTCTCTCGACACCTTTGATTGATTTGATTTGTTCTTTCTGAATTCAATGCATTCCTTATTATTCAGAAATTTAGGATTTATCTATTTTTAAAGATTAAATAATTATTATATGCATCATAATCAAATTTTGAAAATCTATATGAAAAAAAAGTAATTTTCGTGTTTTTAGAAACTGGAAACTTTTACAAAATAATTTATCCAAATTGGTGCAAGCGGCAATAGTTCTGCCGAAGAGCTCTGCAGGATGTGAAAAACGTTTTTCTACCATCCAAATAAATTTAAAAATTAAATTTACAGTAGTAGTTTTCCGATTTAACGAATACAATTATTGTCAGGCCAATTCGTTAAATCGATTTTTTCCCTAAACCGAGTACAAAAGTCAAAAGTCGAATAAAAACCTGCTGCGTATTTTTTATTATAAATCCCAAAATGTTGAAAGTTTTTGAAAAATGTTTGCAATTTAGCAGTCTCCATAGTTTTTTATTAATTAAACTCCAATAATTATTTAATAACTTTAATATTTTGGGTTTTATAATGAATAATTTGCAACAGGGTTTAAGTCGACTTTTCAGTTTAGCTGTTATTCCTTATTGCCACAGAATTCATTTTTTAATGAATTAAAGACAACAAAATGACAAAAAATGCCAAAAAATAAAACCAATTTTTTACATAACTGTGCTTATTACAATTGTTTTTGTTTCTCTGTATGATGATATAACTGTTTTTTGCAATTGTTTTTCTTTGTTTGTATGATGATCAGGGTTGCCGTATTACTTATTTCTAAGCAAATATGCTTACTTTTTTTACGGTTGCGCACACGTGCACATTTTTCTCATTTTGTTTATATTTTTTTAATTTAATTTGAACTAAAATTTACAAGAAAATTTTGATATATTGACATTATTTTTTTTATTACTCCCTTTATTTCGTTTTTTTTTTTTTCATTCGATAAGAATCTTGTTGTGAAACGTTCTTTTGAAACTATTCGACATGGATATTCTAACCGATCTTATATGCATGGGCACTAGTATATTATAACATTAAAACATACTAGTAACTGGGGCTATTTTTTTGCAGAGAAATCTCTTTATGAAAAACAAATATCAAAAGAGAACCAAACTACTCGTTGGTGTTTGTTTTGTTATTTGTGTATGCAGATAATTCGTTAGATAATTGTGAGAGATGCCGTTACTAATGTCTTCTCTCTCTCTCTGTCTCTTATTTATAATTTACTCCCGCATAAGCAATGACTAGCAACGATGAATGCAATGCTTTGTTCAATGAGCGGATTTTAAAAAACTTCCGACACTAATATTTTGGAATTGGCTTAACCGATTTTAAATCTGATATTTTCTGACTAATCTACTCACCAAGCTCTTCAAATTAATGTTATGATAGTGTAGCACTTCTGGATCTTCTGGAATAAAATTGTAGTTACACTAATAAATGTATAGATTGAACAATGCAATGATATCTGAATAAGTGGGAGAACCCATTCACCGAGCGTTTCTAAAATTTTTGGATAAATACAAAATAAATACGATCAAAGATCCATCTTATGAAAAGCAATTAAAGAAGGCTGTTATCGAATTCTTATCAAGACATACAATATTTGGCATTTAAAGGGATTCCAATAAATAAATATCATTTTGAAATAAATCCTTGCATTTCTTTTTTTAGATTAACTTTCTTCTATATGTTATATTGTGCTATTAATGCAATAATTTATAACTTTCTTAAAGGTGTTTCCTTGCCGGAATGAAAAACTCTCCATGATAGTTTTTAGGGATAAGTTTAAGTTTTTTGGGTCAAATCAATGCCTTTTCCCAACCAAGCAATGGAATAAATGGTTGGCATGGTCTTATGGTATATGCAACTCCGGGTAAATTGGCTAACGAGGGAGTCGGATAGTTACGACTAGTGACATTTATTTCAGTAGTCAAGGCCATTAATGCTGTTGTGAACTAACAAAATCAACATGGAAGTTTTTCCCGATACTATAACCCTAAATATCATTTTTAATAATGTTTAAAATTTCCGGGGGAAGGGGGCGAGGGGGTAGGGGAGAGAAAGGATTTGGAAATGATATCTCAACAAGCGGAAGAACCTATTCACCGAGAGTTTCTAAAATGTAATTAAATAAATATGATCGAATGTAGAGCGATTGAAAAAATGTCGCTTTAAGACATATTCAGCTTTCCATAATTATTGTAAATATATTTTATTCAAATTTAAATACTATGTCATTTAGGAATAAACCCATTATTTTTAGATTAACTTTCTTCTATATAATAATGCGAGAATCTATAACATAAACGAGGAATTGACTAAAAGTGCCTTTTCTCGAAGGGGGATCAGCTCGGATTTCCAAAATTTTGAAAAATGACCACTAAGTCATCCAGAACAACCCCCATTCACAGATTTTGTCGGTATTTTTTTCTCATAATAATTTGTTTGCTGCGTTTGCTAAGTTACCACCTTGATCAAAAAGTTCCCGGAATTTATTCAGAAAATTAAAAATGCAAGTTTATTCATCTAAATCTATATTGTCCCCTTCAAAGTAATCCCCATCGACTGCAACACACTTATGCCAGCGCTTGATCCAATCCTCGAAACATTTTTTATATTCGGTTTTCGGTATGTCCATCAGTGCTTCCTGCGATTTTTTCATTACTTCGTCTCGTCTGCTGAAACGCGTTCCCCGTAATGGTTTTTTAGCTCGATTGAACAGAAAGAAATCACAGGGAGCCAAACCAGGTGAATTTGGTGGCTTTTGGATGGTATTTGTTGCATATTACGAATAATGATGGCACTATGCGATGGTGCAAAACCCACGAGTTTTTTGTCCACAATTCTGGTCTCTTTCGGCGAATTGCTTCACTCAAACTTCTCATAACGCCCAAATAATACTCTTTGTCAAAAATTCATGATGCACTACACCGTTGTAGTCCATGAAAACCGTGAGCATTGCCTTCTTTTTTGACTGAACACGACGTGTTTTTTTTTTGTCTCGGCTCATTTAGTGAACGCCATACACTTGCCTGATGTCTGGATTGCGTGTCGTACTCATAAACCCACATATCGTCTCCAGAAATGATCCTTTTAATGAATGTGGGATCGGATACAGCCTCGCAAATCATGTATTTTGCGACGTCAACACGGTCTCTTTTTTGCATGAAATTGAGGTCTTCTGGCACCAACTTTGCTGCTACACGACGGAAACCCAAATCATTAACCAAAATGTCTTGGACGGATCCATAGGCAATGTTCAAGTCCTCCGCTATTCCTCCGATGGTTAATTTGCGGTTATCGACCAAAATTTCTTTTACTTTATCAATGTTCTCGTCGGTTTTCGATGTCAATGGTCTGTCACTGCGTTCATCATCTTCGATTGACTCACGACCACTTTTGAACCGCTCGTGCCACTGGTAAACGACCGTTTTCAATAGAGAATCGTTGCCGAAACACTTTTCCAACATTTTCAATGTTCGCGCACCATTAAATCCGTTTTTTACGCAAAATTTAATAAAAGTTCGTACTTGTAAATTTAAACCCATTTCTAAAATTGTAAAAAATCGCCAACACACACAGAGATAGATGTACTCTTGGCTACGTAACTTTTGCAAATGTCAAGCTATGACGGTAAGAGGGAATATCAACAACAGATGTACCAATTTAACAAAAAAACAGAACTCAAGTCGGAACGATGGGAGCGCCACACGGTGATTATTCCGGGAACTTTTTGATCAATGTGGTATATCTATTTCGCGCTAACCTACAGAATATTTGAAATCCACTGGTCGATTTTTCGACCACTGATTAGAAATAAGTTAAAGTTCCCAAATCGATTTAATTTCTGAAATTTATTTTTTAAAAATTTTTTTCTAATACTCTGGAGGCCCCAAATAGTCCAATATCCAATAGTCCAACATGAAATATCTTGAAAACAAAAACGAACCTAGAAAAACGGTTAGCGTACTCGAATGGTAAAGCTCATCTGGGTGTCCTGATTATTACGAAAAAAAAGTCTCCGATTCGAGCACAGTGTTATTAACATTGAAAACGAATTTAAAAAAAAAAAATTATAGTCGAAAAGGTGTTAAAAACAGTAGGTATGAAAATACTTGCATGATTTAAAACAAAAAACGTAGGTCGCATGCAATAGGAAATTGATGGGTGAATTGTTCACCTAATTCGCTAACAATTTTATCTCTATACATATGCGTCCCACGTTTTCCGTTTAAAATCATGCAAGTATTTTCATTCCTACTAAAATTTTGCAACTGCAAATTTTCAGCACAATCTGTATGGGGTTAGGAATCTGTATGAGACTAGGAATCTCTATGGGACTAGAAGAAATTATTTTATACGTTTTAGTCCGTTTTAAAAACGGTATATTAAAAACAAACAAAAAAAACATTATATTTTTCCTATAACAGTTCTGTATTTTAAAAAATGCACTACTTAAAATATGTTCTAATATGTTTTAAAATTTTTTCAATGTCTTATTTTGTTAATTGTTACATAATATTTGTTTCCACACTCGTTGACAGTCACGCCAATTTTTCATATAAGTATTGTAATAGAATATAACTTAACCCAATTTTTTTATTGATAAAAAAAAATCAGAATTGATTAATATTGGCGTAAATCATAACTGATTTAAAAACATAAACTGATTTAAAAACTCAAAAAAAAAACTAATGGGCGTGGTTTTATGAATTGAAAAAGTTTGAACGCATAAAATTATTTGTTCTTGAATTAGCTTTTTATAAATTTGTTTTAAGTAATTAAATATTTTATATAAAAAATTCAAATTTTTAGCTATCCATAGCTTGTTTTTTATCTGGATACTATGACGGGAAATATTTTATTTATATTTTTTTTCACTTTTATCTCAGATGCAATCAAAATATTTAATTTTCTTATTTTTCACAAATTTTTTATTTTGACTGTCGCTAACTTCTGTAACACGCATCATAGCTCACAACTGATGCATTTTTTAAAAGCTTGGGACATTCTCTAAACGATATGATAAAATATAGCAACAGAAAACTGTTATGATGGCAATTCCATCCCTTTTGGTGAAGGCAGTCTAGATGCGGGCTTGGGAACTAGAGGGTTAATTTAAATCAATTTAAGCACTTTTTCTTACCGGTATGTGCAGTAATACGATAACAATACCTCGTACTTAATACACTCACAAAATGTAAAATTAAGTTTTTTTTTGCAATAAAATATTTTTAATTTTCTCTTCCTGAATGTGGCAAAAAGTTATTAGCACAATTGCAAAAAACAACGGCTGTTTTCTGTCAACTTTTTAAGAGAAATCACAATAGTTTCTCTTTTTGCATGCGGTATAATTTTTTTTTCAAAGTATATGATCAAACTAACTCAAAGATGTGGTGCACAGAAGGTTGGGAAAATCGCTAAATAAGTGGTATGTTTTTTATGCCACTAAGCGGTAAAGAATTAAACATATTTCAGTCGTTTAAAAATTAAGCACAGTTTGAAGACCAATGCACTAGGCTATGGCGACTTTACTAACTACCTGCAAACGAATCAAAGCAGTTAGCAGTTATCTACTAGAATGGTTTTAGAATCTGCCAGTCAAAAAATTCTACAGCACACTGTAAATCAAATGAAAATTGTGTTGCAAAATATAATTAGAAAAAATTAATTTGTAAAATAATTTATTTTATAGTTTCATGTAATTATAATTTCGTCGTTTGTTTTTTAATTTTTTCATCGTATTGAACTTCAGAAGTGGCCATTAAGTGTTGTGCTAAATAATTGGTTTTGCTTTAGGAACCCCTGTGGAAATAACTTTGAGATAAATAATAATATGTACCCATTTCAGACAGCATCATTCTCTCAAAATCCTCAGAAGTAAAAGCTACACAACAAATATCCATCTATCCATCTTTGTGGTATAGCATTGTCTTTAGAAAATTTAAAGAATTTTCAAAATTGAAAACAACACAACGCGTTTTCACTTTTTCAAAGTTTCGCAAATATTTCTTAAAATATTCACAACGCTTTAATCGCTTTTTAAACTTCGCACAAAGAATTTCTTTCACTACGAAAGTCTTTGTCTACGTCATCAAAATATATGCTTTTCGGTGAAGATCTGCAATTCGTAGTGTTGTATGTGTGATTTGAGATACCGCCCTATGCATTCATTCTTCTGTCATATTCGCAAATTGCGCAAGGGAGTTTTTATTTTAAATTTAAAAATAAAAGAAATTAATGGAAATTGGGGGAAAAAAAATTATTGTTCAGAAATGAAGTTTTCTGCGATTTTTCGACTTATATTTTTTCTTATATTTTTCAATTAACATTGTTAATGTGGTAACATAATAAATTGTGGTCGTACGCAATTCTTTCCGATCCAACATATTTTGTTCGATGTTTGATAAATGTTACTGAACGAAATGCACACTCTTTGCGATATAATCTCTTTATACACGGGCAAGACTAATTAATCCGGAGGACACCATATATCCGGATAAACCGTTATCGACTGTGCTTTTTAACTGAGTCCCCAATCGCGTTGACTCTCGTCACAGTATTGTTGACACCTTAGTCCAACTCAGAATTACCTTTTGATTCCCAATCTGAGAATCTTTGTTCTTAATCGTTCTTACACTAACAACGAGGAGTTATCAACTAATAGATATTATCAAGAATAAAATTACATTTTATATCAATGCGAAATAATAGCTCCCATTTTTCGCAAATGGCGCACCAACCTTAATGTGTAACTGGATGAAAAGCTAAGTACGTGCGCGGGCTTTAAATACCCTACATACTTTTTAATAAAACTACCAAGACTAAAGGATAGGTGGGCGCGGTTCTTATTCGGTCTTAATGGGTTTTCCATAACATTTTATTATTGTACTTAGATTAGACTACACAGTGCAGCCAAATTGAAAAAAATGTTCGCGCCAAAAACCATAGATTGCTCAAGTTTTGTTCAATTTATCGGCTCTGCATGGCGCTCCTTTATATCTGTTAATATTTTTACTACTCTTAAAACTTAGGTATTTTTCTGATAATATATGAACTCTGACGGGCATTCCAAATTATTCGTCGATTGCAATAACATCCCACATTGATTTATATTCACAGTATTTGCGTATTTTTTTTTTATTAAATTCATGGTTCATACTTATTTCTAAATAAATTCTTTAAAAATTCTTAATTTTTGATGGTATTTGTATCACATTTCAGCTCATTATAAATGAGCTCATTAATGTTGGGATTCTTCAGTTCAGTAACAAATTCGGTAGCGTCATCCTGTAAAATCAATAGAATAACATATTAATCAGTGTGAAGTGAATTTAGCAATTCGAATTGAAGTTGACACAAATAGATTTGAGTCCATTAAGTTTATATTTCAACTCACATCAAAGATAACATTCTTCTCGTCCTTCTTGTATTCCCCGAATAGCGTGAAAACATCAGATAGTTTTCCTGGTTGCCCGAATTTTGTAGAAAGTGAAACGAACAAATGTTTAATGGTCTCCTGTTCCACCGGTGTCATATTCTCGCGAATGAATACACCAATAGGTAGATTCACCTCCCAGTTGCAGGTGAGGAATTCGGTGACAGGCTTTGTCTCCATATTGGGGCAAACCAATTGCTTGTTCTTGTGCTGCTCCAATTCGTTGGCGTGTACAATCATCAGATTCTTTTCGGTGGATGGTGTGGCTTGGCAAACATTGACACCACGACGCTTATTCATAAAGAGGGCGGCTTGACGTGCACGTTCATTTGTATTATCATAGTTGCTGCAAGCGAAAGCAAATAATGAAATCAATAATTCCTTTGAATTAAGAAATGTATCGAGTAACTTACATTGGCAAAGTTTGGATATTCTTGCTAGCGCTTGGTTCCACCACAGCGACATAAACATTACCAGTGGCATAAGTCTCATATACAATCGGTTTAAGTTTATCATCTCTTGCCTCTTTATAGTTAGGGGCACGGACTGCAACCAAATCGGCTTTGCCATCCTTGACAGCCTTTACGCAGTCCTTCTCCTGCACGCATTCTATTTCGGGGCGTATGTCACGTGAGTAAGCAGCACGACGCATTGTATTGCACTTAGACATTTCGGTATCAGTTTGAACGCACATTCTGCAATATTTTAAGTATATGATAGACGAAGTTCTTTAAATTACACGTCTACTCACTTCATCTTTCTGATTGCACTGCCATCACGTTCAATCACATCTTTGTAGCCAGCACGTTCCAGATATGTCTTTGGTTCGACCGCCTGTGGCTTGCTATGGTATACAGCATTCTCATTGATCAGCAAGTGGGAGGCAGCTTTCTGGTTCTCAGCATGTAAACCGTTTTCAAAGAACTTCTCCAAACGTGTTTGTAGCTTGTGTAATTTCTCGTCACCTGTGACAGTTTCAGCATTTGAGATGTAACCTGTCCAAGGACGTTGGGCCCAAGAACAAGCAGGGCCGGTAATGGGACGTCTGGTACCATCCTCGCAGAGATATTCGAATTCAGAAGGATCACCTTCGGCTTTAGTGTCAGGAGTCAACTGAAAAAATACGTGGATCGGTAAATTTACAACGAAATGCACTGAATTTATAATTAAACTTACGCCAAAGTATTTCTTAATAAATTGCACTTTTGTGAATGCCACCTCACCCTTGCCTTTATCGATACAACGTATAGCGCCATCATAACCAGAGAAGTTGTCAGGATAATTGCACTGTTCGGGTTTCTCACACAAGGCGCAAAGGTTCGAATATTTCTTTTCTGTAAAAAAAAGAAAATATTACTGTCGACACATCAATTAAATTTTAGATTTTTAAACATACTCAAAGCACGATCAGTTTCTGGATAGTCAGAATAAGTGCCAACCAAGCAGGATTGCGTAAAGAATTCTGATAAAGCCTTCAACTCGCGTTCAGTGGCGGTGAGTTCAGGATCCAAGGAAACTTTGAGGATTTGTGTGTTCTTCAATTTGGTCACTGGAATCTGCAAAAGTAAACGGACTCATAAATCAGTGTGCGAGATAGCAAGAAAATTTAAAGCACTATTATTTAATTTGAAGCGCTGTTTCAAAATTAATAATTTAAACTGGAAATTAATTAAACTTACTTTAAATCCAACATTGCGTCCGAAGCCAGTGTGACAAGATTTAGCACCGCGCAATTCCTTCAAGCTGTTGATGTTCGAGTTTTTCTTCACCAAAATGATGCCCTCATAGCGGAAATCAGCTGCAAAATAAACGAGAGACGCAAATGAGCTTCCTGTTTTAAACATAGCTCAATGCCAAATACATACCATCCTTATCATCTTTGGTTCTAATTTCTGAGATGACACGATAATCTTCATTTTTTGTATGATAAGCCACATACATGTCCTCAGGTTCACTTGCCAAAACATCAGCCTTACGTTCATTAATCATATCCAAGCAATCGATACGATCGCGTCCTGCTACACATTGCATTTGTATGCCCGCTTCGGAAGGATCCTTTAGCAAATTGAGACAATCCTGATAGTATTTTTGAGGCACACACATACGATCTGGTATAATTTTTCAAATTAAAAATACATCCAAGGAACCCCTACTTCGCTGCGACTGCTACTGATATACTTACAAACTTGTTCGTCAGCCATCGTCGTCAAAACGAGGCAGGCGCCCAGTAGCGCTGCCATCAATAAGGTAGAGTATCCCATAGTTATGTTGTAGTATAACCTTTCGTTTTGAAGTCACTTGCAATCACCAACTCGCCCAAATGCTCAACTAAACTGATGTTTGCATCGTAGCCAGTTTCTTTATATACCCACAGCTACTCGTAAGCTTAGACCACCGGTGAATTATGAGCGCTCGTACTCGTTTGTACCCACCCTAGTCGTAGTCGTCGTTGTTTTCGTTCTCGTTGTCGTCGACGTCGGGGATGACCAATTTAATATAATGTGTTTATTTTATTTTTCGCTATATTTTATTTTGTATGTACAGATAGGTATAGATGTTTAATTTTATTTATAATTTTATTTGCTGGATTTTGTTATTTTTTTTGTTATTTTTTTTTGTTATTTTTTTTGTGGCATCGGTTCGTGACATCGTTGCAGATAAGCCTACTTTGCTTTACTTTTCTTGGAATTGTATGCCACTCTAGGGTTCAGTTATATTTTGCCATCATCCAAATGCTACTCCAATAGCTTATTTCTGTTCAGATTTAAAACAGGTTTTTCAATATTAATACAAATTTATATTTGTTGCACTTTTACATTCATGGTCATCATTATTATTGTCAATATGAACATCTACACCAACATGATTATTAGTTTGTAATTTTTTAATATTATTCTTTTTTTATTTTCTTTTTGTGTTCATTAAGTTGAACTTATCAAATATACATACAAACAAGCAAACAAACACAAAAATCACATATTTGTGGAATATATATTCATACACCGGCCGGCAAAAATGATCGTATAATAAACTGTGCTTAGCAGATGTTCACAGTTTTGAAACTACACACAAAGTGAATTCAGCCACACTTTACAGTTCAACTTACTTTACTTTTCTTTAGTTGTCCGATGGAATTTATCTTTATTTATTTTATCAATTGATAAAGCAACCAAATATAAATATGTAACAATGCTCGATGTAGTCTACATTAAATGGATGTACAGGGGTACACTTATGCCAGACTTATGTCTGTTCCGAAACCATCCGCGAAAATACACTGGCCACATTCGACCCCAACTTCTTGTTTGGAGGATTAGAATATTACTGAACATCATCCCCTGATGACATCTTTCTAGAAATAGCGGGTTCTATGCTTTCAATAATTTTCTACATTTAAAGAAAATATTGGTATGCATTAATGTAACAAAGCAAAATTGCATAAGGGACCTGTCACGACCTTATGAAATATATCTTTATGGTTTTAAAATGAATTTCAATGATTAGAACTCGAAAGTGTAAAGTCCCATAGAGCCATAAAAATATGTGATTCACAAATATTTTATTGAATTTCCGTTCTCCCATTGTTATTATGTTTTTTTTTTTCAAAATTGTTGCTTGTGCAGTAAAATTGTTTAGTAAATATTTCCGAGTTTTGCTGCTCCACGAACTTATTACTATTCCACACAGATTGGCATAATAAATTTAGTGAATTCAAGCAAAAAAAAACATCAATAACAATAACAAAGGAAAAAAAGTAACCCCTGATGATGTTAAGCAAGTTGAAAAGGCGACCACTGACGACAACAATAAAAAGCAGCAAGGCAGCGAGGCAGCAAGGCAACGACGTACGTCTACATCAACATGTAATCATCGGCAATTTCCATAATTTTTCGCTAATCCATTTTTTTCTAGAAGATCTTGTATAGAATACTAAAATAATCGTCTGAAATGAAATTGGCTAGGCTATGCATACAATAACAACAAACTGAAATGAAACTATATAGAAAAAGATTTATATATTATCTCGCTACCTTAATTCGCTAAAGCTCTAACATTTAATTATTCACCATCTAGGTTCTGATGGATTTTGATTAAGTGTTCCCACTCTCATCTGTACTGAAAATTTTAGAAACATACACCGAAACAACTTCTGGAAACAGTATTCTTCTCCTGTAAAAATTGAAAAATGCATATTAGGGCTTTAGCAAATTAAGGTAGCGATATGTCTGAGTGTAGGCGGATTCCCTGAAAAAATAAGCAGACAATAGCAGACAATATCATGTATGTATTTATGTAAAACAAAATATCAAAATTAGTACAATATTATTATGTAAAAAGAAAAAGTCGTGCAATTTCGTTAAAAAACAAAAAATAATAATAATAAATAACACGGTGCGACAGTAAAAAATACCTGGGAAATGATACTATTTTTTTTTGTAGGTCTTGTCATATCTGGGAAGAATTTCAAATGCGAATGCAGGAAATGAATTTTTATGGACATGTTCCAGCCCATTTCACCATACGCAGTTAAAAATTCATTAACAACAGTGACATAGTCGTCGCTTCCTTCTGTGAGTACCAAGGAAATTATCGCATAGCGCATCTTTGTAAATGGAATAGTCATGCTCCGAATCGCTATAATCTGTTGATAATCCACTAAGTTACAGGCTTATAAGTAAATCAAGATTTTGAGGGTGTTGATTTTGTTGATCTTGTTTGACTCGACAAGACCCAGGTATTTCTACTTCACTAAAATTTGTAACACTGTGTAACAATAATAATAATAAAAAGATCTCGACCACAATTCATTTGCAAGTCAGAAGACTTCTCACAATTAGTATGTATGTAAATTTTTTGCGGTCATGAATTTTAACATAAATATATTGACTTACGAGTACTTACTGAATTGTTTAATACAATGCTGTCAGCAAATTGGTTTTATTTTTTTGCTTTTGCTTAATTTTTGTAGCTACCTCATTATTTTAATTTTATTTGAAGCAAGATTTGTGCGTGCATGCTCAATTTATTGATTTTAAATTTAACAGGAAATTTTTATTTGTTTAATGTTTTTGGAAGCTTGTTGTTTGTTTTTATCTAACCACAACAGCTACTAGTTTTATTTTCTCTGAAAATGCGCTACTCATGGGAAAATAGGCATTTTGGTCATTTTGATATTAGTTGCTGTTCACACGGGCGCAAGCATGAACGCCTGTCTGAAAGAGAGAGGTAGAAAAATTAGTTAGTGAGAAAGAGATAGAAAATAGCCTGTCTTTTTCTAACTACCTATTTTTTCTAGCGCTCTCTTTCAGACAGGCGTTCATGCTTGTGCCCGTGTGAACAGCCACTTAAAATATTCCATTGTATCCACCCCTATTTTACATCATGCTTGGATGCCTTTTTTACAGTCATAACAAAGTCTATTGGAATAGAACACATTGGCCGTCATGACACCAACGCGTCAGTAGTTCCAAGTACACAAATACTCCTTTGTGGCAATGATACCCAAGCAGGTTTTCAAATGGAGTTATATCTGCGTTGGAATGCAGATCATTTTAATATAGATCGTGAATAACTCCACATACTAACTCTCACGCTTAAGCTACCACTAAAACCTATAAAATTCAATAACTTGAACTTCAACAATGACATATGTATGTGCATATATCTCAACCTTTTCTAGGTATTATATACAAGTTAATAAGAACTTATAATTAATTTGTATTATTAATGTGCTTTATATTTCAATGAGTTCTCAGAATTTTGTAAAATAGTTTGATTAAAAATTGGGAATTCCACAAGATTTAAAATTTGCGCAATTTATATTATGTACAATTATTATGAAGGGCCTTAGTGACACTCCCAAGCTTTGATTTTATTTTCGTTTTGATAACCTTTCCACTTTTTCAATAATTCGCTTACAATTCCAATTGGCTGTAATCATGATCATCTTGATCTTCATTGTTGCAATGCAAATAGTTGAAAAGGTGCTCGTCTATTCCATTGCCGTAGGTCGGTTGCAGATCAAAAGCGTTTGTATTATTCTAAAAGTATTATAAACAAAAAAAAATAAAGATTGTGTACTTTATCAAAAACTAAATTAACTAGACAAATTCTTCAATTCGATAACCTTTGATGTTTTGCGTAAGTATTTTAATATTGAAAAAAAAGTACCTGCTGGCTGCTTATCAATTAACAAAAAGTGATTCCTATTTATGGAACATTTCTGATTCACTTAAGTACATACCTTAAATATCAAATTATCGGTGCCATCGAATGTACTGAAAAAATTGAAATTCTGCGCTGCTTCTTCTGTTTCATTAGGTCCAAAACTGTTTAAAATTATATCGAATAATCGTTTTATGTCTCGTGCTCTCGATAAAGTTCGTGGCGATCTTCTCGCATCACGTTTTACAAAAACAGCACGTTGTAAATGAGCCTCAATGTTGCAATTTTTATAATCTGCGAATTCAGCATAAGAACGATCTGGACAAATGAGAATTTCATCATCTGTGGGTGTATACTGCGCCGAGTCTACAATTTTAATAGAGGGCACGCTATTGTCAGCAACATTGATCATGTTACAAATAGGATGGCCGCGCTGCAAATTGAAAAATATTGCAGCATGAAAAGCACGATGAATGGTTTCATCAACATCTCTAAAATGAGAAACGGAAATAGTAAATGAGTTCAGATTATACCTAATAAAAGATCATTTCATTTTCCAACTTACAAAATGGCTTCCTTTAAGTCAATGAGGCGTAGATTTCTTGGTGCTACCGCAATATACAAACTATCTGCATTTTCTCTTGCGAATACCACAGGTTCCAGTGATTGCTGACGCCCCAAATGATAGCCATGTCCAGTCAATACTACCATATCGCTGGCATGTGAGCGCACAGATTGTATGCAACTCTCACGTGAATTCTCTTGAATGCATTCTAGCGGCAAGGTAATGGAATTATTCTTAGCCGTGTTCACAGTGTAAAGGCATTTATCGTAGGATTGCTGTGAGTAAGTGCATAATTTGTAATTCGATTGTTGGGGGTGCTGAGGAAAGCCATTATAGAAAGGAGGACGCCTAAATGGCTGTGGGACTCCAAAGTACGCGTGCACTTGAGCACAACCTAGAACGGTTAGTGTTAAAAAGAAAATGTGCAACATTTTGAAGTTATTGCACTAACTTTTCATTTAAGTTTCCCTTATATATGAATACATTTATTGAAGTTTCATACGAGGAAGCTTTTAACGTGATGAGTTTTTAATTAGTGCAACTAAAATATTGCCTTATCTTAAAGTTTAGTGAATTCATTGTACTTAAATAATTACGTTCATATTTACGGATATGTATTAAATAATTACATTTTAAAAATATTCTGAAGTAATCCCCACACTGACGGGCTCAAAATGGGTCAGTGCGGAGGTCTACTCAGAGCACCATGCCGAATCCCTTCACCAGTGTTTTCCAGACTTAACTTCTGGCAATCAAAAAACCAGTAAATCAGTGTCCTATCTGAGATAACTGGAAAAATTAAGGTGTATACGGTATACGGTATACGTATACGGTACCCATTATTCTGAAATGAATCTAAGGGGGTAGGTTTTCGGGTTTTGACCTCTATTACGAATCCATTTTTGAATCAGTTCAGAATATTTTCATGAAATGTATGCAGTCTCTTACATTTTTCAAGGCCAAAAGTGGTGGAAAAGTATTTATAAGGTGTCAACTAGTGGTGGGTAATGCGCTGCGTTGCGTTATTGCGCTGATTGGCAACACTGTAACGTAATAAGCCAGCATCAAAAATCAACACCAAATAGCGCAAAGATTCGAATATTCAACACATTGAGCCCCTTGGGTTTTTTAGCCATTGCATGGCGCAATTGCATTTATCAAACACCGCCAACCCATCCATTCATATATTTTGTCCGGTGGATCAGTTGCCAACCGTTGCGTTCGCTTCATCGGTATTGCACATCATAAATGGTTTCTAGGTTTTTACGCCCCAAAAAGCTCAATAGCGAATTGCGACCTCTTTGTAATCAATACTCTTTGTAAATGTATAGATAACGCTCGTATCTTTTTTCGGACCAAAAACTGTATATTTCTACCAAAAATGTTTAAAAAACTGTAAATCGATTTGAAAAAAACTGTATATTTCGCGGTATCAATTTTTTTCAATGAAAATTAACCAGGAAAGCAATTTATCCATCATTTAAATCGTCTTCGTTCTCCATTTTCATATCTCCTTTTGTAATTGTATTGAATTTGTGCTTTGAAGAAATTTGACGAAACGATTCCGGCTTTGCTATGAGGTATTTATAGAAATCAACGCATGGATATTTTAAGTTACATTTGACGATAAGAATCGCATTCAATGTTTCCAATGTATTTTAAACTTATCTGCATTTCCTTTGATAGAAATTATTTTTTTGTTTAGAGATGAAGTAAAATATAAAATATTGTTACCGGAAAAGTTCTGAGCATAGTAAAACTTAATATTACCAAATTACTGTATTTTTTTACTAATTACTGTCGCACTGTATAAGGCAAAATTACTGTACAATTATTATTTCTCCATAGTAAAGGCTAAAATAATAATTTTGTTTTCTGCCTAAATGTAGGCAACGCAAACTATGTCGAAATCTTTTTTCACAGTGAAGACTAAATTAACAAGGCGCACGAAAACTTCAACAATCAGTGTAGCCAACTTTTGTTTTTCAAAATCCGCTAAAATGAAGAATAAAACGCGTATTTTCTTAAAAAAAGAGTTAAATTTTTTCCTTATAGAAGTGCGAGAAAACTCAATGCATTTAAACTTTTTCACTAATACTAATCGAGATGTAGTAAATACTGGAGATGTCAATCTCGGGATCGACTTCAAAAGAAAATAATTTTGCTAAATAAGATAGCAACATTTGTCTATCATTTTTATCGTCAAATTTTTGGTGTCATTTTCATTAGCCGCCAATTAACTTGAAAAATTATTTAAATTAAATCGAAAAGTGAGAAACAAAAATGGAAGCTAAAGGGTTAAAGCCTGAACAAACTTTTGTATATTACTACAAAATCATTGTGTTCATTAATATAAGATTTTGTAAGCAATCTTATAAATTTGATGAACATTTGTTGCTAAGAATAAGTTTTCTCTATTTTTTGGGATTTACTATCGATGATACTAGCGGATCCAAACATTTCCGAGGGGGGTTTCATTCTTTAGACCCCTTAAAACTTGTTTTTCTTCTTTTTTTTGATTCGCGACTAACGATAAAAATGTATGGCGCTTTCAACAGTAAAAAGGAGAGGAGAGGGTTTAACCCCAAAATCCCTCACCTAGAATCCGCTGGTGCGACCAAGAATACTAGAGAGGTACAAAGTTCTAAAGTATATAAATTAGAAAATTAGTTTTTTATATGAAAAAAGTTATTAACACGAACATCTCATTCCCTCTCTTTGAGTCATGGAGTTTTTTTTTAGTGAATTTTTTTTAAAGAAAACTCCATTCGGCGAAAAATATTAAAGTACACAGGAGGAAGTGTGATTTGAATCGCCACTTTTAGATCAGACAACGCGATGAAATTTCACTTTAATCCTTAAGAAAGTTTAAGGAGATGAGCGATTACCTAAATACCACTTTTGTAAACCGAACATCATTTTATTCTATATGCATCAGAGATGCCAACTCATTTTTTCTGTACCCCCGATAGCTCTTGAGAAATTCCCCGATTTTCAATCAAATTCCCCGCACCGGTATAATTTTATATAATAAAATAATAAAGTTGATCAAGGTTAGTGTTATTTTAATGCGCTCCAGAACAGGTAGGTTAATAGTAAGGTACTTTCTGACTCCGGAAATCTTTTGACACATGAGGGATTTCGTCTCAAAGCAACCCACTCTTAAAATCGATTGAGCTCAAATGAATCCGGTGTACCGAGTTACTCGACGTTCATTTTGATAGATAAACACTTAAATGAAAATACATGGACTTTCTTTTGACCCAAATAATAACAAAAAATGGTTCCTATTGTTCACGTTTTGAAAAAAAAGTCAAAACTATTTTTGATTTTGAAAAAAAAAATTTCGAAAGATTAAATAATAAACGTGTTCAAAAAAATTTCCAAATGCAATTGGTGATTAGTTACATGGATCCCAAACAGGGGCTGTTTGACCAAAATATATAAATTCTACCGCCCTCCAACTACAAGAATATTGAGGAAAAAATTGACCAAACTTTTTTTTCTGTTATGTCCTGGGGCCATTGTTGTATAAAAAAACATACTTAAGTTTTACCGTACGTACGTGACAATGGCAAAAACCTTGTTTTGAAAAGAACAGGTTCAAAGTTTTGCCTATCGGTTTTTAAATATATCGACAAATCCCAACGGACCTTCCTCCCGCCCAATACGACCGAGAGGCGTATCTGCATAACGCGCAGATCGGTGACCGATGCAATCGCAGTCCGGAGTTATTAATCAGGAGGTGTTGGATAAAGGCATAGCTAAGCCTTTCTGAACGGCCGAAAGTGATGCCGAAGCGCTGCGTGATTGTTTTGGCCTGACTGACACTCGCCGCTATAATCACCTATATCTACGAAAGCACTTCGAGTTTTTTTCTGAAATTTTTACAAAATACTCTTGAAATATAATACTTTCAAATTACACACTTTTTTAAAAATCGATTTCTCCAAACCAAGAAAGAGCAAGGCCCTCTTAAGAAGAGATGAAGATGAAGTATTGGAAAAGTTAAACGATTTACATTACATAAAATTAGACAAAAAATATTCTACAGACTTTATTGACTAAAAGCTGAGCGGTTTCAAATCCCCCGCAAAAAACAGCTCATTCCCTGATTCCCCGTACTAAGTAAAATTCCCCACAAATCGGGGAACTCCCCGCAAGTTGGCAACACTGATATGCATATCTAAGTTAGAGCGAAGTTAAGACATTTTCATCACCCAAAATCCTGCCTATAATATCTCCATAAAGAGTTAATATATAAACCAAAGCGAAATACAGCATCGAAGGCTCCAACCCCAAGCTCTATACATTTCGGCAAAAATTCAAATCAAAAGCTAAGAAAAGCTTCTGTGCCGCTTTTTATAATTTTCCACATATTCAAGGCGAACATATCGGCGAGTGTACGTTTGAATGTGTGTGCAACGTCACGTATGCCAACTAGATGGGTAGAAACGTGGAAGAAAGAGAAAGCAGCATATAAAATGAAGAGAGCGGCAAAAAAAAATGAAATTTCCTAGGGGAAATGCAGCGAAAATATTTAAACAGTATACGAAATAATACGAAAGATACAAGGGAATTCGGAAAGTGGAATCGCTGAACGCTGGCACCGGTTTCGGTTGCTTGTTTTTAAAAATATTTATGTTTCCTTAAAAACGATAAAGGTACCTACATAGATATATATGTATATATGTGTGTATGTTTTTGTTGGTTGTTTTTAAGTGTTTCTGAAATTGTGCTTAGTATTCCACAGTCTAGAGATGAGCAATATATCGATACCGCTGACTTTATACCAGTGACTCCTAAGTCACTGTAGTAGCTACCAGCGACCACTGTATATTAGTGGTGACAGACCCAAAAGAATTACAGTGGATGCTTAATTGTACATTTCAATGCTATTTTCTATACATTCCACTTATCATTCGGTTGAAAGTCTTTGAAGAGTACTTTACTTCAATTTGAGATGGCTCCATTTGGATTTTGTTATTTAATTTACAAAAATCACAACCACACAATATTTTTTTGCGCTAAAAATTAGCTGTCAAAGCAATCGATCAGCTGTTTACTTGCAAGTTTCTACTAGTTTTCTGTTGACGTACTTTTTCTGCTTTTCCTCAATCTTTACTTTACTCTCTCGCTGCAAGTTTTTACTGGGAAAGTACGTGAACCGACCTATTCATTGCATGAAATTCAAAATTTGTTTTTGTTTCCTATATAAAATGAAAAAACAACCAACAACAGTTTTGTATTCTATACGGGAAACAGCAACAAATTTTAAATTTCATGCAATGAATTATTGCTCGTTGAGACGAGGGGTAAGGGAGATGTTATGCAGACGATCAAATGATTGCCGATCCAGGGATGAAATTTCGATATTTCAAATTGTACCTAATTTTTGAAAAAATTGCACCCAGAAAACTGCTTTCCTACTCGCGCTATGCCAAAAGTGGTGATTTATGTCGCGAGTTTCTCAATTCCGCTTGGAAGTAACGAGGCAGTTGCTTCAGGTGAAAAACTAAAATTGTGTTGTATATCACTGTTAATAAATATTTTTGAGCAAATTTCCTTTAATTTCGATTTCACATGTAAATGGCAAGTTGTGCTCAGCTACGTATAAACACAGGCGAATCTCCAATTCTTTTGCTGAATTGGTTAATCGCTTTTCTTCAGAATTTTATTTAGCGTAACTGGAAATTTTCACCGTAGATTTTGCAACATTTGTTTTTTTTATGCAGATCAGATTTTGCATGTCTTTCAGTACGGTTTAAATTGCCGAAACTAGCAACGCCACATATTATACACTTTTTGCCTTGTTTAAGGTCTTCCTTCAACCATTTCTGTTTCATTTTCCACTCCTTTCAAAATTTGAAAGCTTTCTTTCCTTTAGCGGTACCTCATCTCGTGCGTGTTCGTTGTTATTAAAAAATGTATAAATTTCGCGTTATATTCAAACACAAAAATTTATTTATCCAATATGTGAGTGGAATTGAAGCCGTCTGAAAGCAAGCGAGATATAATAAGGAAAATTTCAAGAATTTTATTGATCATTAATCTTACTTATCTATCACGCTCGTTATAAATAAAAGTCGCGCCAACTGTTATTTTTTCATGTTTTACATTCATAAATTGTACGTAAAATGTGCCAATTGTGCATTAGGTACTAGTTGAAAAAGTCGGAAAAAGGTAGAATTGTACTCACTTTTTCATCACTGCGCCGATCACGTCACTTTTTACGCTCTCTTTTTGATTTTTCAACTCTCTGCCCAAAGTATGTTATGCAGACAGTCATTTGATCGCCGATCAATAGTACATTTTTGTATTGTTTTAGTACTTTTTTGCTACTATTTTATTTAAACTTCGTAGCAATTTTTTGTTTTTGTGCAAAATTTGTGAAGTAAATTGATAAATTTCTTGATAACAAATAAATAAAAATAATTGAAAATTAGCTTTTGTTAACTTTTTGCAAAATTTTATTGGTAATCGAGTATGTAAAGAATCACAAGCTATTAACTCTTTCATACCCAATGTTACGCATATGCAACATTCAATTTTATGTGGCATAAAAAAGGTGTTTACAAATTTTACTATTAGCGCTATTTGTATTAGGTTCTATTAGGTATTCTTCACGTTTGCAGATTCTAGGAAGATCTAAGGAAGCATAATTTCAAAACAAATGGGCTCTATCAAGCTCCATTAAAATTCGGGCGTCAAATGTTCACCAAAAGTGTACTATTTTGGTCCTAAAAGGCAATTATTCTGAATAAAACCTGTGTTACCGGTTTAATCTCATGACTCAGCATCGACAGCCAAATCATTTGGCGATCGTGCCGACCAAATTTTACTCTCTTGCTATCTCTCTCAATTTTTCACTTTTCATTGAAGCAGCAACAACTATTGTCCATGATTTGACCGTGATCGTCTGCATAACAATGCACTAAGTTAATTAGTATGTGCACAAACCATTACGGCCGGAACATAATAAATCAGTGGATGATGTTGATCAGCTGTTGAGAATAAAAGATGATATTTTTATTTAGTTTGTTTTGGTGCTTTATTTCTGTTTGATTTATGTATATATAAGGTTCAGTTGAGAGCCCCTTATAACTTTTGGCCCAGGATCCCTTGCTTCGTTGTTACGCTATCATTTGCGTCTGACTGCGTTTAAATGCGATTGACAGCTAAGTTCAACTATATGCTTTTATATGCAGTCAACTACACTCTTTCCGTATGTCAAAATACAAAAAGTTGGTTAACTTTTTAAAGTTACAAAGTTGGTTTCAATTATTGATATAATTAAAAACTTTCTGAAATTTTTTTTTTTTGCTTTCAACTCAAAACAGTTATAAATAAGTCTTATTTTTGCATACTCAGAATTTTCAATTGATAGATGAAAGCATATACATGTCCGTAACTTAATTTTTATTTATCCCAGGAGTAAGTTTTTATATTCTATTGAAAAGAATATATTTAGCTGCTTAAAACGATATCTTAAGGAATACCGAAGTTAGAAACATAATGAAAATCGAAAAAAATATTACATTTTTTCATTTTGAATGATGTTTTAAACGACTATTTTGTTCATCAGTGTATATATCAGAGTATATGAAAATAAACTGCATTCAATTCTGTTTCCAACGAGCTATAAATTTTCAAAATCTATTGAGGTGTGGCTGACTTCTTAAATTCTTTTTTTTGACTAAACAAAAAATTTCAATGAGTAGAATGTAAATTTTTGTATACGAGTAACTATTTCAGCATACAATACAGCAGCTAAAAAATGTACGCTTTTTTCCCAGTGTATGTTGCTTGAAGTCGAATATCTCAATCAAACCACAATGGATTTTGACTTTGATTTTTTAACCCGTTGGAAACAGAATTAATTGCAGTTTATTTATAGATACACTGGGAAACAAAATAATCGTTAAAAACGCCATTAAATATGAAAAAATATAAAAAAAATTAAATTTTCGTTATATTTTGCCCTCTAGATTTGGTATTTCGTAAGATATATTACCAATTTATTTATCATTGTAATCAAGTAAGTGTCCTCATTTGAATGAAAAATAAAAACGTACTCGTCAGATAAATAAAACTTAAGTTACGGGCAAGTATATGCTTTAACCTATCAAGAATGGGGTTTTCGGCCCTAAGTCCTGATTTTGAGGGTAAATTCAAAATTCTGAGTATGCAATTTTTATCTGCTTAACTATACCTACAGTTTGAGCTATGTCTTGAGGAAATTACATTTTCACATAGCGTTATTAGAAAGTATTCTGATTTATAACACTCTTGTTCTTCATTTCCCTTAATCCCTATCGAGACATGGGTCATCAACAAGGACAACGTGCCATGGCATTCATTTCCTTACATTTGTTTTAAGATTCCAATTGGTTTTTTGTTTTTATACTTCAAAAGTATAGGCTTTTAAAAGTATACTGTAAGTAGCAATATTTCCAGAATTTCATCTTCTACAGCCTATTTAGCAGATGAGCGCAGAAGCAGGTAAAAGGGCCGACTGAAGTTTAAACTCATTTATCTCGAAACTATATTTTTCTGCACGGTGGGAGAAAAAAAAACAAAAACTACTCTACCAATTCGTCTCAAATTTTACTATATTATTCAGTGAACCAGAGCTTATCGCGGGAACTAAAAAATACTTCTCACTTTTTACATACAAAAGGTAATGAAAAAACGGTCTGTTTTCGTAAAGCAAATTTCAACAATGCGCCATTTTGTCAAATTTATTATTTATTATTATTTATCATTTTAGTTCATGCGATAACTACACTCATACTGATTGTAACCTCTTTTTTTTGTTTTACATCAGTTTAAGATCCACCATGTCCCACCAGTAAGACCCGTTTTTTTGAAGAGGGCAACTGTAACACCAATTTTAGTTTACTTAAAATTATAACTTTTTTTTTATTATTTTTGTATATTGTTAAAGTAATAAAATATATCTACAAAGTTTATAAACTATTGCTCATTATTTCATTTAAAAAAAAATCCCAAAAACTCAAGAAACATCACCACCATGGCACAGACGCTGCGCCATATTTGCCGGCTACTTTTCATAAACAAAAACAACTATTTGGAACATACACTCATAAGCATCCACTTGTATATTGTATGAATTGAATAAAAATTCGAATACTGATCGTTAAATTGGTACCACTATACAATATACTTGCGAGAATATGTGTACAAATGTTTCTTCACATAATAATACTACGCGTTACGTGTTAAAATTTCTTAGTCTCTTATTATTGTTCCCAAAAATATAAACACAAATCTGATGAAATACACTGAGCTCATTGTTCTCTTTTTTCTTTTCTATTTTTACAACTGAACTTTCTTGCATCAAATGAAAAAATTAATGAAATGAAACCTCAAGAGAGATAAGAACTTAGTTGGTAGCATTATTGACGTACCTTGTTAAAACTCAGTGTAAAAAGAAAGTGTTGTGATATTTCCAATTTGTAATATTTTATAAACTCGTTTACTGCAAGACTGTCATAATCCAAAAAATAAAATCCAAGTTAAGTAGGCTGAAATAACTATTATTTAACGCTTTACTTTGTGTAGAAAAATCATAGAAAATTCATTTTGAATTCTTCCCGTGAGAAGATTTTTTGTCGTTTTGGCGTCCTACAGAGTGATAGTTCATTGAAAACTTTAAATACGATTTTCTCCAAAAACATAGAAAAATTGAGAGTTAAATATGGCGAAATAACTCTTATTTAACCCTTTAACAGTCAGACCCAAATTGAAGCGTTGAAAACTCGACGTGATCAGTGTATGTATTGTACAATACACCGAGCATATCATGTTCGGTGTGAGAGTGAGTAAACACTCTCTCTTTATGTTCGGTGCAACAACAATTTTATGGTGTTCGCCGAGCATACTCCCAATATAACCACAGCCTAATGGGTCCATTCAAACTATAAAGTATGTCTGACAAATTTGTTTGTTTGACGACAAATTTGATCCTGTGAACGGCTTCACTAGTGGCTGGCGATTAAAAAAAAATTTTAAAAAAAATTTATTTTTGCACTGGTGTATCAAGCCATCTAATTCGTGTAAACACATGTTGACCAAACTTCATACATTTTTCATTCGGGGAAAAAATGATGCAGTGCACTTCGGAAATTGTCAAATGTGTAAAAATTACATTTAGTAAAACAAAAAAATTCTTAGAGCTATTCCTGAAACATATAAAATAAAAACTGAAGTGTATAAAAATAAATTGGCAAAACCAAATTTCACTTATAACAAGTGCTGTTAATAAAAAAGAGTTAGGAACTCTGAAGAAAACTGCAAATATTTTTGAAAATATATTTACTATCCATATTTCTTGAGTTTTTTATCTTTATATACATACATATAGATTAATAACAAAGTTGAACGGATAGCAATGACAGCGTCTTCTACACACGCATATTCCCATAGCAACGTATTGAGCGTTAAAAGCGTCAAATTTTCGCTCTTGTTTTTAACATGGGGCATGTTTTGAAGTTTGATTTTGAAAATTAGCCCGTTTGTGCTCAAAAAATTTTGAAAAATAAAAGTGAAAACAAAATAAAAATATATAAAATATGCAAAACAAATTTGTATATAACAAATACATAATATAAATAAAAGTGCTAAGAATGCAGAGTTCCTGCAGTGTCCTCAAAAAAAAAAAGAAGAGGTTCCGCTATTTAAGGCCGTTAATGCCACTATATTATTCACTTTCTTGTGGTATCTTTTTGGATACAGCAGACGTAAATGGGTTATGCCTGGTTTTCACTATGTCAAAATCAATTAAATTTGCCAGCATGTTGGCAAATTTCATATGGGAAATTCTCTCTTTTTCTCTCTTTGACGGCAAATATGACATAGTGAAAACCAGTGTGACCAATTTTTATTTTTCAAAATCCGCTAAAATGAAGAACAAAATTTTTTTTCTTATAAAAGTGCGAGAAAACTTTTTCACTATTGCAATGAAACATCTGATACTTCTAGTCAATAAAAATTTCTTCGATTTTTTGAAGATATTTTAAATTGAAAAAACGAACTGAGCGCTAAATCACTTTTTTATCGCGTTTTAATTTTCAAAAAGCACTAAAATCAGCGGGAAAAGCATTGAGTTGGCCATACTGGTGAAAACCAAGCATAAGGGTGACAGAAAATGAGAAAAACAATTTTGTCAGAAATTACTCAGAGAAGAAATGACATACGTTTATATGTTGCCAAGGAAACATGTGTGCTGTCAATATCCTTTCAACTTTATTATTCATCTATGGTTAGCCCTAGTAATAAAAGTTGAGAGATAAACGACGCTGACGTTCCAATTTAGGTATGACTGCTATGGTGTGTAAAAAATTATAACGGTATCTTATGAACTTTCCTCGTTAGAAGAGTTTTGTCCTTTTTGCATTTTCATTTAAATCTTTATATGGAATTTCCACGAAAAATTTTTTTTGACTTATGGCGGTCTGACCAATGCAAAGGTTGAGTCTTCAAGGCAAAGAAAAATCTTTTGCCAATAAGCTAAAAATTTGACTTGGCAACATTGATAGGGCGACACATAACGAGAGCGTACGAGACAAATATAAAAATGATGGTAAAGAAAAACAACAAACCGGCAGCGAAGGGGAGATTTAGAAAAAAAAAACTGCGGCGAAAATATTGATGGGCCAAAGAGAAATAAGCAGCAAAGAAAGAGAGAATGAAGGAGAACAACGCAGAGTTGCTTGATTTGGACACTGCATAGGGTACAAATTCTTACTGCAAATGGTTAGAGAGTGAAAACAGAAATATTAAATACTATTTCTGTTCCCTACATGTTTTACTTGACGCTCTTTTTATTAAATTAAAAAAATTAAATTCAAAAAATCTTTTATTTAGAAAGACTTGAAATATTGTTTTTCGTATTGAGCTCAGTACTACTAATTTATGCAACACTGTTTTGGCTGCAGAAGAAACAGCGCACTGAGTGGCAAATGGGCCAACTTCGTTTCGTGGCATTTTTTTTGCGCGTCTGACAGAAGTTTATTTTCTCGCAAGTTGAACGGTTCGTTAGGCGACAAATAAAAAATTTTTTTTGAAAGATATATTTTCTGGAAAGCACCAACAAAATATTAATAAAAAGTATTTAACTTCGTCGATTGTGTTTAGAGAAGCAAGCAATTTTTGAATTCTCTCAAGAGTTGTGCACTTTTGCTAAAGTGTTTATTTGTTATTTAATAAATAAAAACCTTCAATCAAATTAAAAAAAAAAAAATATTTAAAAAATTCATGTAAGAAAAAACTTGGGGGAAAACTGAAAACTTGCAAATAGGCAAAATTTGCTTAAAAACTACAACAAAAAACTGCAAGAGAGAAAAAGTATGCAAATTCTTTTTCTCTCGCCGCCGACAAAAAAAAAATATATGAAATTTAATTGTTACAAAGTGTAAAGTTTTGCAAAAGCATATAAAAATATTTTAATTGAACCAAACTAAAACCAAAAAAAAAAAAAGAAGTGAAGATAAAGCGCATTCTAACTTCTTCCTGCGACATTTAGCTTTCAAAACCAACCGACAACAAAAATTATTCCAATATTTGCATTTCGTAAAGTTGCTAAAAAAAAAAGAAGAAAAACTGCATTAATATTTAAATAAAAAAAAACCAAGCAAAGACTTCAATTCCAATTTGTCTTTTGCATTTTGTTCTATCTCTGACCATCACTATTCACCGTGTTTTTGTTGCTTTTCGTCGATTTTCGCTTTATAAAGAAATCTTATTGGAGGAATTCTTGCAGAATACAACGAGAAGGTAAAGCTTTAATACTTTTTTATATCATCCTATTTTGTGGTTTGTTCTGGTTTTTCTTCTAGAAATTACCAAATTTGTGTGTCAAAAATTCACAGCTCAGCTGTTTTGACTTTCGTTTTGTTATCAATTTTCGGTTCTCTTTTGTATAGGGCAGAAGTAGCGAGTGTGGTTGTTGTGTTGTGAAATGGTGCGAAGAGTAGAAAAAAGTTTAAGTGCAAAGTAAGTGGGAGTTGGAAAATCCATAAACGAACCAAAAATGTGTGTATATTTTTGTAAAAAAGCTTGCCTATATGGAATTTCCTATACACCGATATGTACACACATATGTAAGTTTCCTTCGAGGCATTGCCCTTATTCTGAAATCCATCGTAATCCGTAACTTTGAAATTCCAGATTTGAAATATCTCTCTGATTCTGATTTTTTTTAAAAACTCAGCCTGCCAGAAGCCAGTAAAGAGTTCCCTTGCAGTTGATATCAAGTCCCAAATTTGCATACTTGATAAGATTAGAAATGAAACATTTAGAGAAAATTAATTGCGAACATAAAAGAGGTAAAACCGGTAGAAATTAAAAATATATATGTATACATTAATACAGTGATGGAAACCGTTGTCAAATTTGCGGACCTTGATACAGGTACAGTGCAATTGCTGGAGCAACATTATTTGGTGCAGATTGTTTTTAAAATTTTGTGGCACCCATTTCCAACAGGCGATTGCAACTGATAGTAAAGCTGATAAGTCCAACAGATGGCAGTAGCGTGTCATGTCTATGCCTATCTGCACCACCTTATGGAGCTTATATTTAAATTTCAACAGTGCAACGCAATCAGCTGACATCAAACTTCTTATTGTTATTCTCTCAGATTCAAGAAAAATCATTTCTTCGGCGAACTTAGGAATAAGGGACTTTATTAGCTAAAAAAATCCACTGCCACAACTACTTTTCATGCATCGAATTATTTGCTGGATTATGCCGCTCCGGTTTCATTTGCCTATAATTTAATGCATAATATGTTATATACCTATAATAGTTTTTAATGCAGTGGAAGTTCTTAAATGCCAATTCTATCCTATTTTATAGTTATTCTTATGTATTTTGCTGCTATTACGAGTAGCATTTTTAAAAATAGAAAAACTGTATACATTCAACTATGGGTACCTACTACATCTGTACATATATGTATAACACAAACATGCTGCTTATTTGCCGGCTGAAACGAACATTTTACATTCATGATTATTCCATTCTATACATTCTCCAGCTAAACATGCCCGCTCTTTGCCACATGAAAATAATATGGAATATTCTAGAATATTTTACTTGCGAACAATAACAACACTACCGCCATCACCACCATAACAACTACAACAGCTAGGAATAAGAAAAACAACCAACAACATAAAATGTAAAGTTGCCAGCAGCAAAATCAGCGACGCGGCTGTCGTCATTGCTCATATGGAGTTAAATTCTATGTACAAAGAGTATATATCTGCGGCATTATGCCAGAATAGCTTACGTCTGAAATTGAAGTCTTGAGATAATCGCGAATTTATGACGGAATTACGTTAGGCCTTCGAAGCATAAGCGATTATAAGAAATAATATAACTTGGCTTATAAATCTACATTTTAAATGCAGATAAGACAAAGAATTAGATTATATACTAAATGGGTGTACTAAAAGCAGTATAACTCAATTTTCGCTTATGTGGATTTAAGCGACTATGTGTTATTGTCACAGATATGATTGCGCTCTATCGCCAGTGTGAATAGAAAGAAATAGGCGAAATGTACATATGTATTTATGCTGCTCAATATAGACTGATGTATGTTAGGGAAGGGCAGCAGCAGCCACCAGTGTAGACAGTCAGACAGATAGTAGATGGGCTGATAATTTGTGTGTTTTCAATTTCTACTGAAATTTACTTCACTTTAAAGTATAAATATAGATTTTCGTTGGAGAAAACGGCAACGAAGCTGACAAACAAACAGATACAGTTTGTGTATTCTTTGTAGGCTTTATCGGAAAAACAACAGAATAGGAGAATAAAATTAATATGCAACATGTTGCTGGTTGATGATGATGGTAATGGAAAAATGTAAAGAGAAAATTAAGGAAATTTTGTTGAAATATAATTGAATTTTAGATTTGATGGAATTATGGCAATTGCAGACAGTAATTTCCGTTTTGTAAAAAAAATGAGGGAAGAGAAGAAGTAAGTCCGTGCTGTGACTAAATTACTAAATTAAAGTTCGTTTACGCAGAAAAAAGACACCAAATTCCATGAGATTTTCTTATTTCATTATAATTTTCGCATTGATTAATTTAAACCTTAGCCTCGTATTTTTTTTTTTTTTTTTTACAAATATATATTTTCTCAATCCAAATTTATTGGTAAGTCAATTTGAATGATATTATTTTTTAAACTTTTATCATTCCACATTTTTGTGCACTTGTGCTTGGGGTAATAAAGGAGAAAAAGTATTCTACTCGAAATAATTCCTTCAATTTCTCAATACGAGTTTCCATTTTGTTTTATTATTCAAGACCTTGAAAAAGCCGGCATAAACAATTAAAAAAAAATGTAAATTATAATTAATGATATTCTCCTTTTTATTATTTCTATAAAAATTTATTTTCGTTGCATCAACAATATAAATAACAAAAAAGAAGACGAAAATAATCGAACAAATAAACACGTCAGCGATACACGTCTTTTCGCGTTATACTTTGTTAATGTTTTTGTTTTTAACTTTTCGTTTATCTTTCTGTTCAATTAAAATTCGTTTGAAGCTTTAGTTGTACATTTTTGTAATCTACAACATACACGTCGGTTCCACCTACGTCTATCTATTTGTCTGTCTGCCCATTTCATTTTCTCATTCTTACATTTAAAAATTTATAATTTTGTACCTACAATTTATTGTTTTTATTTTATTGCCTACTTTTGAAAGGTATGTATTTGTTTTTCAAAAATAAAGAGAATTGTTTCACAGCAAATTGCTTAACGTTTCGCAAGCACATTCACAAATGATTATTCCGTTCCCCTGTTTCACTTTACCCCATTCATTCTCACTTTCTCTTATCAGGACCTTGCACATACATACATAATATAGTTTATTTCTGAAATTTGTTGATTAATTTTTTTGTTATTTTTTGTTGATTATTTCTTCTAAAAATATATTCAAATTTTTTTTTTTTCACTTTTTGAAAAATCTGTTTTATTTATTAGTTTTAACTTTAATAAATAAATTCTGCTATTGCGTCTTTAGTTTCTTAAAATAATAATAATTTTTTCAGTTCTAGCAATTCTTTTATTTTCCAGTTTTTAGTTTATTTTATTTATTTATTTTTTTTTATTCGTGAATTTCGATCGTTAATGCTCATGTCCTCTGTACTACTTCAGGATTTGGGCAAATATATATACATATATACATATATTATAGTAAAAATAAATCAATTAGCATTTTTTGTTATTATTAATAATATATGTAATATGAAGATCTACTGTACCCATCAAAGACTCATAGTAGTTCTATAAGTCCTATCCCTGATAGAGATTTCAACATTCAGATAAGTGCAGGACACTGCCCCATGATATGTTTTAAAGTTTCTACATCTGCCTTGTATTTCATCCCTTTCAGGTAGTAATTCAACCTGCCATGTCTTGAAGAATGCCTATTATGATTCCAAGGTTCTTTTTTGTTAAGTTTATACATTCCATAAGTTTTTCTTCTTCTTCCCAGATTATCGCGAGAGATTTCCTTCTCCCATTCCACAGAATGGTTCCGACCCAACGAACGGAGTTTCCGTCCCATTATTTGATAGCTTGTCTGCTGCTCCGTTACTTTATATCCTTGAGTGGGCCGGAACGTAGAGGCTCTAAACTCGATTTTGTAAGATTATTTAGTTTCTCAAGGCATTCCCACACCACCCAAAATTTATCTGATGTGTGATTCAATGCCTTTTGGGCACTCCATGTTTTTTTTTTTTATTTTACAAGTATTTTAGTCTTTCAAATTTTCAATCGATTTTAAACATTTTGATGGGATTATAACAAGGGACGTGGCAAATTTCAGGTTTATTTCAATTTCTCTTCACCTGATACTATCAAACTAACAGACAGACAGACAAGAAATCGAGTTAATAAAACCGTGGTAAAAACAAAATAAAACAAAATGAGAGGCTCAAGAGCTGAGCTCATTTATTTATTAGAGCAATAATTGCAAATTTATGATTTATTCAATTATGTGATATAACTGAATTAAAATAAATAAAAAAATTTATGAAATTTATGCAACGAAATGCAAATTTTTTTAATAATAATAGGCATGCAAAAATTTCCATATTTGTATTTTTGTTTTATGGTTCTCCTTCAAGTAGTTTTTTATTTTCGTTGTGAAAAAACAGGAATAAGGTGAAATAGTAGCAATGGTGGTGAGAAGTTGATACTATTCATAAAATTCGTTATTACGGGTTTATGCCCAAAATTTTTGTTTTTGTAACAAAATGCTGAAAAAAAATAAATATAAACAAAAACAAACGCGTTTTTGTTTTTAAATTATACATAGTATATAATTCAAAAATAAATCTATATGTAAGTCTGCCAGATAGACATACAAACAGTCGGACAGCTTCCCAATAACATAATTTTAAGTGCGAGACATGTGCTTTTTTCTTCATTCTTCTTTCGTATGTTATTTGTTTTTGTTTTGTGCGGTTTATATACATACATACATACATATATACAATGTGTATATTTAGTTTTTTCTTGTTTTTGGTATACGTGATAAAAATGTCGCAACATACATACTGTGAAGTATATATATATATACATACATACACACATATTCTTCGTTAGTATTGAGAATTAAAAATAAAAGCAGCAGCAATAACAAACAAACAAAATAAATGAATAATATGTGTATATGTATGCAATAGCGGATCTAGAGTTTTCTGAAAAGGGGGGTTAAATTTTTGTCCCTTCAAGGTTTTTAATTTTTTGTTAAAAAAAAGTAGAATAGATTGTATGAGATTTTTATCAGTAAAGGTGGGGGTTTTGTCCCCAAAAACCCCCTTAGGATCTGTTAGTGCATGTATGTCTATATTATCGTGCCATTTTGCGTCTCATGTTGGCTCTTTCCATTCCATACATTGTACGACTGATAAAAACACAAACAAAAGTCCCAACAACAAGCAAAAGAACAGAATTTCTCTTATTGCGACTCAATTTTTTAAGCTTCCATTTGCCTACACCACCATACACCATACGAAAAATATGTGCAAATATTAGCAAAAACATTGTTGATTCTCTGACAAACACAACACATGTGAATAGAAGAAAAAAAAAGAAAACAAGTCCGTCCGTCCAAATTTAATACCGATACCAATTTGACAAAAATATTTACTCCACTAAGTAATTTACTTATTTTTTATTATATCGGTCGTAAAAAGAAAAGACAGCTTGAGCAGCTTATTTCCTTTCAACCGAGGTTAATAGCTTTGAATAGCCATATTAAAGAAACTATTGCTTTTTTTCAAAGGATTCTATGCTCAAATCAACGACAATTTTAAAAACCATTTAAAAATTCGCACCAGTTTAATATTTATAATCAAAAATATATGATAAAATATTTTTTATTTTAAGTGGAGTTAGGCTGTTTTTAATTTTTATCACAGATTTTATACTTGCTATTTTGTAAAACTGTTGTATAAATAGAACAATAGAAAACCTTATCAAGGAAAGTAATTAATGCCATAAATACTTTTGTCTAATGGTTTGCTCCTCATTTGAGTATCAATTTCTGTAGCAATATAATAGAGTAGCTTATTTCCAAAATTGTAGTTTTGACAAAAACTTTATTTAAAATTCGGATAAGCCAACAAAAAGCTTATACATACATATATCTATAAATGGTTTAACTCATGACTTATGTGGACTTAAGTGAATTTGCCTCATTGCCACATATTTATAAAATGAAATGTAATTTAATTTCCACAAATTTCTCATATTCAATGCATGAGTTAGGTAGCTATCACTGATCAGAAGATATGCATCAATTTCAATATTAATTGATGTGAAAACCAAGAATTAAAAAATTTTTAAGCTCCTATCTTGCAAATTTTTATAATAACAGATAATGGCCCAATCTCGAACGTACCTGAAATATTAACATTCATCACGTTTTAATAATATTTTGCAATCCAGAGCAACATTCTCCGATTTTACGAATAATCATATAACCATCACTGAATTTTTCGAGAAGGTATTTGTTTTTATTTTTTTGCCTCGTCGTTACATTGTGCGCCGTGGCATAGATTGTATGTGCTGAACGGTTATGCAGGATGTCTGAATGATGTGAAATTTTTATACACGGCACCATCTCTCTTGGTAGGTTATGGTAAACCTCCAAAAGTAAAAATTACATAAAAATTGCTTTTCACTTCGTCATTCTTATTCGGCATAAAACTGTAGACCTCCTCCATTCGTGCACCAAAATAAAACTCTGTGACAAAATAGTAGTAGACGATATGGCTATTAATATGCGATATCTCTGATACCAAAAATGCTATTGGCAAAATTTATATGCATGCTATCTTTTGTTAAGTGGCATTTATAGTATAGTGTTTCTTTATATCTCCCAATAGCAATAACATTTTGTTGCTACTTTTATAAACATCCCCCTTGTGTTGTGCCCCTCACAGACATCCTTAAAAAGTTCAATTTGTTACGACGCAATTTTAATTAAGCCCTTTTCTCATCCTCATCTTCTTCACCCACAAAATGTGCATTGCATATACATACATATGTACATTTGTATGTACAAATATATTATACAATTTTATGTAAAAGTTTCTCCCTTTTAAAAAAATTCAAGGTCATGCGCTATGCTGCTGATACTCCATTTACTAATACAATTACTCAAACCCACTAGGTATGGATCTGCAGATATATATGTATGTATATATACATACTTTATATGTATGTACTAAATATGCATGTAAAATACCGCTATATATGCACATAAACAAACACATGGATATTTAATAATGAAACGTAGTTTTTCGGTATTTCGAAGGAAAAAAAAATGAGGGAAAAATTTCAAGAATTTAGAAATTAGTATGAAAAAAATATATAATTTCATTCATTACTTTTTTTTCTACCACCCATTTTTTTTGTACTTGCCTGCGAATATTTGTTGCGCCTAAAAATTAAGTATTATACAGCAATTTTAACTTACTTGGGTGTGGCAGCTATGATACTTATGTCTATGTTATTGCGCCTAAATTTATGCTCGGCTATAACCAACTACTATAATGGCAATAGGTAAACACTCAAGCTACTAGGATTTATTCTGTTTCAGCCGCCTCCTCTTTGTGCTATTTGGGGACAGTTAATCATTAGTACTTAATACTTCCTTCTCTTCTTTTTTTTCTTCCGTGTACCATTGTTCTCCTACTTTCGATTTCACTTCATGCCTTCTGCCCTCGAGAAGTTCTTTCAGAACTTTATTTCTCTCCTTATTGAAGTAATTTTTGTCTTCTTCTTTCTTGGTGTTCGTTTTTTGCGGCTACTGTGTTGTTGATTTCATGATAGCAGCTGCTGTTTTTATTCCTGTCTTTGCTTTTCTCTGCTTTTACTTACTCCCTTATGTACTTACACTCCATACACGTCATGTACATAATGAAAAAATTCCCTTATGTACATTTGCCGACAGTGTGTTGGAGTATATAAGTATATGCTCAAAGTGTATGTAACCGGTTTTTTGTATGTTCTTCTTTGTTGTTGTTATTTGTTTGTCTCTGTTTTTTCTCGTCGACTTTATGTTTATTTCGCCCGGTTTAACCTTGAAAATTTCATTGTGCGTTTTATTTTTTGCGTTTTAGTTTTAGAGTTTCATAATCATTCCTTATTTTTTTGTTTTACTTTTTCACGGTCATGGTATTTGCTATTCTTGTTTTCTGTTATGATTGTTCTTCCCTATTCCTCTGCATGTGTTCCCCCTGTTGGGCCCATTTTCATTTTCTTTAAAGTGGGTGTGGCAATACGCAATACGCCGGCCGCATATTATATGCTTTGTTTTTTCTGTTTTTGCCTTTTCGATTTATTAGATTAGATTTTATGCTGTTGAATTTATGGCTTCTCTCTTTATCTCTTTCTCTCTCTCACTTTCTCTTTCTTTCTATATAGTAAACTAACTAAACATCCTGTGCTTTTGTAAAGAAAATGCGTTCTACTTTTTAACGAAAGACACTTTATTTTAGTATTTCGATGTATTCTTGTCGTGAGTGACACAAATGTATTATCAAGAATCGAATATCACGTGACTCTAAAAGTTAAAGATAAAGTTAAAAATTGAAATTAACAGTCAAAATAAATTCTCCAAGTTAAATAAAAGTACTGCATTAAGTCAAAAGTGGCCCCTAGTTTTAAAATAATTGAATTGATTTTTTAATGTACGTATTTGAGTTACTTGGTTTTTTATTTCATTTTTATTAAATTGAATGGGATACTTAAATATTATTATTATATTTCAAAAATCATATTCAGTAGAATTCGTTTAAGTGCCTCACAATAATTTAAAACATGAAACTTTTTTTCGCTTCACAACATTTTTTAAAAATCACACTGTATAATCCAATCTTTAGAAAGTGGTGAACAAAAGTTACAAGCAAAACGATACACTTTCTTTTATGAATAGGGATGCCAAATATTCGGCATTTTTTAGAAACCGAGTTTCAAATGGAAAATCGTATAAATCATTTTCGATTTAGAAACCAATAAATAGGGAGATATACCAATTTTGCAGATATACAAAAGCACAATTTATTTATATATAATTATTTAATTGTAAATAAAGAAAGCAGTGCAAAAGATCTTCGGATTGGTGCAGATAGCTTACATTGATAATCCCGTTGATTTCTAGTCAGTAAGAATATATTTTTTATTTGTACACTTAACCGAATTCCACTGCCGAAATTAAAATGCAAAATTTTGTATTAATATGCAAACTCTGCTCATAATTTCACAAAATGAAATTTCCGAACAAATTCGAGTTAGTTTTGATTCCCCAGCGCGATTAAAACAATCGAAAATGAGCTCATTTTTTGATCATAAAAGACTGTTTTGCCGGGAGAAAATGGTACCCTACACGCGACTCCACATGAAGAGTCTTTTATTACCGTTTTTTTTTTTTTCGAATTATTTTCGAGTCATATTTCGATCTTTCTTTGAAAATTTTTTTTTTTTTAGCCTTTTTCGAGTAATTTTTATGTATATTTCTTCTTTTTTTTTTTTAGTGATTTTCGAGTTGTTTTTTGTAATTTTTCGAGCCGATTTCGACACATTTTTTGGTACTTTTTCTAGACAATTTCGACTCAATATATCACTCATATCAGTTATTTTCAATCTATTTTGGATTAATGTTTGATTGTTTTTTCGCAATTCTTATTAATAAAACGAAAACTTTAATTTATAGGAATTATACAAATATTTATGTTTAAAAAAACAATATTTTTTATGTATTATAATAAAAAAAAGACAGGTATTCATGAAAAATTAATGAACTTAAAAGAAAAATTTAAATATCCTTATGTTTTCATTTTGTTACACCGTCTTTAGTATGCACAAAATGATTTATTTTTTAAATAATAGTAATATGTTGTACTACTAGATAGATAGTATTACTTTTCATAGTGGAAATAATAAAGCATATTTCGGCGCATGACTTTTCGATCGTCCTTTTCCAGCTGTATGCAGAAGCCAATTCGTCTGGAAATACTTTTCGGACGCCTGCTCTTATCAATTGCGTAGGGCCTTTATCATCTGTTTTTGCAATTAATTGTTTCTGAAGAAAATTATTGTTAAATATGTATCAGCAAAACTAATATGCCAATTAATAATGCATACAATTGTTCCAGCTTGTCCACATTTTTTTTTAGTAATTCCTCATCAGATTGTTCAAAATCGCGTATAAGGTTGAAACATTGCTCCGTAAGCTCTCTTCTTCAACAATATTCTCCTCAACAATCTATTTTTCATCGTTGAAAAGAGCGAAAAATAAATCGCTTTAAACGTAAGGGGGGTGACTCATTTTCGAGTCTATTTTTCATCGTCCAATAGATTAATCAGCTTTTGATCGTTAAAAGGGGTCGCAAAAGAATCTACAAGGTGATTTTCAATAAAATAGTCTTCCAAATGCTGGCTGGGAAACAATAAAAAAAAAAATAAAATAAAATACTCATAAAAACTAACCAGGAAAATGCAACACAAAGTAATTCTAGACAATTCTGCCCACACATGCATTAAAATTCATAAATGTCAACAACAATAACAAAATCGAGAACAAAGGCGAAGGAAGGCAAGGCAGAAAAAAACAAAAAACATATCAAATATTATGTTTGACACTTGAGTGTACTCATTTTTTTAGTTCTTGCGTACTTAGTTCTCGATATTTTTCAAGCTATTCCATGCAACTTGCACAAACAACAGGTTTGATGTAAATAACAGCAGCAGCAACATTAACCAGTAACAGGAATAGACAACGTGATAAAACAACGTATGAACTATAAAGACCTTAAACTAAAAAATAACAGCAATAGCCATCATAAACAAGAAAAAGAAACCTTCAGCGAGTGCTTTAGCGTACTCTAACTACATACACTAACTAGCTGCACATTGCACTGCACTACAGTGTGCAGCCTTTGTGTTTTGTCCTACTCTCTCTTACCTCACACTGAGGACTTGCTTATCTCTATTAAGAAATTCTTGAGGTAGTTTTCTTTTTGGCATTTTTTGGTGTGCCTTAATGTTCAAAAAGTCTCACACAATTGGAAAAATTGTTACAAGTTTTGTTAGCGTATATATAAATAGTTTTTTTTGCATTAATGAATAAGATGATTTTTTCATTTCATGCGTATTCACACATGATTTAACTAAATGATTAATTAGTCAATGACAGCAAAATGATTAATGATTTCAATTTTACAATCTTTAGTCAAATTTGCTATTCAATGAATGCAATCACAAAATGCTATTCATTGAATGTGACTTCAGTGATTTAAAATCGCAATTGCTTGCAGTCTTTTACAGCTCTGGTATCAAATGGCAATTACACCGTATGTGTGTGTGTATTAGTGTAGTGTGTTGAACGTACCGGTGCCTTCTAGTTAGTTGGTGCTGTATTTGCATTTAGTATAGCTTTGCAACTAGACGATATTGATGGTTTTTGAGTGAAATTTTAAACACTTTGGTTAAATAAAACAAACTTACAGCGTTATAATTCTTTTTGTGGGTGTACCACCAAACTATTAAATTTTAATCCATATTTTATACACTGAAGATACCGCTCGTTTGCTGCAAGACTGTCATAATCCAAAAAAAAAAAAAAAAAAAAAAAAAAAAACAGTTAAATATGATAACTAACTGTTATTTAATGCTTTATTTTGCGGAAATAATCATAACGGTATCTTGTAAACTCTTCCCGTGAGATGATTATTTGTCGTTATTGCGTTGTAGATCATTGAAAACTTTAAATACGATTTTCTTCAAAAATATACATAATACTTTTTCTTGTGTAAAAAAATCATAAGAACTCTCCTAGTGAAAAGAAAATGTATCGTTATTATGTTCTACCGAGTGGCAGTTCATTGAAGCCTTTTAATTCGATTTTCACAAATATTGGTTTTTCTGACTTATGACAATCTTACAACAAACGATCGATACGATTTCAATGTTGATAAATTTAAATGTGTAGGCTGGGAATGGGTGAGATTTCAGGATGAACTATGAAGCTAAAAAAATTATTGAAATCATTTTTGCAAGTTCTGATATTACATTGTATCCAAAGTTTTAAGAAGGTTTTTTTTTTAAATTTTGTACTAATTTTCATTTTGTTTATAATTGCGGGCATTTGACTAAAAGCGTTACTTGGTTTGATTTATACTTCCAGTTTCAACACTGGATTCCTTAATCAAAAATCAACCAGCAAAAAGGTTTCGTATCGTGTAAAACCCTCAACAAGTTTTCTTCTAACAACAAAATCTGAAGCTGCAAAGCAAGCACCTGCTTTAAAGTACAACCTCTAAAATCCTTTAAATTTTTTGGCGCAACAATAAAAAAGCCTTTGCTCCTCTCCGTCGCAACACAACTCAAGCATTGTAACCGTCTATTTGATCACACGTCGGTCGTAATGGAAGTCGAAACTGCTCAACAAAACGGCAATGCCGATGACTCCCGTGAAAGTTCGGTAGAGCGTGAGCTCAACAGCGAGGTTAAAGCTGTCGAGCTGAATGGTTCTGCTGATTCGACAAAAGCTCTGAATGGACATATCAAGAAACCATTGCCTGTCGGCGATGGTTATGATGGACGCATCAAGCGAAAGGCCAAACGTCTCATACACAGGCAGAATAGTCGTGGTGAAAGTGGTGCCAGCAGTGGAGCTGGTGGAGTGGCAGCAGTGAATGGCGCATCGCCAAATTATGTTGTGCCGCAACGACGCTGGAAGAACAGTCGACGTTCGCGCAATGGTCACGGACGTGGTCTGCCAAAGAAGGGTGGTGCCGGAGGTAAGGGTGTCTGGGGATTACCCGGCTCGGAAGCACTGCAAGAAGAAGCATACGAAGATGAGAATGATCCAAATTATGATAGCGAATGTAACGATAAGAATATTGAGTTGCGTGAAGTTATTCCGGAGGTAACACCTGAGGAATTCTTTAAAATGACCGAGCCAATTGTTTTGGAGTATTATGAGCACGGTGACACGCATGAGGTGGCCCTTAGTATTGATGAGATTCTAACTGGTCAGTTGCGACCATATGTGACCAGCGTCGTGGTTGAGGTCTCCATGGATCATAAGGATTCACAACGTGAAATGACATCGGTATTGATATCCGATTTGTACGGTCGCGTCATTACAGGCAAGGATATTGAGAAGGGCTTCGACATTCTGTTGGAGAACTTGCCTGACCTAATCTTAGATACACCTGATGCGCCAACCATCTTGGGTAAGTGTGGGGTGATGTGTATGAATACGATTGGTTAAATAACATTTAGTATTTGGCTGGGGGTTTCCTTTTTGTGAGGTTTGGAGGAACGCATTCTTTAAACAAGACTTTTATTTACTGAGTTCGAGCTCTAATCTATCTACATATTTCTGCGCCTCCCTTCTCTTTAGGCAATTTCCTTGCACGTGCTGTCGCTGATGATTGCATCCCACCAAAATTCGTTACCAAACCAACGGATATCGATGCGCTCAATGAGCATGCCGCTGCTGCCATACGTCGCGCTGATACCCTCCTTCACATGAAGCAGGGATGGGCCCACTTGGACAATGTTTGGGGCATGGGCGGTCCACTGCGACCAGTGAAGACCATAACAAAGGAGATGACATTGCTATTGAAAGAGTATTTGTCATCGCGCGACATACAAGAGGCACATCGCTGTTTGCGCGCCCTAGAAGTACCACATTTCCATCATGAACTGGTTTATGAAGGAATTGTTATGACACTCGAATCATTGAGTCAAACTACGGAGGAAGCCATGTGTGAATTGTTGAAATCATTGGATAAGGCTTGTTTGGTATTACCAGCAGGAATGGAACAGGTAAGCCACACATTCCAATTAACTTTATAAATTTTCTATGCAAAATTTGAATTCTTGTTTTTAAATAAACTTTGAACATTTTTTCAATTCACCTTTACTTTCTTCACAGGGTTTCCTACGTGTTTTCGATGATATGGCCGACATTGTGTTGGATGTGCCACTCGCTTATATTATATTGGATCGTTTTGTGGAACGATGCAATCGTGCTGGCTTTATAACTGATAAGATTATAAATAATATGCCCTCTCGGTAAGTTGATCTACTATTTATTTCGTCTAATATTTTTCCACTCAACAAGCATTGCAACAACTATTTGCAACACTATAATTGTGGCAGCAATTGCGAATGTATTTTTCTATTGTATTTGTTGCGGTTATTGTCTTGTTCTCTTGTGTGCTCGTTTATTTGTTTGACTGCCAGTCTGTCGATAGCCAGTTTTGCAATGCTCAATTTACTTAATATTCTTTTTTATTTTATTGCTTCTCGTTATCAGCACTATTTTATATATATAAGATTTTTTTTATTTACTCTTCATTTTAAATTGCAGCTGATAACGAAGGTAGCAATTGTGTTTACTTATTTTTTTTTTAAATTCAATGATTATTATCAATATTTTGTTAATTTACCAATAATCACAAATTTAGTCAAGTGCTAAACCAATTCTTGCTTTTAAATTTTTTTTGAAACGTGTGCGATTAGAAAAATTGACCCAAATTATTTGTTTTTTATAAAATGCACTTTTACTTCATTTTTGTATTGCAGTTTTCATTATAGTTTTTTTAAATTTAGCCCTCTAACCTGAGGCAGCCATCACTCTATTCTAATTAATCGATAAGTGCAAATTTATTTATTTTTTCAATTAATTGGCAGACCTGAAGAAAGAATAAACACAAAATATGTGGTCAGTTTCCACTTTTTATGTGTACAAGTGTTGTTTTTTGACGAAAAATTATCGCATATTAAGTTTTTTATAAAAATCTAAACAAAAAAAAAAATATTTCTAAATCTCATACATATACTGTCGAATAATCATAATTTCGTATAATTTTGTATGAAAAATGAGAGAATTCATGACAAGTGAGAGGATACGACACCAAATAACACACCTTGTGAATTGCCCAAATATATCTTTATTTTTCGTCTGAAACCCGCAAGGCCGCCTCAGGGCAGCCTTTCGTTTTTCTCACCTAATTGCTAAACTCAAAACCTAATCAAAAAATTGACTTCTTTTATCAATTTTATTTGGAAACAAAAATTCTGGTGTTTGTCTATTTTACTACTTCAATCTTGCGGGTTAGAGGGTTAAAGGATTTTCTATTATATTACAAGTTTAACTCTCAAGTTAGTCTTGACCAGGCTTGCCATAATTCAGTAGTCAGAAAAATAGTATAAAAAGTATAAAATATGCGAAATAAAAATCTGGATGTAAAAAGTGTCAACCATTATTGTCCAGGCAGCAAGGGCATATCTTCAGAGCCACAGCTCTAACTGAGATTCCTTATGGAGAATGGATTGGCTCCAAGTTGGAGATGCAATATCTACAATTATATAATGAAAAACCTTTCATTACATTTTCATATTTTTTCAATAATTAATAAAACGACGTACTTTTAACACTGAAAGAGAAAGACTAGAGTACAAAAGTTTGGATCTAGACCAGAGAACATGTTTTCTTCAAAAGAGTACGGTTGGTAACCCTTGTATTGGCACATACGTTTTGCAGGCATTGCAGAATAGCATAGAATATAATTGAATTTTAAATATTGTGCTGTCTAAAATTTAATTATTTCGTTAATGCCCTCAGGATTGGTTTCTCTTAAGGATCAATGAAAATATTTATTTGGGAGCATTTTTCATCTATTGTAAGTAGGAGTTAAGAAGCCGCTTGTCATTGTACTAACTTTTAGCAGGGATCAATTTTAGTTTACAAAACATTGAATTCAATTCAAATGTACTGCGTTTAAATGTAAACAACTTTCAGCGGATTTGTGCTTGGTGTGCAACATTTCCTCCATAATTATTCATAAATATTCTTACATACAATGTATTTTAATTTATATTACGCAAGAAACGAATGCTATCAATACTAATTTTCAGAATCGCATACATCGACATTTTTATATATGGTTATACTTATTATTTATAATCAAAAGCGGGTATTTATTTTAAAAATACTTTAAATATCTTTTGAAATGTGCTAATAGTGTTTTTATTTTTCTCTCTTTCTACCTTAACGAACTTCTAATTAAACCAATTCAGAAACAACAAGCGTATTTAATTTGCGTTTTTATTTTGTTGTTGTTTTTGCTGCTTCGCAAATATTGCATAATACATATATATTCACTTTTATCTTCCTTCACGCCGGCGTTTTCTTTCTTTTTCTTTTCTACTTTCAAATTCTATTTTTTTTGTTTTTGTTGTTATTTGTTTATTATTAAACAATAATATGAGGAGAATTTTTCTACTGCGTAGTTTTGTTATGACTTTCGTTCGTTTTTCAGCCAGCCGGCCAGCTAGTTTTTGCCGGTTTATCAGGTAGTTGGCTAACGAACTGACTGATGGCGTGTCTCGATTTTATAGCACTTATATATTATTGTTGCACACATACACATACCTACTTAAAATATCTATAGTATAGTCGGCTACATAATAATTGACAATATCTATGTGGATGTGGGGTTTATTGTTGTTGTTGCCTTTTGGTTTTTATTGGCATTCGAATTTTCTTTTGTGTTGAAAACAAAAATTCAAGTAAAAATAGTTTTATTTTTGCTGATATTTAGATTATTTTCTGGTATATTTATTTTAATTCTACTTTGTTTTATTTTTGCAATTTTATTAATGAAACTTGTTATTTGCACAAAAAGTCATGTTTTGACAAGTTGCTTTTTGCCTTTGGCTTGCATTATCAGATAAATTTTGAAATTTATTGCGTTGGTTTAATTTGTTTTGGAATTTTTATTGCTTAATTTTGCTGAAGAAGTAAATTAAATTTAAAAATTTAAATAAAAAAGGAAACGGCTAATTTCTCTTGAGCTAAAATATCTGTGTTGCCTACTTTTAGGTGGACAAAAAAGTTCATTTTGAATTTATTTGTTACTTTCATGAATTCAATAGAAATTCAGTTTAAAAATAACTTTTCAATTGGTTCGTAATTAATTTAAACACATCTTCGTTCAACAATAACAGCAACGTTAAAAGCAAGTCTACCCACCACTTCACTCACTACTTGAGCTTCATTTTTATCATAAATTTTTTTTAAAAGTATTTTTATTGAATTTTATATAAACAATTTCTCGATTTCGTGCTTTGCATTTTAATTTTGTTGACAAAAATCGTATTTTTTGTGTTTTTTTCTCTTTTTCATTTTCTGTCCAAATACTTTACATGCAAATGCATTGACGTTGACGTCAACGTCATGTTTGCAAGCATAGCATTGCGTTCAACGCCATCAGCATATAAAAACACATACACCATCAACGTCATGTGCTAACAGGCGCAAGCAAAAGCTCTCTAAAAAAAAGTGCAACAACCTGCATGTGGTTCAAGATCGTCGATGTATGCATGCATGAGCCGAGCTGATTCAACAACAAGCAAACGAATACTCAAAAGCTCTTTCATTTCGCTGCTGCTGCATTTCAATGCATTCATTTTGTACTGCTGGCAATGTGGTGCTTTTTACCACTCCCACCTTTTTATCATTGCTACTTATGTCGTAATTTTCAAAAATAAGAGCTTTGCTGCTTTTAAGCTTTCTTGCGGTTAGTTTTTTGTTTTTTTTTTTCTCTTGTTCAACGCATTTTGCCTTGAATTAGGATACTGCACTTTGGGATTTTATTCACTGCAGTTTTTGTTGTTGCCATTGCTGTTAGTAATTTGTGTTTCTGTTTCAGTTTATTTCATGTTAATTTCCATTTTGTTTACATATATTTTTCTCACATGATTTTTGTGATATTTATTTATAAATATTAATTTTAAATTTTTATTAAGTCAATGAACCTTGAGAATTATATATTTGTTTGTTCAAACAATTGGAAATCACTAAAAACGTTTACCAAAATCTTACAAAATGTTACGACCTTTATCTGATTGTATTATCTGAAGAATCTATATAAAATATTTAGAAAAACTAACTTATATATTTCGATTCTCTCTCTCTGTCTTTTGTCCCATTTTCTTGATATACCCTATAAAATATTCAATTCCACTTAAAAATGAAACTAAAATTCTAAAATTTAATAGAGGCTATATTTAATTAAACGTGTTAACCTAGTTTTTGTTTTTATGTTTTTTATTATTGAGAATTAATTATTTAAAATAACAATAAAGAAAACATTTTGAACAATAAACAAAATATGCGCGTGTGCGTTTTACAATTTGCAAAAAAAAAACTTATTTTAGTTTTTATTTATTTTCCAACAAAAAACAAAATAGAAATTAAAAAAATAACTAAATAATAATACGGCGAGTATATAGCGCAGACGGACGATCGTTCAGATATATGCGAGGTTAACATTAAAATTTGCAATAAATTTTATTTCCTGTATTTTTGCCAAGAACGACGAACACACTTTATTTAAATAAATTTATTTCTTATTTTTTTTTATTTTGTATTAAAAGTACGTCTTGACTGATGATGAAGTCTCTTTTGCGTCTTTTCTTTTTCTTTTTATGCCATTTGTTTTTAGTTTTTTCACAATATTTTTCAAGATTTTCCTTTAGTTTTGCATACTGTCAATGTGGTAAATGCAATTTATTTTTGTTGTCGCTGCTGGCTATTGCAACAGTTACTGCGATGCAATTTATGCAATAGGTGCAATTTTCACAAACACATGTGCTCTATGGCAATATTTACGCAACATTTGAAATTGAGCGCAAGCTACTGCTGCTGCTGCAAACAAGTTGCCAACGTTTTCCGTCTTGTATAGTGCAAACACATTTGTCTTTACTTCATTTTCTCGGGGCTGTCGAAAAAAAAAAAAAAAAAACCTACATATTTATATAACATTTTGTAAATATAAACTAAATAAACATCAGGCAAATATCTTAAAATGCTTGAAAATTTAAGAAATATTCCCAAAAAATTTCACTATTTTTCTTATTGAATCATAGTGTTAAGCTTAGAGAACCTGCTGTATTTTATTAATGATTTGAATCTGTATGTAAATAATTCACTTGACTTACGGTACTTTTACATCTTATACATATATAAATCTTGGAGGGTAAAAAGCGAAGACGACTTTTAAATTCATTGAGTAATCATTGTATTGCGCAACGTATTTGTTTAATCTGGAAAAAGATTATTTCTGAAGAACTTTTCATTATTTTCTGCTGTGATAAATATAAACGATCATTTAAATAAAACGTATTAAAATGTTCTGATTTTTTTATATATCCAGTAGCAACTTTATCTATCAGTGGCAGCTGCAGCTGCAGCATTTTTCAAATTAACGCAAAACCGAAAGCAACAGCAATTCAAGCCAAAAATCTCTAGTAAGAATCGGTTTGGAATAAGTGGGAGTTTAAAAACTTTGACTACCTTCTTACTAAAAAGTGCAACAACGACACACAACAATAAAACTTGTTTTAAAATGCTTGACTCATTCTACTGCTGCCGTTGTAGTTGATGCAACAGTGTGTGGTTGAGGAGCGAAAAAAGGTCAACGGGTGAATGAACTCGATGAATTTTTGTGTGAAGTAAAGCAAAAATTGCAAAGATTTCATTCGTGCATGCATATTACACAGGAAAACGCAGAAAATGGCATAAAGACAACAAGCGGCAGAGTCCAAACATAAAACTGCAATAAAACCTACGTCGATGACAACGACGACGTCAACTACCATAATGATGACGTTGATGACGGAGCGCAGCCAATGATGATGAAGTACATAGTCTACATATAAAACTAAACAACAGAAATAGCGCCAGCCGTCTGCCGTAAATGCATTTTAATTAAACTGCAATCAACAACAAACAGCGACAAATTACCTATGTACCTATAACAACTATTTTAGCAATGAAGTTAAACGCGTGCGGCTGCAGTTTGTTCCTGCCAACAACAACAAGACGACAACAACGAAAATTACGCAAGCCAATTTATTCAGTGTGCAAAACTGTAAATAATAAGCCAAATTGGACATTTATGATAGTTTTATTAAAATAATGTTTCAAATGTGAAACTTGTCCCAAAATTAATTTTCAAAAGGGGCAGTTATCATTATTTTCTCTGACAGTCAGGTGTGTCTGAAAGCACTTTCACCCATTACCGGCTTAATGCTTGTAACAAAGCGAGCCTTACTCTCCTAATGAGCTATATATGTATATATCGCCCAGATCAAAGGTCTGCCCAATTATTCAGATTGTCAAATTTTTGCATTAAGCTAACTCCAAGTTATGTTTTACCTACAATATATTGTACTGCTCCAAAAAATATGCACTAAATAATTTTATTGGCTTTTCTTCTTTTACTGTGCTCTCATTCTATTGACTTCTTTTCATAAAACTATAATGAACCTAGCAATTTCTGTTATAATATTTTCTGCCAATTTCTTTACACTCTGCAACCAACACTCGAGCTCTGTTCTTTCGGTCAATAAACTGCATTGACCTATTGTGCATGTTTTCATGTTGTAGGTAGCTGAACAACAATAAAAGCTCATCGCTCAATCTAAGTGCAGGCAAAAATACTAGGTACTAATACAACAACAACCGCCAACCATGGAAGAAGAGTGAGATGCAATGCAAAGCTTTAAAACCGGTGCCTTCTTAAACAGTGTTTCACTACTACTGGCAACAACAGCAAACAGTGAAACAAAATACAGGGTAAAGCCCAAAAAGGTTCCATTCACGAATACAGAGAAAATGGCATAAAATTTTATGTAGCTATAAAAAGAAGGAGCTGCGGCGCAGCGTGGAACACATTAACTTTCACTTTTCATTAACCTTAGCAAAGAAATTTGTTTAATAGTTTTGCGGTATATTTTGTGAATGCAGCAGCATGCAAAATTATGGGTTAGGATAGCGCGTGGGCACGCGCGGTTGATTGTAGGGCGTTCAATGTACATATTCCATTATCATAGATAGGTAGTTAATGAACAATTTCGATTTTAGTTTTTGATCACTTGGAAATTGAAACTTGAATTGTTTATTGCTTCCAATGACATGTGAATGAAAATGGAGAAGTGAGAGTTGGAAATGTATTTTAATATACATTCATATACTTGTTGATTTTTCTAATTGCTATGATATTTTTTATTAAATGTACCTGACATACATATATACAAATTAATAAATCAATTTTTATTCTCTTTACAGAGGACGTAAACGTTTTGTCTCCGAAGGAGACGGTGGCCATGTTAAGCCACCAACTATTCCGATTCGTGACTAAAGAGAAGCAACAAATCTAACAATAACAAAACAAGAACAACAACAACGACTTTTTTGACCACAAACATAATTTTGCATTCTTTTTACAACAAAAAACAACACAACAACAACAATAGATAATGAAGGAAATCTTTTTAAAGAAATAATCACGAAAAGGAAATGATACAAATTTTTGATCTCTGGTTCTTTTTCTTTTTGTTTTACAATAAGAAATACAGCAATAAAATAGCTAACTACAATATCGACAACAATAAATTAATCAACAACAACCACCACACTGCTTTCATCAACAACACTGCAACTATAACTACAACTACTCAGTACACTCACTTAAACGGCAACCACATTGCAAATAAGAAATTCGCCTTGGAATAGAAACAAAAATACAATGTTGCTTGCGGAAATCACTCCACATCAAAAGGGAAAATAAAAATCCACGCAAGGAAAGTTCCCGAAAAACACTTTTTTTTTTATAATTTAACAATAGCAACAAAAACCAGCTATAACATTCTACTAATATTTTAACTGCTAATGATGTGTGTAATTTTTAAGTGGCCCCTTTTTAAATGATTTTCAATTTTTCTTTTTGCAAATTTATTTTTATGTATGATGAAGTTTGAGTAATTCGTATAATTTTTTTTTTTATATATATTATGAGCAAAAAGAAAAACAAATGTAACGAGTAAAATTAACTATAACAAAATTTGAGAAATTTGTAATTTGAAAAAAATAAATATTATAAAAAAATAACGTATTGAAAAAACTTGTGCAAATTTTTACTTGAAACTTCTATCATTAGAAGCTGATGATAAAATTCGATTCGAAGCGATTCTCTTGTCTCGAATCGCGTTCGAAATGAGCGTTCATTTTGTCAAATATCGAAATTGTATCTACCATTTAAAGTTAAAATGTAAACATTGATATCTTTTACTACGTGTAGTTTTGATGCAAAAATGTAGTCTACTTTTTTAGAGAGATTTTTTTAGCGCATTTCGAAAGTAAAAACTAGCTTGAATATATATGAAAAATGAAAATATTTACTTTAAAATTGAGCACAAATTATATGCATAAATATGAGTTGAAGTTTTGCAAATTTTATAACAACAAACAAGAATTTTTAAAGGAAACTTTCTTCGATTTCTTCCTTACGTATATGGAAGCTTAACATACTTGTACTTTATTTTTGTATTTGCTAAAATGTTACTTAGCTCTAACTAAACATTCAACTTCATGAGTTCATATTATTTTCGTTCTTGCATTAAGAATTTTTTATGCAATGGTGTTATTTAATTAAAAGATATTTTTTCAGTTGAAAACCAATTTAAAAATCGTAGTCTATTTTTGGGTATACCAATAAATGTCTGCTGCTCTTTGTTGTATAGAAAACTTGATTGATAGGCGCTAATAAGTTGCATTTTGAAGATTTGTGTGCAGTGAGAGAACTAAAAATAAAATTCAAAACTTACCCTAACAAAACAACACAAAAAAGAAACCTTAAAAAAACATAAAAAAAGAAAAAAAAATTTTAGAATTAGTAAATGCGATTTGATCAGATTGATTAATTTGAACCTATTACTTTGAAAAAGATCAGAAAACAGAAAACGTGTGAAATGCAGCAACATTTTTTAATTAACAGGTTTCCTTTGTATTTAAAAACGAAAGAAACAAACGGGTATCAAAATAATACTAAATTTCATTGAACCTTTAAAATACGCAAATTTTTGTGCATGGAAAAAGTTTTTCGACTTAATTAATTTTGTATTTCTTTGGATTGTATTGTGTGATTAAGATAAGTGAGAGAATTGGCTGCTTTTTTTCTTCGTGTTTTTATTTTTTACATTATAAGTTAAGTTTTAAAAATTTTCATTTGTTTTCTAGCGAAAATTCAAAATTTTTTTTGATACCTACCTTACTTAAAATAAAAAATAAAAAAAATAAAAAATAAAAAAAAAAATTCTAACATTTTGAAAACTATACTACATTTTTTCTAAAACAAGAGCAACTACAAGTTTATTATATAAGTTATTAAAATAAAAAAAAATAAAAATAATATACATACATATATATGCATATATTTCATACTACTTATTAATTATAAAAATAAAATACATATTCAATATACATAAATAAAAAAATATTAAAAATAAATAAACATGGATGTTAAGCATTTGAAAAATTAATCGCGTTTCAATGTTAATGGCTTGAAGAGAGTGGGGTGGTACTGAAAAGTAAAGAGGTGAGTGTATGAAAAAGATACTTTGTGTCACAGTGTTGATGATGAGTTGAGCGGATTAAAAAGCATACCTAGTTGCATTTTATTAAGAATTTCGCGAAAATGCAACCCAAATTTGCGGATTTTAGCCAACAATCTTCGATTTTGCAATTTGTGATGTGTGATTTGGAAAATATCAGGCTGGAAAGTTCAAACCAAAGCACTATAGGAAATTTTACCCAATTTTCTGGCCAAAATTCGAAAAATGGAGGTATCGATTTGAAACTTGGTCCAGAAGTTTGTTGGATGATAGGGACGCCCTCACATGAAAATAAGATTGCCACGCCCACTTATTCTACAAGGATGTGATATGAAGTGCTACAAAATTTTTTTTATATTTTTTTATTTTTTATAAAAAAACTAGCAATCTCTTAAAAACTTTCAATCTCTTAATAGTTTCCCCTCAATATGCATTTAGTGTTTTGTTAATAAAAATTGGATCCGCAGCCAATTTTTGTTGTTGTTTAGCTAAGAAATTATTTATTTTACATTTTTATATACTAGAATGCATCGCACTGCTCCTCAAGATAAACCTGGTTCACCAATCTTGAAAAAATCCTCCAAAATGCATGCTAGCATTTTGTGTTAAGCATTCATTAACTTTGACAGCTTACCCACAATTATTTAACGATCTAATTCTCCAATTTTTTTTAATATGCTAATGAAATATTTATGAATAGAAATTAAGAAAAAAATTTCTAATATCGACGCGTCAAAAAAGAAGATTTTTTTCCGCAGTCGCCATACAACAAACCAATCACAGTTTGGTATTCGGTAGTTGTCTGAGAAAAAATGGAATTTTTCAAAAATCGCAAAAAATCGCAGAAACGTAGTAATCTAACACATAACTGAATGTCCTAAACAATCCTGATGATTTTATTTTAAGCAAACCCAAGTAAAAGTCTAAATAAACTTCCACTTTAAAATTGCACCATTTCAGTATAAGGTCACTTCAATAACATGGATTTATTTACCATAACTAAAATTGACCAAATTTTTTTAATTGATAAATGATCTGCTTACTATCATTATTTGTCTCCATTTTTTATTTTTTAAAATTGAAATTTTGTTTTAAAATAAACGTACTTAAACTTTGCACACAATTTATTACTCTCAAATGTTATTTGCTAACTTATTGAGAAACAACATATTTTACAGCTGCTCGAGCAATGGCGCATATAAAACCAAGTCAGCTTTGAATTATACTTATTACACATAATATTTTCAAGATTTTAGAAAAATTAAATTACTTTCACATTATTATGCAAAAGTAATGGTCCGAGTAATTTGTCTTATTCGGCAATTGTAAAGCTAAAATCTCCAGAACACGCACTAGCGGAACGTATGACAATTGTTGGGAATTAATGTACCTCTTTGTCCACCTTGGATTGTTAAGAATCCGCTGAAAGATAAATGAGTGTACGTGTGAAATTTCGTACACTCCACTGCATACAAAGTTTTAGAGATTATGAAAATAAATTCTAGATGTTCACTTTTATAGTATGATTTTGTTTTGTTGGTTTTATTAACCTTAATGAAATTTTTTTGTCAAAGTGACAAATTTGTTCACTGAATAGAGCTGCTGAAATGAACCCCACAACTATCCTTTGCAACTAATCACCAGAACACTGTTGTGACATTGTCACTTTGACAAAAAAAAAAAAACGGTTATTAAACCTGATAAAATCAATCAAATCAAAAATCAACCAACCAACCATAGCTCTCAATGAGTTTTGTCTCTACCTTCCCTAAGTATTACCTTCTTTTACGTTAACCGTCGGGGGCAGCCATCCTGTATACTCTTATCTGCTTTAATTATGAGAATATAGTTATAATATGCGGCTAAACGCTCTTTGAAAGACCTAATCTCTTGAGTGGACTTAGGAAGTGAATAGCCCCTTTCTATGGGATTAAAAACATCCTATTTAAGTTAGGTCTATTTTGTGTAAGTGGTAGTTACAAGGAGCTCCGCAAGGAACCAGTTTTTTCTGGTATGTATCTTCTAAATTAAAATCCATTATGGAGATGGATTTTGTAAAGGTACAATAATTTATGTTTTCATTGACATAATAACACATAAGGAGTGCGCATGAAAAAACTGTAACATAGAAAAAAATTAATTATAACTCTTTGTTTTTAAGAAAGTTTAGAACTTTTTCAGGATTTTCATTCAATAATTAATATTTTTGGAAGCTACAGTACGCTTAACCCTCTAACCGGTAAGGCCGCCTTAAGGCAGCCATCACACTATTTTAATTAATCGATAAGTGCAAATGAAGAAAGAATAAACACAAAAAAATGGTCAGTTTGCAATTTTGTGTGATCACACGTTTGCGTTCCCGTACTTTTGTTCATTTTTGTATATTAGAGAGAGCATTTTTCGTTTACTCTCAGTTTGCCAGACTTTACCCAAAAAGTACGGGAACGGACCTATAAAGTTTTTTATGAAAATCTAAAAAAAATTTGTCTAAGTCTCCTCACATACTGTCGTATAATCATAATTTCGTATAATGTTGTATGAAAAATGAAAGAATTTATCACAAGTTAGAGGATACGACACCAAATAAGACACCTTGTGAATTGCCCAAATATATCTTTATTTTTTGGCTTAAACCCGCAAGGCCGCCTCAGGGCAGCCTTTCGTTTTTCTCACCTAATTGCTAAACTCAAAACCTAATCAAAAAATTGACTTCTTTTATCAATATTATTTGGAAACGAAAATTCTGGTGTTTGTTTTTTTACTACTTCAATCTTGCGGGTTAGAGGGTTAATCTTGCATTCCCTTATGTCCGTTCGTCTCCTTCAGTTTCCGCTTAAATAGAGCCCAATAACGTTCAACTAGCCTCGCCTCTACGCAGTTTGACGGATTTGCCTCTCTAGGCCACTTAACCTTAACTAATAGGTTACTTTATCCTATTAATTTTTCTAAAAATTAAACGGCCACTGTATATGCAACGAAAACGATCTTATAAATAATACAATTTCTTTTAGTTTTTAAAAATCTATTCATTTTACATTAAATTACCTAATAAAACAAGTGAGTGAACTTTTATCATTACCCTGTTTACCCCGTACGCATTCCACTTGCTGCGTTCATTTGCATACTCCCCACAGCTCCGACAACTGTTGGCCCGCCTACTCCACCTCCTGCTTGCGCATGCACGTTCTGCTTGCGATAGTTGGTAAAATGTTCTAAATATTGGCAAATCGTATCCATTGGCTCGTATAAATCATTCTGCTTAGCATGTATTTGCTGCTGGCCAATGGCATTGACCACCGGCGGTGGCGTAAAGTAGGTAGGGTATTCTTTCGATATTGAAATACCTAGAAAGCCTTGCAACATTTCACGTATCATTTCCCAGCAAAAGGAGAGCACCACACACGGACGATATTCAATTTCGATGAGGATTCCCTTGAAATTTTCCATCATTGTAACAGAGCCAAGTTTGATGAGGAAATCCCCGTACTCGAAACGCGCACCCTTTGACTCAATTTTCGTTTGTTTCTTTGATGTGTAAACTGAAGTCATTTTTAGCATAAGCAAATCGAAGAGATTGTCAGCGACGAGCGGTATTTGTTTGCCCGTACCTGTGTCCATGATGGAAAATGTTGACGCCGGATATTCGGAGTCGTGAAGTACGTGTACGGCCTTTGATGGTCCATGTGGCTGTGCGGAAATGTATGTTTCACAGTCGACTAGAAATTGTCCAGTGTGTACAGCCCCGAGTGCCAGCAGTCGCTTGGTGAGATAGTCAATCGCTTGTGATCCAGTTTTACCAGTCTGGTAGGGTTGCAAAACTGTGACTCCCATGGCTGCGACTATTATGTATGTCCGAGTGAAAATAATTTTAATAATATTTACAAAATCTTTAAAGATTAATATTTATATTTACTTAATCTTGATAATGCTTACGATTCCTATAATGTCTTTTATATTTGTTGCTCCCAACCGATTTGTTATTTACTTTCGAATCAATTATTTTCGAAGTTCGACTACATGGTTGCATATTTTGCATTTATTAAATGGTGTAGAAAATAAGAGAGTTGTCACATTGGGGTATCAGTTTGACGAACATGAAACATTTTCCCTTGTGCTCGGCAGCGTTGCCAGAAAAGCGATTTTAATGTCATTTTGACCCAATGACGATTTGATGGTTTTTGTTGAAAAATTACTGTTTTTTTTTACAATTTTGAAGATTTTTGAAGTAAAGTTTCTACCAAAACTGAAGCTCGGTTGAGGTGGTTACATTGAGCTAGTTGCAGAGAAGCTTTTGCTCAACATGTAGACCTTTGTTTGAGGCTCCTGACACAGGCGCAAGCACAAACGTCATGGGCAGGATGGTCGTGCTCACATGAGGCTGCTCACATGGGAGCTGGCATGAACGCCTGTTTGAAAGAGAGATACATAAAAATAGGTAGAAAGAGATAAGAGAGATGCGCCGAAAATTCAAAAATACAATAAAACTCTGCATAATGATGAATGTTCCATGCTCATATTGTTCAAATTTCGTTTGTTTCCGTCATAACTTTTTAGAAATTGAATAGGCAACATCAAAACAAACAAACAATGCGCCTCTAGGGCGCACACTATCTTCATTCTCTCGCTATTTTGTTAACAAACTTATTTAATTCTCTTCAGAGATAACAGTTTTAAGCACACATTAAAGGCATATACAGACTTCCCTGCTTATTAGCACTCCGCTAATAAGAATTCCCCGTTTAGTAGCACCAAAATTTGGGTAATTTACTTTTCCTCTTTAAAATGTCCAGAATTTATTTCGCTATATGCACTCCTCGCTTATTAGCACTAAAATTATGATCCCATCTTTCAATTTTCCCATAAAAAAGTTCGTATATGGTATAAGCACCAGTACAAGTTTGAGATGTCTCAGAAATGAGTATTTTAGAAGACAATATGCACTCAATAGGGGAAGTTTTTGACTCCATTAGTATTTTCCGCCAAGCGCTAATGCCTAAAAATAATTTTGTGAAAGAAATTGAAGATATTGAACAATACTACTTTAACTTGAGAACAATATTCGGCCCAAAATAACTGATTTTATTATACACGTGTCTTTAAATTAAAATATTTAATTAAGATTAAATACATACATAAGTATGTGCCTACATATGTAGTTATGATTGCATATATGCAGATATAGTACCTACACACATATGATCTCAGAGTCACTGCCGTAACAATTAATATACAATTATTCCAAAAGCAAAATGTTATTTTCTTACTATGAATCAATGTTTTCCTTCTTAAAAATTGGTTGTGTATTAACGAACACAAGACAGAAGTGAAACTTCTTGTGAACTAAACGAAACACAAGCAAATAACAAGCAAATGAAATTTTTCAATAGCTAAATTTTTTTGTTAATACACAACCAATTTTTTTTTTTGGGATTGATGCTAGAACGAAAATTGCAACTCTGTACCAGTAATTTCGATGACAATTGTAGCGAACTCTTTTTGTGTTGCGACATCTTCATGTAATTCCTTGTAATTTGCGCCATCTGTATGTTAAATGTATAACTGTCATAAACTTTAAGATGGTGACGCTACGCATTGTTCTTTCTGCCACAGGCGTGTGTGTGTAATTAATATGTTATATTGAATTAAAACTATTTATGAATCGTTTATTATATAGTTTGCTCGTGAATTCAGTTACGGAATATTGACATTTAGCTTAATATAGCCTTAGCCGGAATATTGTTTTTAAACTTACGCGCGACGTCACATCCGGTTGGTTTTACTCTAGGGACAAGATAAAAGAAGTTTCACTTCAAAAAAATAGGGAATGAATTATTTTACTTTTGTTTTTGTTAATTATATGTTTAAATTGATTTTTCATGGAAATATTGGACATTTTCCGATATATGCACAATCAATGCGTATAAATGGTGTTTGCACTCTGGGTGCTATTAAGTGGGGTTTGCATGTAAGCATTCCCCGCTTATAAGCACCCAACTTCGTGCATTGTCAAGAGTGGTTATAAGCGGAGAATACTGTAATTAATATTTATTTTGTGTTTTTTGCGGGAAAAAGAACCTGTCTTCGCGAGCATAGGAAAGAGTGACAAAGTTCCAATTCCACCGTTCCTCCTTGCTTAGGCTGAGGTTATGTTCAGATTTTGCTCGGCGAACACCATAAACAATGTGAGAATCTTTACTCCTTCTCTCAACGAACACGATATGGTGGGTTGAAATTAGCACCGAGCACGTCGAGCATTCTGGGTGGCAATAAGTTATTTCACAAAAAAGTATCATTACTAACAAAATAGTATTAAACAAAGGAGTACTTTTCAACTAAAACCAACTCTTCAACGAACTCAACCACCTACACCGAGCACGAGAGTAAAATGTGATGTGTTCGCCGAACAGCCATGAGTGCAACAGCGCATCTCTCCTATCTCTTTCTTTCTACCTATTTTTCTTCTACCTTAGTAATATTATGTATGTAATGATACTGTTTTGTAAAATAGTTCATTGCCACCCAATAAACTCAGCGGGACAGCGTGACCGTTGCGACCCTAAAGGGTCGCTTTAACTCTTTTTGAGCTACATAGATCCCATGTCCCCACTTTTTAAGATTACCTTAATTTTACCCTTTTTTATGATGATGGCTTCAAAAGAGGGGACAATTTTTCCCATGATTTTTTGTTTGATTAAAAAGCTTCCAAAGTGAGTCTTTTAATCTTAATCTTAATTTTTCAACAAAAGAAATTCTTCTTAAAATTATGCAAAGTAGTTGGCGAGCTGAAAGCCTTAGGCGAAGTTTACATCTGCAAGAAAGTTGCTCTCAGAAAATCTTTTTTAAAGTAAATTGAAATTTGCTCAGGGACCCTAACGGTTATGCCTTTTATAGTAAAAGTCAAATATTAAAAGTTGCTTTGTGACTTTTATCGTAATAGGCAAACTAAAACGGTAAATTATTGACTTTTATGATTTTTGGCAAAAAATAATAGATTTGATTTTTTATTTTGTTGTGCAAAAAAAAAAAATTATTTAAATTATTAATTTTGTGCACATAAATCTGGTGAAGCTCTCAAAATGAGAATCAGAATATAAAGTAAGCACGCAAAAATACGAGTTAAAAGAGAACGGTCGAGTATTGCAGCAAAACTAGCGACCGTGTAATTTTTCCTACGCCGCACAGTGGCACAAAGTGCGGAAAAAAATATAAGGAATTATCTCAGCATAGCGATTTTTGACATGAGTCGTGGAAAAAATTATGAAAATGGGTGTGATCGGTCAACTGCCACGCCCACCTCCCATAGTGAAATAGCTCTGAAATCCGTTGCAGTCAAGACACTGAGATAAATATCATAAAAACAGTTTTAACTGTTTCAACATTTCATTTTAACTCATATTTTTTGTCTTTTACAAAAAACTTTCAATCTCTTAAAAGTACACTGATACCACAAATAATCACATTTTCATACAGTTTTCCCCGATATGCATTAAGCATTTTGTTAAAAAAAATGGGATCCGCAGCCAATTTTTTGTTGTTGTTTAGAAAAGAAATTATATTTTACATTTTTATGTATTAGAATATTTCGCACATCTTCGCAAGATAGACCTAGTCCACCAAACTTAAGTAATTATCTTGAAATTTTAGTTCCTTAAAACTAAATATTTTTCCGAAAAAAAACAACGTTCTCGTTTTTTTTTTTATTTATGAAATACATTCTTCATATATAACACACCCATATAAAAAAAAGTTTTAAGATTATAACTATAGTTAAACAACAAAAGCTTACGAAAAACGCTTCAAAATGCATGTTAGCACTTTGTGTTTAGCATTCATGAACTTCGACAGTTTATCCACAATTATTTAATGAACTAATTCCTCCAATTTTTTTTAATATGCTAATGAAATATTTATGGATAGAAATTAAGAAAAAAATTTTTAATATAGACGCGTTAAAAACATGATTTTTTTTTCCGCTGTCAAACCACTGTGCGCCGCAAGCTTTTCAGTCAGCTCTTCCACGGTGAAACTAGGCACCTCATACTTCATTTCTCTGATTACGATGGCGTACTCGCCTTTTCGTCATGTTTTGGAAATATTTCCACTTGAAACTAGTGAATCATATAAAAATGGCGTATGAGCTTCTTAACGTAAAAGAAAAGTTGCAATTTGTTGTGTAGTGTTAACATATATGATATTTATTATGTTTAGATATAATTCGCTAGAAAATTTATAATAGCAGAAAAACTAATCAACAGATTTCATACATTGGGATATTGCAATATGAACTGAAATATTTTGAATCGAATGAAAAGTATCGAGTATTTACTCGTAGTTACTTATATCGAATCATCACTAACCGTGCTTATTTTCGACATGAAATTTGGGGTAGTTTTTAGATAAAAAGTAAGTATAATATTGTAAATAAACATGACTCGTTCATTGCCATAACCCCATACCTTGCAAAGAAAAAATACAAACACATTTTCTAAAATGTTGACTTACCAATTTAAAACTTTTATTTGATAACTGGTTTTAATTTCTTTTATACATACATATATAAGGGTTCACAGTATTCTATATTAAATTTACAACACTTAAGATGCATACATACATACTATGTATGTGTGCACATAAATGGTACAAAATTAATTGATTATTACTTCCCACTACCATTCTTCTCAGCAGATTTCTTTAAAAATGGCAAATTATCCGTAGCAGATTTCAAGCTACGGAAGCTTTTACGCAAAGAATTTGTCATTCTCTTCTTGTAGTTGGTGCTCGTGCTACTAATGGATACTCTATCGTCTGTCTCGAATCGCTTGCCACTTTTACTTACAGCATCGCCATTGGAAGAATTCTCATTTGAACTATTTTGCAAAAATTTTCTATTGAAATGCAATTGGGGTGTCCCCCACTTTTTGGCAATGAATGCTTCGAATTCCGGATCCTCTTCAGAATCGCTATCATGTTTGCTGGAGAACTTGCGACGCAATTTTACACTCTCAGTTTCTTCGCCTTCAGTATCTGAGACCGCAGCAATAGAACCTTCGTTCTGTGAAGGCTTATTTGATGAAGAGTTATCTGCATAGGGAATATCTTCCAATTTACGTGTAACAATCACTTCAGCTGGAACACTCTTCAAGTTGACACCTTCAATTTGAGTCTGTTGAAAATCTGTGGGATGCATGTCCACATTGGTGTTGGCTGGACTTCTATAATGTAGATTTCTCGATTTACGTGAAGTTTTCACCTCAAGAATACGTACGCGATAGTGAAGCATCTGAACTCAGAAGAATTAAAATTATTAGATTGAATTACTTGCTTGATTTGGGCATTGATACTTACTTTATCCTCATCGATAAACTTTGCCAATTCCGATAATTGAATGCTGACACAGGTGCCGTCTGCTAAAATATCTGCATCATATTCACTATGCACGGGAAACTTTTGTGTGATCGCTAATGCTTCATTGTCTTGATGAAGTATTGTCACTTCAAATGCATAATTATGTTTCTTCTCTTTAACGGTCGATGTGCAAGCCATTGTGAACAGAATACGTTCTTTATCATGGATTTCGTAAAAGTTAAACATCTCATCGAAAATCTCAAAAACATAGTAGCCCAACTTATGCTTTGCTCCCATATTCCATATCAGATCAATTGCCTCTGTAGTGAAAACTTTATTAGCATGTTCCTTTTCCAAGTGATCTTTCCAATAAGCTTCACGTCCCGACCATTGGCAGTCGCCCCAAACACGTCCCATAAAACATTTCATCGGCTTAAAAATGCATTGTTTCTCATGCCAATTCAGTAGATCAAGTTGCAAACGCACTGTACAGCCACCGGATGCATTCGAACAGCGGAAGTGTGCTTTAGAGCAGAGAGCTTCAACAGTTAAAGAATGTAGGGTAGTAAAAGGTTCCTAGTGCCAGGGAGAAAGAGAGAGAAAAAGTGATGTTATAAACGGAAAGTTCCTTGTATCTTGGGAATTATAGATAACTTTTGAAAAATTTTAATACATACTAGAACAAAACTATTAATAATTTACTATATTTATTTGCCGCATATTAAGTCATGGGTAATTTATGATAAATTGAAGAATGGAAAAAATATTCAGTTTAACATTTTGGCCTATCACAACTGCAAATTATTATTATTATTATAATTTTTTTTGATAAGAATTGTTCAATTTAAAGAATTGTTAATTTTATTTTAAAAATAATGCACACTTTTAAATAAAAGGTAATACAATTCGATTGAAAGCAAGCAAAAATACGAAAGTTAACGTAATAATTTTTCAATTTCATATCTGAAGATAAGTTTTTTTTAATTTTATTTAATGCTGTCGAGTTTGGTAATCAGAAAGCTACGTCATCTAAGATTTTATAGTTTTTTTTATAGAATAGACGCATTGACGTCAATAGAAATATATCTATCAAGGAGGAGATTGTTTGATGTATTGTAATTTTCATTTCATTACAAATTTAGACCCTAAATTCATGGGGTAAAAGTGTAAAATTTTTTCAAAACCAAGATAAACCATAAACACCGTATTTAAATCTGACGATCTTCCTTCACATAAGTCCATGTAATGAAATGAGGCATGTACAGGTAGCCTAAAAAGTGATTCCACTATTAAGTTTTTAACTTACCTTACAAAGAGGACACAACATCAATATCCTAGTGCATTGCTCACATATACTATGCCCAGTTGAACAGAGTAGAATTGGTGCTTTCATCGGACAAGCGCATCCTGGGCATTTCAATTCTTCCACTAAACGTTCATAATGGTTTGAAGATATTTGCTTAAGCGTCGATTGTGGTGACAAAGATGCTGGTCTTTCAACTTTACGCAGTACAGGTGAATTATCATCCTCTTCTACAGCCGATTCTCCTTTGAGTTGCACAGTAGTCACTTTAACCGGTTCCGGTACAATTGCTGTAGTAATAGTTGCTGCAGTTATTATATCATCTGTCGTTTCCGAAACAGGAGCAGCTGAAGTAGTCGTCGTCCCTACCGTTGTCGCCATTGCTGTTGCACCTGTAGTGTTTTGCTGCTGTGCCGCTGCTGTGGATGAGGAAGTATTGTAAGCGGCAAAGAATGTTGTTAATGGCGGCGATATAAAGGACGGTGTGATCGGAGATCTACCACCATCCCCCACACCAAGACTACGTGTACGACTTAACATCGGCGGTTTGGGTGGTGGCGTTGTTGGTGACTTTAATGGTACTGTATATTTTGAAATGGTTGAAAATGTTGTTGAACCTGAGTTGGTTGAGCCTTCAACAAGCTCTTCTTCACGTATATGCATATGTTTCTCATTGAAAATGAGAGTTTCGCCATTTTTACCATTGACAGCACCAGTGGCGGCAGTGGTAGAGGCAGAGGAAGTAGCAGCCGGACCGGAAGTATTGGTGGTTTCGATTTTCTCATCAATTGACGAATATTCTTCACTGATTGTATTATTGAGGAAAATGCGCCTACGTTTCTCGTTGATTTTCTCTATATTTTTGATGTGATCGATTATTTTTAAATCAACACCGTAATCATTATTGAGTGCTGCTGTAGATGTGGCAGCTGTAGCAGAACTATTGGAAGTTGCGGTGGGGGTAGTAGAACCGTTGGTGTTTGCTGTTTCTCTATCTGTAGTCTTATCATTCGACTGTCCATTTGTGCTGCTGCTGTTAGTGCTGTAAGTACTTGTTGCATTAGTGATGTGCATTGTGCTTGCAGCACTTGTGCTATTCAATTTTGATTGTTTGTTGTTGTTATCGCTTTCATCGTTTGGCACTTCGTGTATAGTATTCATAGTTATAATAATGATATTGTTGTTATTTTTGTTGTTGTGGCGTTTCTTTGTTTTTGGTAAAGGAAATTAAACAAGCGTGCAACTCAACCGTAACCGTCTACGTTTGATACTGATATCGAAATAAGTTTTTTGAAAATTATAAAATCCATAAAAATTTGTGTTCACTTGAAATTAGTTTGAAAAGTTGTTCTTATTGTTTTTCGGTTCTCTACATTTAACTTTTTTGCTTTATCTTGCACGTATCTTATCGAAAAATAACAAAAATAAAAAACAACAATAACAATAACCAGAAATGAAGGAATAAAGTTTTTATATATGTAAGCAATTGATTCAGTGTGAAAACTTTAGAGTATAATGAAGGAAATTCAAAAAACCAAACATAGTTATGGAAATATAGTTATACAAATGATATATTTAATTAAGAGCGAGCGAAGTGAAGTATAGTCTAGGGTATTCATGTGAACTTGCAAATGGCTCGCAAACCGTCTACGTTTATAAGCTCGCAAGAGAACTGCCAAATTTTGTACGAAAATTCATTGGCACAATTTGTATATACGCAAACGGCCTCGCAACTTAAGCTATAAACAGAATTACGGCGTATTGACGAACTTACGAGGCGTAAAAATGCTGCCTCATTTAAAGCAAAGAAAGGGTTTTCTGCATTGTAACGATTTAACGACGCGATTTTACGTCGACTTGGCGCTTTTTTACGCCGCGTAAATTCGTCAATCCGCCGCAATTCAGCTTATAGCTTTATGCATTTGTAAATACACCCTGAGTAACTTAGAGCTGTTTTTTGTTGTGCAACAGAAAATCAAATGAAAAATAGAAAAAGTAAGAGCAAAATTATTTAAATTACAAAACTGAACTAATTCCCAAAATTCAATAAATTTTATCTTTTCGTTTGTTTTTAGGATTTTAAAAATAAGTGTTTTTTAACAGTTTACCCTAAACTGTTTTATACGAAATGCGCATTGCGAAGTGCATTCTTGTAAAGTTGCACATAAAAGTATGCAGTTGTATGAACTTATTTGCTTAAATGAATACCCTTAGTGATAAATATATAATTACACTACTCCACAAATTTACAAAAACTTTCAGCACATCGAATGGCGATAATATTTTCTATAGTACAATTTTCCATAGAATCTGAATATTCTAATGATTTTTTTCGATTAGCTCCAATTTTCCATGTAGATATCAAAAATCAAAAAATAGAGTACATACTTCAATTAAATGGTTGTAAAGATTTTAATTTTCAGCCAATGAATTGTAAATTTTTGTATATTTTAGATGAGAGTTAAGGTATAATACGTGCCAATAGTATCAGTAATATTACTGTTATGATCGAAAATAGTTAAAAGAAAATCACATTTTTCATATTTTTTCAAACAAATTTCCACTTTGAAGCCCTATATCTTAAAATAATTATGTGGGTGACAAAAAGTTAGCCCATTTTAATAACATCAATGCAAAAACTTTTTTCTTTTACACCAATTTTATTCTAATCAAGTAAAAAAACACAGTGCAACAAAATTTCAACTTCTTGTTTTATAGTAATTTAGGGTTGTTAATTTTTCTCCATTATATCTAGTTTTCCCACAATATGGACCTGATTTCGGAAAAATGGGGTCTTCAGGGGCTATTAAGAAATTTCTTTATTTCAGCAGATACGAGTTTGCTGTCTGAAGCACAGTTGTTAAGCACAAAAAGATAAACAATTTTTGGATATACACGTTTCCTCCACCTATTACCCTTATTCTTAAAAATAGAGTTTTAAACCCCATTTTTCGAAATTAAAATTTTTACAACCATTTAATTGAAGTATGTACTATCAACAGTGCACTTTTTTTATTTTTGCCATCTACATGGAAAATTGGGGCTAATCGAAAAAAAATCATTAGGATATTCAGATTCTACGGAAAATTTCACTATAGAAAATGTTACCGCCTTTCGTTGTGCAAAATCTTGTTGAGTAGTGTTATTGAGCGCATCACCGTGTATTCTTGCTTTGTATGTTTGTGTATGGGTGATAAAATTGTCAATGGAATGAAGTTAACCAAAAACAAAAAGCTTCTCGTGAGTGTTTGTTTGTTAAACAATTAAAACTTCTACCCATACCGAAAAGTGATATAATTATATTGTTTTTAGTGTGATAAATCTTAGTTGATGTCATCGAAGAAATTTCGAAAATTATTAAATTTAATCAACCAAAAAAGAGCTTTTTTGGTATTATTGCCATTTATATACCTACTGAGTTATTAACAATTTAGCTTTATTTATTAATGCATATCTTATTTGCCTTCTGTATGGAACTAAGGTAATTCTATGAATTCTTCGTGTAAAATTTTCTACGATGTTGTTCGTAAAAAATAACTAGATAGAAGTAGTTACATAATAGGTGGCTGGGCATGCTCTCTAGAATATAATATTTTGATTGGTTCCTATCTACCTATCTGTCTAGAGGCGTCAGTTTTGTTTCAAATATAATAAGATAACAAATCTGCACTGGTTAAATAATAATTAAATTGTTATCAATTTGTGACAACAATGATTACTTGATTTTATAACTAAAAAACGTCAATTATGATTCAAATATGTATGCAATTTATTGATGGCAAAAGATTGTAATGTAAATAAAACTTAGAGAAGAATCTGCTAATTTGAAATAATGTAAAAATAGTAGAATAAAAATTCTGGTGTGAATAAAGCCAAAGAAGAACAATAGACTGTTTAAAAAGAGAGGATTTCAAAATTAAAATGGAAATTCTACAATATATGATCTCTGCTAAAGCTTTAATTAACTTTTATATGCTCAGTTTTTCGGCATTCGTTGAATAGTCCAGAAGTTATGTTAGTGATTTGTAAATCTTTAACTGGAAAACTGACATATACATAATTCAATAATTTATTTAAATTAACAACGAAGTTGATCAGCTCACTGGTCAGTGTATAAAATAGGTGAACGCTGTATTGAAAGTTGAAAAAAACTCTAAAGTCGCATTCCACTAACAGTGGAGTTCACAACGTGAGGAAGATAAAGACTCCGTGCATTATTGATTAAACACAAACATTTATGCACCTTACCTTGTCCGAAATCGTTTTACATATTTATAATTAATTTTATAAACAACGTATTCTAGCACTTGAAAACGATTTCCCAGTTTTTATCAATTTTTTCTAAATCACGAAATTGCAATGAAATTAGTAGAAACTTTTCCAACCAGCCCAACAGACCAAAACAAACTGAGGAACAATTTCCAATGTTTCACAAGGTAATGGTCAACAACAAACATCAAGCAACATTGATACTACATATGTAAGTATAGCACATGCAAGTGGTAGATAAATACATACGATGATAGACATTTCAATTATTGTACAATATTCTTTCTGCACAAAGCCTATTATTCTTAGTATATGTATGTGCAAGTGTTAGCGTTTATGTATTCTATAATGTGCATGTATAGTATGTAGGGGCGCTTGTAGCTCAAGCAGTTTCCGCTTACAATTTCATTTTGGTTATTTGAATGTTCACACATAAAAACATAACTTCCGTTTGAGTCGCCATCTGTGTGCGAGAAGAAGAAACAGACCACACTACTTATTCACCATAATTTGAATTAAGTTCCTTATGTCCAAATTTTCATTAATTATTTTCTTTTCCGACAGTAGAAATACTGTTACTCTCTCTAATTTTTGATGATTCATTATACTAGACAGAGCTTACCTCGTCAAGAAAAGCAATTTTCTAATCCTTTGTGATTCCAGACGTCTTCAAGTTAACTTGTGTAGAAGTGTTAAGGCAGATAATTGCGTTTGCTTAGTACAACTAAGTACAGTCGGTAATTTTTAATTTATTTCAACATTTAACTCAAACCTTAACATTTTCATCAGTTTTCTACGCAATATAAAATAATAAAGAGAGTAAGTAAATAATCTGAAAATTAATAAAATTCGCACATACATTTGTATGCTTGCATTCATTTCATTTTTGCATTAAAATTTAATTATTCTACGATTTTTAGCAATCGCAATATTTCATTGGATCAGTTATTCGTATCAACATTTTTCAAGTTGTGGATGAAAAGGCAGAGAAAGGGGTATAAAATCATTATACTGGTGCCAATTCCTACCATGGGTAAAAATTCCACAATGTTGATCATAAATTTCGCTATTCTTCAAATTTATTTTTTTTTCTATTAGATTTGGCACCTAATACATAGGATCATAATACCTAAAATAAAACCTAATACATAAGATCATAATACCTAAAATAAAACCTAATACATAAGATCATAATACCTAAAATAAAACCTAATACATAGGATCATAATACCTAAAATAAAACCTAATACATAAGATCATAATACCTAAAATAAAACCTAATACATCAAATAATAATACCTAAAATAAAACCTAATACATCAAATAATAATACCTAAAATAAAACGTACTACATAAGATAATAATACTTAAAATAAATTCAAGTAAAACAACATAAAACCTAGTACATACATAATACATAGAACCTAACATGTACCTCAACTAAATACCTACACCTACAAAACCTCTATCATACCAACTCGGGTACACACACACAAACCATTGGTCAAGGTGTCAGAAGCGGTCAAGCAGGTTTCAGTTTCTTTCGCACATTCAGAGATGATGTATTAAAATCCCGTGGGTCTGCTGTAAACGAGAAATTCGACATGTGGAGTGAAGTGAAGTGATAGAACCTAGTTTAGTTAGATAAATTTAGTATTAGAATAAGTATTAAAAAGTATATATAGTGAGTTAAAAATATCTACAATATTATATATGTGTTAAAAATAGACAAAACAAAGTAAAGCTAAACCCCTGAAATAAAAATACTAAGAAAAAAAAATGCTTGAAACAATAATGATGAAAAAGAGGTAAAAACATATTACACCAAAACCCATGCATAACAGAAAAAAACAAAAAAAATATTAAATTTAACAAAAACTATATCTAAAACCTCTGAAAAATACATAAAAACAAATTAAAATAAATATAAAAATCAAAATCTGCATATCTAAGTGACTAAAAGCTACATGAAAATAAACTAGTATGAAACTAGTATGACACTAGTTTGCAACTAGTATGTTATCAGTGCAGTGAATTTAGTTAGTGAAAATAACATAAGTAAAAGAATAGAGAATAGAGAAAAATATGAAAACAACAACAATTGTATAATACTGCACATATAAATATGTATATTAATTTTTCGAATTACGGTTAATTCATAATTTCTACTTGTGCAAAGGCAAAGTGTTGTTAGAATCGGTATAAACATTTTTCGATCAAATATTGAATACAGTGTCGAGAAATATTTATACATATTTTGTTGGTTTTTTTTTATTTTTTTTTATTAAATCATTAAAATATTTTTGCCTTAATATAATAATAATAATAATAATATTCATTAAATAATAATTTTTAGAAAGAAAAGAAAAAAAAAAAGTTAATAATCACTGTGATTTAAAAACAGTATTAATATAAACATACGTGCAAAAATGTTGCAAAGCATGGTTAGCAACATGTTTCCAACTAATAATTTTGGTAGATTTACAGCATTGTCAACATACACATACACCATGAAAGATCTTTCATCGTGGGAGCAACGACCTTAAAAGTTGTAAGTGTATTTTGTTAATTTTTTTTTATTTGTGTAATATTTATATTTTGTTAGTACTATTTATATTAGTATGGGACAAATTGGTTCTTTCTTGGTCATTTTTTTTCTTTTCGATAATTGAATATTTAAATTCTAATTTACCTAAGTTAAATTTTATCGCTAATTTTAATATTTAATTATAATTACCTAATATAATTTTTCTTTGAATTTTTTTTTAAATTGAATAATTGTAATGCATTCTACAGTATATTTAAATTGGTTTTCTAATATATTAATTAAATAAAATTTATTATAATGAAGTGCTAAAATTTTCGGTATTATGATTACGAGCAAGTTCGGTTAAGTTTTTTTTTGTGGTTATGTTTAGGGACTATCAAGTATTTCTTTTGTTGTGGATTTTTATCTGATAGTCATGGAAGGGAGGGCAAAGTGTTGTGACAACATTCTAACACAACCAAATCGTAGATCAATTCGATGATGTGGAATCTTCTTCTCTTGTGTCCTATTGTTTTTTTTCTTGCTATTTCTTCCAACTTTAATGCACGCGAAATTATTATTTTTATTTATATGGCAACGTATAATCACCAGGCGGAAGGTGCAAGAACACCACCCCATTAGCCGACGAGCCGGAGCCGGAACTCGAAGCGTGCATTCGCTACCTACCCCTGCACAAACATTCACCAAATCGTTGCATGCTACAATATAAATATAAAATTTTTGGCGCCCAACGTGGGGCCCCACGATACTAACTTATCGAAATCAATAAACTATAAACTGGGTATGGAATGAAGAAGTTCATACTTTGGAGTGGGTCCTCATTCTATCTGGCTATTTTCTATCTATCTTTCTAATATTTTTTTCTTACTTTGTTAAGACTCGTAAGGAATTTATAATGTTGCTATTTTGCTAACATATAACCAGCGTGCTTGAAACGAAGTAACTATTTGTTTTTTTTGTCAGTGATCTTATTAGTCCTTATTTTTGCTGAATGGAAATGCAGATTTTGTGGTATATAAAGCTACGGTCCGACCAAGGTTTAAAATAAGTGATGATGTAAAGATTTCCCTTCTGTTTCTCCGTTTATTTTCTTTCAGGAAAATAGCATTAGTTATTGGCCCTGGCTCAAACTAATGACCAAAGAAAATGTATCTATTCTTTCTCTTTTCTTTTCCGTCCATTACTCGTATTGATCTGTTATAACGAAAATAAACATAACGAACTTTTGCTGACTTGTCTCGAAATCATAAAATAATTATCTCGATTTATATTTCTTAGCTTGTGAAAATACTTACTTAATTTTATATAATTTTAAATTTTTTTTTCTAGTATTATTATTAACTTTGCTTTAATAGAATTTTTTTAATTTAATTGATTTTTTCTAATGCCTGATCCTAGTACAGAAGATTTGAACTCAGAATCCAATGGTCAGCATTGTAACATTTGCACAAACTGGATTTCCGTTCGTGCTAATTTAGTCTCCATTCCATGTGGACACTGTTTTCATAGATCCTGTATATATAAATACCTCCAATCGAAACGTAATTGTCCTACTTGTGGAATTTATTGCGATTTACAAGATATTGTTCCCAAAACAATGACAACAAGATCACAAAGTCGTATACCTGGTCCTGCTAGTACTATTGGTGCTGCAGATGCTGCAGAGACAAACACAAATACCGAATCTTCCACAACAACTGCGACTAGTGAAGTTGTTCAGGGTCCAGTAATATCACCTTCTAGATTATCTCCTTCAGAGCATAGAGCTACCCTTAGAAATTTAGTCACTGCTGCTGTAGGTGCACAGCAGGCAGAGCTTTTAAGTACGCTTAGTACACAATTATCAAATTTGATTGCGACGAATATTGAAGAAGGGTTCAAGCGTATCAGTTTACAAAATAGTCTACCTACTGCAATACCATTGCAACCAAATAATATCCCCACTATTAGCAACAATGCTCAACGCTTATTTCCGCCAAACGCGCAGGTGCATTCTTTACCAGCAGTGGAACGTCAAACAATGGAGGAACTGCTTGGTTTACCCGCAGCCGCTAATGCTAATCGTGATAGTAGTGGTGGAACATCTATTCGCACTCGAAATTTCCATTCTGATCTAGTATCTCGTCCTGATAAAGTTGGTTCCATTATGTATAATTGGAAGTTAAAATTTACTGGTACTAATGATGGTTTGTCAGTAGACAAATTCATTTATCGTGTAGAAGCATTGACCAATCAGACTCTAGGTGGAGATTTTGATTTACTGTGTCAGTATGCAAGTGCTTTGTTTGATGCAAAGGCTAGCGATTGGTTCTGGCGTTTCCACAAATCCGTCCGCGAAATACATTGGCCTGATCTTTGCATTGCTCTGAGAAGACAGTTTAAAGATTCCAGAACTGATGTTGACATTAGAGAGTTAATACGTGATAGAAAACAAAAACCGAACGAAGGATTTGATTCGTTTTACGATTCAATTTTAGGGTTGACTGATCGGCTTGAACAACAACTATCAGAAAATTCTCTTGTGGAAATATTACGACGCAATTTATTACCGGAAATACAGCATGAGATTTTGAATCTGCAAATTCACTCAGTGTCACAGCTGAGAGATATTTGTAAGAAAAGAGAATTTTTCCTTCAGGATATTCAGCACAGACAGCAATATGCTAAAACATCAACACGTAAACATACAAATATTTCTGAATTAATTGAGAAGTTTAGTAATGAAGAAGAAAATGATATATCTGTAATTTCTGCCATTTCTTTGAAATGTTGGAATTGTGGGCTTGATGGTCACCGATACCAGGATTGTCTTAGTGAGCGTAAAGTTTTTTGCTATGGTTGTGGCATTCCTAATATTTATAAGCCTAACTGCAAAAATTGTAGTCCAAAAAACTACCAGCAGAACGCACTGAGAAGTGCACGCAAACCACTCGTAACCAATACGTTCAAACATCAATCGACCAACACCGAATAACGAATGATACCAACCAAAATAATTCTAATATAGTTTTAAATAATATTAATAACAAATTACTAGTTTTAGGTCCTCATAAACCTTTCCATGTCCGACTGGCCGAATATAACAAAGTTCGACAGCGTATTTTTGGAAATTTTCCTACACCTCCTACAACACCTAGTCGCTCTAGTTTACGCATTCGTTCCTTTTGGGAAAAAGTGCGCACTAATCGCAAAAAGTTTTTGTCTTCCATTTTTGATAAACATACAGATATTCGTCCTTACGCTGAAGTGCACTTATTTGGTAAAACAATAAGGGGCCTTTTAGATACGGGTGCATCTATTAGTTGCATAGGAGCGCAGTCAGCTTCCGAATTTTTGTCGTCCAATATATCGTACAAGAAAATAAAGTATTTCGTACATACTGCAGATGGTAAACCACAAAATATCGTTGGTATAATTGAAACTAAAATAACTTTTCGTAATGTTACAAAACCCATCACAATTTTTATAATACCTAGCTTATCGCAAAATCTCTATTTAGGAATTGATTTTTGGAATTTATTTCATCTTTTACCTTCATGCTTTGTTAGTGAAGTTAATGTATCTAATATTTCGAATTCGACTATACACTCTTTAACTGATTTCCAACAAAAACAACTTCAAAATGTCATAAACTTATATCCATCTTTCTCCAAAGAAGGACTCGGAAAAACAAATCTCATTTCACATGTTATTGATGTTAAAGATACAAAACCTATCAAACAAAGACATTTTCCTGTTTCTCCGGCGATTGAAAAATTAATTTATGATGAATTAGACAGAATGTTGAAGTTAGGAGTTATAGAAGAATCCGATAGCGCGTGGTCTTCACCAATTGTTTTAGTACGCAAACCAGGTAAAGTGCGGTTGTGTTTAGATAGCCGTAAAGTAAATACAGTAACACTAAAAGATGCATATCCCTTGCCAATCATAGACGGAATTTTGAGCAGGCTTCCAAAAGCTGAGTTCATTTCGAGCATTGATTTAAAAGACGCTTTTTGGCAAATACCTCTCGACGTAGGATCACGTGATAAAACCGCGTTTACTGTCCCTGGTAGACCACTGTATCACTTCAAAGTAATGCCTTTTGGTTTATGCAATGCGCCACAAACAATGTCTCGTCTCATGGATAAAGTCATTCCCGCACATCTCAGATCATATGTGTTTATATATCTGGATGATCTTTTAATTGTATCCGAAAATTTTGATAGGCATTGTGAAGTGCTGCGCGAAGTTGCTCATCATATTCGTTGTTCTGGTCTGACAATTAATGTAGAAAAAAGTAAGTTTTGTCTAAGGGAAGTACAGTACTTAGGTCACATTGTGGGTAATGGTACAATCCGTACAGATCCCGAAAAAGTATCTGCTATCACAGAATTTCCGAATCCAAGATCTGTAAAGCAGCTAAGACGATTTTTAGGTATGTCAGGATGGTATAGAAAGTTCATTCGGAACTATGCTTCAATAACTTCGCCATTAACAGATTTGTTAAAAACTAATAGAAAGTACGCTTGGAACGAAGAAGCACAGAAAGCATTTGAAGACTTAAAAACCATCTTGAGCTCTGCACCGGTTTTGCATAGCCCAAATTTTTCACGGCCGTTTTACATACACTGTGATGCAAACAAAACTGGAATAGGAAGTGTATTGGTACAAGTAAATGAGGAGGGTGAAGAGTTTCCCATAGCATTTATGTCCAAGAAACTCAACCAAGCCCAACGCAATTACTCAGTGACCGAACAAGAATGTTTGGCAGCAATGCTTAGCATTAAAAAGTTTCGCGCTTATGTTGAAGGACACGAGTTCACCGTGATTACGGACCATGCGTCTTTAAAGTGGCTCATGTCTCAAACAGATTTAAGCTCACGCTTAGCTCGATGGGCTTTGAAGCTGCAAGGCTTTTGTTTCAAAATTGAGCACAGAAGGGGTAGTCAGAACATAGTTCCCGATGCGCTTTCTAGGGTAAATACCGAAGATCTGTCCGCTATAACTATTGATGAAGGAATTTCCGTAGATTTAAATTCAACTCATTTTCATTCTGATGAATACAAAAGACTTATCGAAAACGTAAGGGCAAACGAAGCCAAATTTCCAGACTTAAAAGTTGTTGACGGTTATTTGTACAGACGGACTGAACACGCAACTGGAGAGCAATTGCATGATGATCTCGTGTGGAAACTATGGATTCCCAAAGCTATGATACCTAGTATTTTAGAAAAGGCTCATGACAGTCATTTGTCATCACATGGTGGCATAAATAAAACACTTTATCGAATTCGGCGGTTTTGCTTTTGGCCAAACTTAGTGTCCGATGTCAAAAACTATGTGAATTCTTGCGAAATTTGCAAAACCACAAAACATCCTAATTTTACTTTGCGTCCACCTATGGGTAAAACTTCGGAAACGAAAAGATCTTTCCAAAAATTATATGTTGATTTCTTAGGTCCTTATCCACGTTCACGTTCTGGCAATATAGGCATTTTTATAACTCTTGATCATTTTACAAAATATCCATTTTTAAGACCCGTGAAGAAATTTACCGCTGATATAGTCACAAAATATTTGGAAGAAGATTTGTTTCATAGTTTTGGCGTACCAGAAACCATTGTATCTGATAATGGCTCGCAATTCAAATCCGGCCAATTTAATAACCTTCTTCTCAAATATGGCATTAATCATACATACACTGCTGTGCATTCTCCGCAGGCGAACGCATCTGAACGTGTAAATCGCTCAATCATTTCCGCAATTAAGGCATACATTAAGCCAGATCAGAAAAACTGGGATGAGTATCTCAGTAGCATTTGTTGTGCTTTACGATCAGCTGTCCATTCCTCTATAGGTACTTCGCCTTACTTTATGACTTTTGGTCAACATATGGTAACTAACGGTGCAACATATGCATTGTTGCGCAAACTAGAAATGCTCGAGGATAGATCTGTGAATTTTACTAGGGATGATACTTTTGAGATCATACGTACTAAAGCAGGAAACGTAATGAAGAAGCAGCAAGAACGCAATGAGCGTGCGTACAATCTCCGATCACGTATTGTATCCTATGAGGTGGGTCAAGAAGTTTTCAGACGTAATTTTCAACAAAGCAACTTTGAAAAAGGTTTCAACGCAAAGCTTGCTCCTTGTTTTATTAAAGCACGAGTAAGGAAGAGGTTAGGTAATTGTTACTACGAGCTTGAGGATTTACAGGGTCATCTTATTGGTATATATCACGCCAAAGATATAAGGCAGTAAACATTTTTATATTTAATTTAACCCTTTGATTTTTTTTTGCTTCTCGCTTCAAGCGGTATCAGTTTTTGGAGATTTCATCCCCAAAATCTGATTTTGGCGGGGGAGTTATGTAGGGGCGCTTGTAGCTCAAGCAGTTTCCGCTTACAATTTCATTTTGGTTATTTGAATGTTCACACATAAAAACATAACTTCCGTTTGAGTCGCCATCTGTGTGCGAGAAGAAGAAACAGACCACACTACTTATTCACCATAATTTGAATTAAGTTCCTTATGTCCAAATTTTCATTAATTATTTTCTTTTCCGACAGTAGAAATACTGTTACTCTCTCTAATTTTTGATGATTCATTATACTAGACAGAGCTTACCTCGTCAAGAAAAGCAATTTTCTAATCCTTTGTGATTCCAGACGTCTTCAAGTTAACTTGTGTAGAAGTGTTAAGGCAGATAATTGCGTTTGCTTAGTACAACTAAGTACAGTCGGTAATTTTTAATTTATTTCAACATTTAACTCAAACCTTAACATTTTCATCAGTTTTCTACGCAATATAAAATAATAAAGAGAGTAAGTAAATAATCTGAAAATTAATAAAATTCGCACATACATTTGTATGCTTGCATTCATTTCATTTTTGCATTAAAATTTAATTATTCTACGATTTTTAGCAATCGCAATATTTCATTGGATCAGTTATTCGTATCAACATTTTTCAAGTTGTGGATGAAAAGGCAGAGAAAGGGGTATAAAATCATTATACTGGTGCCAATTCCTACCATGGGTAAAAATTCCACAATGTTGATCATAAATTTCGCTATTCTTCAAATTTATTTTTTTTTCTATTAGATTTGGCACCTAATACATAGGATCATAATACCTAAAATAAAACCTAATACATAAGATCATAATACCTAAAATAAAACCTAATACATAAGATCATAATACCTAAAATAAAACCTAATACATAGGATCATAATACCTAAAATAAAACCTAATACATAAGATCATAATACCTAAAATAAAACCTAATACATCAAATAATAATACCTAAAATAAAACCTAATACATCAAATAATAATACCTAAAATAAAACGTACTACATAAGATAATAATACTTAAAATAAATTCAAGTAAAACAACATAAAACCTAGTACATACATAATACATAGAACCTAACATGTACCTCAACTAAATACCTACACCTACAAAACCTCTATCATACCAACTCGGGTACACACACACAAACCATTGGTCAAGGTGTCAGAAGCGGTCAAGCAGGTTTCAGTTTCTTTCGCACATTCAGAGATGATGTATTAAAATCCCGTGGGTCTGCTGTAAACGAGAAATTCGACATGTGGAGTGAAGTGAAGTGATAGAACCTAGTTTAGTTAGATAAATTTAGTATTAGAATAAGTATTAAAAAGTATATATAGTGAGTTAAAAATATCTACAATATTATATATGTGTTAAAAATAGACAAAACAAAGTAAAGCTAAACCCCTGAAATAAAAATACTAAGAAAAAAAAATGCTTGAAACAATAATGATGAAAAAGAGGTAAAAACATATTACACCAAAACCCATGCATAACAGAAAAAAACAAAAAAAATATTAAATTTAACAAAAACTATATCTAAAACCTCTGAAAAATACATAAAAACAAATTAAAATAAATATAAAAATCAAAATCTGCATATCTAAGTGACTAAAAGCTACATGAAAATAAACTAGTATGAAACTAGTATGACACTAGTTTGCAACTAGTATGTTATCAGTGCAGTGAATTTAGTTAGTGAAAATAACATAAGTAAAAGAATAGAGAATAGAGAAAAATATGAAAACAACAACAATTGTATAATACTGCACATATAAATATGTATATTAATTTTTCGAATTACGGTTAATTCATAATTTCTACTTGTGCAAAGGCAAAGTGTTGTTAGAATCGGTATAAACATTTTTCGATCAAATATTGAATACAGTGTCGAGAAATATTTATACATATTTTGTTGGTTTTTTTTTATTTTTTTTATTAAATCATTAAAATATTTTTGCCTTAATATAATAATAATAATAATAATATTCATTAAATAATAATTTTTAGAAAGAAAAGAAAAAAAAAAAGTTAATAATCACTGTGATTTAAAAACAGTATTAATATAAACATACGTGCAAAAATGTTGCAAAGCATGGTTAGCAACATGTTTCCAACTAATAATTTTGGTAGATTTACAGCATTGTCAACATACACATACACCATGAAAGATCTTTCATCGTGGGAGCAACGACCTTAAAAGTTGTAAGTGTATTTTGTTAATTTTTTTTTTATTTGTGTAATATTTATATTTTGTTAGTACTATTTATATTAGTATGGGACAAATTGGTTCTTTCTTGGTCATTTTTTTTCTTTTCGATAATTGAATATTTAAATTCTAATTTACCTAAGTTAAATTTTATCGCTAATTTTAATATTTAATTATAATTACCTAATATAATTTTTCTTTGAATTTTTTTTTAAATTGAATAATTGTAATGCATTCTACAGTATATTTAAATTGGTTTTCTAATATATTAATTAAATAAAATTTATTATAATGAAGTGCTAAAATTTTCGGTATTATGATTACGAGCAAGTTCGGTTAAGTTTTTTTTTGTGGTTATGTTTAGGGACTATCAAGTATTTCTTTTGTTGTGGATTTTTATCTGATAGTCATGGAAGGGAGGGCAAAGTGTTGTGACAACATTCTAACACAACCAAATCGTAGATCAATTCGATGATGTGGAATCTTCTTCTCTTGTGTCCTATTGTTTTTTTTCTTGCTATTTCTTCCAACTTTAATGCACGCGAAATTATTATTTTTATTTATATGGCAACGTATAATCACCAGGCGGAAGGTGCAAGAACACCACCCCATTAGCCGACGAGCCGGAGCCGGAACTCGAAGCGTGCATTCGCTACCTACCCCTGCACAAACATTCACCAAATCGTTGCATGCTACAAGTATTCTTTCAATAAAACCCACAAATGTGGCGGGCAAATTAACAAATGCAAACCTTCTACCAACTATGACGTATCACATTTTGTGGTTACACTGTCGTTCGCCATATTGTTTTTCTTAAACGGAAATCATTGTACATACGAATATGTATGTGTATGTGTTTATTATTATTTTTTCAAGCTATCACATGTAGACTTTTAAATAAAGTCAAGAACCTAACGAACCATTAGTGCTAGTAAATGTGGCGTATGGTTATTGCTAATATTTATGTATAAGGTCATATAAACAATATGTTAGTAGTTTTAGAAAGTGAACACTAGCTATTTGTATGGAATTTAACTTAATGATGTCAATAAGTTCCAAAATGGGTTAGTGAGCTTTTAAGTTGGGAATAAAAACTAAATTCTTTCCAGTATAAAAGATAAAACACCTTGAAAAAAACCAACAAATTAGATTTAGGTTTTCGGTTTGGAGGTGATGTAGATAAATCTAACTGACTGCAAACATTTAAGCTTATTGTGGAATCCTGGTCTTCGTAGCTTGCTTATGATTCAAACTGCATCTTCGTTGACTTTTTTATGCGTAAATTACGATTTTTTTTAATTCTTTACATTTTTGCATAAGCCACGCGTAAAGAGAGGCAATCAATGTAAACAATTGCAAAATCAAGATTTTTTACAAACAAAATTTATTCAATAAAAAAAAAACGAGTAAAGAAACATTGTACCCACGCATTCAGGAAAATACAACTTCAGAAATTTGCCACTTTCGCAGTTCCTTTTTTATTGTTAAACCACATATAACTAGTGCTATTGACATTTTTAGTTTTGTGTAATATTTTTTTTATGTCAAAATTTCATTTTCTTATTAGGTCTGTTCCTGTATTTCTTGGGTAAAGTTTGGTAAACTGAGAGTAAACAACAAAACTCTCTGCTATAGACAAAAATGCACAAAAGTAGCAGCAGTTAAATTTAAAAAACAAAGTGTCTTCGATATTTAATAAAATAATTGTTAAATCTTATAAGGAAATAAATAAATAATGGAAAAATTATAGTAAACATAAATTATTTGCCTGACTACTTCTGAAGATTTTTTATCGCTATTTGCATTATCCAGAAATAGCAGAGGCTCCTACGTCATCAGAAGTTGAACAGACACTTGCGTCATTAGTCTGTAGAGAATGTAGTTAAAAATTAACAAATATACAATTAATACATTTTCAAATGTCTTTTGAGCATTTTCCAGTTTAAATAACATTTATTTTTCCAAAAATTCCTTATTTATAAATTTCAAATTTTCAATGTATTTTCACAAAAGCAAAACAGCTGATAAAGACAAACATATGATTGTTTGACACTTTTACCATTTTTACCCGAGGAAAAAGTGCGGACTGTTTCGTGCAAGAAGAAGAAGAAGACAATTACTCTCTTATGTGAAGTGTAATGGCGTGAGGAAAGTAAATATAGAAAACAAAGTAAAATTTATTTGTGTCAAGTGGCTTAAAATGTAATGTCCGTCTTCTGTATCTAGTTTAATTTGCTTAGAGTATCTCATCCGATCCAGTCTCCCTTAGGAATATGATTACAGCGCCCAAATCAATGAATGCGAGCTCAGTGCGGTGCGTTTGGTATATGCCCAGACATTTCATCAGTGCTCCACAACAAGCTAAAATATGTTCTGATGATTCCATTTCCTCATTACAGAACCAATAAGTACATATTGAGATTTTCTCAATACGTTTCTCTGAGCCCGCTATGCCCAGTCAGAAAACCAGTTACTATGAGCAAACTATATTTGTTAAAGCCAATGCAGAATGCACATCTGCTTTTATTATAGTTATCTAGAAGCCTTTGGATTGTTTGAGTCACGGAAGATTGGTGCAGAGTTCTTGTCTCTTGTTTATCTCTACCTACACGAGTGCTTCCCTCATTACGTTGTCTCCTATTCCCCAAAAAGGAGCAGATCCCATGAATACCTCCAAAATTGTTGTATTTACGTACACAAAAAAAAAAATTTAATTAACTAAACATTTACAGTCACGAGTAGAATAGCTATTCTTTTGTTAATCAAATAGGTGATTGAGTTTATCTAAGATATACGCCCTAAAAGGTTTGTATCTAAGATACAGATGGGTAAATCCATTCCATAACATTCGGTGTAAAATGATTTTTTTCACCAATAATTATCAACTATTTTAAAAATCGGGTAACACAGTCGTATGTGTCTTATGCTCATGTACATGAATCAGCATAACCATATTTTCAATTATTTATGTGATCTGTCTTAAAGAAGGAAATTTTTTCTAAATAAATTTATTTATCTACAGTAGAAGTTCATAAAAAATTTGACTGTTTAGCTTAAATTAGAATATATTTTGAATACATATTTGATTTGCCTAGCGTTACTTACGATTCATTGCAGGGTTACTTACATTTCAAGTTGTGTATCACTGGTCTACAAATGAACATTTCTAAGAATGAGCTAGATAAAAGAGGGTCACTGAGTTCGAATCCGTGTTCTAATACACTGTACTACATTGCTCTACTAATTTTATTTGCGTGGTATTTGGGGATTATTAAATGAGACTTTGAATAAAACGATAAAATACAATCATTTAATATAATTTTAAAAACAAAAATAGTTTAATTCGTTGCAAAGTAACCACATACAAAAAAAAAAAAAAATTTCGTTACTTACATTTCATTTTTAAATGAGAATTTTTTCCCAAAAATACATTAATTTTTGAGTCCAAAATGGAGTCGATCAATATAACTTCAATCTTTAAAGAAAATCTAAGATATGGTTTTATTTGAAAAACTACTTTTGGAGTTAAACAACTTTTTGTATATTTTGCCTTACTTACGTTTCACACTTCAAAGAATTTTTGAAGTGAAACTTCTTTAGCGAGGGTAAATCGAAAATTTTGCAACGGAAGTCGCGTTGTTGTTGCACTCATACGAAACTAATAAGAAAAGAAGTTATCCTGTTGTTAGTGTTTAGCCAACGAAGTCATATGGGGATCGGCTGCATACATTCATGCAGAGAGTCAACTTCTTGCAGTTTAGTGTGCTTTAGTGAAAGAGCTTGATTCCATATAGCTGCTTTCTTCTCCTATGTTATATACGTGTGCTGCGTCATGTTTGTGCCGATAAATGTAGAGAGTATCAACAGAAAAAAAGCTTTAGAAAGTGGAAAGAGGAAGAGTACAGAAGCTTCAACGACAACGTTCACTTGGAAATCGCGTTTTTGTTCCACTCTAATAAAACCAGTAAGAAACGAAGTTATGCTGTTGTTATTTGGCTACATACAATCAAGCAGAGAGACGACTTCTCGTAGTTTTATCGCATGTGCTTTAGTGAGAAAAGTCGATATAGAAGACTTGGCTTGATTGCCCAGTGCGACAAGCACTTCCATATAAACATTTTACAAAAACGAAAAATACCTTAAAATTGATCTCGGTAAGTGTTATTTTAGGACCACCCTAAACTTTCTCGGTCCAAAGTTAATCAATTTTTATAGGACTCGTAGATTAATAGAAATGTACTTTCTGAACCCGGAAATTTTTTGACACATGGGAGATTTCATTTCAAGGGGACCCACTCTTAAAATCGATCGGACTCAAACTTGTACAAAGTTTAGACATATTGGGTAGTAGTTACCACACCAAATTTGAACGAGATGAGATGTGTCGAGTTACTAGACGTTCATTTTAATTGATAAACAAGTCTCAGCCCACTTTTGGACATCAAAGTTATCAAAGGAAAATACATGGGCTTTCTTTTGACTCAATTTAAAAATGGCAAAAACCTTTTTTTGAGAAAGTTTTGACTGTCGGTTTTTAACAGATAAAATACACTTTTTCTTCATTATGATGGCTGACCGTAATTTATAAGTTTACAGATTAGTCAGCAGGGATTAAGACTTATTAATCAGGAGGTGCTGGACGAAGACATAACTAAGCCTTTCTGAACGGCCGAAAGGGAAATCGAAGCACCGCGCGCCCTTTTGGCCTGATTGACACTCGGCGCAATAATCATCTATATCTACGAAATAACTCCGAATATTTTTTCAAAATACTTTCAAATAGCACTTTTTTTTCTAAAATCGATTTCTCCAAACCAATAAAGTGCAGGACCCACTTAAGAAAAGATGAAGATTTTAAGACCCAAAATATGAAATAAGGCATAATTTAAACGTTTTGCATTACATAACATTTGACAACAAAAAGCTGATCGAATTTAAATTCCCCGTAAAAAAACAGCTCATTCCCCGCTCTAAGTCAAATTCCCCGCAAATCGGGGAAATCCCCACAAGTTGACATCGCTGCATATAACCGAACTTTCCTTTCATGTGCTTGTGCCGAAAAGTATAGAGAGTATCAACAGGAAAGCAACAACAAAATAGAGAGATGAGGACTGCAAAAACACATAATTTTATATTTATTTTTTGCATCGAAACCAAATATTCAACACATTAAAATTTATGCACCTTTTGAATCTTTTTCTCGCTTTTTTTTCTAATAAACTGCGCTTGCGAATAGCGACTTTAATTTAATAGTTTTCCTTTCCTACGTTCAAATTGGCAGCATTTTCAAAGTATTCTGTGATTCCAAACTTTGTTCACACAAGCAAATAAAATTATGAGGTTTTCTTGATTTTATTTTTTGAAATCGAATTTATTCATTAAATCTGGTTTATTGTCTTTCATGTTAACATATTTTTAACCTTTTATTTTGATATTTTTATTTTTACTTTTGGTTTCACTTTTCTGAGATTTACCCAGATTCAAAAATACAGCAATTTTTTAAAGAGAGCCCATTAAATTGGTCTGTTCTTGATTTTGTTTTTGAAAATTTTAATAACAGATTTGTGATGATCGGGTAAGTTTTCGATATATCACCCCCCATTTTGTGTGATCAGCAACATAAAAAACCCCTGTAACCAAAATTTCAAGTATGTAAAACGCATTATATTTTTGTCTGTCTTTTAAAATTCAGTTCCAGCGAAAAAATTCAAAAAGCCGTAATTTTAATTTTCGAGCCCATCTGAACAAACCCATCCGTGGGTTTATTCATACTTGTACATGAATCCCGTGAATCCTATGAAGTTCTAAATTTATTATTGTACTGTGTTACCGGAATTGAATTTGACATAACACATTTATCAATTATTTGAAAATCTGTGATCAAAAATATTTGGAAAGTATGCTTTTACTCTTCACATTTTACAGTTCAGATATCAGTTGTTTCTAAGTTAGTTGGCTCTGGTGATTATGAATAAAATAAGGCTTAACTGACAATAGACCAATACAGTACGTAAATTTCTGTATGGGGCGTTTCTAAAAAAAATCTTTCTATCTGTTAAACTTCCATAACGCTGAAGAGATATAAAATCAGACTTAACTTTGCGCACTTTATGTCAATTGAGGTTAGGTTTCGGTTTCGATAAAAGAGTAGAATATGATAAGGTTAACAGTTAACCATGCCATAAAATTACAGCAGATTCGCTTAATATTTATATAAATTTGAATGAATCCATAATTATGTAAACCGCAAGATGAAGATATAACACATTTGCTTACAGTGATTAAGCTGTCATAATCTTATCTAACAAAGCACACACACACTCTAATCATACATTTTAAACTAATAAAAATATCCAAAATTCTAAGAAATCGTATGTGTCTCTTCTATAAAAACAGCAAAGCATGAATGGTGAAACTCATATACCAGAGAACATTCTCATTAATGAGATGGCAACGAAGCGGAAAGCACGTCATATTTTAGAATTATCCACAAAGGAACAGAAAGATTTTCTGGATTCTTTCGATATAGTGTTGTGTGATTGCGATGGTGTTGTGTGGTTAATAATACATCCGATACCAAAGACAGGCGAGGCTATAACTCTACTGAAAGCAGCTGGAAAAAAATGCAAATTTGTTTCGAACAACAGTATACGTAGCGATGATGAATATCTGCGAAAATTCCAAGCAATCGGTTTGGAGAAAATCGAAAAAGAGGATATGGTGCATCCAGTAAAAGTAATGGTACGTTATTTGAAAACACATAAGCCAGGCGAGCGTGTATTTTCCTTGTGTAGCCTGGAAGCGAATGAAGTTTTGCGTGACAACGGCATTGATATTGAAACATTGGTAAGCATATTAATATTTCATAGCAGTAGGGCTTTAATAAAAAATATGATTTTGTGACATATATAGGATGTTAAAGAGCATTTAACGCCAACAAAATTGGCACAAATCATAACCGTAAAGCAGAAGGAAGTCAGTGTTGTACTAATAGACATCAATTTGGATTTGAACTATGCACAATTGGCGAGAGCCTATCAATATTTGCTTCAAGAAAATTGTGTACTAATATCTGGAGGCACAGATCGCCTGTTGCCAGTAGCAAACAATTTAATAGCACCAGGTATATATGTTTTTTATAGAAAATAACTAATGTTAACTGATGAAATTCAATTCGGTTAGGTTTCGTTGAATTTGCCAACTATCTGCGTGACTATAGCAAGAAGGAACCTATTGTACTAGGCAAACCATCACCTATATTGGGCGACCTTTTAAAGGATATATTTAACATAAATCAGCCGGAACGTTGCTTATTTATAGGTGATGCTTTGCACCATGATGTCGAATTTGGTATTCGAAATGGATTTCAAACACTTTTCGTTTTGTCGGGATTCAGCACCAAAGAGGACATGCACATTACCAAAGAAGAGCTTAAGCCTGATTATTATGCTGATAGTTTGGCAGATTTTATACAATTATTTAAAAACATTGAAAAAGGAAGTGTATGAGATTATAACTTTTAATAAGTACAACTAAAAAAACAAAATGTCAAGCTTTAAAGAAATAGAAAATGTTTTTTTTTTCACTAATTTCCTTATAATTTCACATTCTATTAATCACCAAGTATTTATAAATATTTTTAGTTTATGCCACACTTTCAGAAGATTTTTAAGTTTAAATTTGTGTTTTATTCATTTTAATTTTAACCCAAATTACAATATATAAATTTTTTTTAAATTCTTCAAATACTTATTATTGGAAATATATGAAGAAATGATTCATAAAAAGAGACAAAATAAAACACAGTATTAAATTCAAACTGCAGTTGATTGATTTTCTACCACAAATTACTACCGGAAGCTAAATACGTTAGCACATAATTGGATTATGAAAACAAAGTAGAAGAGTGCGAATTTAAATTGCAAGGGCTTGCCATTTGTAATTAAATGTGATTTGATTTTGTTGCATAGGTTGCATTTCTTTTCATAAATGTACACTTTACAGAGTTGCCTTTGAGAAAAATGCTTTAATGCTAAATAAATTGAGTAGGAAATTGATAAAGTTGTGTTTAAATTTCATAGTCTTCAGGATGATATAGCTCAGTGAGTAAACGATAAACATATGAAGGTGCATGACCGCCCCTAGAGAACATAAACAAACACAAGAAAGTTAATAAATTACACAATTCAAAGAAATAGCTGCAACAACTTACATATTTGAGATAAACAATGTCACCAGCTCTGGTGGCACGTAGTCGAATATCGGGCTGTATACTTTAGCGAAACGTGCGGATAACGAATCATATGGAATAACATCTTCAGCACAGCCAACCAAATTGAATGCGTCCTGCTCGTAGGAGCACAAATGCACAGGCGATAGTTTATACATAGGCGCTAGCACTATTACTGGTACTGAATAATGCTTGGCAGCAAGTGCCACCGTTTGAGCTCCACATGCAGCGCGCAACCCACCATTAGCCAAAACACTGTGTGTGCCTATGATCACTTTATTGACTCGTGACATCATTGCGAATATGGCAGAGTCTGGTATTACAATTATTTCAACATGCCCACTAGCCAAGCTGGCAGCTAAATTGTGTCCCTGTGTAGATACAAGTTTTGGTAAAATGAAAGACAATTTTTTTTATTCTAATCCGTTTTAGTTTACCCTACATGCTGGCGCGCATTCTGCAATAATAATTGTTAAGAATTGTCGCTTCTTCACTGCACGTTTTAGGAAGCTCTCAACACTGCGTGAGTGGCCTAGCGTTAAAATAACCTCCGACGAGTGTATATGCTCTTCAGCTTGCACACATATATTTTCACAGCTGGTTTCAAGTTCCGTTTCGATTTCTTGCAGATGATCTAATAGCGCTTCACGCAAACCTTTCTGGGGCTTTGTATAATCTACGCAGACTTCAGACTCGCTTGTTTGCGTTACAAGTTTGTGTAGGGATAGCGAAGCTTGTGAGTCGTCGGCGATTTGATGAACCTGTAGGAAGGCGAAATAAACTTTTACTACTAATTGTATACAAAAATAAAGAACTAAGATACCTTTGCGTGTAGGAGATCGAATTCTTCTCTAATTATTTTCAGAATCCTGCGCGTTATATTTGCAGAGCTTGTTTCTTGTGGCAGGGCAGACTGCAGGATCCGCCCTTGATCGCGTACAACTTTCATTAGAGCTCTATAGTTTCGGTGCAAATTAGTATTGTATAAGCTTGAAATTTAGTTTGGAAATGCCCAACTTACTCTGCATGTTTCCAGTCTTCGCTGTTGATGATCTTCTTGAAAAGCTCCAGAGTTTTTGTTGTTATGCTATATGAGCCTTCGACTTTCCTGATAGCAAAATGTGAGAAATATATGCACAACTTATTTTTGTATTTAACTTACCCCACTTTGATATCATGGATAAGCTGAGCTACTTCCTTTCTTGGTTTGTCCTTCATTTTTGTTCAAATATTCTTTGAAAATAAATACCACACGCACGCAATCGGAAGAAAATTAATGCAATTGTGTTTTGTATTTCTGACATTTTCTTTTCGCACACTCACAGTTGATTGCAGCACAGAGATGTTAAAATACTAATGAGACTGTTGTATTTTAAGAAATCCACACTGCGCACACGAACAAATTGTTCAAGCATCAGCAGCTATATTGTTCGTTCACCTTAGCGCCTGGTTATATTGGTGCTCGGTGTTCGGCGAACACAAAACATTTTCTCCCGTGCTCGGTCGAGGTGGTTACATTCAGCTCGTTGCAGAGTTGCTTTTTGTCAAAATATACTCGTTCGTTTAATACTATTTCGTATGTAATGATACTGTTTTGTAAAATAACTCATTGCTACACTGAATACTCGGTGTTCAATACACCGAGCATATCGTGTTCGGTGTGAGAGTGGGTAAAGATTCTAACTTTGCGTTCGGTACAAAAACAATTTCAGCCTAAGGCTGTGGTTATATTGGTGCTTGGTGTTTGACGAACACAAAAAATTTCCGCTGTCCGAACCCCCATACTTAATAAACTCGTTATGTTTTGAACAAAAAAAAGCTAATATAGGTTTAAAAAAATATTCAGAATATATAAATAATAACTTTAAAAGTTCATAAAATTAGTCAATTTTCATGTGTTATAGCTACATATATTGTGGGTTCAATTAAATAAGAAACACTACTTCTTCTATACAAATATAGTAGGCGCAAGAGTTTTTACGGTCATATATTTTTTTGTGGTCCTTATTTGGGCTTTTCAATAAATTTAACGTACTTTGGCTGTAAATTAGAAAAAATAGGTCCTAATTTTTTTTTAAATTTCATTTCATCCCCTGAGTCCTTCCAGTTTTCATGTGATTCTTAATTAGCATAAACTGATGAGTCGAGTGAAAAACCCCACATACATTTTTCCAGAAATATCAAATATTTATTTTATAAGTTTGACAAATACAAATCGTCCTGCTAAGAATTATCTTTGCCGTACATTTAATAAAATACTTGTGGAAATAAAAATTTTAAAAAATTATTGAAATAGTTTTTCCATATTCGGAGCCGAATGACGGTATGACATCATGCTTCAATAAGGAACATTAAAAGATTTTCGTTTCCTTAAGAAGTTTTTAAAATTTAAAATCCCTTGAATTATTTTAGTACACAATTTTGAAAAAAAATTAATTAATTTCCTACTAAATCTATGAAACTTTTTCTATTAATTCTGTTTTTAATAAAATGACAGATATTAAAGCAAATATCGTCACCTAAGTATCCTTTTACATAAAACAATTATTGCCAGCAGTTTTTGGAGTTTATTAGCAAGAGCAAGTGAGAAAGCGATACCTGTTGTATAGGAATTTTTTTTTTCTTTGAGACATCACAAATTACGCTTGAATTTTTAATTACCTACTTAAGGTATCACATAATTTAAAATTCCCCGCAAAAACAGAAAATTCCCCGATTCCCCATACAATTTTTGATTCCACTCATCCCTGGCATCCCTGGCTCGGTTTATTGTACACCAGGGCTGCCACCTCTTTTTTCCCATTCCCTAGTTTTCCAATTTTTTCTCCCCCAATTTTGTTTTTTTTAAGAAAAACACTTTTTTTTAAACATAGCCAGTCATTTTTTAATAAAATACAAATTTAATAAACAATTCAAATACAGAATTTAAATGCATATAAAATAATTATATACATGTAAATACATATATGCATATAAAATAGGGAGTTGGCGAACAAAACAATTAGCCACTTTTATGGTAGTACATATTTTGTGTTAGTTTTTTCAAGTGTTCTGGTTTTACATCTATTTGTAAAGAATTTTTTTCTTTAAATAATTCTTTAACATAAAAAATTGACCCCATAATAGTAGTTGACAGCCGATTTCTTAAAGAACTTTTTTTAATATTAATTTGGGTAAAAACTCGTTCCACACTAGATGTGCAATGAGGTAAAGAAAAATTGTGCCACACAAGTTTTTTTTTATCAAAAAGAAAAGTGGCTTATATACACTGTTTTTCATTTTTGAAATATTGGATACATGTATCTCTATAGCTTTTAGTGACCTATATTCGTTATCGATAGTAATAATTTCCGATTCGGATATAACATACGGAAAAAGACGCATCAAAAGAACAATAGCACTGGTTGTACCAAGAATGATAGAATATAAGATTGGGCAATGCGCATGTTCACCATATTGAAAATGTTTTGGCTACGTCATGCCAGACCTTTGTTTACATTAAGACCATTTTTATAATTTAGCGTAACTGCAAATATATGTCTCATGCAAGATATCATGCGATATCTTAGGATTTTTCTTGACTCTAAAGTGAGGAACAGAATGTGAAGCTGAAGCGTGAAGTAACATTCTGTCAAAAATAAAATGTATACATTTTCATTGTTATCAACCACAATGTGAAGTTGTCGCTGCCGCTGAAGATGAAGCGTAAAATAAAAATTGGAAGAATGCACTGAATTATTTATAGAACTTGTACAAAAAATTATTTTGTTTGCAGAAGTGAAATACATATCGAGAATATGAGTTAGAATATGAAATTATAAAAAAGAAAAATATAAAAAAATCGATTTGAAAAGAAAAGCGTGGTAGGAAATGGGAAATAAATTTAACCCATATTTGTTGTTTACACTTTGTAAAACGAAAGCATAATTTGCCCACTTCGTATTTTGACAGCTATCAGCTGCCCTGACACGAACATGAACATTGCTATGAATTATGACTAGTTGAGATGCTATGTTAAGTTTAACTTCAAATATACAAACGTCAAAATTTAATGAAACTTCAAATTCATGTTAATGAATATGATTGATAGCAGTAGTACTGTCTTGACAAAATGTTGGATTTTTTTGGTATGACATTAACACAAAGTGCTCGACTAGACATTTTGATGGTAAGACAGGAACATTAACATGAATTATGGCTAGTCAAGACGGTAGTGCTGGATACATTGAACACTATAGCTTTTAGAGACCCATATCCGTTATCAATAGTAATAATTTCCGATTCAAATATAACATACGGAAAAAGAACAATAGCACTGAAAGTACGTGAAATTGAAAACTCTGTTTTTAAAGATTTGATCAAAATCAATAGATATCTAATTCTTAAGTTTGTATTGTCTTTTAGGCGATTTTTGATAATATTTTAAGGAGAAGATATTGAAATCTCTTTTGAAATGACTTTATTTATTGTTTATTTGTTGAAACTCAACTCTAACAATGATGACAGTCTATTTTTAAGTAGATACAATTTATTTATTTTAAATTTTTGGCACTATTTAACCTAATTTTAATCAGTTTTATGCATTTTCTGTAATTTTTTCGAATTAAATCTAACCCAAAACATTGATGTAAAATCCCTCCAAATGTTGGAGTCATTCCCCCATTACCCCAAATCTTCGGCATTCCCCCGAGTTGGCAAGCCTGGTACACTGTCAATTTCTCTCCGTTCGTTAACTTATTCTTGGAACAGAGAGGGAGATTGAGCGATCGAGAGTATGCACTCCATATGCAAGTATGAAAATAATGAGAATAGCGTAACGCAACCTTCCCAATACATACTAAAGGCTCAATTAAGCTATAAACAGTGATGAATTTACGCGTCATAAAAAAGCTATCACTATAAAAACGTCAAGTCGACAGCGTTTTTACGTCGCGTAAATTATTTATTTGACATAAGAAAAAACGAATAAAGCGGGAAGAAGAAGAAAGCTATGCTGGTGACATAACATTATTGAGCCATGCTACCTGTGTGATTACCGAAATCGTAACGCAGCGTAGAGTTCTATCTGCGATAGATTTCTACTTTCCGTTACGCTACGTTTCGTTACTTATGCATAATTGAGCGTTACGTATCTTAAGATCGTATATCCAAAACAGAAGCATTTATAATGAAGAAATCACTAAGTTTTATGAAACTAAATTTGACGTTTCCTAGGACAGTGTTAAGACAGGGCCAATGATGATTAAAATGTTTACTGCTGAATTCCCAAGTACAAAAAGTACGCAAGTTATAACAATTACAGATATATATACTACTCCGATATAACTACTTGGCACTTACAAGAAAATATAGCAACTTGAGAGTAGATTACTTTTACATAAACTTTCATTAAAACGGAGTCATAAAGCCGGCTTCCAACTATTCGCTGCAAAATAGAAATCCTCTAAAATACTTTTTTTGATAATTTGAGTGCGCAAGATATGTCAGTAATAGCGTAATCTATATAAAATTTTAAACTGATTATATATAAATATAAGAAATTACATCCCTACATACTAGCTACAAAAATTTTTAGGCACAACAGGATGAAAGGATATATATTGTATATTGCTTTTATATACAAAATACAAAGATACATATTCTTCACACGCAGTTGAGCAACTGATTCTACTCCGTAATTTCTTATTTTCACTTTCACTTAGCCAATACCATGGAGCACAGAGGAGACACTGAGAGAGCCGATAATAACGTCTCTGCTCCTTATATGCACCCGACAGCGCTGGCGTCTTATAGCAGTTCTTTCAGTGTCTGCTCATGTACTATATGACGCTATATATATATATAGAGTGTAAAGTTGAACGGTGCGGAGTTGACCTTATTGCATCAGTATGACCGTCAAGAGGAACAGCGGAAAGGCTCAATTATGTATAAGTAACGCAACGTAGCGTAACGGAACGTAAAAATTTATCGAAGATAGAACTCTACGTTGCGTTATGATTTCGGTAATTATTTACACTCACTGTTGACAGTTGGCAACGTTACGTTACGCTCCGTTACTTATGCATAATTGAGCCTGAAATGAGCCACAGTTGCCATACATTTCTTTAAAACGAAACGTTCATGTTTGGGCCAAGTTTTATGTTTGGAAGGTGATTTTTGGCTCATATTTTTTTCTCTTTATAAGAACCTAATTCTCTACTGCTCTCTTTTACTCCATCTTTAAGCTTTGCATACGCGTAAACAGCGTTGCGCGTGAAAAAAGTCACTGTATAAATTGGTTGCGTTTGGTCCTAATTGTAGCAACTCTGCAGAATAGCTTACTACCATTTCAGATTTGATTTCCAATTCCTATTCGCTCTCGCAGTTCCGTCTGTTTCATATTCTCATTGGCGTTGAATGCGTTCGGTCGCGTTTTTCGGTACAAAATTGTAATTTGTTTTTGTGTCGCCCACTTTTTTGCACTTGTGCCACTTAAATTAAGAAATTCTTGTCAAAATTCATAAAAAAGCTATCGAGGAAACAGTGTGTAGTATTTAAGGCAAAGTGGAAAAACTAATACTTGTTAAAAAGATCTACTTCAATTAACTATAACTTTTGAAACAAAGGTAGGAAATGAGAAGTAAAAAAAAGAGATGGCAAATTTTTGTGTCTTCAAGGCAAATCTTTGTGAGATTTAATGTTTTTTCGTTCTTTTGCATTTTGTTAAATATATTCTACTATTGGAGAGTAATGCGTGTAAAATGTATTGCAACATTTATTGCGAAATAACTTTAAATTTAATTTTGAAGAGAAAATACCAACAAAAAAAAGTTTATCCCCGGTCTCGCTCATTGCAGTAGCGTTATTGATTTTTTTGTTTTCGTTTTTCTTTTGGCATTCACATTCAGAGAGTGATGCCAATGCGGATGAAAAATGAAAATTTTGCAAGTAGCCAGGGGTGGATTACGTCAATGGTGCTAATTTGATTTCTTTTTCACTTCGTTTCTGCGGCTGTGTGTAATTTCATTTGAATTCAGGTTCTCTTAAATTAATGAAACAACTTTATAAACTGGTAGAAGAATCAAAAGTAGTTGAGCTGACATTCAAATTAAGGGGAGATTATGATTGGAAATTCAATATTTGAACCAAAGTAAGTTGAAAGTGAAGAGTAATAATTTTTGACTTTCGCCTTGGTGTTCGAGTTATGAGCAATTTTGTAAAAAAAACTCAGAATTTGCGGAAGATTTTAATAGTGAAAGTAAAATATTTGAACCGAAATAATTTAATACAATACTAGTTTGATAAAAATTTTAGGTAAATTTGGTTTGAATTGGGGAGGGCCGACTCTTTTCGAAAATTGAATTTTTGGCGCTTAAAAATATTCGATAAATGGTAAAAATAATTTAAAAAAGTCCATTGCGTTGGACTTCTTTTGATCGACTTTGCAGCGCGTTGTTAGAACTTTACGATATGTGAAGCCACAACGCAAAAGCTAAATTTTTTCAAACTACAATGTTACTTATGCTTCATGCATGCTTGTCAATATTTTGAAGCAAGTTTCATCTCGCTTTGTTACGTTTTTATAATTACGCGATTTTAAATTAAACAAAACATTTTCGCGTACAATTACTTTTTCTTCAAATGAAGGTTCCATTGTATTTTTAAATTGAACTTATTTTTGTGTTATAGTGCGGACACACGAGAGTGCATTTCAGGCAAATTTAACATTTCGTTGAAATGCTTCTGAAATGCAGAATTTCGCCATACAAAAAGTGTCAAATGGAAGAAGAAAGTAACTAGCAACCCTCAAACACAAGGTTGTTAAAAACAGGAAAATATGTTTTATTAATAAAAAATACTATAATTAGGAGAAATTCAATAGTATATAGCTCTCTATATTTACAGCATTATTTAAGGGAAAAATACAACGGACATTTAGGTTTTCAAATAATGCAATTCTTATTAAATATTAAGAAAGTATACCCAGCAACTGTTGATGGTACTCAATAGGAGAGATTGCAAATACAAGTAATAGATCCTGCAAGGGTTTAGTCTGAAAATTTTACCAGAGTCACCAAAGCAAAATGGTTTCGCGACGATAGAAGAAATAGATTCATCATCGTCTGATACAAATGATTACTGATTCTAAGGAAGGATTCAGTAATTAAACGAGGAATTGGTAGTAGCATAATACCATACCAAGGGGGGCTTGGAGTCTATAATTACTTCGGAAGTGACGAACCGCCGGTCCCCCACTTTGGTATGTTGCACACAACAAACGGCTTTTTTCAGGGCCACACTTAGCTACTATTCACATTGGTGGTCAAAATAAAATAAAAATACGCCTTCAATTCAATACATATTGATGTATATTTTCGGTATGTATAAGCATATCTCGAAAAAAGCCGAAAATCCCAAATTGTCAATCCTTATTTTCAACTTATTTCGGTCTAAATATAATATTTCCATCGTGAAATCTGCAGCAAATTCAGTAAAATTAAGGCAAAATTAAAAAATTAGCACTTCCTATTTTCAACTTATTTCGGCCCAAATACGCTATTTTCATTCAAATCTTGACACCACTGCTTAAGGAAATAAATTACCAAAGTTCAGAGATATTAAAATCAATAATCATGTCATTAAGTTTATCATGTAAGAGGGGGCTAATGTATATATTTTTTTTGTTGTTTTTGTGTTCGATTTTTTTTTTTAGTCCCAGCGAAATTTGATTAAAATTTACTTTAAATTGGGAAAGAAAACACACAACATTGAGTTTTTATTAGTCTCTACTTAATTATTATAATTTATATTTGTATCATCTATATTTATTAATTTTGTGAACGAATCAAATCAATACACAATCTCTTCCTTTTCAACCAAAACTCTACCTAAATATATATATTCGATTTTGTTTGTTATTCACGAAGAGGAAACTCAGACTTAAAATACAAGATCATGCTAAACAACGCTACAAATAACTCGCCGCATGTAAGTAGATCAGATCAGAAATGATTGGTTCATTTTCTTTTTGTTGTAAATGTAGTTAATTTTTTTGTTTGTTTATTTTATACTTGCTTTTTGTTATAATAATTTCAGCTAATATGTACATACTAATATTGGAATTGAATACGCATAGTTCTAGAATTTTTGGTTATTTGGTTTGCCTCATTGGCCAAATTACATTTTGTTTTTCGCTAAATATAAGCTATTTCATTGTTTTAAGGGTTACCAAGCTGTATGAAATAAAATTTTTTAGTGTGACAATCATTACTATCACTATCTGTATATTGCAGCCTAAATTACAATAGCGCGTCATGGCTGTGTGCAGCGCTGCTCTGGGTAGCCCCATTTCTAAATTTAGAGTAAGTGAACAGCTGATTTTGTTTTACTGCCACTGCCACGACGCGCTATTGTAATTCAGGCCTTATAACTGGCCATAACATTGTAGTGGTAAACTAGTGGCCTAATTATGCTAGCAATTCTTTGATTGCCCAATTAATGTTTCGGCTTAATTTTTCTGTGAAAATATACCAGCTCCAAAAATCAGCCGTAAAAATTTGCAACTTATAAAAATTCATGAGAGAAGTAGTCAACATAGGGACAATTTGAACAATATACAATCCTGCTTCCGCCAATTTTTCTATTGCGGTGTAATTGTCTGTGCATATCTCTCATTAACACGTGGTACGAACCCCGAAGGGGGTTTCTTTGCAAATCTCATTGCTTATTTTGCTAGCTAACTCGATCATGCATGCACTCGCGTAAACAGCCATCTTAAAAAGACTAGCTTTTAGAGTTCAGATTCGGGAGCAAAATGTACTTTAGTGCTTTACTGTATTTTGAAACTTTTAAAGTATTTCCCACACACCCAATTTATTCTATCTACGATTATTTTGCTCCAGTTTGCCATTGCTAATTTTTTGACTTCATTATTAAAAATGGTCAAATTAACATTATGAAGCTTACACCTCGGGCAAACTGGTACCTTAGCTCGAAAAAATAAGTTTTAATTTACTTTAAGTATTTTAAAATTCTGGTGGCAGCATTGAAATGCACAAAATATTTGCACTTTAAACAAATTCTTCAAAATGTAAACAAACTCCTCTACATTTCTACATTTCCAGATAACTTTTAGTTTTTTGTTATCAATATCTACAGTGAAGGACAAAAGTCTGTCTACACCACCGGACTTTCAGTTTCTCTAAACCTAAAAATCTAAAGAAAAAATTAGGTTTTCAGTTTTATAAAGGCTGATTACTTATTCATAAATAAGAAAAAAATACTTCAATAGCATAATAGTTCTATAAGAGCAAGCAGGTATTGACGCTCAAGGAGAACCTACTAAATATTGAAAGTGACATAAAATGTTATTGGTCATGCTAAATAGTTAGGCCTTAGATAGATTCGTACTGTAAGATGACTTGTCATTTTATTGAAATAATTTTTTTTTATGAATATCATCATCGTTTATAAAACAGCAGATCTTAAGATTCTTTAGTTGTGCAGAAACTGAAAATCCGGTGCGGTGCATGTAGCCTTTGGTCCTTCACTGTATGTACTAAACATTGTATATATTGTACAATATGAGTATATGTATCATTTATTTATTGTTATCATGTTGTTTACTTTTTTTACTATTCATTTATTGTTTATAGAATTTTCCCCTTCGTTTGTATTTATGTGTTCGCGCTTATTTTTACACTATTTTTTGTAATTTGTTTGTGTGTGTAGAAACATTCAAATTAAATTTGATTTAAAAATGAGAGTTTATTACTTTTTTTTGGAAGTCGTCATAAAACCGTATGTATTTCATTTGAATTTCTCTGTTACACATACATAAACTCACACGCCTCTACATTCATATGCAATTAGTCTTTGAAGAATATGTAGTTTAATTTAATATAAGTTGTTCATAAAATCATTTACTTACTTATTTATGTAATTTAACTCTTTCATACTCAATGTTGCATATATGCAACATTCACTTTTATGCGGCATAAATAAAATGTTTAACAGATATTACTATGAACGCTATTTGTATTCGGTTCTGTTAGGTATTCTTCACGTTGGCTAGTTGCCGAATATTTGAAATTTCTTGCTTAAGTAATTTTTTTTTTACTGTTTGGTCTTTGTCCAGCAAAAAACCTTAGTGCAAAAATTTATAGTAAAATTGTTTGCACTCTTTTTTCAAAAATAATGCATTAAATTATTACTAATCAGAATTTTTTTATCAGATATGTTTATAAAAGATAAGAGAATATGAAAATCAAAAAATTGGAGAAAAGGAGTTATCCAGTGGTTGTCTACAGCTTCATAGCTATGTTTTTTTTAACCTTTAATAAAGGACAAACAAATCAATGTAGAAGCAAGAAATTTGGTGTCATGATTGTGGAAGACCTAAGTAACCATAATTTCACAACAAAAGGTTTTTCTCAAGCCCCATTATAATTCCGGCGTCAAAGGGTTAATAAAAAAAATCCAATATATTTTCATTGTTAAATTAAACACGAATTAAAATATTGTAGCTAGCTAAAATGCATTAGAAATATTTGAGTGCAGAAACGAAACAAAAATTTGAGTGCAGAAATGAAACAAAAATTTGAGCGCAGAAACGAAAAAAAAATTTGCATTCAGCCAGCGTTCTCCTTATTTTTGTTTTGTTCTTGCACTCATACATTTTCACTAGCTACAATTTTATAATTCGTAGTTGCTTTCAGCTTGTCAACTGAAGTGCTGAAGAGAATCTTTTTTAAATTTTGGAAAATATGTGTTCGTATTCAGTTCGAACTTATTCTCATTTTATTTAACTTAAGTAAATCCAATGAATAATTTAATTTTTTTTTTAACCTTTACGATCTATGTCGTCCTTAAATCTGTCATCTTTTATACTTTATGGTAGTTCTCTTGTTCTTAAAAAAATAGTTACATTCGAAAGGAAAGTTATAAGTATTTTATTTTTTGACAAGAAAATATATCTTAGAATGGGGTCTGAAAACGCATGAAGAATTATAACAAGAATATATAGTCATGATCGCCAAATTATCGTAAGCTAGAATGTGAACTAAACATATTTTGCATTTTGGTTCAGTTCGATCTTTCTGAAACATGGGTCCGGCTAAAAATCGGGTTTACGCACCTTCGAATCGCTGGTTTGGTTCAAAACTCTTGCAGTGCAATATTTAATTCTATCCTTTGAAGGTTTCACTTATAAAGGAGGTATGCGTGATAATCGGTTGGTTTAATTTGCTTCAGAATTTTCTTAAATATAAATTTTTGAAAACTTGCATACATGGTTGTGTACTACTACTACTACTATTATGACACAACAGCCCCTGGAGGGCCAAGTCCGAACTTTTTCGCATACATTCATGTTGTGTGAGTTATATTTATACACAAATGGAAGCGACCTACAGTTTTATGCCGAATCCGAACGGCGAAGTGAAAAGCTTTTCATAGGCATTTTTTTACTCCTGGAGGTTTGCCATTGCCAGCCAAGAGGTGGTGCCGTGTAGAAAAATTTTTTTATTTTCTATTTTTGAGTTTTGAGTGTGCCGAAATATGAACACGGCACCTCTGCGTAGGAGTCCAACACACTAACTACTAGGCTACGGCGACCATGGTTATTATGTAGTATTCACAATTTTCATAACAGTTATTTTAAAGCTTACTAAATTTGGATAAGAACATATTCCTGGCTATAAGGAATGTTTGTACCAAGGTAGGTTTAGATTGTCCAGGTTATCGATTGCGTTCAAAGACAAAAATGCAGACGGACATAGCTACATTGACTATACTCCCAAACCTACGACATCAATCCATCAAGACCAATATAGTGTGTAGGGTATTAAAACCAATGCTGCAAAGTGTAACAATGTAAATAATTTTTTGGCCCAAGTAATATAAAACAACAATGGTTTAGTTCATGGTTCGGCTTGAGTCACGCAAATCGCATTTGGTTATCATCCCTGATCGTAAGCTAAAAAAAATTTGTTTGATTTTTTGTATTTTCATTTTGTACGACGCTAAAATGGGAAGTTAAAAGTTCTCAACTGATTTTCTCTAGAATGGCAAATAATATTTATGAGTAAGTTTGTTGAAAGATGTTGCTTGGCATCTAGTGATTTCGATCGGCCTCTGTACTTGGTTTAGGGTATTTGTAAGATCAGTTTTTATTTAGGTACTCGTCTTGGATATAGTGCGTTCACACTTTGCTTTGTTTCCTTCGTAGTATGGGGTTATGCCTCGTAACTGAAGGAAGAATCCGTGCAATTTTTTTTTTTTTATCTTGAACAAATGTTATTGAAATGAGCAATAAATTATGTTGAAGCCCTTAATTTGAACTACTTATGTAAATTTTTTCATGAAAAAGAAATTTAAAACAACGTTTTGGCAGTTAAAGTTCCAAAACGTGTTTTTTATGCGGTGATCCAAATAATTTCGAAAAGGTTCATTTGAAAAAATTAAAATAATTCTGTTAGTATATAGACGAAGTGTTAAGCAAAATTTTGATTGAAAAAAGGACCACCTTTTTGAAACATACAATTTTTTAAATTGTTAAATTACACTGTGTGGTAGTGAAAATATACTTTCCTCGAGGCGTATCTCCAATTGTAGGTATAGCCAGGCAGAAAAAACTGCAAACTCAGAATTTTGAATTGGCTCTCGAAATCTGGACTTAGGGCCGAAAAACCCATTTTTGATAGGTTAAAGCATATACTCGCCCGTAATTTTATTTTTATTTATCCAATGAGTAAGTTTTTATATGTCATTCAAAAGAGGATTACCGGAGTTTGGGGGCAAACTCTTTTCCTACTATGCAATGACTTATTGAGCTTTAGTTTCATATTCCTCATGTGCGTGCTAGTGCGCACTTGTCATCAGCGTAGGCAGGTGCGCCAGTACTTTGCAGTTCGGCCCATATACAATCACGGCTGTTGGAGCCGAAAACTTTTTTGTAATCTGTAATTCGCGAGCTTGCTCGATTATAGTTATCAAATTTCTTTAAAGAGACGCAGATATTGTGCGAAAAAGCTCTGCTGTATGTTGTCAAAATCAGTTTCCTTAACATCCTTTGAGCATTTTTCCACATCACAGTTTCATACTTGATAATAAAATAACTGAAGAATATAAATTTGTTCTTACTTAAATAGTTAGGGGTTGACTTAGGCTTTCGTACATCAATATATTATCCATAAATTAAAATTAAATCTCTTTATTGTGATTAATTTTCCTGCGTAGAAATTTTATTCATAGCAAATATTAATAGAAATAGTTACTTGGCTGCTCTTAAAATATTTTGGCAAATAAAAATAATATTCGCACATTTTGAATTGCGTAATAAATGCAAACATAACACATAAACACTCACATGTTAGTTACATATATATATTTACTCTTGGGCACTCGTCATAGTATATAGGTGCATATGTGGTATATATGTATGTATGTATTTGTGTTGTGTACAAATTAAGTTATCAATTAAATTTTCTGACATAAAATGCCAATTTGTAATTCAGAGCAAACAAATAGCAAGATAAATGTCATTTCAATTTTACCTTTACACTTAATCAATTATCTGCCAGTCTCACTCACTGTCTGTCTCATTGTCTATGCAACTGACTGTTTGACTGGCTGTCTGTCTGTTTGTCTGTCGAACTGTGCGCAGTATAGCATTGAATGTTTCTTCTCTTCTTTTTTCTTGCTATACTTTTCTCACACTTTTTATACCAATTTGCTACACATAGTTACATTGATTTCTTAGTGTATTAACTGTAGTGATAGTGGCAATAGGATTAAGAGGATTAGAAGCAAGAGGTCTAAGTGTCAGGTAAAGATGCAGGACAAACAACATATTGAGTTCATTTCAAAAATTAAAAAAACTAGATGAAAAACAGCCAGCAACTACAAGTAGAAACGTCAACTAGCAGTAGTCAATTTAATTGAATAGAATTTCTAATTTTGTATCACTTCAATTAATTTACAATCACAATAATCAACACATAATTAAAGATAAACAAACCAAACCACACAGATATATGTACATAGTTATTCACACACATGCACAAATTTATATTTTGTACTTTTTCTGCCTTAGTTACACATAAAAACATACGAAAAGGTTTCACAAAATTTTGCGCTTCTTTTGTACTAAAAATAATTATGTGTAAAATTCAAAAGCGCTACAAAAAACATAAAATAAAATACAAAATAAATCTAAAATTAAAAGCACACAAAAATTTTATGTAGCAACAAAAACAAAAACAATTGTAAATACATTTAAGCATCAACAGCCGCAACTCGTGTCGTCTTTAAGTAGAAAAAATATTCCTTATTTTATTTTCTTTACGTACGTTGAAATGTTGAATTGATTGAAATTTTGTACAATTTATTCAATATACAGTAATCCCCGATTAAATGTATCGACATAAATGAATAATTTTTTATTCAATTATTTGGATAATAAAATTAAACAGGATGGGATTACTGTAATTCTTTTCTACCTCTACTTTTGATATTTCATTTTCCTAATAAGAAATACTAAGTGAGTGAATAAATAGTGTGTAAAAATATCCACACGCAGGCATTCATACACACACGCACTCACAAAAAGGTATTTTGAATGCATTTTGAAAATAAAATTGCATGGTTTCATTAAACGCTGAACATATTTCATTTTTCATGCACTTGCTAAAGTGCATAAAACATTCTTGCATTTTAGTTTTTTTTTTTTCAAATTTCGCTTGAATGAGTAATATAAAAAAAAAATATTATCATTTATAGGTAGCTATAAAAACTTTAAATGCTTGCATGCCTCTTCTGCGATGAAATCACAATGTTAAGTATTTGATCCTTCTTGAATGAGTATTATTTCTTCAAAGTCCTTTCGAGTGTATCTGAAAAACTTCGATTATTTATTTATTTTAATTTTCATCAATTCGAGCACATGTTCTTATAGACTAAAAGATATCACGAGTTTTTTTTTTTAAATGCTAACTTAATAACCAGGAAATTGCAAAGCCATAATAGACACATTTTTAAAATTACATTTATTCGAATGATTACAAAAATCTAAAAATCAACAGCTTCATTTGCTTCCCTTAAACTACGCGTAAGCAGCTCATTCCAAACAGTAGCTTACTCTATGATAAAGTTCATAAAAAAAACTTCGAGATTTCAAGTTACGAATAGGACAGTAAAAACCTATCAATCGAACTAAAGCTAAATAATTAATATGGTTGTTTATGGTGTCCCTTACACACATAATAGCAAAATATTTATGTCAAACTTCAAGGAATCGTAAGCTTAACAAAAACTGAAAGTGTCATGTGACACACTGTAGAAGTGAAACTATGAAGAGTACAGGTATTATTTTCTTTTTGATATTTTTGATATTAAGGATGAAGTCTGGCGTTCGAATTTCAAAAACTCGATTTTTTTTATATCATGTATTTTAAAAGTACAATATATTAGAGTAAAGAGTGAAAACATTAACGAAGTTATAGTACATAGTCGAGATCGCCTGTTGGTTAATTTTTATGTGTTGTTAAAACTTTAAAAGCGTTTTTCTCGAAACAATGTATTTTTTTGATCGGTCCAGGGGTTTGAAGAAATTCTATAAAGCCGATTGGGCTAAAATAACCTTAAAAATTAGGCCGGAACACCAGACTACATCCTTAAAGACAGGAGTGGATAAATTTAGATTAGCAGAAAATTTACTTTGAAATATTTCAAATGAACCCTCTAGCAGGCAGGACCGCCAAAAAGCGGACAATCGCTTGATACAATTTAAAAACGTTAAAACATTTTTCATGTTTTTTTGATTCTATCGTCAGTTTAAGTTCAGATTTCGAGTAATTTATGAAAAAAATTTATTTTGGGTGATAATTTGAATTATTAATAAAAAATATTTATAGTTGTTTGTTGGAGTTAAAAAAGCATTAAGGTGTAGGGAATTGATTATATTTTACATTTATGCAATTTGAATATGTACATAATAGTTTTTAACTTTTTCATTTATCGGGACTACAAGCTTTTTGATGGACCACCTATTTTTTCACCCCGAACAAAAACAATGACTCTTTTCGACTTCATTTCCGAGTTTTATACATTAAAATCAACCAATATTTATATTTTTTAATGCTGCAAAAAATTGGCCTGCTAGGGAAATATTCAGAATTTCAGAAGCAGAGACGTTGGCATTCTCGATGTTATCTCAAATTAGTGAGTGATAGACTTCAGAGGGATTTAATTTTGTTGTTAGTCGAGTTGTTTTTGCAATTTGTTATCTCTAAATGTTTGCGAGTGCCTAAATTTATAATTAAACAAATTTTTGACACCAGTGAATTTTCAATATGTATTAAGCATACAAGACTAACCAGGATCAAGAAAAAAAAAACGATCTGGGGATTATTTTTGGCCCCAAAATGTTTTTGTAAGTATGTTGACTACATTATAGTTAAATCTAGTTCTATGCAAGGATTAATTTTATGGAGCTCTAAAGATTTTTTCTCTCTCTCTCTCAAAACTTGATACTTTTCGTTTGTTAGGTCTATAATAGAATATTGCAGCATTATCTGGGAAACTTTCTATTCAGTTCACTCATTAAAAGTAGAAAATTAATGAGATGTGCCATTCACAGATTGCATGGAATACAGATTGACCATCTTATATATAAATTTTACCCATCATCACACAGTTAGCGATGGATTTGATACTACAATAGAGTTTCAAATAATAAAAAAAGAAGCGGGCCGACACCACAAGTGACCAATTATATCAGTTTTAATGTTAAGTTCAGACAAATATAATTTCAACTACTAGCCGTTTAAACAATAAATTAAAGGGATACAAAATGAAAACCCCTCTCCCCTTAGGAAATCTCTGGGTCCGCTATTGATTTCAACAATTTCAACATACTAGAGTGAAATCTCATAGTTCTAATTTTCACAAACGATGATCAACTCTATCAAGTGAAATCCATGTAAATCACATCACACTAATAGTCAGTTTTCAATATTATTTAACACAAAAATAGAAAAAATTGTTAGATTCGTAGATGTATATGTCATGTTAAGATACAGAGTTTGGGTAAACTAGTTTCTCTAGTTGAAATCTTACAAATTGGACGATAATTAGAAACTTAAGCTTTGCAGCCGGCAAATCGCATAATGTTTGGAATATCAAAGACTTCCTTTTATTTCTTATAAAATGGCAGAAACGTTTACTGTAATCTCTTAACTCAGCTTCGACCCTGAGAATGAATTTTTTGGATAATAGTTTATTATTAAACGATTATAAAATCTCTTTTATAATAACAATTGACATTGTAGCATTATGTCTTTCGAATGTTTGTAAGATTTGTATGCTTAATTTTTCTTATTATTAATAAATGGGGTTTGAAACACTTTTGACTTATATGGACTGCCATGAAGTCTCGTTTGGCAAAACCTTGTTTTTTATTTTGTATTGACAATTTTCGTTTGTCATTATCTATTGAATATTTAGTTCATAACCCTGCCAATACAGTAACAACATTTTTGGCTTTCACTAACACAATTTCAAAATTTTATAGGTCTATTTTTAGAAATAATGATAAACAAAGACAACCTAATTGAGTATTTCAAATTTGTATATCTTACTCTCTCTTGCATAGTTAACTCCTTAAATAAATTGTCCCAACTTTTGCTTAGTTTTTTATGCGTGGTGGGATATGTTTTATGTACCTATACCACAAAATGTATTTTTTTAGTGCCTTTACTCCGACAAAAGTGCTCCAAATTCTATGACAAAAAAATGGAGCCTACCCGGCGTAAAATTCGTAGAAGTTAAAGTAATATTAAACGTAACTATCGATTTTTATTCAAACAACTACAGAAAGTAGTACTGAAACTTCTTCGAATTTTACGGGGGGTAGATTCCATTTTTTTGCCATACTTTCTTCGGCAAAGTTGATCAGAATCGAATATAGAATTTTTCTGTGAACGTACATTTCAAAAAAAAAAAAATAAAATAAAAAAATCGGTACGCCCTAATATACATTACATGGATTGTTTTTTTTTTTATTTTAATTATTTTAATTAAAAAAAAAATTAAAATGATTTGAATTTTGTTTTTAACATATCTGTGGTCACAAGCAATAACAACTTAACTCGAGTTTTGTCGAATTAGAGTTATCATAATTTGAATCTTCATATCCGTTTTCATCTTGTGTCAGAATTTTATGACTATCGGTTCAGTGGTTTACGTGATATTAGGGCGGAAAAATAGCACAACTCAACCTGATTACTCTTAGCACTTGAACCTTTGAAGTGCACTTGTACTGTTAAGTCTTGTGACCACAGATATATACATATATATTAAAAAGTTTCGAGTTCGGCTTTGGCCGAATATATGAAAAATGTCCGAAATTTGGTTTCGGTCGGACGCTAGTTTTAACCCATTTCGAAAAGTTGAAATTACTTATAGTCATATAGTTTAAAATTTTACTTACAGTTTCTCATTCAGTTGTCAATGCTATAAACCAAAAAAAACTCTGTGCAACTGGAGTTCTTATTTTCTTTAAAATCGTATGTCTCAAAGAGTTAAAAAACAATAATTAGTGCTCGAAACATTGAAAGAGTAAAACAAACAAAATTCAATGGAAACAAATTTGGTTATGTGGCACAGATGGTAAGCTTGTTGTTCGACAGTCATTACGCGAATGTTTTTAGGACAGAGGTTCGAGCCTTGGATAAAACAATTCAAGAAAAAATAATTTAAAACGATAATAAATAAAAAAATAAATTGAAAAAACAAAAAAAAAAAATAATTCAAAAATAAAAAAGTTTTTGTTTTGATTTTGAAATTTGTTGAAAAAAAAAAAAATGTAAAAAGATATTTGTGAGATTTGAACTTTAGCCACAAGTGGCTGCGTGCTTGCTTGCGCACTAGACAACTAGGCTATAGCGTGTAGAATTTTGACAGCTACTATTTTGTAGTTTTGTTTTTCAAATCAACAGCAATTGTCTGTTAATATAACAGAGTTCATTTTTGGAAGGGATTTAGCAGCAAAATCTGTTGGTTTAATATCCTTTCCGTTTGATATAACAGCATTTTTCCCCTCAGTGTAGGTATGAAAATACTCACATGATTTTAAACGGAAAACGTGGGACGCATATGGATAGAGATAAAATTGCTAGTGAATTAGGTGAACTATTCATCCATCAATTTCCTATAGCATGCGACCCACGTTTTTTGTTTTAAATCATGTAAGTATCTTCATACCTACTAAATCTTAGAATTACAAATTTTCAGCACAATCTGTATGGGGTTAGAAATCTGTATGAGGTTATAAATCTCTATGAGACTAAGAGAAATTATTTTATACTTTTTAGTCCGTTTTAAAAACGTAGTATATTAAAATTTTTTTTTTATTTAAATTATTATTTTCTGCTTTTTAGTCTTGTGTGTAAAGCAATGATTTTTACAACGATGAATGCAATGCTTTGCATCCTCTGCTTTGCATCCTCTTCTATGTCATCTGTTAGTTAAAGCCGTACTTCATATATATACACCTACTATGTAATTAGAATGGCTGTCAAACTATAAATATTTTAAATAGAGTAATGTAGTGCCTGTCAAACTTTCATATCAGCCTGAAAGTATGCTGTACTATAATTATTGTTTATATAAATAAATAAACCCTAATATCTTATTTTTTAGGCATTTCATATTGCATTGTTATCCAGTTCTGAACAATGTTTAAAGTTTCAAGTCTCTAGCTTAGCGACAAGTTAGTTTAAAATCGATTGCAAAATTCCTACCGAACAGACACCATTGAAAGCGAGTTGATATAAACGTAGTAAAAACCAGCACTTTAACATTTTATACATAGTCTTTAGAAGCCGGTCATTTTGGAATGTAAACATTTGAACAAGGTGCAACAGAAACAAAAATAAGAAACTTTAGTGCTAAGCTAAGATAAGCTTAGATCCACCACTAACAAACCTTTGTTTTTTTTTTTTTTTGATTAACCATTACATGAAACACATGTCACCTTATCTACACAAATGCATCTCCACATGTCAACTACTACTGCAATGTTCGTACTACACACATACACACACACACGAGTAGTTACTGCATTATTTACAAAATTACATTTTGTAACCTAAATTGTAAAATTGCTACCTTGTTAAGAGTTTGTAGAGTAAATTTTTGCTAGTTTTTTTTTTTGTTTGCTTAGGGGCAAAATGCCACAAAATCACATTTAATGCCTGGCGGCAACAGAGACAAAGTACATACAACACAACAAAAAAAAACATATTTGAATGTATGCAAATTGTTATAGTATAGTATAAGCTGCAGAAGAAATGTGAAGTTTCCCCCTTCCTCGAAAAGCTAAGAAAAAAAAAAACAAAAAAATCCAATTGTATGCAATAAAAGCACTTTAAAGTTTTTGTTGTGGTAGAAATGTGCTCTATTCTCTTGGCGCTTGGTGCCTGTATGGCTGCCCGTGCTGGTTTGCCGGGCTTTGCGCTTTTATCAACTCTACTCTCGATAAATATTAGTACGCCTAGTATTAAAAATTTGCTTTCTCCATTGCATATATTCATATTATAACCGATTCATAGTAATGAGAACGAGAACGAGTGGCTACTTGAGATATTCACATTGTTTGTAACATGCTGCTTTTACTTCACACCATGCTGACTATTTAACTTAAAGAGAGGTGTTAGGGAGCACTAGTGGACCCAAAGGGGGCTCTCCTCCTAATGATTGTTTTCATTGTAACTTGATTTTTATGGAGGAATTAAAACTATATTTTTTACTAAAGACTGAAGGCGTGCTCTGAGAATCGTGATTCATGTGCCAAAAAACACCGGTTTATATATAAAATTAAATTAAACCCCCACTCTTGATCCGCCAGTGTGTGGGAGTAATATAAACGTTCTGCGCACCACCGGCACCTTACATTAATGTAGGTAGGTAGCCTCGTTCACTTCTTTCTGTGCTGTGTGTGTATGTCTGTCTAAATCTAATAATCCAGCCCCAAATTATTGATTTAGGCATTTTGCCAAAAGCATTTTGAAAAAACTTGCTTACAATATAAAAGTGCATTTCATATAAAGGAGGAATGCGGAATGCGGAATGTAAAAACACCAACCAAAATGATTGTACATCTAAAAAAGTGCAACTAACTAACACAAAAAATAAATAGGACTACTTTAATTTCTCTGAAGACAATTTAGTCACTTTTGTGTAAAGTTTTGTTTTTTGAAAAATGTAGAATACCTTATAAAAATGCAAAATTGCTTAGGTATGAGCGTTGAATTTTTACTCACAGGATATTCCTTGGAAAGTTTCCTGTTTCATACATTTTTCATTTGCCAATTTGCTGCTGAATTGTACTGAAATTCTGGTTGTAGCTTCAAGTGTCAAGTCTCCACTTGCAAGTAGAAATGTAATTATAAGGAAAGAGTTTGAAGGATGAGAGTGAATGTCAAAGTTTTTAATATTATTCTTTTTTCTGTCGTTTTAGCTAATCTCATTATGAAAAAGTTGAAACACACTCTTAATCAATTGTTATTTACATGAGCGTTTAAATCATTTTAGTTCACTTATATTCACTATATTATAAAGATTAATGAGGCGATGCAGGATAAGCGGGCAAAATGGTGCATCGGATGCATATGTAGGTAGCATGTTATACTGTGATCGTCATATCGTAGTGGTTAGTGTACTAGAGTGTCCGGGTTCGATCCTCGGCACGATCAGAAATCAAATAATTTTCACTAGCTCTTGGCTGGCAATCGCAAAGTTTTACTATATCGTACAGTATTAGCATCGCTCGGGTAAACTTTTAGAGGTGGTAAGTGAAATTATTATTACGAATCTTTATTGTACTCAGTAGTTTTGTTTGCCAAATCATAACGTCACAGTGTCTCATTCAGCGCTCTGCTGTTTTCTTTTAACTACATATTGGTTACAAATACAATTGTCTCTCAGTGGTTGTGTGTCTCTCATTCTTCATACAAGCATCTGTGAAAACCCCAAATGTGTTTTTTTTGTGGTGTTCTCTACGACAAAACTACGACATCTCGAGTGGCTCGTGCCTGGTGAGTTTCAGTAATTGCATAACCCCCAATTTTTCGTTGCCATAATTTGAAACATTCATAGAATAATATCAGTTCGTTGAAACTTCATTTCAATAAGCATTGATGTGCGTTTCCCTGATAAACAAATAAACAAACATTTATTCACATTTATTTAGTTAGTAATATTATTGCAACCACAAACCACAACAAAGAGAAATTCCATTAATTTAATATTAATTTTGTAAAATGTATTTGTTTAACATTTTACATATATACGGGCACACACATATAACTATATATATATATATTTACACAATATATGTACATATATTTAGGTACTATATTTCTAGATGTCAATTGCAGCTTATCTTTTGAACGTCATCGATAAATTTTTTCATTTGGTTTTCGAGTTTATTGCCTGTACGGAGGGGCCAACAAAAGTTCGCGAAGTTGACTGGAGAAAAACACAAAAAAAATGTGCTTCATATCTTTAATTTTCATACCTTTTTATCTTCTCTGCATAATTCCCATTATTTTCGATACATTTCTTAAGTGCACTTCCAACAATATTTCCATAAATTTTTATTAAAAAATATTGAATAGTTTTAAAGATATGAGCGTTGCCGTGGAGCCCGAAGAAAATTTCCCCCTCCATGAAAAAAAAATGTTTAGTTTTTATAATCTATATGAGTATAATTCTCGTCGAACGTATCGTTTTTTTTTTTTATTCTCCACAAAATGGCGACTGATTGAAAACTTTTTCATTAAAAAATTGTAAAAATCGGCTACGCTCAACGATAGCCACAAAACTAACAAATAAAAATTTAAAATCGGGTTATCGACGTGACGAGTTCGAAAAAAGTCGTTTCGCTTAAAATTTTCAGTCCATTAAGTTTTCAGTCTACTTACATTAACAAAATGGCTGTAACTCAGACAATTTTTGGGATTTCGACTTGAATTATATTTTTGTATATATAAACTTTAATTTAAGACAGTGGCCTTACCCCTTAAGTCAGTAAATCTAGATCTACTTTTCATAATATTCTTCAAAATTGTTTCTTTATCGATTGGATTTGTACCTTTGGAGTTCCATACCATATACTTCTGTTAGGTTTCCAGGTGGTACTTATAGAACCAAGCTTCGTAACCTTTTACAATATCATTAACGGTGCTAAACCTTCCGTATTGGGCAAACGAACACTTGTCCCTTCTTAACCGACTTTTAGAATTCATGGAACCCACCGAGCAGTTACCTTCGTGTAGCCATGATATTTAAACTTAGTTTATCAGCTACCATTTTTGGGTCAACCAATCTTAGATCTTTTTCAATTTGAGTTTTCACCATTGCCACATTTACATTCGTTGGTCGAAAATTTCGGCTTGCCTTCGAGAAGGTCGACCTCCACTGAAAATTATCGGATATGCCATCCTTGAAAGCATTTGGAACCTGTAACAAGGGATGACGCATCCGCTGAAAATTTGTACCAGATTGACATACGTAGAGCAAGATATTTAAATCAAATTTCTGTGTGTTTCCGACCTTTCATTATTATTTTTTTTTCGTCTCCATTTTTACCGATCTTTTTGAACTTTTAAATAAAAATGTCGTAATATTATTAAAAATCGTCTATCGACCTGAAATTTTTCAAAAACTAATAGAATTACCACAGTTTTGGCGAACTTTTGTTAGTCCTCTCGTAAGTTATAGTGTGAAATGAAACTCAATTTGAACTTGAAACAAAGCAGAGGCACATGCAGAGCGCTGCTGCCCTTCTGTATCTAGTCCAATAACCACAATCAGTTTACTGAACATACGTAACAGACACAGATAACACAAAATAAAATAAAAAATTAAAAAAAAAAAACGAAAATGCAATTAGGTTAATATACACATCGCAACTTAATGACAAAAAGGGCACAACTCAAAATTGAAAATTTTTCAGCATGCATGTAAAAATATATTTTATATATAATATAATAAATTGGTTGTGCTACTAGAGTGCGATATGATTTGCTGTTAGAGTGCGATATGTTGGCACAAAATACATTTTAAACACATTTTAAATTGTAAATATTCGTAATGGAAATAATATCGACATATGAAACAATTATGCGTATCTATGCTGATTCTGGTGAAAATACCATGGAAAATATAATTGTTATATTATAAGCAATTGAGATTAAAAGCGAGAACGCTTAAAATTCATATTTATCTAAAACGTACAAAATTCGCTTAAACAGCCCTCAATTATTGCTTAAAATTTCTGATTGAGAATGTATACAGTGCATTGAGTTTATTAGTTATTGACTGCTTGAAAATGAATTTACTTTTACTTTTGGTTTGCGCTTGTTTCACATACACTCATGTTCTCAAATGAGAGTACCTTAAACAGATTTACATTGTCTTGCCAACATTATCACTACTTGACATCAAAATGCCACACTATTCTACCACGTACATGCAGGCACAAGTAAAATGTTTTTCCACCCCGTTGTATTGCTGTTGCAGTCGAGCATGTGTGACGTAAATGCATTGAAACACGGCGCCGCACATACGACACATTGCAGGTTGTCAGCTAAAAACGAACATGCTCGTATTTACTAGTGGAATATGTGTATATAGGGTGGTCCATTTAAGTTGAGAGAGCTAAGTATCTGAATGTCGTCATTTTTGCTTTAAATGCCCCTAAAAGCTTCTGCCTGTGACTGAGCTATTATGGCCATATTGTTATCCCTATTAGACTAAAAATATATTGTTTTTGATATATTCGGCTGCTTTAAATTAAATAGATCACCCAGTATAACCGTATGTTTTGTGGTTTCTGTTATCTCACGAGATGAATCTTATACAAGTTTTTAAATTTTTTAGTACAAGAGCAAATTACGAGCAAGATACTTACATATTCTTTAGTCACGTATATGACTATACTTTCCGATTCTGAAAGTTATTTTTAGAGAGTAAATAACAACAGAACAACTCCCAAAGAATATTTTATTTGAAAAGCTAAAAAACATTACTCAATTATTACTGAATGAATCCATTTTTCATTATCTGAGAGTGCATTTTTATTAAATCTGGACAGAAATTTTGAAAATTTATTCTATGATTTTCAAAGCGTGCCATCACTGGTTTAGTTTTTTATTTTTTTTGTTTAAGTGTGGCATCATTTGGTTTTTCAGTCATTTTTCTTTATCTTTAGAAAATTCATTGTCGTCATCGTCAACAAGAGCAACAGCAGCAGTAACTGAGCAATTTATATCATTGTTCATAATAATCATAAAATCATCACGCAACACGCAATTGAAAAAGTGTTTTATATTCATTCATTATTCGCTCATTCATTCATTTGTTGTTGCAACATTTTTGTCATTGTTACAAATATTTTCTTTTGGTATTTTCTTCACAATCGGTTGTGCTAAAGAATTTTGTGCCCATTTCTTTTCTTTTTGTAATATTTTCATTAGTAGTTGGGGGGTTTTAGTTTCTAATGATTTCTCGTCATTTCCATTTATTTTGCTCATTTATTTCAATGTAAAGTAGTTACTAAGGGTTTTTGTTTCGCTACACACAATTATTAAAGTATGCTGGCATTGGCTTCAAGCTTGTTATATATAGGAAAATGTTTAAAAAAATGATCGCTGGTGAAATGCAGAACCTTTCCCCATTTGTGACATAGTTGTTTCACAATATAACTCAAATACTTCTTGAATTATTTGAAATGGAATTTAATATAAATTATGTTTATTTCTTGTATTGAACATGATCTAATACTTTGTAAATTTTTCCAACTTTTCTATCGAAATTATAATGAATTTGGGGCATGGCACCAGTCATAGTAAGAAAAAGCTTGCGTGAGTCGGTGCAAAAACAATAAACAAAATAATTTCTAGTCCGCAGCGCGTGCCGATAATTATAGCAATGATGCTTCTTAATATTTTTTCTTTTTACCGGTAGGCACGAATATATATTTCTTGCAGCTGCTATTGTCTGCTGTCACATTAGTTACGCTTCATTTACATTTGTAAATTATTCGCATCGCATCAGTTCAATTGTTTTGCTAGTTTAGTAGTGCCAATTTAATACGCATTATAGTACAAGTTTTGTGCGATTTAGTGTGAAACTAAACTACTTGGTGAATTAATTGGCTTGTCTCTTTAGTTTTTGACGGTTTGTCAGTGCGCTCAAACAGATTAAGTGCAACTTGAAAATAAAAACAAAAGATACTTTTTCAATTTTTCAATTTACATTCACAGTTGGAATTTTCACTTTAACCACTTTCATATTTACACACTCACGCACAGATATCTGCTCATCCAATTTTTTTTATCCTTCAAAAAGTGTCACAATATTTAAATTTATACCCAGCCAACTCGACATTCGCACTTTTCGTACATTCATATTCTTTTTTTCCTCTACCTTTTGTACTTTTGTTTGTTAGTTTTGTTTTCTGCGCATAAATTTTCACACTTTTTTTGCCATTCTGTCGTTATTATTTTAGTTTTGTTTTTGTTGTGCAGTGTTAAATCTTTCACCAACAACATTCTCCATTTTCTCTGCAACCACATTTATCGATTTAGAGTTGTGCAGCGCATGAAAAAATAAAATGTATCTGTGCAATGCAGTAGTACTTTCTCTATTTTTTCGTTTTTGCTGCTGCTCTATTCCTCTGCTGTCCTCTTCTTCTTTACTTGTGATGTTCTGTGGCAAAGCCATTAAAGCCATAAACTTTAAAATGCACATAATACACAAACCGAAAGTAGTTGCAGTAGCGGCAGCAGTTGCCGGCAGCACAAAATGAAAGAGGTAACTTTCATCTTGAAAAGTGGCACTAAGAACGCAAATAAAGAGTATAATTTAGTTAATCTACAATAACTTATTTATACTCTACAGGATACATGCATTTATATCACATATATATGCGAAACAGCGATATTTAGATAAATTTATTTATTCAAGATCAGTTAAAGTTCGCTTGATTCAGTGCCTGACTGGAAGATCTGAAATTTGCAAATGATGCCAGGGTTTTGCTGCAAGACTATCATAATCCAGCAAAACAAATTTTCGAGAAAATCGCATTTAAAGTTTTCAATCAACTACTACTCAGTAGAACGCAATAACGATTCCGTTATGATTTTTTTTAAACAAGAAAAAGTATTATATGGCAGTTTTACTGCAAACGACTGACATGTTTGCCAAGCTAATAAGCTTTCACCATTTAGTGTAGCGAAGTGCACAGAGAGAAAGAGAGAGAGGGAGCCAGTAAGAGTAAAAGAGGCATTTAAACGCAATTGTGGCTTAGTGCTACTTCAATCTTCGCAGGACAGCAAAAAATAAAGTCGGTGAAATAGGGGCAGAAGGACAGATGCTGTGTAAATAATTGCTCTTATAATGATTCTGTGATTCTGTGCAGTGTGGTTATTTTTTTTTTTTCATTTTAATATAATAGCCTAGAGAGCTTAAAGATCTTAAAGCAAAAATTTATATTAAAAATATAATAGAAAGAATTTTCATAATTGACGTTACTGCAAGTTATCGTTTTCTTTTACACAAATAAAGTTTTCTTTTACTAATTGCAGTCAGCATGTAAAAATTTTCACTGGGTACAATTTTACCGAATTGATGCAGCATTAAGAAAATGCAATAATAATACAATTGTAATTGTGTGTGGTGCCTGTGTACGCCATAAAATTCAGGTATTCCCAATTGAATTTGATTGAATGTACATATGTATGTATGTATGGCTATGTATTTGTTTTGCAGCAGCAGTAGTGAGAAGAAAAATTCTCTTTTTTTTTACAACATTTTATAAAAATCAAGGTTACACTTAATCCAACGAAATAATAAGGATTTGGCAATAAAAAGGTTTCACTTAAAATACACATTGAGTATATATAGCGAAAACAAAAACAAAAAAACCAAGGTTTAAATAAATATTGTTGCCTCTGGGGCGTATGAGTAACATTAAATACAAATGCTTCAAATGGATGCACAAAAGAAAAGGTGGCAAGCAATCGCAAACAAGCTTGTCGCCTTTTCCCTTCACGTGCCTTTTTCTAATTTCATAATTAATTAATTGGCATACAAAATTAAGTATGTTGTTGTTGCTGATGTTGCAGTAGCAGCATTTTGTTAATTGGCAGCAACATACGCATTTTCAGCATGAATAATCTTGTTGAAAAACCTGAAAATAAACAAAAACCAAAGCGAAATATTAAGAGCACAAATTAAAATTTTATGCAGCAATTGTTTATTTTATGGTATGTGCTACTGGTGCTGCCTGCTTCTTATTTTATTCTTTCTGAGTACAATTTTTATACTTTCTATTTTTGACAAAAGATTTTTAAACAATTGTCACAAATTGCATTTTAATGAGGTACCAAAAGCTCGAAACACTTGCTACAAAAATGTTCTATCATTTTGCTTGCTTGTTTTCCTTTCCTTTTGAACCTTAGCCTCTTTGAGTCATCTTTATAATATACAAGTATATATCTGTTATAAACTAGAAGCTAAAAATAATAAATAGGAATATCTTATTTCTTTCCCTTTGTTTACTGAAAAGTAGGTTGTGGTTCGATGATGCTACACAAAAAAAAAACAAAAAAAAAAAAATGATAAATTCTAGTTAATTAAATTTACGAATTTTAAGTTCGTAAATAAATAGAAATATATTGATTGCCCTCAGTATGGATTGAGTTGGCTAAAAATTAAGAAAAATACTTAAACAATAGTTTATGTTGTGTTATTTGATATGTATTCTTAGGATTTTTAGCACTCATCCGTTCCTCATTTCCGTAACTTAAAGAGTCTCTGTTGTGTCAATTTGACACTGTATGAAGTTTGGTTTGAAAAACGATTGAAATAATTAGATATGTGCTATAGAACAAAAAAAGCCATATCCACATCATATATTTGTTTGTTGTTATTTTTGGACCCGCTAGGTGGCGCTGAGGTCGAGATATTTCGAAAAATTGTTTATGAAATCAATGTTGAAACTTGAACTTTTGTCCGACTCAGCTTTGTTTTTCTTTTGCCAATTGGAGTATGCTAAACATGATGGCGTAGATTGTAGATTTTTATTTTGTTTGAAAATCCACAAACAATTTTTTTATGGATGTTTCTTTTTTAACCCATTATAAAATCCCATTATATTAACCCAAAATTAGACGATGTAGAGAAAAACTGAAAACGCCATCATGTTCAGCATACTCGAAATATATAAGATCAACTTTCAATACTCTTGAGCTTTTCTTTTTGGTCAATTCCATTGTGCAGTGTTTTTATACAAATATGTTTTTTATATATGTTTTTATATAAGAAATTAGACGTTATAGCTTTTTTGGCCGTTGTACAGTGTAATTATTTCAATTAACATTTACTTTATTTCTAAATAACTCCTTAATTATTTAAAATAAATTATTATTTCAATTGATTGAATTATTATTATTAAATTAATTTAATTTTTTTAAAAAAATTTTTGAAATTGCTATTTGAAATAAGAAATTAATTTAATTTGCCTAGTCCTGCCATCACCTCAGCTTGAAAGACACTCGGGTGATCAGGAAGACGAAAGGATAAGCTTCATCGAGTTTGGAATCGCTGGCATAGATATGCATCGACTTTAATAATTTCCTCCTCACTCGTAGGAATGGAAGTGATTCAGTGATAGTCGCAGAATGGTATGGATGTGTTGTCAATGCTTCTGGATAAAGAGGTGATTTCCAAGAGAATTTTTGATTTTCACGCGAAAGGTCCACACTGAGTTGCCCGCAATCTGTTTCTCAAAAAGGTCTAAAAATTATGGTAGTCAATTAGAGAATGGTATTTTTCTTGTGGATATCTTTGTGAAGAGCTGTCTACCAAACCACTGTACGATTTCGTTAATTTGCAACCGATTAAATATGACTACGACTTTTTAATGTCCGAAATATCAATGGTTTATTAATAAATATATTTTATTAGGTTTGGATAAGTATAATATTTATATGCATCCAATAAATTACGGATTGCAATTATAGCTACATAAATTTTTATGAATACAATAAATAAATTATATAAAAATGTAAAATTTATTATAGAATATCAAGACATTTATATAGATAATCGTCAAAGTCTTTTTTTATTCGCAATGGTGCTTAAACCTCAAATTGTATTTTAATGTATTAATTCCTTAACCTTCCTTTTCTCTTTCCTAAAATTGATAAATTCGCAATTGATAACACAGTAAACCAAAAATATCTTTGCTGACAGCCTCAGGATTGTAATGCTTAGTTAATTTAAAGTCAATGTACATCAGAGATGTTATTACCTAATATTGATCATATTTAACGACCAACATTTACACAAATTTAACAATAAAGTAAGGCGATTTAACTTTGTTCGAGATTTTAGTTTGTCCCAATCTGAATTTCATTTATTTATTCGGCTATATTAGTCCGGGGTTTGCTTGCAAAAATGGTAAGTGAAAAATTATTGTTTGTATAAGGTATCCATCACTACTTTGAATCCGAAGTTCATTGTTGCCCACATTTGCATTTTGTTTCTGAATTTCTTCAGTGGACCAATTTCAGACAAGTACCTTCCACATATGTCTACAAGCAGTCACTATTCCCCATTACCCTCCATATTGGTTGTAGATTGCAATTTTCGTATTCCATCCAGCCGATTATTATTTTATTCATTGGGCATTCCTTTGCGCCAACTTCTTTTGAATCCATTACAAGCAAAGTAAGAATGAAAAATTTTTCGATTTGTTATTAATAAAAAATTGTCACAGCCAGCGAATTAAATTTAATTAAATTAAACAACAACAAGTACGTATCATCTTTTTTCATGGCACAAATTTCCATGAAGGGTCTAAAGTCTACACTGAGAGTTTCGTATCCATTCATGCTGTGCTAATTAAAAACTACATGGAGAGGATCTACAGTTTTATGTTGAATCCGAACGGCGAAGTGAAAAACTTTTCCTTGGGCAATTTTTACTTTTGAATGTTTTAATTTTTACCAGGACCAGATTTTAATTTGAGTTGATAGTCGCAGGAAGAAAAATTTTTTTTTTGTCGGACATTACTCAGATAAATTAAGGATAGCCTCTTTGTTCTAATCCAAATATTTTCAGTTCTTTTCTATTGTCACTTAACCTTTATTGAATAAAACATCAAATGCACGTTTAAATCTACCGTCAAACAAATAACGAACAATAATATCGATGGCCATCTTTCTTACATTGCATAATACTTAGTGACAGCAGTGGCGGAGGAAATGGACAGCAACCGTGGTAGAAGTAGCAGTAATCATCTCTTTTGTTGTTTTTTATTCATTGAAATTTAATGCCATTTCATGTGCCAAGAGAATGTAACGTCGTCCCTTGTTGTTGTTACTTTATTTATTGTTAGCTACTACTAAGTCGCAATTGACCTTCAGTTAAATCAATAGAATCAAATATTTTGATAATAAAAATTTTATGAATTTTTTTTAAATTTACTTTTGAAAAAATGTGAAATTTATTGTAAACTATATCGAATTTTGTTGTCATACTAGATCATCGAAAGAAATTCAAAAGTTTTTGGTTTATTAACTTTCTCGTAAATATGCAGCATAATTTATTAATTCTACATCACTTGCCATTTACTTTACTCGTATCATGTGACCCCACACTCGCACTCACTCACCCTTACACCGTCATCACCACCCCCATTATCCAAGATATCAGGCCATCACTTCATTTGTTCATCTCTTAGCATAACGTTGTTGATGTTGTTGCTGCTGTTGTTGCTTTTGCTGTCATCATCGTTTTAATCACGATTTTTCATGAATGATGCAATTTCACTCGCTGCCACTGCTGCTTTGTTTATTTCATAGCAGTCGCTAGGGGGCGTTATGATATATATTTTTTGTTATACACAAGTATATTTTTAACATGCAACAATGGCAACCAACTACCAACAACTAACACACTATCATCCTCCAACATTGCTGTTTGTTGTTTGACGCTGCTGCCTGGTTGCCATCTATTTTGCACGTGAATAAACACATGTTTAGGGGATTCCATTTTTTGTACATACATACATATGTATATCCTCTCATATAGGTATTTTTTTTTTGTGCTTTCTTTTGCATCATCTTATTTACATTATATGCCTGAAAGTATGCTTTCTATAATAAAACATAACGAAATACAAAAAGATACACAAGGAAGTGTGTTCTCTTTCTCTATGCTCTATTCTCTATGTGTGTATAGGAAGAATTAAGTGGTGGGAGTGTATGTAATAGAAAAACACAAATCTAAAAGAACTTACTTAAGCGTAACACATTTTCCTCTTTTTTCTTATTTATATTTCGTATGTTGCATACTCTCTTCCCTAATCACAAGGCGTTTGACCTGAATTTTTAGTTGCTTTTAGTTTAGTTTAGGTTCTTTTTTTATGTAAAAAATATTCTTTTTCTTTTATGTATGTTCACGTGTTCACGAGTACTACTAGTAGAATTGAGTAAGCAGAAAAGGAAAGTGCTTCTTGTTTGTTTCCTTTCCTTCGAAGAGGCGTGCAGGTATTTTTTTTTTTTTTTTTTTTAGCAAAATATATGATTCTATGATATACTCTTGTGACTTAAGGCATGATTGAGCCTTATAGATTCACTAGGGTTAATTTGCCATTTGCGCAAGGGCACTGAAATACTCAAATGCGGTCATTTAATAAAGGCAACTAATTCCCAGTTACATCGAATGATTTTTATTAAGTTAACTTCCAAATCCAGTTCACACATGCTCTGAAATTCTCTTTCTTTGTACTGCTTAGATTTCGAGAATTGCAAATCCTTGATTATAATCGATTCTGGTTTTCCTGAGAGAGAAATTAAAAATTATAAAGTCAGGTGGCAAAAAAAGCAAGCATAAAAAAGGTATCCAATGGTGCAATTTCCTAGTCCTTTTTCTAAATTAGAAAAAAAATCTAATTTGCGCACAGTAGCATAAGGGGTTTTTATTTTTTAACTCATAGCACGGGATAGAGTAGAGAACGAGCACATCGAGCACGCTCTGGCAACTCTGATTCAAATTCAATAAAACGCATAGAGTTCGAACTGTCAGATAACGGCTATTTATAATTAAGTTTATTTTTCAACAAAGTTTTTTTCAATCGTTTTGATTTTTTTGTGTAAAATGGATAAATTAATTATTCTGAGCCCATGTCTGCCATTTAACATTTTTGTGTTTTCTGTAAAAATATTTTTTTCAATCGTGCTCTGTCTGCTCAGTCAATTTCTTCTGAGCACGTAGAGCGTGTTCTAAGAAACACAATAACGTGTGCTCTGAGTGCTCAGAGCTAAAAAGAAACATGATTACGCTTTTTGACAACTTGTGCTATTCAACAAAAGCTTACGCTTAAGTTTCTACAATAACTTGAGCTGCAAAGATTGCAAAACTGAAGGAAAACTTCTTGATTGATTTTTGCGCTGTTTAGAAAATCTGCATTGATGCAGTTGAATGCTTATTTATGTGTGGCAATTAGCAATTAAGTTTAAAATGTTAAGTTACTCAAAGTTTTTCCATTTTATTATGAAAGATTATTTTTATTCATCTTCACTCATCTTCAGAAATATTCTTTGAGATAAATTAAAGATATTCGCTGCGTTTTATTTGCCACTTGCTTCTAGTTATGTATAACTAGCAACGATAATTGTATGAGAAAGCAACAACAAAGAGGCAGAGATAACACGTATAATTATAGTTGTTATGTATACTTAACAAGTAGTTTAGCTTCATTAAATTCTACTGTGAACTGCCAATAACAAAAGAAGAAGCATGACAGTTTGCCAAAAAATAAAAAAAGGAAAAGATTTGAAATGGCTGAGCGTGAAAATAAGTTAAAATCATCGTTAAATGTTCTTATAAAGGGTAAAAACTAAAAACAATGCCTGATCGTGGGCAATGACTGGGTTTCATTAAAATGTTTCACCTCTAGCTGCTGAGCAGTTTCATTGTGAATAACAATATAACGAAGAAGAGACTTAACAACTTGGTCGTTTTATTCGCACATGTTAAACTAGCTGGCGAATAAAACACAGCTATTGCAGTCCTCCACCTACATCCCATGACTGTAGATCTGGAATAAGTTCTACCGTCATTATTTATCTGTACGATCTCATTAAAATCTAAGTATGTCTATGATGTGTATGCAGTACCAAATGGGTTGGAGTAATTGACATTTTTATTAGAGAAACATGCTCGAAGTGGATTGCTTATAAAGTACCATTTATTTGCTAAGCAACAAGCTGCTGAATGAATGAAGCATAACAGAAATCTCAACAATATTTAACCCAAAATTATATGGAATAAAAAACAATATTTTGTTTGATGTCTGTCTTTCCCTGCTCTAACAGCACATGCCAAACTTTTTTCTGCTTTTGAAAGGAGACAGTATACAATTTTAATTCAAAGCACCACTGCTGATGTTTGGTTAATTTTAATTTGTGTGTTTTTTACTTATAAAATGTTGTGTTAACTTCAACAGATTTTTTTGGGGTTGATTAAATTTTATTTCTGCTGTAATTTTCTCTGTTCTTTTACTGTAAATGGCATTAAGTCACGAACATTTCATGCTGGCGCTGATTTTTTTCTGGTTTAGTTACTTTCAGCTACTTTTGTTTGATCGTGAGAATTTTAACAGTTTTAAATTTCTACAAATGTACGTGACTTCCGCATTTTGTAAGTTTCTTTCCGGCTTTTCCGGTTGTTAATGTTGTTGTTTTTGTAGCTATTGCTGTGGTTCTTTGTGTATAAGACATTAGTTATTATTGCAATATAATTAAAAAGGTTGTAGTGCTATTATGTTACTTGACGTTTCAGTTAAGGAAAAATACGTGAAGGATGCTGAATTTTTAGTTAAGCTAAAGCAAACAGTGCGTATGAGAAACATTTATATAATGTATATATGTATTATAATGAATTATGAACGAACTTATGTGCGTTCAGGGTTGGTTGTTACTTTATTTTTTATGTGTGCTAATTTATATTCAGAGCCGTTTTTACACAGTGTACTTACTGTACTCGCATGCCGCATGCTGCCACGCAGCAAAGATCGCTTGCAAAAATGAATTAATATTTAATTAAATCAACATAATACCGCCATATCATTACTAACTACATATCGTGAATACATTTGCAAGTGTGTGCATGTATGCCTACTACTTTTTACACTATTATTACCCTTTTAGCGCACAATTTTTAATTGCCAGCGCAGCGTTAATGTAATTAAAACAATTTCATTAATTCTCATGTGCATCGTATGCGTTTGTTCGCAACAGCGAGCTAGGAACAACAAGGCGCACATGTCAATAAAAACTCGAATTGCGAAACATAATTTTTGCCCAATAAATTTTGAATGTTATTCAAAAGAAACAACAAACAGCAAACAACAACATAAGCAAACGTTCAAATTTGTTATGGTGTGTAAAAATGCAACATCAAATTAATTCAGCGTTGAAAAGGACTTGAGGGCATGTAATCGAAATCTTTCAACCTCTTAAAACTAGAAGTGCAAAGCAACACTAAGTATTACGATGATGGTATTGGATAACTATAAGGAGGACCAGCTTAGAATAGTACAGTGAACGCTCGAAATTCTTAAGTTCGGACATCTTAATTGTCCAGAAAACTTAAGCAATTTTTAACTTGTATGCTACTTCCCTTAAGATTTGCCTATGATTATTTAAAACGACTATGGCTATGGAACATTGTAATAAAAAGGTGCCTTGTTTAATAAAAGCCGGTTTTAAAATATCTTAAGAATTCGGAATTCTTAAGTAGCCCAAGAACAAACTACTTAAGAATTCTGAGCGTCAACTGTATTAGCAAATTCTTGAATCTAAGTTCACTGTTACTTAGACTTGCATTTAATAATGTTCGTCTTTTGAGGCTATCCATGAATCAAGCCATTTTGTGATGTCTTCATGTGAGTGGAACAGCTGACCAGCCAGACCATGTGCCATCGAACGAAACAAGTAGTAATCGGACGGAGCAATATCTGGGGAATACGGCGGGTGGGATAGGACTTGTCATTTGAGTGTTTCCAAGTAGGTTTTAACGGGTTTGGCAACGTGGGGCCGAGCGTTGTCATGCGGCAGAATAACCTTATCGTGCCTCTGCTCGTATTGAGGCCGTATTGTGGCCGTTTTTCGCGCAATTTTCGGCTCAATCGCTTCAGTTGAGTTCGATACCGTTCCCCAGTGATGGTTTCGTTCGATTTCAGCAGTTCGTAATAAATAACACCGACCTGGTCCCACCAAATACACAACATAACCTTCGAAGCGTGAATATTTGGCCGAGAAGACGACGTAGAAGCATGACCGGGCAGTCCTCAAGATTTTGTTTTCTTTGGATTGCTGTAATGAATCCTTTTTTCCTCACCCGTAACAATGCGATGAAGAAAACCTTTTCTTTTTTGCCGCTGGGTCAGTTGTTCACAGGTCAAAAAACGACGCGCAACATCTCTTGGCTTCAAATCATAAGGAACCCAAGTTCCTTGCTTTTGAATCATTTCAAACTCATATAATCGTTTGAAAGTAGCTTGGCGGGTAACTCCCAATGCTGAAGCTAGCCCTTCTTGCGTTTGGGACGAATCCTCATCGAGCAATGCCACCAATTCATCGTCCTTGAAGCCTTTTTGGTCTTCCTTGACGCGGTCGGTCGTCAATATCATAATCACCGTCTTTAAAGCGACGGAACCAATCACGGCATGTTGTTTCACTCAGAGCAGCACCTCGGTAAACTTTTTGGAGCTCCCGGTGCGCGTCAGCCGCTGTTTTCTTCGATTGATAGAAGAAAATCAACACTTGCCGCAAATGACGATTATTTGGCACAATTTTTACACAACCAAAAACGAAAACTCTAATTTGTCAAAGCGGTTTGTTTACTAAATGTTTAACCTCTGTTCATGACGTTTTGGATATGTCAAAATCGACCAGCTGTTACTGCTGGAGCCATCTATCGACAAACAGCTAGAACTTAGTTGCGCACCAATAATATAACTCACTAAATTTAAAACTTTTGCGTATTTAAGACTTATAAGGTTGTACAACACCAACACTTTTAAAAGTCTCTACGCATCTGCAAATAAGGAGTATAAATACCTATGGCATGTAAAAAAGACACATTATGTGCAGCAACAAATTAATGTCTTGAAACATGCTAAATCCTCAGCAGATTTTTGGAAAGCAGTTAAACTCATTAACGGAAGAAGAATTACATTGCACCGCACCTACGTGCTCAACAGTTGGGAGATTACTTTAAAACTTTACTTAACAGCGAACGAAAATCCTTAGTACACCAATATGCAGCACCATTCTTCGAAGATGAATATTTAGATGCACCATTTACCTTAAGTGAGATGCAACGCGTAATAATGAATTAAAAAAAATAAGGCACCGGGAGAGGACCGTATACCCTTCGAGTTCTATAAAAATTGTACCACAGAATTTTCAATAGCCCTTACAGCAGAATTTAACAGAATATTTGAAACTGCAACTATCCCTCAAAGCTTCAGAAAATCTGTCATATTTCCGTTACACAAAAAAGGTGTTTATGATAACCCAAGCAACTATAGAGGCATATCCTTCCTAAACACCTCAGCTAAATTATTCGGAGCATTATTGTTCAATAGGCTAACACAATGGGTTAAAAATAATAAAGCTCTACATGGATTTCAGGCCGGCTTTAGAGAACACTACTCAACTGTGGACCAAGTTTTTGCACTTGTTAATATAGCCGATATGTTCAAGAGCAGAAAGAAGAAACTTTAGTGCTGCATTTGACTCCATAGATCGAGAAGCATTATTCTACAAGCTCTACGGAATCGGAATTTCGGGAAATACAATACTCTGGAAGCTATGTACGAGAACAATTAGGCAAGTGTCTAGAATGGAAGCAGTGTATCTGAGGAGTTCGCGACAGCCATGGGAGTTAAACAAGGTTGTATTTTAAGTACACTATTGCTCGTTCTGTTTATCAACGATATAACAGATAATATTGGTGGAGGAATTGAAATCAGTCGGATAAATCTACCTGCGCTCATGTACGCAGATGATATTGTTTTCTTAGCCGAAACAGTGAATAGCATGCAATTTATGATAAACAGACTGAAAAATTACTGTAATAAATGGAACCTGTCTGTAAACCTGGGAAAAACAAAGATTATAATATTCAGAAATAGCAGTGGCCGATACTCAAGACACGACACGAAGTCTGGATGTGTGGAAGGGAGCCCATTGAAATTGTCAAAGAGTACAAATATCTAGGAGTGTTGATCTCATCTAACATAAACATGAATAAACACCTTAAAACAGAATTAAGGTGGGGAAAATGTATTGAAAATAAATATATCGACCATAGTTCGAAGCAAAAAGTCATTCGTGCTACTGCGACTGCTATTATGCTATATGGAGCTCAAGTATGGGGTTACCGCACATATGCGGCTGTCGAAAAATTCTTACGGTACTGCATTAAAAGAGTCTTTAAGTTACCGTATAGCACACCAAATTACATGATCAACTTAGAGACTGGTACTGCCCCTTTGCTTTTGGAAACGCTAAAATTGCATTTAATTACATTATAAAAGTTATGGAAATGGAACAAATAGGCTACCAAAGATAATACTATGCCACATAATTTCTATTTACAAGAGGAGGCCTTTTTCAAGAGTGGGAAAAACTAGCACAAAATCGTAGTTTTAGTTAATGCGTTTCACAAAACGAAGGGGCAGCATCATTAAAACTAAAATTCGACAATATACTGGAGATTCATGTGTCAACGAAGCCCAGTCATCACAGCACAGAATGTTTTATAGTAAAATGAAGTACAATCTACAAAATAAAACGTATTTTCTAAATAATAATTCAACTGACTAAATAAGATAAGAGGAGAATTGATAAATTTAAATTACATACCGCATCGACCTGAGCTCCTGATCATTTGCGATCTCTGCAATCTCAAAGGAAGTGAAGATGTGTTCCATTTTATCGCCAAATGCCCTATTCTTGGAGAATTTCGTGTGGCATACTTTGGGTCACAAGTACTTGAGGTTGAAGATGCGTTAAGCATTTTAAATGGAGACCGTGGATGGGAAGTTTTGTATAATTATACTGCAAATGCTCTACGATACAGAAAACGCATCATAGAAGGAAACTTCTAAATAATTCGAATAATAATAAGTTAAAAAAAATAATGTCTAAATAAATGTCAATCTGGTAGACGGCCTAAGCCAAACCAATAGACTTAAGGCATTAATAATAATATAATGTATTGAACTTTTTTTATGAAATAAATTAGTCACCTACACTAAACTAAAACTAACTCACTAATACAGAAAATTTAATCGATTTTAACAGGAACACATTACTGATCATAACCACCCAACAGCAAAGTTGAAATATTTTTCATGTTATCTAAAATGAAGAAAAAATTTAGTTCTCTTGACTTTAATTTTTAAACAATTTCTCGTTTACTTGCAGTAGAATTGTCTGACACAAATGTTGCATTTCTCGAGCATGTAATAAGTTAAGAGGTGCCATTGCAAAAATCAAAAATGTAGAACCACCCTCTGACAGATACACCAGAAGAGAAAGTTTGTAAAATTTAATTTCATCATTAAATATGTAAATATTTTTACTCTATTCTGTTGTTGCTATATCGCTCGCTTCCCGCAAGACTGTCGTAATCCAAAAAAGAAGAAAAAAATTGAGTTAAGTAAGCAAAAATAACTGATATTTATTTAATGCTTAAACTTGTGTCAAAAATCGTGAACATTTCTCCTAAGAAAAATATTTCTCGGTTTCGCGTTTTACCTGGTGGTAGTTTATTAAAGTTTTCATATGCGTTTTTGTCGAAGATTTTAGATTTTTAGCTTTGTGACAGTCTTGCAGAAAGGCAACGTTGTGTATTTGTGAGATTTAGTTGTACATATTAGCATGAGACTATTTCGTATTGCCTAAGAGTTGTCTCGTTGCTATGCTAAACTACACGCAAGTAAACATCATAGAGAATGCTTTCATTATTATAATCGAAATTTAACTGTGTGTGATTGTAGCTTCTGTTTTTGTATTCGTTTATAATGTTACCAAGCAATTTAAATGATTATAAAGCAATTGGTGGCCAAAAAGACATTTTTCTTTCTTGTGTGCGTGGGAATATTGCCATGTGTGTGTCTCATAATTTCTCAAATACAAAGTTTCTTTTTTCCCCTAAATCTACCTTGAAACGTTAGTGACAACCTTTTTAGTAAAAAATTTACTGCCATCAACAATGAAACGATTTTATTTTAAATTGTCAACCTGGCGTATGAGTGACATGCCATTAAAATAGATTTTTAACTTTGACTTTTCATTTATTTTTTACTCTTTTACAGTTGGCTAGAAATTTGTATGAACATTTGATTAAAAATTCCTGCAAATAACTAAATATTTAAGTTTTAAAGAAAATATCAAGCATAGAGTTGTATCTTTCTTCCAAGCACTTAACACTCGCATGCGACTCGTATCCCATGCAACCATACTAGCAATACAAAGTGCTTAAGTCACAAGCTGTAACATGAACAATTAATGTTGCACCGTTGCTTTTCACATTCTTCCTTCCCCTCACTGCAACTTCCAAATGCGCCCTCTTCACTGCTGTGCACATTTATGAAATATTTCGATTTGGGTGCCACTAATAATTTGTTACTTCGTTGTGTGTTGCACTGTGTGAAAAGTGTGTGACAAGTGTGTGCCTGATGCAGACTACTGTGACTTGACTCGAGTGTCGTGTGGCAGGCAGAAACAAAAGAACATGCTATAAATTTTTAAATTTGTGCCTATGTTTATTGAACTTTTTGTAGTTTCTGCTGCTGTAATTGCTGCAGTTTTTTTTTCTTTCTTTTAGGTTGTTGTTTCCTGAATTAGCAGCTGAGGTGTGTCGTCGCTGTTGTTGCTACAGTCTTCGTCATCATTTTGATTTATTTTCTTAATTTCAAGTAAATGTACTGAAACATTTGCACATAGAACATCATGTTGCATGTTGGAAGCTGCACAAAAGTACAAGAGATGAGATGAGAAGAAGACGAGAAAGTGGCAACGGCAGCCTCGCACTCTTATCTTTTAAATTAAAATGATGATGATTGTCACTTGCCACTGCAGCGTTTTTTTTTTCATTTTTTTGTTGCTTTATCTTTTATCTCTAATGTGCAGTAGCCGTTTATGAAAATGTGCATATTTCAAGCGTTGCAGCTTCTGGCGTGTGGACGAGGGGAGCGAAAAGAGTCTAAATGAATACTTCTAGTCTATTTGTTGTAAAAAAGACGTACACATTTTCCTTTGCTCATTTAATTAATTTGTAAATTTGCTTATTTTTAACCACCAATGGATAATCAAAATCAAAAATCGTCAAACATAATTTTCCTCTGCTACTGTTGCACTTTTTGCTTCCTCTTTTTTCTTTTGCTACCTTCAATCACGATGGCTTGATGGTTTGCTCGCTCGCTGGCTGGCTGCACTTTTAATATTTAATTTATAATATTCAAAATTAGCCTAATTTTACTGGTGTGGCAGCAGCAGCAGCAGCACTACCACCACCATTAAAAGCAGTCGCAGCTGTAGCAATTTGTATTTCGTCTTTTCTTATTTGGTTGCTCTTTTCTTCTTGGCGCTACGCAATTTCGCTACCATTAATTTTTAATTTAGTTTGATTTCGCAGCGCGTTGGTTATTGTTGTGTTTAGTTTCTTGATTACCGTGCAATTGTGCAGTATTGTAATTGTGAAATAATTTCATATTTGTTTGCAAGTCTGTGGTTGCAAGTTTTTCTAAAATTCAACAAAATGTATCCGGACTATTATTTTAAACGTAATTTCACATATGCAACTCGTTTATTCTCCCACAAATATCATATGCCCATATTCCGCAAACGATTTATGAGAGTAAGTTTAAAAAATCATCTCCAGACAAATTTTTAAAAGTTAAAAGAATAAATAAAACAGAAAGTTTTTTTTTCAATTAGTTTTTTTTTTTAATTTTCTCGTTGTATTTTGTACTTCGAGTATTTACTAACATTTTAATGCATGTAGATTCTAAGCAATAGAAGGAACTGTGGAAAATTAACTGCTGTGCCATTAGCAATAAAATTAGTGATATAAATTCACTGCTGATGTTGAAGTAATTTTTGTTAGTAACTGTAGCGATTTGATACTTAAAAGAAATAAATGCTCTGAATAACTTCATTAAATTCCCATAAAATATTTGAAAGTCTGGAAACATATCGTGTTTACACAATCAAGAGCAATTATCCTTAGACCTACACAAGATTTTTCTACTATTATTATGGCACAGAAACTCAATGACAGTTCATATATTTGTATACGATTGAAAGCGATCAATTTGTTTAATTCCAAATCTAGATGGTAAAACGGAACGAATCTTAGACAATGTTTACACATGCCAGTAAAAAGTAGGCTAACGAACCCAGGAAGTCCTTGCACTAATTAAGCTACGAAGGCCACTAAAAAACTTTCATTTTATAAAAGAAACATGGAATATTTTGCCATCTGAAATCGTATAGATCGCAATGGCTAAAATAGTATACTGGATTTGTTGAAAAATCGCGAAACAGAGAAATTTATTGTTAAACTTCTTCTCGTGTTTCACTAATGTTATTGAATACTTTAGAAAATGTGCTCCGTTTAAGCTGCTACTTAATGCAACATAAAATCATAAAATGGATTTTTAATAATTCTTGTTCAGAAATGATAATCAATTCTTATGAATTTTGTATTAAATTTGTTTGCAAATTTCTTTTATAATTTACATAAAATTAAAATTTTTGAAATCACTGAACGCAATTTTTCATAAACATGCAATTCTGTAATTTCACGCTCGACTCATGCAACAAACTATGCAGAAAATTCATAAGTTTCATTTCATACGTCTGCTTCTTTGTTTCCACTTCTGTTGCTTCACACATTTTAAATTGTCATTTATATCAATTTACACCTTTATAAATTTAAAATATTTAAGCACATTTAAAGCAAAAACCTTTAAAATATCGTACCAAGCATTTCATTAAGTTAATTCCACTTTACTCTGTACTCGTCGTAAACACTCGAGAAAAAGGCAGCGCAAAAAATGAAAGAAATTGTCGTTTTGGTAATTGGGTTGCTCAGTTGCTGAAGAGGTCTTTCATTTATGTGCATCCGTTTGTTTGTTTGCATGTCTAAAGTTGATTTATATAAAGCTTGAAGTTTCCTTACTGCTGCCTCTGCTTGCTACATTAAGTTTATTTTCTTCTAAGTACATATATACTTTATAGTTAAGAGACAACTATTTATTTTTTTTTTTTTTTGATTTTTTTCTCCGTTTTTTATTGGCGTCAAAATTTCTAGAATTTCGTGTAAAAAACTTTTGGCAACCGCCGTTTTTCCTTTGCTTCTTTCGGTTTTCAATGAAACGAGTGTATAGTAACATACTGTAAGTCGGTTTTGTGATTTTACCTCCCTTTTTTAACCCCGTTTCATTTTTATTTAAAATACTTTAATAAAGTTTTCTTCGAGTAGGCGTTGATTTATGCGCGTTTTCTTTGCCGCCGTCTTCAATGGGTGCCAACCAACTTCAAACAAAACTACCCTCGTACTTATGTGTATGTATGGTGTGGTGCATATGAATATGGTCGCTGTTTATTCAAATGTTATTGCATACTTTAAGGAGCACTACAAATAATCCTTCTGGATGAAATGGATTTTCATGCAGAAACTAATTGAAATGCATTTCTGCACTTCTTTTGATTCAATTTTATTTAAATTTTATTGCTAAATTTTCATAGTTACCTTAATCAGAAAGTGAATTCACTCATATGCACTGTAGTGTCTGTGCTATTATTAGCACAGAGGAATGAGAGAGAAGGGTTTGATTTTTTTCGAGCACTCTGCAATCTTGTTAGTTATGATAAACAAAAAGAAATGTTGTCGACAATTGTTTGCAAAAAACTTTTGATTTCGATTTTTGTTTTTGTATTATTATTTATGTATGTGCTTTTGTGAGTTTTGAAGACAGCTAAAAGAGCTCAAAACGCTGAAATGACACTCGAGCTTGTCAGCTTAAAATTAGGCAAACAAAATTTGACCCCTTCTTCTCCTAAGTTTCCTCGTTTGTAAATGTTGGTTGCACTCTTCTTTTTTTTCTTACCATTGCAATGAAATTGTCTGCAATTTGCAAACTTTGCTACCCTTATTTTGTTATTTACATATTTTTTTTATGATTTAAAGACAATTTTAGTTTTATTTATAGTTTGCAATAAATATGAACATTAAATTGCATAGAAATGTGGTGAATAGTAACATGGAGGGGGAAAGAGGAGAGAAGGAAGAGAAATAAACAATTTGTGTTGCCAACATTTGTTGTCGTCGTTATCGTCATCGTCATTCCAGGGCAAAGTTGATTACACTGATAAAAAAAAATTGAAATAGAAATCCTAAAACAATTTTTATTCAAATAATATTGATTTCTTGTTTCTTTTTGTATTCTTTCTTTATAGCAGCTACAAACAGTTGAAGAATACAAATTGTGAATAATAATGCGCCTAAATGTATGCAATAATAATTATCATCATCTAGCAATATTCTACTAAATATTTCTCATTATTATTTCATATTTAGTGAATTGCATTTTGAACTTTGCGTTTGTTTGTTCTTACTAGTAGAAAATTTAGCTTTTATAGTTTTTCTCTTTGTTTGCTACTATTTTAAGTACCTAGCCTACTATATTTATGTTTGTTGTTCCTGTAGTGACTGCAACTGCTGTAATAATAAAAAAAACACAACAACTTTTGCCTTAAAACTTTTCCACTGCAGTATTTTATTGTTTCTGTAAAAATTTTTCGAGTGCGAAACCATTTTGTTGTTATGTGGAGAACATTAATTTCAAAGTGAAAATTATTAAAGTTTTACATTCGTTTTGACGTTGTTACGTTGTTGCTATTTTTTTGTTTTTTTTTTTTTTTCGTTATTGTTGGCTTTTTTTGTTGTAGTTATTACTGTTGTTGTTTATGACTCTTTTATTATTTTCATTGTATATAGTTTGGGGTAATGATTTGTAGTCTGGTATTGGTTGGAAATAGCAGACAATTTATATTAAAAAATTGTTTGTTGATACATTTTAGTGTAAAAAGTTTTCCTAAGTGGGAGAGTGAGACAGAGAGAGGAAAGGGACGAGCACGCTCGTGAAAATGACAGTTGTTTAAAGTAATTTTTTGTTATAGAATAAAAAAAAAAAAAAATACAAAGCATTTAAATTAATTTCATTGAAAGTAATAATATTATTCCCCTGTCCTGCTTTGCCTTGACTCTACCTACCGCAATCAAATGAAAAGAAGAATAAACATGAAGACAAGCAAGTCACAGTCTCGGCATCCAAGAAGTAAACATTGAAATCCTCACTTATTTATGTAAATAAATCTATAAAAAGTAAACAAAAACGCTTTCAAAATTGAATTACTAAGGCTTTCTATAAGATTAGCTTATAAAAATGTTTATAGCCACTTTGCGCTTGTGTTGACGGCGACGTTGATGATATTAACGATGATGATGAAGTTTGGGTAGTTATGGTTGCTGCTGCTTGATTTTCTTCTTCATTACACAATTATTAGCTTCAACAACTTCGAAACCATAAAAATTTCGCATTGTTCTTACAAGTTTGAGAATTCGTACTCACATTCTCGAGAGTTGCTATGCTTTATGAATGCTCAGCAGGCAAACAGAAATGGAATATAGAAGAATAATAATAATTTTAATATAAATATTAATATGAAGCATTTTTTTCCGCAAGCATTTAACATTTTTCTTCTTGTTTTTTTCCTTTTAAATAAAAATTTCAGTTTTATGTTGGCAGAATTAAAAAGTTTTTATTTACTAATGTTACTGTGGCATAGGAACTTTTTGAAACTTTGCCAAAATTTACATTTGCCAGCATTTCAATATACATTCTATTAAATAAATACTGGAAACCGTTTGTTTAAAAATCCCACGTAAAAGGTATAAAATTATATTTTTTCTGCATATAGAGTTTTGTCTCGATCTCTCGACCAGCTGATACTGCTGTGAATAAAAAATTTTCGGCTTAGGTTCGCTATCGAAACGCCATTCAACAGCTTGTTTGCATGCACAAAACCAATGTGAATATCAGAAACCAACGTCTCATCCGTTATGATGCGTTTTATGAACGTGGGTTCTGAATTCACTCTGAACACATGTTTGCGATGGTCCGCGACGCTTTTCAATACCAAGTCAGCAAATATAATGGCTCGAATGGATTCGTGAGATATGCCCAGATTCCGAGCCACCACTTTTAAGTTTAAATGACGATTCTCTATCACTATCGAAGACGTTGGAAATAGAACGGAGCGAGGCAAGTTTTCAAACACTTTTCGTTCTTCTTTGAGTGTTTTGCACCACTCGTATGCTTGTGTATACTTTTTTTAGCTGTTCGACATTTTATCAACAGCTTTATACAAACTGGTCGACAGATCACGCCAAAGCTTTCTGCGATTTTGAAATGAACAATTTCTGGTATTTATTTGACAGAATGTACATGCTTTTTTCATACTTGATAATAAATACTTATTTGCAGAAATGTAAAATATTACTGTAGTAGTAATTTTTCTTTTTGTTTGATTGCATTTCAAATTGAAAATAGATAGATTGAGTTGTTTTGAAAAGTCAGCATATTTTATTTTTATTTTTTTTGCTATACCAACGAATGAATTATATTCTACATGTGTATTTCGTGTAATACCAAGTTAAGTAGTCAGAAAGATTCAAATCTCGCTGTAAAAAAAAAGTCAATCATATGAATGTAATCAAATTGACAAGTGGTTAAAAATTATCTGATTGCCTCTAAAACTTTGCTTGAAACGGCATCTGTTGGGCGTATTCAACTTAAAAATAATATTATTGCGTGTTGAAAAATAATTCAAAATCCCATAACACATGAAAATTATAAATGTTTATACCGATTTTCATGAAAATGATTCCTAATTTTGAAATATTCTCTAAAGTGGTCCCCGGAGAGATCCACTGATTTTTGTAGTTTTTATTGGATAGAAAGATAAAATGGGATATGTCCTACTGATTTTTAATAGTATTTTACATGAAAGTAGTGTAAGCACTGTATACTTTTAATTTTAATTTTAATATATTTAAATGAATTGCTGATATTTTTATTTTGCATTTAAATTAAAAAATTTTATTTGTTATACCGCTCTGAAACAATGTTGTGTGTAATTAAACATTAGTGCGACTAACTAATACTATTAAATATGTCTACAAAATATGAATGTTGTGTGATATTCCAGCACAACTCCTAAATTTTTAATAAGTTCTGTGAACGATAACGAAATATTTATAACTGACGCTTATTGGAATTACGTATTGTATTTTGGTATTGTGTGTATATGTATTTGGTGAATGTATTAACGTGAAAATAAAAGCAAGAAATTTACTTGATGTTTAATTCAAAATAAAAATAAATACTAATATTTCTACCTCAATTATCGGTAAACATGCCTATCTATCTATCAATCTATCTATCTATCTGTCTATTTGTTTGCGTGTATATGTGTAATTTTGTTTAAGTGTTTGTGTAAATTGTTGAAAAAAAATCTATTAAAACATTTCTGTATTAAAAAAATGATATTTAAATTTCTTTTTTTCTACTTTTTCGCTGCCTACTTTTGTGGTGCGTTGCATCAATTGCCGTCGTCACAAACAAACAACAATAGCCTTTGGTTATACCAGCAGACAACAACAACATGAATGGCTACAGTCGTAAAGCACCAAAACGTCGTTATGAATCTTCAAAGTTTTCGGGTGAGTTAATCCACAGATTGTTCTGGAACGCATCAGATTCTTGTTTCCTTTTATCTTCGAAAGCTTTTCCTTTTTTCTTCTTTATTTCTCGTCCTCCTGTCAATTAATTTGAACTTGTTTTTTTTTTAATTTTTATTTGCCTTTTTCTTTCACAGCGCTTCCGAAGAAAAAGCCACGTGTGGGCAAGGAGCGTGTCCCACAACCCAAGAATACGGTAGCAATGCTGAATGAGCTGCGACATGGTTTGGTATACAAGTTGGAATCACAGACTGGTCCGGTGCATGCACCATTATTTACAATTTCAGTTGAGGTGAGTGCAATGACGTGAACGGGGAGCATTTTAAATATTTAAGTTACATTTTCTTCCTAATGGATTTTTCTGATGATGGTGCAATGAAAATGTTGTGTTTTATTTTATTGCTACAATATTAAAGCAATTTCAAAAAAGATTTATTGAGTGCATTGAGTTAAAAGGTATCAGAGTCTTTCGATAGCATTAAAGTTAAAAAATTTATAATTTAAATAAACTACGAGCTTTTAATAACGAAAATAATATGAATGAATGCCCAAGAGTTGAAGATATCCTATAAAAGTAAAAGGGAAAGTCGCCAAAGTTTTTCAATTTCTAGTTCTTGCCGAGCTCAGTATTTGGCGGACGCTAATTTTGAGTATTTTGTTTTAGTATAGTATTCTCTAAGTTATGCCAAAAAACTTAATTTTACGAATTTTCTTATAATTTTTTAGCTTTTTTACCCCAACCTTTCAATTAAAATCACATTACCACTGCTTTGCTGCTATTTCTGCTCTTTCAACATTTTGTGGCAACAAATTACATTACGTTTACTTTATTATAATTTTCCCCCTTTTTTAGTTTAATGCGCTTTGCTTTGCTCTACGTTCGTTGTTCTATATTTTCTCTCGTAGTTATCGCTACTTCTATTTCTTGAGTAATTTTCCCCTTTCCGCTTTTTAATGAGAGCAACTAATTAAATCTTTAATAAAAAGCAATTCATTTTTACATCCAAAAGTTATGTGCGCAGAACCAAACACTTCCTTCCTCGTTATAGTCTTATTACTCTCGTTCATCGTTATGTTAATAATAATAATGGGTCAAGGATGATATCAAAAGGATAATGAGCATGATATAATAAAATAAATCATTATCTCATTAAAATCGAAATTGTGCGTAGCAACAGGAACGAACAAAAATTTATTAATATTTTCAAACTTCGTCTATATCGATTAACTTTTGTATGCATATTTTGTTTTTGTTAAATTTGCTGAATTTGTGTGTGTTCACAGTCTTTGCTCGTACATACTTATAAAATTAATTATCCTTAAATGCTAAATGTGTATGCAAATGTGTAATGATTGCTGCTCGTGCTCTTGGCCCTCTTCATCGTCATTGTCATCGTCAGTGCCATGTTAGAGAACATAAATTCATGCAATGACATGCTCAACTATTTTTATGATTCCTCTTCTCCTGCCACATTATGTTGTTATTTCAATCCCAAAAATAGCATCGCATGTTTACTTCCTTCTCTGCTTCTCTGTGGCTTCTCTGCTCTACACTTTTTTAACGTTCATTCTGGACACAATAATAGTGCCAACTCATTAAATTTATTATGTTTAAACTTCATGGAACCGTCAGGAGCACGCGCCATTCTGAGTGGGGTCTGCAGTGGAATAATAACTTTTGAAATCTGAGAGAATTCGAATACAATCATGTTTACAAATTTTAATAACTTCTGGTCATTTCGCGATTGTATTATTCTTGTTATTGTTGCCCACTCTACAGTTATTTAGACACACAATTTATCGATTGCCATATAAACGAAGTTTCATTTGCTATGCCAAATTTCTTTAATCCAATTATTTTTCAGTATTTTTATTTGACAATTGGCCAGGGTTTGCCACACTTTGAAAACTGTACTGTGCGCTACACTCTCGCAGTTAAATGTACCCGGATTGATACCAGGGAAACTGTTATCTTCCGTTAAGCACCTCGTATTTGATAAGTCCTGGGGTGTTTGTTATTTTTTTGTCTCTGTCAGTTAGACAGTTTTATGTTGGCAAGTGAAATTGACGTTGACCAATTTAAAAAGAAAACGATTTTCACTTCTTCTAGTTTCAATTCTAATTGGTATTACATATACTGAATTAAAACTATTCTGGTGCGAAGAATAATGGCACAGATTAAAATATGACACTATAAAAGTTTAAAACCGTGCAGCTCTTTAAATTTATGAAAATGGTAAATTTCCATATTGAAAATTTTTTGTAAAATTGAAACTGCACATGAGCATAAAACCATGCAACTAACAACTTTGGGCCAATCACTTCTCTCCTCTCCTGTTTCATTCTCATTCTCCAATGGTTTTCGTGTCCTACCAGCAGCGGCATGTGAACATGCTTAACAAATAGTTGGCACTGGTACAAGTTAAAAAAGTGGGGGAAAGGGAAAATCTACAATATTTTTGGCGCATACATTTACAAAAAAACACATGCATACAAACACACACGTACACATACACAGATACACATGTGTATAAAAACTTAAGCATACATATACAGCGTGATGGCGAAATAATAGCAACAAAAACAAACAAACTTCTACCGCATCTAAACAAATATATGCACAAAGTACAAAATGCATTTGTGTAGCAATACAAACAACAACAACAGAGCACAACAATTTTCACAATCAGAGTTCCATAATTCAGTATGCGAAAAGTAGGCAAAGTTGAATGCAACAAAACCATCTAAGGGAGAGAACTATTCCGATTCTGCATGAGTTGCCTTCCCTCATTTCATTCCTCCGTTGTTCCTTGTATGCTCCTTGTTCTCTCTCTTCCTCTTCTATGTGTTATTCTTGTACGAGTACATGTGACCTCATAAAGTGACGATGATAGTACTGGCCGCATGTATATAGCACATGCAGCTGCTGCCAAAGTTAGTGTTGTTGCTTTCCACGGTTACAGCTACTGCTACTCCCTTTTATCTACCATGAAAATCCTATCCATTCGTTGCGGAAAATGAGCCAAAATAAAAAATGTAATCTCTGCCCAAATGCAAACAAACAAACGAGCACAAAACTCCAAAGTTATTTTCATTCTTTCATTTTTTGCATGCCACACATTTTAAAAATTTATTGAATTCAAAAATTCCAAGACAAACAGAACAAAATGGAGCACGCACCGAAAAAGAAGAAAAATTAACCATGAGGCAATGAAAACACAAAATGCAAACTGTGCGTTAACGAGAAGAAGTTTTCTAATATTCATTATTTTATGAGTGCGTGTGCACACGAAAAGCTTGGAAAGTTTCCATTTGTTTCTTGTAGTTTCAAACCCGACATTACAAAATTTCTGCTTGGAAAAAGACGAAAGTTTCTTTGCCAAAGAAATATTCGTGTTGGCAAAAAAGTTTATCATATTCTAATTGAAAATCTTAAATTTCTACTCATCTGAAGTGTGTCCAAATTTCTTTCCGAATTGTTAAAGCTTTTTTCCCCTTTTTCAGAAGAAAGTTGTTTAAAAGTATTTTTGATTGAAATTACCTTAAATTATGAAAATAATTTAATTTGGATCGATAATTTTAAATTATCAGTACTTATCACTTTAATCGCTCATTTTAAACCCTTTCCGTCCCACAGATTTTCAGGAAAATTCCTCCTGTATTTCGCTTTATTTACGTCAAGGCAAGGATAAAAGTTTTCCTCATCACATTGGAAAAGCTTTAACGTCATTAGTTCCTAATGTGATACTTAATTGAATATTATAAATTTTTATAATCTATATATTTTACATCTCACTCAATGTGAGGGCGAATTTAACACAACCACAATCATTCTGTCATTTTCGTTCAGAATTGCGCACTCAATTCGAAGCTTGATTGAACATTGTCATATTTATATGCGCCTCCAATAAATGACAGACAGACATAAGCAAAAACAGCAACATAAATCATGTTTTATGACAAGCGCGAAACTGTTGATGACATTTAACACATAAGCGCATCAAACATAGATATACACGCCGACATTTGAACGTAAATTCAGACAAATTTAATTTAAACAAAAAACAGTTTTGTTCATCGATTTGCAAGAATAGTAAAGATATGCAACGAAAATGATAATAAATAAATAAAAGCTGTAATAAAAAATACATGACACCAGCATAAATTTCGCACAGATACACACATAAATTTGAATTTTAACATTTATAAGTATGTGGCAAGAAGTTGTGTTGTTATTACAAAATAAAATTGCAATTAATTAAAATAAATTAAACAGAAATGCTCATTTTGGTTTTTGTGTGATGTTTGTTTTGTGAAACCGAATAGAGAAGTGTGCTCTGCAACATAAATTAAACATGCTCCATAAAAATATGCAGAAAGTTGCTGCTGTAATTCACATGTAGCAGCAGCAGCAGCAATAACCATTATCCCCATTAGCATAGCACCAATACCAGCAGCAACAACAACATTAACATCTGCAAAAGCATCATCTACAACCGCAGCAGTCACAGCTACACAGCTACAATTTTCAAGTGCCCTTAATGCATTTTGAATTATTTGCATTCAGTTCTTTTTTGCTTTTTTGTTTTTCTGAATTATTGACACAAAATAACACCTGCATATGTTTATCATATTTTAAAAACTACAGCATTTTCTTTCCAATATTTCATCATCCTCAACAGCATTGAACATTTCTACTGGTTGCGCTGCAGTGTTTCTTTTTGATTCTATTTAAAATGCAACAAAACAAAATCAGAAATTATTGCAATTGATTTTTCAAACGTTTCTAAATCTAATGAAGCATACAAATACACGAATATTTATTTAGGTATTATTTCGAAATGTTTTGCAGCAGTGTATTTTATATTTTATCTGCATTTTCAATTGATTTATTACTCAGTAATGTGAAAATTTAATTGAACGCATTCGATCGACGCTTCCAAATATTTAATGTTATACAATTTTCACACATAGGGTAAGTGGTACTACTTTAGGTATCCTTACTGATTCTTTCTTTATATTAACATGATTAAGTGTACCCATAGTTTTAGCAATTACTCTATTTAAAAAATTAGAACTTGTAAAAATTAAATACAATTTTTGAAAATTTATTTTCCATGACTTGTTTCATTTTACATTGCAGCAAAATTGATGCCGCCTCCAAGTGCAATTGAAAAATTACATGAAATTTCGGCATTCACTCGCTCTCGTTTATTTATTTCCGCTTGTATTCGCTTTGAAATATATTGGTGTAGGATACTCGAGAATTCGAGCAATTAAAATTTCGATTCGAGTTGATTCAGTTTTGTAGTGGAATTGAAATTGTTTCATTTGGTCACCGAATATCATTGGCCCGCTTCAAATTACGCGTGCCAAATGACGTGTGACGCTTTTGCATTTGCTTGTATGTGTGCGTGTGCAAAGTAGCAACACTGAATGGATGGCGCTAAATTTCTCAAGTATTTTTAAATGCTGCATTCAATACCGAATTAATGTTGCTTGCATTTATCACAAACTATTTTTGCAGCAATGTGAGGGTAAGAATTTTATTGTAAGAAATGCGAATCATTATAATATTCGTTAAATTTCGGAGCTTAAAGTCTGTTCTTAAAAAAGAGAATTATGTTTTTCTAAAGTTTGGATTATATTAGAAATTGTAATCAATGATGAAGCTCATTGATGCGTGTAAATATGCAAAGTTTTCAATGAGTTTCTGTTCTTTCAATACAATTATGTGAAGTGTAAAAGTGTGAAAAACCAAGAGTTTTATTTATATGTGGTTTTTCCATTTATACTCACCCACTCACACTCACATATCTTTATTGATTGTCATCTTTGAGCTATTCCACTCATTTACGATTATGATTCATCAGTCATTTACTATTGAAGCATACTTATAAATTAAAAAAAATATTATTTTTTTAAGAGACATTTTTGACATTTCGTTTCCTTTCCTTTGCACCTTCTTTGTATCGCCCACAAATATTTACATAAATACGAGTGGAAACATCCTTTGGCCTTAAACTATGCAATAGAAGAAGAAAAAAATGCAAACAGAAATTTTATTCAAGCGCAGTTATAAAGTTTTAAGCACATCGTCATTGTTTATGGAAAAGTATACTAATAGCTTTTCTTTACTATTTTGTTATTGTTGGGCACTGTATGCACTTACTTACACCCACACACACCAACACAAATATACATTATAGCTGTTACTGCTGTTCTCATATGCAAATGTCAGCTTCCGTTGTATGAATCACTTCAATCAAGGTTGTATGTATGAAGGATTTTTACCTGAGGCTTTATTATGATCTACTGAATATTATACACACATACACGCAGACAGACATTTCATCACAATATATGCACACATACACAGTTATATGCATTTACATGCACAATTTTTATAGGCAAACATAACGTTATTCATTGTGACAAGTGCATGTATGCAAATGTTGTTGCTGTACTGCAAGTTTGACAGAGAAATAGTAGAAGAAGCCGTACAAAAGAAGACGAATGAGCTATAGTTAGTAGTGAAATGAATGAGGGGAAGAGAAAGTAACAAGAAACAAAGTGGGCGTGTTTTATGTAGAATAAAAATGACGCTGCTATTTCTGTTTTCATTACAACTGCTGCCGCTGTTGTTGCATTCCCACTTGTCTTCAAGAAAGATTGAGTGACACTGATGAAGTGCTGTTGTTGGGATTTTTAAGGCTGCAGAAAGGGTGGAGGGAGAGGAGGTCAGCAGTAGGTGGAAAAGTGCCTACACTTTTTAACTAACATTGTTATGGCGCTTTTAATTACAAAACACTCTCAAAATGTAAAATGAAAAATTTAAGCAACAGAAAATTATATTGCGCATCTATGACAAAGAAATTTGAACGGAAACTATTCGAAAATATCGTTTTAAATTTCTGAAAGTTGTTTCGAAATTAAATTTAGTTCATTTTAATTCCTTTCTGACGTGTTCATTTAACTACAACAAACCATAGTCCATTATTCTGGTTAACTCCTCACCGCTTGTTCCCCTCACGCACACAGTTTGCATAATATTTAACCACACTTCATCACAATTGATTTATTTTTCTTTTTTTTATGTGTACACATTTTACAAAAACGGAAAACAAAACCAAAAACATTTCATCTGATGAACTTTCTGGTTTTGTTTTATTGTTGTATACTATTCGTTCAACTGCGATGACATTCTCTCAACCGCTGGCATTGCGCCGCAAAGTATGCAATTGCACAAAAATGTATGCACTTGGATGTAACAAACAAATAAACTCTTTTCATGCGTTGTATTTTATTTTTATGTCACTTTGGCTTGTTTTATGTCGGCTAGCTTGTTGACTCCTCCTCACACACACACACTCACACACACAATATACATTTGATCTCCCACAATATCTCATTTTGACTTCCGTTTGTTTATGATACCTCCAGATATTCACATTTTCATGCGTAAAACTTTAAAATTTTTTATACTTTCCGTTTTGCTTGCTAGTTTTTTTTATATATAAATGAAATATCTGATTTTTATATTCAGTATAAATGTTGATCGCTTATGAAACGTGCAGCAATAAATTTGAACTATGTCATTTCATTTACCAAATTCAACATTTATCTTTTTTCACTTACGACATGTTGAAAAATTTAGAAATAGGCTTCATACTAAGATTCATAACGGTTATAGAGCTTAAAGAATAATAGTTCTTTAGGACGCAGTACACATCCCCAAACATAATAATAATTTTCACTATTCGCTACTGATATTGGTTCTCAGATTTCTTTTATTAAAAAAAGATTGCATTTAGATGAGAAGAGCATTAGAGAGACTTTATAGAGTATTGTTTTCTTTCGTCGAGAGTGGTTTCTGCTTCTCAATTGCCTAATGAGCCCATAGTAGCAACTATTTCTTCAAGACTGACACTGCTGTAGTAACGTAGTAGCTTAACGTTGGATCCTAGATATATGAAATCCTTGACGACTTCGTATGTGCCATATAATTGTCATCAGTAACTTTTTGTTCGAAACACCGTGGGTCTTGTGACGTTTGTTGACTCACGGTATTTCGTTTTGTCCTCGTTTACCGTTAAGCCCCCGCAACGAGGCTCCTTTTCTAGAGGAGAATGCTACTTGCTATTTGAGATGAGATCAATTCTTTCACTTCCATGCATATATTTAAAATTTTATGATCACAAGCTTCATTTGGCCCAATATACGTTGAAATTTTGTATCTTGGAAAGCTTGCAAATAAGATCATAAATGAGATAAACAAATTAGATGAAAGAGTTGAAAGAAGAGTCTCTCTTGTTCATTAAAGTATTCATAGTATTTTGCCATATTTTTACATATGTGTCACAGAACTGTAGAAATCGCGTTCAGAAAAATCTGTTTTCTAACGATGAGCCATATTTATGTAAATAGAAATTTAAAACTTATAGGATAGTGAAATATGGTGAAAATTATGCATCTTAAAAAGAGAAATAACCTTGGAACTGTATCCAATATTGTATACACATACACATATGCATTAAGTTGTGTATAAGTTCCCATGCATTTTGATTTTCCTATCTCTTTATATTTATTGTGATACTGATACTGATTTTCCAGCAGGAAATGTATTTCCATGTCGATTTGAACTTTTATAATAAGTTCGTACATTCGAAATGATATGAATAAATGATCATGAAGCACAAATAAATGTGGGTTAAACTTTAAATATTGAATAGGTTATTTACCAACCTTTTCAAATACGAGTAGACAATAATAATAGCAACAACAACCAACCAATCGGCCAACCAACAAAGTTTCAGCCTTGCCTCGTTTTATTTACTGTTATGCAAATAACAATATCTTTGCTGCCATTGCTGCTACTCACTGGTTTTACTACTATCAATCAAACACACACACACACACACACAAAGACGCATTCGAACAAATTTATATAAACACGATGCGGCCATATATTTGCAGAAATCCATGCACTAGCGAATCCAGACATTTCCGAGTGACTAGGGGGCGGTTTGATTCATGACCAACGTTCCAAATATATTAGATTTTCATCACCCCCTCCCCCCTTCGACCCGTTAGTGCACACATTTATTATTCAATACATAGACATTGGCGTAATAATGCGAATACGCACTTCTTCGTCCTTCGTTCGTTTTCTTCTCGTAAATCGGATTTAAAGTAGCCGAAAGGTAATCCAAATGTAATTTACAGAAAATTGCTGTAATCAATTGTAAAATGCGAATGGCTATATGTAGAGCAAGAAGAAATTAAAGTGTGATTTTAGCTGCTTAGTATAAAATTGTATTTTAGTCGCTTATATCTTTTTCATGAACTTTACCGCTCGCCTCTACTCAACTTAGTTTGTTATGTATTCCATTGCTATGCATCTATGCATTTTGTGAATAGTAGAATAAAGTTACTAGTGGCATGCTTTTATACGCATGCCTGAAAGCATGCCATAACAGACAATTTTCTACAAATATTACAAACATTAATTTTAAAATAAATTTTTTTTTAGTGAATTGCGTTTGTGTTATGCTTTTGCATACTCTTGCAATTTCTCTCTGCCTTTCTGGCTTGAGAATTATATTGTAGTCGTCGAGAAATGATGCAATTTTCTTGCAGTGAAATTGAATACTGATAATTTGGAAAGGTGTAAATGTGTTTGCGCCTGAATGTATGCTTAACTTTATTAATGTGTGTATTTGTGTGCGCATAAACTTATTGCACATGCATAAATTCTGTGGGCGTGTTGAATATATGTGAGCATATTTTTTTAATATTAAATATTTTAACAATATTTATATTTAATAAATAAATCTTCTTGTTGCATATAAATGTCATCGCCTAAAAATATGCTTTAAAATAGCGATTCGTTTCTCTTTGCCTCTTCTGTGATTAATGTGAACACAAATGTACTTTTTAATTAATATCATCATTTTGTTTTTTATTTGTTGACAAAGCAGCTACAAACACATACACTCACATACATATGTTCATACAATCACATCTACTCAAACATAAATATGATTGATTGCGTCGCTGACAATAGCGCCATTTTTTTTTTTTTTTTAAGCACTTATGTTGGTTTTGTTGTTGTTGTTGGAGAGACGCATTTATGTCGCTGCCAATTAAATTCACACATTCACATTCGAATTCTCATACGAAAAATATGACACCAGAAAAAAAATATTTGTAAATAGTGCTAGCTTGAAAAATATTTCGGGCTTAAATTAAAAATTTAGTATATCCGTGGCTTGTAAATTAGAAATTAAACAATTTTTGTTTGAGTGTATGTGATGCGTGACTTTTGTACATATTTGTGCGTTTAATTAATTACATGTCATTCTCCAAAAAAGAATTATTTATATGCATGCGTAAATTCTAATTAAAATCATTATGGTTTTTTTTTTTTGCTTCGGTTTTAGGTTATTTTGTGTTGATAAATTTGCAATAAACTTCGTATGTGTATATTATATAAAGAAAGGCTCTATTGAAAGTTTCTGATAATTATTAGTGGCTCATAAAATGTATAAATTTCACGTTTTAGATATTGCCTTTATTACCTAAGCACGACACACCATAAATTTAGGCATTATTTACAAGGAAAATCTTCCCCTTGCACAGTGGCTGCTTTCCTGTGTTTTCTACGACCACATGCTTTGTCTCCTCTTCTACATCGTCCTTACTACTTAATCAGCTAATTTATCATTTCTGGTGTTGACGTTGTTTTTTGCTTCATTTCACTACTTCAGATAAAAGTCACACATACAGATACAAACCCACAAACCTAACGACCTTGATGTATAAAAACAAGCTAGAAAATGTGAAAATATTAAAGTTTTTTCGCCGCTTACAAAGAGAAAGTATCCTTTCAAATTCTTTTCGAAATTATCTTTATTACTGTCCATTTTAATAAAAATAAAGCAAAAAGCAGTGAGTATTTGTTGTATCTATAAAAAGTATTTTTCCCTTTTTCCCCTATTTTCTTTTTTTTTGTGTTTTGTTTTATGTTGAATAAAAATGCGGGCGAGCGGCGGCGTTTGCAATGAAGATAAGATATTTATATATCTTAAATATCTATGTATATCAGTACATTACTTGCAAAATGAGCAGAAACAATGTAGGACACAGCCATAAACATATATTATGCGACAAATTGAAGCTAGTTGACCAAGGAGGTAGTAACCCTGTATGGTCAGATTAAACAAATATATTTCAGTATATACAGTGAAAATATAACATGAACCAAAGTATGTTTTCTAAACTAAGCACACGGTTTTTCAGGTTACAGTTTCACTTACAGGCTAATATCTCAATACCACGATCTGAGTTATATGTTATAGAAAATATAATTAAATTACGCGTTTAATGCTGCAAAGTTTTTTGAAATCGGATTATAAATGACTGAGATATAGATGTTGAAAGTTAAATTTTCGTGTGATTTTTGTGAAATTTTCACACAAGTCGTGGGCTAAGTTTTCTCATTACATTACAAAAATTTTTAGCATAAAACTATAGCAATCGTATCAAAAGTAATCAAGGATTGAGTAAAAATAAAATATTCTCGAAAACTCTAAATTTTTCTCAAAATTAGTTCTGGTCTATAAAATGATGAACCACTAGAAATTTTCATGCACACTATTTCTGTAAGAATTTTGTATTCATACTCTAAATTATTAAATAAGAAAATAAATAAAAATATAGGGTTAAAAAATTTCATGTCAAAATTCCAAAGAGTAGACCGACCGAAGTAGATGGACTGAAAACTGTAAACGCGTTTTTCTCGAAACGACTTTTTTCGAACTGGTCGCGTCGATAACTCGATCAAATATTAACCGATTTGACATTTTTTTCGTTTTCATTTTGTTCGTCTTTGCAGTGGCTATCGTTGAGCGTAGCCGATTTTCAAATTTTTGATTTTTACTATTTTTTAAGCTCTTTTGAAATAAAAAAAAGGGTCCAAAACATGAACAAATTTTCAATCAGTCGCCATTTAGTGGAAAATAAAAAAAAAACGCTGCGGGCGACGAGAATTATACTCATAGATTAATAAAAACTAAAAAATGTTTTTTTCAGAAAATCCGTCCTTTAAAAATCGACTCGACCATGGAGGGGGAAATTTTTTTCGGGCTCCATGGCAACGCTCATATCTTCAAAACTATTCAATATTTTTTAATAAAAATTTATGGATCTCCATATTCCTTTATTTGACGGATTAAAAAAATTCACAAAAATCACTCATTTTTCTGGCCTTGCCCCTTAATGTTGATCTCCGTCTACTTTTAGATTCTAAAACTTGACCAAAATCAAGTTCCAATTCGATAAAAAAAAAACTTTTCAGTGCACTACGTAACTGATTCGGAGGTACACAAATTTATACTGAATTTTTAAGGGTGTATTTATTAATAAAACCGATTGGTTCATCAAACCTGTACAAGCCAAATGCTGCATACAGTGCTAGAAAAAATCAACAATCTGAATTTTTTATTAAATTTTTAATCCATGGTCACGGATGACACGACCGAATTGCACAGCACTCTCCGAAAATTAAATTTGAAGAAGTAAACCCACTGATAATAGCACAAATATTTCTTTTTCATTTTTATCAATTTATTAACTATGTGTGTATGTGAATATTGACAGATGTGTGCACTACTTCAGCTGCTGCATATTGTATGCATATTTTCATTGGTCATGCCAACAAAAAAAGGAAGAAAATAAAATAATAATAATGAAATATGTGGTTAAACATTTGTGTGTTTCACGTTTATTTGATTTTGAATTAAATATTTACATCATGTGCGAATGGTGTAAATATTTTAAAACATGTGTAAATATTTTATAAAAAATTCACAGATAAGATACAGAATATTTAAAATTTAACAAAGTGTAATAGTTTTCAATACAAAATTCTCTTCATTTACTCTACGATGTAATTCAATTTTAGTACTGATTTAATTCGTGCATATTTCTCAATTTCTCTTTTGGCAATATGAAATTTTGTAATTTTCAAATAATTTCCTCGAAATGAAAACGAAAACTTTCAAACGAAAAAAAGGGCGGAGAAGGGACTGAGGGTGTTAGAATTGAGCTACCCATAGCAATCAACAAATTTCCCCGATATTAACTGCATTTAGCAGTCAGAACTAATGCAATTTTAATTCAATCATTGGCGGAAAAAATATTTGTACTATAAATAGATTTGTTACGCTCAAAACCCCATACACACACATACTCGTTCATATGGTATACATGCACATGCCATTTCAATCATACGAGTATGTGTTTTGTAGTGTTGGGTGTAGGCGTATTGCAAAATGCGCCTATAACGCTGCTATACTCTCTTCTATATACATCAGTTTCCTTTATCTTTAGTATTGCTCTTGTTGTTGGCACGACACATTCGAACATTTTGGCAAGGAAGACGTGATGTGTCATCGTCCTGTGTGCTGCGCTGCATAGCATCCTTAAGAAGTCAAAGCTCAAGTGTATATGATATTATGCTACATTTTTGTTATTGCTGTCGTTGTTGTTTTGCGCGCATCTCATACATTTTCCTTTGCACTCCTTCCTCCGTACGTCGCGTCGTGTAGGTTCCAAATGCAATGCAATGCTGCATACTTTTTGAAGTACATTTGTATTTTTTGTTATAGTTTTTCTACTCTTATATTCCTTTCAATTACTTAAGTTTGCTTTGTTTTTTATATCTTTTTTCTCGCTTTTGAGTAGTTTTATTTTCTTGACGTGCTTCTGTTGAAGCTTACTTGCTTTCTTTTTTAGATGTTCTCCATTTTGCCTTTAGGTCAAATTTTACACGTTTTCTTTCCATTTTTTGTTGTTTTATTCAGTTGTATTTCAAAATTCTTTTGTTTATTCTTGGAATTACATGATTCTTTTTGTATTGTTTTATTTGCTTCCTCTGTAGTTAAGGTACAATATGTGCAGGGCGGGGCACTTTGTAGAAAAACGAAATTAAATGAATTAAAAATGAATTTTGAAGAATTTTTCAAGCAAGCTATTTTTTATTTGCATTTAAACTATCTGCTTGCAACTCAAGTATGTATTTTTTCCAAAAAAATCATATTAATTTTTCATAACTTTGATTAGTTAAATATTTTTGATAACACTGGAATGCAAAATTTCAAATTAAAAATATAACATGAACCAAAGTATGTTTTCTAAGCTAATTCCGGGTCGTTGAACACGAATAAAGATTAAAAGATAGTAATGTCAAAAAGCAGTGAAAAACAAAAAAACTTTAAATTTGATATGGAAACTTTTTTATTTGCGGAAACTCAATCTCCTGACATTTTTTGTTTGCCTGCTGCCTTTTTTCTTCAGCCTCTGGACCTTTATAGAGTATAACTCTTATCAAGTTAAATTTCATGTAAGATTAAAAAAATTAGTTTAAACATTAAAATCGTGATAACTTTATGAACACGAAGTACATTGAAATACGACAACGGAATGCCAAAATAAGCTGATTCAATGAATTCGGCAATATACAAGAAATGTACAATAGGGTTTCAGTGTTGCATTTCTATACAAGTGTTGCAAAATATTAGTCCTACTGATTTTTTTTATTGGACTGTTATTTCTAAAGCTTTGCGGTATTTATAAACTAGTGAAACAATTCAAAGTAATTATCAATAATTTACCAGTAACCATTTCTTGACTAATTACAATCAATTTGAAGATGATTTGTACCAAAAATTGGTTTGGTTCTTATAGTGTGGACACATGAAAAGGAATTTCAGGCAAATTTAGCATTTTGTTGAAATGCGCAAATTCGCCGTACAAAAACTGTCAATTGAAATTCTGAATTTCAACTAAACTCAATGCCTAAAGTAACTCAGCAATCCTTGTAAAAAATTGGGAAAATATAACATCTATTACATTTTTTTAGACATTTTGTAATATTTATTAACAAAAGCAAGAATGAAAAAATAAAGTAATGAAACCGGATACCAACTACAAATTTTTGCTGTCCAAATCTTTTATTTTCACAAAAATTCGTCTTCTCTAAACTTATAGTTTGTCAACAACGAAATTCGATTCTCAATTCGATTAGGTCGTGTGCCTACCTAAATTTTAAATTCAGAATTTCAACGAAATTCACTCTCGTGTATCCGCACTATAAGAACCAAACATAAGAAAAACATGTAGTAATGATTTTTATTTTTGCTAATTTGATTTAATGTAATTACTTTTAATTTTATCAATTTACTTTCATTTGCTGCTATTAATTGTTTGTGTGTGTTTATTTTTGGAATGGAAACGCTGTTTTTGGGTTTTGCTTTTTACATTAGATTGATACATGTACATTAAGTTTGGTCCCATGGAATCCTTTATCATTTTTTTTCATTTACTTCTGTTCAATTTAATTCCTCCTAGTTGCTTTTTGTTTTCTGTTGTAGCATCTCAACGACACTTGTGACACTCAATTAAATGTGACTTCTGCTTATTTTTCTCCTTTTATTTTTACTTCGTGGTTAGTTTACCACTTGATACTAAGAAGCTCGCAACAGGAAGCGGAAGTGATACAAACAAACTCACGCAGAGAAAAGAGAGAATGAAGGAGAGAAACGAGCAGACGAGTGAGAGAGTAGCTTTACCTAGGTTTACTTTTGTTATGTTACACTAAAAAAAGTGTGTATATATATATATATATATATATATATATATATATATATATATATATATATGTGTGTGTGTGAGAGTGTGTTTGTGCGTTTGAAGAATGTCATACTGTGCGATGTCGAATGTCATGGCAATACTTTCTTTTTTATGGTATCTAGCTACTACTTGCAGGTCGATAGAGTAACTTCCGTTCTTATTGTTGTTGTATGTATGGTTGCCTTGAATGCAAGTTTTTCTTTTGAAAAAAAAAAAAACGAAGAAAGGAAAGTAATTCTAGTTGAACAACTTGTGTGACAAGATGACAAAAAATAGCCATCGGAAGTGACTAAATAAATTAATTTTAAAATGAGGCAATTTATTTGATTGCAACTTTGTTAGGGGGGTGTCAGGGGGTTAAGAAAGTATCTAAATGTATTGCAACATGCTTAAATTTGTGGTTAATATGAGCACTTTTCCCTCCAAGAGGGCTAATGTTTACATTAAATTTGGCATAGAAAAGAATGTGATCAAAATAAATGTAAACATATAAAATAAAGCAAACTTTTCAATGTCGTTAATTAACATCAAAAAGCGAAAAAAAAGAAAGTACTAAAATAAAAGTAAAAAGCTCACGAAAATAAAAATGACGAAATTGAGAATGAACTGTCAAGCCAATATACAATAACACCCAAAATATTTTTGTTTCACATTTCTTACTTTACTTTGTGAGTAAATCTGGGAGATTCTCCTTTGATTTGGTTTGCTGATTTTTCTGGTAATATTTTGTCGCAGAGTGCATCAAATTAATTTCATTTTGAGTAAATGCATATATAGTAAATTTAAAGTGTGTTCACACGGCGCACAGTGCTCCGTCCCCATATAAAAGTTGGACAAAAATAGAAGGAGTTGTTTTAATTTGATGAAACTTAATTTCATAAAGGATTATGGCATGATGATTTCAAAAATGAAATCGTTTTTCTGCTACCGGTTACCCTTTTTTTATGAAACCGGTTCTTATCCGATTTTTTTACCTTTTAAGATACTATATAATTTTGTGGACGCGCCTAACTAAAAATAAAAATGCCATTTGGTAAAGGGTTATTGTGTGCTGATTCTAAAATCGGTTTTTTGATACCGGTTTCGGGTTTCAGATAAATTTTTTTTGCAGACGCTTCTAATTAAAATTAATCAAATTAAAGTATCAGCGCAATTATTTTTTAAATATTGCCAATTAAAAACCTATGTTTCACCATTTCTTTCGGTTTTTGATAGAACACTATTTAAAATACAACCCTAACTCACCTTCTTAAAACGTGCCTACTTTTATCATAGATATAAGGAGTGAGATCGAAGAAATCTTAACATACATAAAATTCAATAATTTTGATCTTAGAGTTTTGATTTTTTTTATTTAATTGATAATATTTTACAAATTACAGAAAAATATAACTTTAATAGTTCTAACCACTATTTATGAACTCGTGGACCTTTTTTTGGTAAGCCTTCCATTAGAGATTTGATAGTTGTTTCCGACACCTTTTTGGAACAGTTTGCCCATCTCCTTTTAAAATCTTCGATTTGGGACACCTTTTTTGTGCTCTTTAAGTTTCTTTTCACAAGAGCCCAATATCTCTCCACAGGTCTTCGCTCCGGACAATTTGGAGGATTGGCCTCTCTTGGTACAAAAACTATGTTATTACTTTGGTACCACTCCAGAGCTTTTTTTCCGTAGTGACATGATGCCAAATCGGGCCAAAAATATATGGACACATTGTGCTCTCTTATGAAAGGAAGAAGTCTTTTTTCAAACATTCTTTGATGTATTTTTCGGTATTTATAGAGCCCACTGTAACAAATGACTTGCTTCTTTTGCCACAACTTCATATAGCTTGCCATACCAGGAATTTTTTAGGAAATTTTGTCTGCTTTTGGATTCTAGATTGTTCTTCGACATTTCCTCGAGCATCAGCAACATACAAATGTTGACCCGGAAGCTGCGTAAAAAGCTGCCAGTACATACGTTTCGTCGTCCATTATACAACATGAATATTTTTATATAAACTTCGATTTTAATTTCCGAGCCCTACTTTTGGCGTCTAAATTTTTTGCAGCATTCCTGTCTGGAATTTTTTAGACTTTGTACATTTTCAAACCTGCATTGGCTTTAACTTTTCGCACCAAATAGTCAGAACACTGTGCTAACCGGGCAGCTTTTCTACCAGATGTGTTTGGAGATCTTTTCAATATGCTTTCTATTTTCTTGGCTTTCCCAATATCATGTGGTCTTTGTTTTCTTCCCGAACCAGGTTTCCTATAGATGGTCAAATTCTCCTGAAACTGTTTAATAACATTGGAAAAATTTCTAAAAAAAAATGTTCTGTTTTTAAAAAAAAAGATTATATGTTGTGAAGTAGGTAATATTATAAAATGAAAGCGCTGTCAATGATACCTGATTTTTAAGCAATTTTTCTGCAAGAGTCATAAAAATTTCAATTTCTTATTTCAATATTTGCTTCTTAAATTGATCGACTTTGGCAAACCCTAACTCCTTCAAAACACAACCGCTGTAAAAAATATTTTGGGTTCGTTGTACATATTCTATTACCTCTAAAATAACATCAAAATTTTAGTGATCGGAGACATAACTTTTTTTGATTTTTGTCCACTCTCGAACGATAAAATTTAAAATTCAATTAAGGCGTTCTTCCGACTAAGGAAGCGGCACATCCTAAAACCTTTTTTTTTTTTTTTTTTTTTGATGTGTGATTTTTTTTATAAAAGGGGGAAAAGAACAAGGATGAAAGTTAAAGCGAATATTCTACGGAAAATTCTATACGTTGCTGAACATACAATCTCAGACGTCAGATTAACAAGACATCTTATGGTTTATTACACTTAACCCTTTGATGCCCGAATTTGAATGGAGCTTGATAGAAACCTTTAGTTTTGAAATTATGGTCTTCCACAATTATGACACCAAATTTAGTGTTTCTATATTGATTTGCCTATTCTTTATTAAAGGCTAAAAAAAATTTTTATATTCTTTTATCTTTTGTAAACATATCTGATAAAGAAAATTTCCGCTTAGTAATAATTAAACGCATTTTTTGTTGTAAAGATTTGTACAAAAGATTTTACTAACAATTTCTGATTTTTAATTTTTGTGCTGAACTTAAAAGACAAAACATTAAAAACAAAATGAATTAAGCAAGAAATTACAAATGTTCAGCACTCACCAAACGTGAAGACCTAACAGAACCGAATACAAATAGCATTAATAGCTAAATTTGTTATACACTTTATTTATGGCATATAAAATTGAATGCTGCATATACGCAAGTTATATTATTAGAAATTTGCAAACTTTAGGACCACGTAAATCAAAATCGAAACTTCTGAACTTTTTGAACCTCTTGTGGCACCAATAAAAATTTCGGGACTTTCAATACCCTTTTTGAACCTGAAGATATTAACTGATTTCCACTTCTATTCATCTGGATAAGTACATAATTATACTATTGCTTTTTGATTTGACACCATTTTTGGCTAGTTATCGTGTCCCAAAAAAGTTGCTTAGCGTGAGCGATGGTGTTTTTTTTTTTCAACGAGGAGTAAAAGTATTAAAAGTCAAAAGTCAGTGCGGGATTTCCACCCGCTAAACATCTCCTCTCGTCAGACGAAAAGCTCCACGCAGAACCACCATTAGGTATTTCGTCGGGAGGCCGTCTTTTCAATCGTCAGTATTTATTTAACACGTTCGCGGACGTGAATGCTATAACATCCATTTTCATGGTGTCACAATATGACATAAATGCTATAGCATTCAAATCTATAATACAAACTTCGGGATTCAATTCTATATAGCGTCCACATAATCCACAACTGAACTGATCTATGTATCGAAGTAAATGCTTTAATATTCAGTGTATACAGGGTGACAATTGTAAAGTGACGCAAGTTTAATACTCTGCAGCAAGCTTTGCCATTTACCGTTTAATTTAAAAAGCAAATTCATTCATCATTGGCTTTGCTTTTAATTTCATTTGAATTTTTGTTATTACATTTTGAAATTTCCATAAAAATGGACAAGGAAAATATTCGTCGTGAAATTATGAAATTTCATTTGGCAAATTATAGTAACCGTTAAATTGCAAAGGCTTTAAATTTGTCAAGTCGTACGGTAGACCGAGCTATTATTCGATATAATGAAACTGGAGGTTTTGGAGATAGAGACCGGGGAAAATTTTCAACAGTTGCCACTACTGGTTTAACAGAAAAAACGAATCAAGCGAAATCCAAGGCGCTCAATGAGAAAAATCGCTAAGGAAGTGGGAGTAAACCGTGAAACAGTGCGAATCATTGCAAAATCAAAGCTTAATCTTAAGCCGTACAAGCTCCGAGAAGCTCAAGATCTGACACAAAAAAAGAAAGATTTGCGTCTGCAAAGATGCAAGGCGTTGCTACTCTCCTCCGTGTTAAAAAATGTTGAAAATATCTTGTTTACAGATGAAAAAATTTTCACGGTTGAACAACATTTCAATGCGCAAAATGACCGAATGTGGCTAACATCATCATCGCAACAAAATAGGACTGTTGGCCGAGTTCAAAATTCAGCTTCCGTTATGGTATGGGCTGGAGTTTCCGCTAATGCCAGAACCCCTCTAATATTCGTTGAAGAGGGTGTTAAAATTGACCAGGTTTATCGGAGCATTTTAAATGAACATGTTCTTCCCTGGGCCCAAGATACATTTGGAAATGAAAACTGGACTTTCCAGCAAGATTCTGCACCTTCCCACATGGCAAAATTAACGCAAACATGGATGAAAGACAATTTTTCTGGATTCATAACATCTCAGGAATGGCCACCATACTCCCCAGACTTGAATCCAATGGACTACTCTATTTGGAGTATTTTAGAGAGTAAGGCTTGTGCATCTCAACACCACAGTCTGGAGTCGCTGACAAATTGATTAGAGAAAGCCTGGACTGAAATTGATCAGGAAGTCCTGCGGCGAACAGTCCTACGATTTCCGGATCGATTGAAGGCATGTGTGCAGGCTAAAGGAGGTTATATTGAATGAGGTGGGGTTCAAATGAATGCTTATATATTCAGCAATGTTAACACTTAATTGTACTTAATGGAAGTCACTTTACGATTGTCACCCTGTATAACTAATAAAATGTGATATTGTTAAAACTTAGAAAAAACGTGTATAATCAAAATTTAAATATTGCGATTACTTTAAGAGAGCCGCTATGTGTCTCTTTTTGCACCTCGATACAATTTTGAGTGTCCGCGAACGTGTTAAATAATGTATAACAGGCTTAAAGAACGTATATATTTAGTCATCACAACAACAGTGTATAAAGAGATGGCAAATCAGACGGCCGTTTCGGAATCCGCCACCTCTTAGTGATAGTTCTTAATCTTTCAATATTCTATATAAGCTACTAATATTGGAAATCGTAACACAGAATTTTAGATTTGATTCCAAATATCTTCACTGAATAGAGCTATTGAAAGAAAACTACCACTACCGTTCTGTATACTTATTTGTTGTTGTGTTTTTCTCATTACTATTAGTCTGCATAACAGTTCGTTATTTCAAAGTCAGTATTTATTTTTGGTCGGTCAACTTTGTTACCGTTCACGTTCCAAATATCTATGGCGCTCAATTAAACGAAGCGTTTTCATCATTTCCGCTGCTGCTGCTTGAGCAGTAATCGATGGTGTGAGTCACTGTTATAGTAAAAGATATTCGTATTTTTGTTTTGTTGTCTTGTGTAATTTGTTAAAGAAAAAATCTGGCAACTCTACAGTGTCTTCATTGTCATTTTAACTAAAAAAGCACAAAAACTAATTTAAATGTCTTTTTTTATGCTTTCCTTTTTTATATTGTGTTTATTAGAAAAGGAAAACATTTCGTGACTTTTTGCCGCTGGCAAGTACCTATTTTTTTAACCAGAAATACTTTGTTTTTTTGGCACTCATGATATTTTGCTCATTTGGAAAATATCCTTGTAATAAATTGTTAAACAATTTTGTTTATTTGCGCCGCGGATGGGAATTGAAAGGATTGACTACTTTGACTATTGACGACACACGAGCACTCTTCGTAAATGTTGTCACTTTTACGACTGTCATCGCATATACGTACATAATTCCATTTTCCTTTTGAGTATTTAGTATTTTTTTTACATATTTTTTCTTGTTCAGCATTCGTCTATTGAGGAACGAAATTCCTAAAATTTGCACGAATTGTTCGTTCGTTTGTTTTGCTCATTAGCAAATGTAATTTGTTATTACAATGTTATCGATAGGTACTTTACCTTAGCTACACATTAAATTGTTTTTTTTTTTTTTCTTTCGCACAAGAGGGTTAATAATTTCAATAACCAATTCATTCCACATCTTATTCTTCTTGTATGCATTATGTTATGTAATATAATCATATGTACATTCGTATGTAACTAGATGGGTACACATGTTCTGATAATAGGTTTACATTTGCTTTATTTTGAATAATGGCAGCATTTATTATTCTCTGCAAAAGGCAATCATATATTTTATGACATGTAAAATTGCTTCTCTAATGGGTTTCTGTATTTCAATTTGTAATAAAATAACAAAATTTAATTTTATCGTGAATTGTATGGTGCTTAAGTATTTGGAACATGTGAACGAACGGTGCGGTATTTGAAGAAAAGAGAAATCTAATTGGGTCACAGTAGCTTTAAAGGTAGAAACGTTTAATAAATATGGTTCTAAATGTTTTTTTCTAGAACTAAGAAACTCTATGAGATTCTTAGAGAATTAAGAAGAACTAATCGGTAAGGCCCCAGTAACTGGGGCTAGTTTTTTGCGGAAGAAATCTCTTTATGAAAAACAAATATCAAAAGAGAACCAAACTACTCGTTGGTGTTTGTTTTGTTATTTGTGTATGCAGATAATTCGTGAGATAATTCTGAGAGATGCCGTTACTCATGTCTTTTCTCTTTCTCTTATTTATTATTTACTCCCGCTTATGCAATGATTTTTTCAACGATGAATGCAATGCTTTGTTCAATGAGCGGATTTTAAAAAACTTCCGACGCTTATATTTTGGAATTGGTTTAACCGATTTTAAATCAGATAATTTTTGGCTAACCCATTCGTCAAGCTCTTTAAATTGATATATAATATGATATCGTAGCACTTCTGGATCTTCTGGAATAAAATTGTAGTGACACTAATAAATGTATAGATTCACCCAAATGCAATTATCGATATTTTCTCCGATAAATTCAACGTCAACCTTTCTGTCGTTTTGTACTTTTTATAAAGAAAAAATAAGTTGGTAAAAATATTTTGTTCATGAATACAAATCTTACTTGCGTTCTTATTACTGTGTGTGCTTTTTAATTATACGTGACGCTAAAATAGTGTATGAGAATTAAATATTACTCATACGTACCGTAATCTACATAAATGCAATCTACATACTAATTTTTTTGCAAGCATGTAAAATATTTTCTCAACATGTTTACAATAACACATTAGCTTACACACACTTATGAAAATACATAAAAAACAAAATTACAGCAACAAAAACTCAGCATAATTTAATATGCTATTTGTTTTACCAACGATTTTGTTAAAAATTTATAAGCAGTCAATTTCGCATACACGTACTATATGTACAGGATCCTTTGAGTATGTTTTCTTTTTTGTCTGGTTTGCAAATAAAAAAGTGGTAAAAGTGTGTGCGCCCCACCCAAAAACAACCCAAACACAAGCAAACAAGTAGTGAATACTTAACATGAAAATGTTGTGTTTTGGGTACTTAAATTTACACTTACTAAGACGACTATTGTGTGTTGGTGTTGTCGGTTGTTTACACTTTCTACTCAAATTACACACTCAAACATTTTTCTTTATTATTTCATACATTTTTACATACTTAAATTTGAAAAGAATTATTCTACTTGCTTTGTAAATGTGTGGAGAATTTATGTTTAAAAAACTTGTTTGCTTTATTATAATATCAAAATAAAACTCCAAGGAAAGCATACGAAAAAAGAAGCATAGAAAGGCAGTCATAGTTTTTGCATAACATTTCTTTATTTTTTTTTTTTACCAATTCAGTGAATATATGTATATTTTGCTGAATGGAAAAGTATCAACTGGAATTTTGTGCTTAACTTTATTTGTATATAGAATTTTGTAGAAAGTCTTTTGCATTTGTATATCTGTATATGAATACATTAAAAATTTTCATTTTTATTCCATTTTAATTATGCACAAACAAAAAGAAAAACAAAAAATAAAAGCAAGAAACTTAAGATTATAATAATTGCTCATCATTAAGAACAATTTCAGGGAATACATAAGTATGTAGATGTAAACCGAAGAATGTGCAAAATAAACACATTTTTGAAGCAAGAAAGATAAAGATAAACGAAGAAATTATTTCTCTTTGCTACTTTAAAATGTGACGCATTCGAACATAAAATCTTTGCGGGCTACGTTAAATTTGTTATGAAATGTTTTTTGTTTTGTTTTGTGCATTTTGCATATTCGACATAAATTTTTCATTTTTGACATGTGTGCGAACAAAACCTTTCACACGCACGCACACATTTACTGGCACACACACACATACTTAGTACCCATCTTCATACTCCATAGTATCGAACCCTTTTCATGTTTTTGTGGCGCAGTGCAAGTATGTGTGTGAATATTTCTTGCGTGTGTTTGTTTATCTGCCTCCCATTGCCTGTACAACTCTCAGTAGTCAGATTCCGACCATATAAATAGATATATTACCGCATACGAGTATAATTCGTTATATGCCCACATATGCTGGCACAATTTTTTCGGGTTAACCATATCCTGGTTTACTTTTTGGTCGGTCATTTCATTTTTTAGTTTTGGTTGTAAATGTTGTTATTATATTGTTGTAGTATGTTTGTTAAGTTTATCATGCGGGTGTATATGGATGAAATAACAAAAGTTAAATTTATGGTGATAACTTAATATATATTGCCTGTCAAAAATGCTGCTGTGCACACTTTGCATTTTGCTATAAATGTGTAGCATAGCAAACGCAATCTGAATACTGCACGCTCTGAACTATTGAATTTTGCGTTGTGAAGGAATGAGGTAGAGGATCAGACCAACTGCCTATTAGTTACAATCTGGTAAATTTTATCGTCATAACTCATATCGTTTTCAGAAAATATCTGAAGCGAAAATTGCAAGGCGTAATTTTAATACATATTTTTTTTTATTATATTTTTATATTATTATGTTTTCAAAATGTTGGCGTAGAAAAGAATTGATTCATTAAGTTGAATACTTGGAAGTTTTAATGCCAATTAATTTGAAGTTTTTAGTGCAAACAAACCACGTGGGCATTATTTAGAATGTTATTTCACTTCTTAATATGGCGTCAAAAAAAAGTTGTTCGTTGCGTCCGCGCGTTGGAAAACTTGAAAACGTTAAGAAATTTGTTCGATGCTGATCAAGACCAGACAAAAAACAAAGTTTTGGGTAGTTTAAGGCATCCTCCATTCCATTCTATATTATTCTATTGCTTTTCTGTTTGTTTTTATTTTGCTGCTGCTATTGCCACGAAGAGTGTTGCTGCCAAACTAACAAAATGGCAATTCATAGCACTCAATAGGCACTTGAAAAAATTCTAATTTGGCTTGAGAATATTTCAAATTAACTTTAGAAAATTCCATTTGTATTTCAGAATAATCAATTTACTTGAGAATATTTCAATTTGTTTTCAGATTATTTAAAAGTAATTCCAGAATATTTCAACTGTACTTCAGAACATCCAAATTTACTTCAGATTATTCAAAATAGATTTCAATTACTCGTATTACATTTAAGTTAATCTGAAATCAATTTGGAGTTTTTTGGAGTATATTTAGAATATTCTGAAATAAATTTGGAATAATGAAATCGGAGGAAGTATTCTGAAGTACATTTGAAATATTTTTGTACTATTGGAAAAGCCTTAGCAGATTCTCAACTTTATTATTTGTCACTAGATGGCATTATTGATCTTTCGAATAGCTTATAATACTTTCTTTTTCAAACTTTTTAAAAATATCATAAATATATTTTAGTAACTTTACACATTAGTTGTTGATATTTTAATGTAATTTAAATTGAAATGTTATTGCTTTTACTTCACTAAAATATACAATCTTTTTGTTGAAACAAATACATTTTTTGAGGGCGCACACTCACTAAATTAAACAAACACAGATTTATACACAAACTTTGAAAGAGAAACAGAAACTTTTCTCTGCCATCGTCATCGTCGTCTTCTTGGTTGAACTTTAACCTTTTTGCGTTTCGTTCCGCCTTTTGCCTTCCATCCTATCCCCTCCACATACACTACAGGCGGAAAGTTTGGAAACCGTGAAATATCTCGAAAAGCCAAACAATTTTTGGAACAAAAGTTTATATTTTTAAGAGTATATTGTGTCTACGTTTAGAAAACACACATAAGTTCAATAACAATGTTAGAAAAAATAAATATCAGCAATCGAAAAAGTAGAATATTTCATCATTCAAAGAAAATGGCCCATCTGTAATTAAACTAAAATTAATGTCACAACACTCGTTTAAAAATATTTTAAAGTTTTTCCACCTAATATTTGATTCGTATTTAATGATTTAAAGTCATTTGGAATGGACTTAAACCTGTTTTCATATATTTGAGGCTAATTATATCTTAATCTTCAAAAATGTCCTTTTTGAGGACATTTTTTTAAAAATGAACATGTTTTCGAATTTTTGTTTCAATTTCAAAAACTTAGGATCTTTTAATCACTCTTAGGCAATTGCACAGCTCCTATTCGTTGATAATTCCAGCCAAGTACTTCGAATCACAGTCCAAATTAAAGTGTAATTTTTCTCCCATGTCGAATTTTTTTTTAATTTGTTGAAAATTTTCACCACTAATTTTCAAATATTGTATTTAGTTCACATTTCCATCACTTACGTGTGGATTTTACCGAATTCAGATATAAACCACTCACCCAAATCATAACATGTTCACCACAGTGTATAACTATGGGATTCATTTAGTATTCATTCATATCGTAATTATAATTCGTTTTTGCGCACAAAACTTTTTCTTTTATAAAAACCAATGAAAGAAATCTCTGTCAAACATAAAGCAAGGTTAAAGTTTGGAAAAAATGAAAATGATACCTTGTCACCGCAGTGTGTGCGTCGCATAGTTATACTCTGTGATGATGAAGTTATAGTTTCGATGGATAAGTTTAATAAGTTTAAGTAGCTTTAAAACTGCATTTCATTTATAAGGATGTACATAAAATACAATATTTACAAGTTTTAGTGAAAATTTTCAACAAATTTGAAATGAATTATGACATGAGAGAAAAATTACAGTTCAATTTGCACTGTGATTCGAAGTACTTGGCTGGAATAATGAACGAATGGGAGCAGTGCAATTGCCTAAGAGTGATTAAAAGATCAAAAAAACTTCAAGATATTTTTGAACGAGTGTTGCAACATTAATTTTAGTTTAATTACAGATGGGATGAAATATTCTACTTTTTTGATTGCTGATTTTTATTTTATTTTTTTTTGCTAATATTGTTATTGGACTAAGGTTTGTTTTCTAAACATAGACACAATATACTCTTAAAAATATGAATTTTTGTTCCAAAAGTTTTTTGGCTTTTCGAGATATTTAACGATAAATACGACAAACTGAATTTTTTGTGGGGGATTCCAAACTTTCCGCTTGTAGTGTATATTGTTCTTTTAACTTTTCACTTGAAGTAAACTTTATATAGTCATCAATATTTAGAAAGGCTCTAAATGATATTTTTGCTTTTTTTTTACAGAAGAAGCAATAAAGCAAAGCGACTTAATTTTGTTAAGAATAAAAAAAATTTTTAGAATTGAATTTGTTGGGGCTTTTGTTACCGTAACTGTATTTAAAAAATTTGAAATAGAATATGTTTCAGGCATTTTAGAAAGTTGTTTGCTTCTGAAAAAAGAAAGCAAAATGTTATTTGGGGCCTTTCTAAATATTAATGACGATATGTAGCAGAGCAAAGAAATCTTACCGAGAATTTATTCATGCTCATCGTTTCACTCGTACATATGTATGGACGTAAGTTCGTAGTTTCATTGCAGAAAATTTATTCAAATTTTGCTGTTGCTGTTATTATTACAACCTCACACCGTATCGCCGCAGCACGAAGCGTGTAGTACCGGAAGTAATCATTTAAACCAATACTAAGTAAAATCAACGACCACTAAACTGTCGCTCATTTCCGACTCGTTTGTTCGTTGGTTGGTTCAATTTGAAATCGAAACTTTTGATTTACTTGTTAGATGTTTAAGTACATTTTCTTCTTATGTATGTATATTTGCCTACATTTGATGTTTCATTTGTCAAGAAGGCAACGCAGCCAGCCATCAGCCCTTAGCTCGTACAGCCCCCGAGCTTTCAATAAAAGCTAACCTAACAATGCGACAATGTTTACATACGTATATGTATGTATGCACGAGCTGCTAGTCGCTCTCTGGTTACAAGGACATTTGAATTGATGGCCCAATCGAGAATGTTCCTATACAATGTTCAATTGCCGTTTGACCCTTTATGACCACTTCTTTGGTATATTTGTATGTGTGTGTCTGTGTGGTTTCATATTTCTTCGATTGTCTCTTTGGGTTTGTTTGTGCGTGCTTGAAATTTGCGTGCCAAATGTCGATAAATTTATTATATGACCGTATCGATTCTAGTTTCTGTTGCTGTTGTTGCTCATGTTGTTGTTCTTGTTATACGACAATAATAGCCCGGACATCTTGATTTGTGGTTTAACAATATTCAAATTGTTTGTTGAGGTATGTTGGCTTTTGTTTCCGGTTTCCGTTTTACATTTTCACTCTGGACATTTTCTTAGTCTCATTTAGAAATTGTATGACTCTGACCCGCATTCGAGTATTTGAAAGTTTTTATAAGCTGCGGCCACACAAATGTGGTTGTTTTGAGGATATTACTCGGTCGTGGTGTCCTGCGGTAGTTAATTTTTGTATTTAAATAGACGAGTATGCACTATTTACTGCATGTCTGTGTATATTTTCTTAACTTGTCTGTTGGGGGCGATTATGTTACTTTCTTCTTTAGTTTAATAAGTTTGAAAATGAGAAGTTTTGGTAAAAGTTTATGAATTATTGTGGCATAAATGCGATTTGCGTGCACTTTACTTGGTGTTGTATCTCTGTGCCAATGCATTTGAAGTATAAATATAACAGTGGCCAATATCAATCAAGTTTTCTGATCGTTTGATACATATATCATCTGATGACAAGCATAAAAGCAAAAGTTTTACTAATGAAATGAAGCTTCTTTAGAAGTTGATCTCTCAAGATATTTTCTTTAAGTACCTTGGCTGTATTTTGCCTTCTTTCCAGGAAGTAGCTGGCAGTTGCGCGTACTGGCGCTGTGGCGCTGCATTCAATTCAAACCACTATGGCATTTAAAACTTCACCATATATGGGCAAAATTTCAGCATGATCCGACCACATTTACTTTTTTGGTCAAGTTTTGTATGAAAGTCAACCATTGTGCGTACGGTTAGTCTGGCCGGCCGAATTTAAGAACCTGAAATTTCGTCATCTGCTCGAACGTTTAAGTAAAATTGCAAAAATACAATTTATTTAACTCTCTGAATGTATGTTACCACTTAAGGGAGTATGAAAATAGATCTATTGCCAAAGGAAAATTTACATACACTCTGACAGCAATAAATATATAAATAAACTTACAAATATATGCCGCTTTTGAAAAGGTTATCTAGTGAAGTCGTTGGACAACGACCATTCTGTGGCTTACCATGGAGTTTTATTAAATAACATTTGAAAAATTCTATCCTACTTTCAAATTCATATCCGCGATATAACGCCATAGAAAATTATTCATAAGGATATTATAAATTAACTTTTTTCTACGGGTAGAAGCCCAAATATCTTACGACGGTACAGTGTTATGGAACTAGCGTTGTAACGGGCTAGTTCCATAACACAGAGCTCAAAACAAACTCTGAACTCTTCTTTATGTACCGAGCAAGTCCTATTCACATGGTATCGGGATCTTCACATATCATTAAAAGCTTTTTTAAAAGATCTGAACTCTTTTCAGGTTCATAGAAGAAAATAAGATCCATAATTTAGATAGCTAAAGAAACACTGAACTCGTGCTGAATTTAACAGAAAATTTTATTTAATGTATTTTGAACAGATGAACTTTGACTAAAAAGTATCTATCGTTTTTAATTGATCTTTCAACAATTTATCTGCTAACTTCACAGAACCAATTCGACATTGCAGTAGTTCCATTTCGTTTCATTTATTTTCGTTCTATTGCGTTTAGCTTTGGGCATTAACTTCTACCATGAAAATTTCTGTGCTGCGATCTTTTCCAATGCTAAAAAATCGCTTTAAAAATTCCAATGACTTGATACATTTTTGTGGTTTCCATCCTCAATGACATACAGATTTTTTGTTAATTAGTTGCATAATTAAAAAGCAACACATACGACACACGAGACATTTGTGGATGTTAATGAGAAAGAGAAAAAAATCCTTTCGCAGGTGCATGTGTGCATTTTCCTTGAAAGTAAAGTGAAATTTACTTTAGCGACTAATTCTGTCAACTTTTTACTCTCTTCCTCTTATCTTCGTTGCTCAGAATTTGCATGTCTCAACACATGTAATTAAAAAATTTTAATTCAGCGCATAAAATAGTTGACATTAAGAGAAGAAAGCACTTGGCATCAATTTTATAGCTGAATGCTTTTTAATTTAGAATGCGCTGAGACAAGAGAGTTAGCGAGCGAGCGAGCAAGCGAATTGCATTTAATGGCTGCCACTCTGCTTTCGAAAAACATATATAACCTCAAAAAAATACATGATATTTTTTATAACCTGTTAACCTTATGTGTATTGGTAGAAGCATTTTAATAAAAAGCTACAAAATACGTTAATCATACAAAAAATATGAAAAATCAGCAGCATAAATTATGTTCCCAAAGGATGCAGGATGTGGCACAACCAACCAAGCAACGAACCGAGTAAGTTCAACCTCAACCACAAGTACAAGAAGTAGTGAAAAGTGGAGCACGATAATGAAAAAAATGAAACCCAATTGGAAGCACCAAAAGTAATAAGTAATACTTTATGGCATTTTGTTGTTGTGGTGCCAACACAAAACTGACTCGTTTCTTTTTCTTCAGCTTCCTCTAGTTTCTGGTTTTTCATCTTTCACTCGACAACTGCAGAGCTGCCCAAGTGTTGCTGCTGCTGTTGTTTGCAGTAAAAACGAATATGCTACACACTGAATTGGTGGTGAACTGATGTTGATGCGGCGGCAACAATGGTTTGGATGACGGTGGTGGTGGTGCTGATCATTGCAGCCATGCGCTTGTTGTAATGTGTTACCATATACTCGTAATGTCTTGTACTAAATAATTAATTGAACATTAAATGCACATGGGCACATGGGTAAGCCATAATTTTTATGTGGCTTAAACACAAAACACACACTCACCCAGGAACCTGCAAACAGTATTGCTAAAAAGATTTTAGCATGTGGAATTAAAGCAGCAAGTAGCACGAACCTCGAATTTCCATAGAAACCCGCAAAAATTATTTGGATTGGGTAATTTTTTTTAACGAGCAACCAAAGGTGACACAAAAAGCTGAACAACCAAATGATGTTTGTGGTGAAATTAAAGTTTAAATTGAAAATATAAATGCACGTGAGAATGTAAAATTCTATGAAATTTAAATGACAAAAATTCGGAATGGAAAAATACCATTCTCAACAATTAACATGAAAAAGATTGGATTCATTCAGTCAAATCTCAGAAATTGAAAATTGCAGAATAACAATCACGAAGTAAAGGAAATGCTGAATGTGATATGAAAGAAATCGATGCATTCGCTTTTTGCCTCTATTAGTTTAGCGTCCAATACAATGAAATGTAAATGCTGAGCACTCATCTATAATTATTTTATAATATACTATGACAATTGTGTGGCCCCATTGATAATTTGTTATTAGGAACAAACCAACCAACCAACCAACATAATGATGATAATGCACGTGCCCAATGATGTATGCAATTATTTTATCATTCATTGAGTGCATTGCTGCAGTGCAGTGCGTTCAATATATTTATTCATTCTTCTTCTTCCTCATTGCTAACAACCAGCAAACAACATAGAGATACTACTGCACATAATAGCAAGAGAATATTACAGAAACCACAATACATTCCAAGCATTCCTAGTATATGTATGCATAGCAGTGCCAACTTAGATTGGAGGCGAGTGAGGCAACTGCCTCAGGTCCCCGCGACTTTGGTGACCCGAGCTGCAAGAAAAAAAGATAAGAACTACAATTTATTTGAAGTTTTGCGGTATGTTTGCTGTTTACATCAATTATTATTATTTAAGTATAAATAAATATTCAATCAAAATTGGCGCAGTATTCAAAATTTGAAATTTTGTAATATAGAGAAAAAATTGTACGGCCCAGGAAATTGCTAAGACGATGCTGATGCATACATATGTCAAATATTGGATTTGTATATGTGATTTTCTTTGTATGGATGAACGTGCGTGTGAGTGTGTGTGTGTGTGTATGATAGAAACGCAACCAAAAATGAACAACAGGAGCAGTTGTAATATTAGTTCTGCTATTAACTATTTATGCCATTTCTTGGACAAACGTGATTTTTAGCTGACTTAACTCGATTCAACTCTCAACTCAGCTTAAATGCAAACGAGTGCATGTGTGTGTGTATTTATACATATAACAGTATGAGTGCTAGTCGAGTTTTGAATCCTTTTAATCCGTTTTCTTTTTTTTTAGCTTTGTTTCGAATGTGTTTCCTATGTGTGCGATTCGTTTGTTCGTTCGTCCTTTTTGAAGCTTTTAATACCGCAATATATTCTTTTGATTTATGGTAATGTTTCTCTGATGTTGCTATAACATATGCATATTCCCTTTCCAAACATACAAAGGCACACACACACACAGACAGACAAGCATTGTATACACATAGCACACTTTTGCAGAAATGCATTTCCTGCTACAACTGTTCGGTTTCAATGAAATTTTAGCTTTTTGAGCCACGTGCGGTTGCTCCTCGCTCTCGCTCCCCACTTCTTTTCTTAAAAAAAAAAAAATATGCAAAATATGTATGCTGCTGAGTTGAATTTTGCTACAATATCTCCTTTTCTACCTTCATTTGTATGCAATTTGTATGTTTTTTTTTTTTTTTTTGTATGCGACAATGGTAGGGGAAATCTTCATAGATACTGGCAGCCCCGTGCTGTACAGCATGCACGATTCACACTCCAGTGTACCTACGTACTAAAACCCCTCCTGACTTTCTCTATCCTGATTTGTCCCCTTGCGGCACCGCCAATTGAGGCATTCCTTCGCAAGGCAGGATTTTGTTTTTCAACTGCTCACCGTTGTTGAGTCCATTCGGACTCTTGCAGCTTGCTCATCGCGTCTCACTCGTTGCATCATTTTTATCAGAATGACATTCGCTACATTCCATGCTTCTTCAGATGTTAGCATGTACCGTATAAGACCACACGGCGACATTGGTTGTGCCATGTTTTGTTCTAGTTCATGCCTAGCGTACTCGAATCTCACACATTCCATAAGTATGTGTTCCGCGTTCTCAAATTTGTTGTTGCAAAATAAACAATATGGGTCCTCCACATGCTTGTATTTACACAGGTATTGGCGGAAGCATCCATGTCCGCTTAAGAATTGCGTGAGATGATAGCTCACAATGCCGTGCTTTCTCTCTATCCACGCTGCTACATTTGGTATTAGAGTATGAGTCCACCTCCCTTTTGTGCTGGCATCCCATCTGTGCTGCCACTCTCTTAGGTATTCGGTTATAACGGGTTCCCGGTCTCTCTCGCACAAGTTTCGCAGTGTTGCGGCCTTTTTTGCCTCTATATCGATTGGCCATCGGCCCGCTATTACGCCGGCGGCTTCAGCTGAAACGGTCCGGAACGCACAGCATACCCTAAGCGAGGTCAACCTGTGTACAGATATGGCGTCCTTTATATATGTCTTACAGTTGGTAGCTGACGCCCATATTGGTGCAGCGTACATCAACGTAGATTTGCTAACAGTTGCTAGCATATTCCTTATCGGCTGTTTGGGGCCACCAATGTTTGGCATAAGTCTTGCTAGCCCGGCATTTACTCGCGCAGCTTTTTCACTTGCATATTTCATGTGGTCTCTAAAATTTAACCTATGGTCCAGTAGAACGCCAAGGTATTTGATGTAAGGGCTGGTCATGATGTCGTGCCCACCGACTCTTATGCTCAGTTGCTCAACTTTTTTGCGGCTGCTCATGAGCACTGCTTCAGTTTTGTGGTCTGCGAGCTGGAGCCCAGTCTTCTGCAGCCATGTTTTGATGCTTTTTATTGCTTCATTGCTTTTTGATGCGACTTTTTCAAGCGTTTTTCCCACTGTCACTATTGCAATATCATCCGCATAGCTGATTATCTCTACGCCTTCTTGTGTATGGACTCGCAGAATACCGTCGTACATTACATTCCACAGCAGTGGACCTAGGACCGACCCCTGGGGGACTCCTCCTGATACTTTGTATAGTTTTGGGCCTTTTTCTGTATCGTAGATCAACGTTCTATCTTTGAAATAGTTGCATATCATCCGTAGTAGGTAGTCTGGCACTTTGAGTTCTTCGAGACCCCTTAGTACATGCTTCCATTTAGCTGTGTTAAATGCGTTTTTGACGTCTAAGGTTACTACGACGCAATATTGTTTAGTACCCCCTCTCCATCTCGTTCCAGCCATTGCATTGCGAGCCAACTCACACACGGCATCAATAGCATCGATGGTGCTTCGTTTTTTCCTGAAGCCAAATTGGCGTTTGGATAACCCTGGCGTACCTTCTGTGTGCTCTTCTAAACGTGATCGTATAATATTTTCCAGCAGTTTACCTGCAGTGTCCAGCATGCACAGCGGCCGATATGCAGACGGGTCTTCTGGAGGCTTATCACCTTTTGGGACAAGGACAAGTCGTTGTCGCTTCCACGATATGGGAAACGATCCCTCTCTTATACACGTGGTATACAGTTTGGCGAATTCTGCTGGGTGTGCTTTAACTGCAGTTTTCAGGACGGTGTTTGGAATGCCATCCATACCTGGTGTTTTTTGGGATTTTATCGTGGACGCTGCTCTGAGTACTTCTTCGGTGGTTACTACAGGGATTGAGTTTTCGCTTATCTGCCAAGCGCTTCTGTTTTCCAGGGCATCACTAGGCGGGAATAGACCAGCTACGATCGTAGACATGATGCGAGGACACGTCGGTACGTTTCCTGTGTTACTCTTCATCTTATTTCGCACGATTTTGTATGCGCTGCCCCATGGATTATTTTGTACATCGTCTATGAGTGCACGAAAAGCTTGGCTTTTACTCTCACAGATAGCCTTGCGCAGCTGCTTCCTCTTTGCTTTGAATTCCTCGCATAGTTGTTCAAAGCCATCTCTTCCTCTTGCTCTTTGGCGGCGCCTTCTTAGTTTATGGCACTCTGTCCGTAGGTTGGCTATATTGCCATTCCACCAATACATAGGAGCTCTTCCATTTCCCGGTCCTTTGCGCGGCATTGATGCATCACACGCGCGGGTGAGATATTCTGTGACTCCTTTTGCTTGTTGTTCTGCGGTTCCTCTTGCAATCTCCAGGTTACTGAGCATATCTTCCAAAATTGTGATGTCTAAGGATTTTACCTTCCATCCGTTTTTCTGCGCTTTGGGTACGTGCTTATTTCTCTCGAACCGCTTATGTATCGCTGTTTCGAGTATAATGGCCCGATGATCGCTGTGTGTGTATAATTCAGACACTTTCCACTGTGTTGTTCTTGAGAGTGTTCTGCTTCCAAATGTAAGGTCAATTATAGATCCGGCTCTTCCATTGTCAAAAGTGTTGGCGGTCCCATGGTTTAGCAGGATAAGGTCCAGGCTAGCGAAAGCTGCAAGGAGTGCGGTACCTCGTTGTGTGGTTTTTGGACACCCCCAGTCAACGGCCCAGGCATTGAAATCTCCAGCAATGATGATTGGCGTTTTCCCTCTTGCATCTACAGTCAGGCAGTCCAGCATTTGCTCGAATTCGGTGATATGAGCACTCGGTGGGGCATAACAGCTGTAATAATGAACACCTTTTATTTTAGCGTATGCGAAACCATCTTGTTGTATGGGTGCTTTCCGCTCAAATGAGATGTTGCCGCATATACATATGGCTGCTTTCTTCGTTCCGTCTTCCACCCACCTACCATTGTTTGTGAGGGATTTGTACGGCTCGCTGATAATCAGAACGTCTGCTTTTTGTTCTATTGCCGTTTGCGCCAAGAGATCTTGAGCTGCCTCACAGTGATTTAGGTTTATTTGGATGCACCTAACCATTTTTTGCTTGTTTAGCTTTTTTGTAGGCTGCACATTTAAAGCTACCAGTAGGGTGCTTATTGCCGCCGCTGCATCCTGGGTCACACAGAACGCATTTTGGTTCTGCTGTGCATTTTTTCGCAATATGGCCTTTAGTTCCGCACCTAAGGCACAGTCCTGTGCGGTCTACTTCATTTTTACAATGCTTAGCGACATGTCCGAATCCCAGACATCTGAAGCATCTGGTTGGTGTAAACAATTCGCGAACTCTACATCTCACCCATCCTATGCGAATGTGGCCAGCTGCAATTAATCTGCACGCATCATTATCTGTTAAGGATATTAGAGCAGTTTGAGTACCCTCAGGGGTGGTGCGCAGTGATTTGATGGCGCTTTTTTCAACATGGCTAATGCTGGGGAATTGTTCCATCATGGCGATACAGATTTCCTCCGGTGTAGTGATTTCATCTAGATCGCGGCATACAATAGTAGTCTGATGACATAGAGACTTCACGTTTGCTGTGTTTTGAAGAGCTTGCTCCATTTCTTCTTTAAATTTGGTGGTTTTACCGTCTGATTGGCTACTAAACTGGAGAAGTAGCTCGCCTTTTGCTGTTTTCCGTATTCTTGTCACACTTGATCCAACATCTTTGAGGTCGGGGTTCGTTTTCAGGTTCTTCAGAATATCAGCGTACGATGTATCGCCTGTTTTCGTGATGACAATAGCATCTGGCCGCATGTTCCTCTTCTTCTGTTTCTCATCTTTGTTGTTTTTGATGGGTCTCTCTTGGTTCTTCAAGTTATCTTTAGACTTCTTCTTTACCATCTCCCAGTCACTTCTAGTTACATGCTGTCCAATGATGGGCGTGTTGTCATTTAGAGGTACTTTTTTCTTTTTTGGGGTTGGTAGTTTTCCTTCTACCTCCCGCTGCCTTTTATTTTTGCCATCATACTTGATAATTGGCATCGTTTGTACGCTTTTGTCAGTTCCGCTAGCGTCCTTCTTATTGACGAGCGGCGCACATATTGCTCGTTTGTGCAGAACCGCGATATGGCTTACCAGGTCTCTCATTGCCTGATTAATATGGCGTTGGTTTTCCATCATTCCCACAAGTTCTCGTAATTTGTTGCCCATTTTTTGCATAATGGTGCTGTTTTCATCTACTGTCGCTGGAGGTGTTGTTGTTGCCACTAAAGGCGCCGGTATCGCTGCTGGGGACGTCGGTGTCACCGCTGGGCTCGAAACGGTCATCGCTGGTGGTGCGACTGCTGCTGTTGCGCGTAGCTGGTGCTGCTCAGATACTGCCTGGGGAGCCTGCTGTTGTTGTTTACCTCCCCCTTTAGGTGGGGTACGGCCCACCCCCATGGTTGTTGTTAAGAGGGGATGTTTTTATTTTTTTTTTAATTTTATTAATATTTTAAAAATTATTATAAAATAATATAAAATAAAATAATATAAAATAAAATATAAAGTGAAATAAACTATATGGCAACCCTAGAAGTACTAATCAAAGCTCAAAAAGCACAAATGAAATAAATTGGTTTGTGTCCCGGCTTTGAATGATCAGAGCTTTCCGCTTTTAAGCTGCTGTCAGCTGTTATTTGACAGAAGCAATTTGAGTACTCACTCAGCTGATTTTTGTTTCTCTTGCGCCAAAAATTTTATTATATATGTATCGTGAAACACAAATATTAAAATCACTTTTGTTTACTTTGGATGATGTTGATAGCGATCGTGTCACTGCTATTCGAAACACAATGCGTTCTCACACACTTAAGCACACTTTAAAGATAGATTATTAAGTTGAACGTACTTTAACATGAAAAAGAATATGCGAGCAAAATTTTCACGTCCGTCCGTCTGTATACTAAACTCTCTCTCAATTTGTATGTGTATATGTGTGTGTGTGTGTTTGCACGTTTCAATGCATTTTGTGTGTTTTTACTATATTTCAACAGCTACTACTGCTGCTGTATTGGTTTTATATGCATAAATCATTTTGAAATGTTGGCCCTCTTATGCGTCAATGAAAGATCTAAGAATGTTGATAGTATTTTTTCTCGTTTTTTTACCTATAAATGTATAAATAAAATATTCGGTTTGCTTTTTTAAATTGAATAAAATCTTACTTTAACTTTTGCCCCCTCAAAAGTATGATACATTCGTGCTATCAGTCACATCTATTCCCAAAGTCATGCATGTACCATTTTCATACATTTCCCTCTTTCACATTAAATGTTCAGTGGCAGGTTGTCAACATGTCAGCGTTGAGGTATTTCAACAAACCTTCATATACCTTCACCTTTGATATTGCAACATCAATAGCAGCAGCAGTAGCAGCGGCAGCGGGAACTTGCCATTCAAATATGATTCCATTAGCTATCAGCATGCATATCTTTAAAAAATCATACCATAAAGCTTGAACTTTTTGTTGACGCTTATGCATCATTGCATCCTTCATTCTAGAAATGCAAGTAGGAAATACTTACTATTTCCTGTGGTTGCCTAGATTGATTGCCTTATTTGTGTTGAATGCAACTGGGATGCATCCACTCTGTAGAATTAATAAATGTACTAAACTTCCTGCAGTTTGGCGTTTACAAGACTAACTGAATGCAATATTTTTATTCGGCGTTGGGCTATGTTAAAAATTGAACCCACCATTATATCCCTGTACGCAATCGTGCTTCGCGGGCTTAACACTAGAGCAACCTTTAACACTTTTATCTAATATCCTTGTTGAGTATTAACAAATTAAATGAAATAAATTGTAATAAACCTTTTATCGGTTTTGAAATTTATGTATATATATATTTTTGTCATTACCCAATAGTTTGTGAAGTAATCCTCTTTAATTCATTGTTAAAATAAAAGGCCGCAACTAAAATACTGTTGTGGTTTTGGCGATTTACTTTATTATGGCGGCGCGTTCTGAAACCAACACAACTTCATTTAATTTGGCCATGCTTGCTGGTTATTTGTGGTCAACACGAAACCAGAAATTGAATTTCCCACCTTCCAAACTACTAACTAGCAACCAGACTACAAAAGTATCTGCCTACATTTTATCAGTGAGCGTATGTGCGTGTGCTCCAATTTTTCAAACACACTCATATTTTATATGTAAAGCCTGCATCTATCCAGCAAGCTCATATTCCCAAATTGATGATTGGATGCCAACAAAGCGAAAAAAAATAGATATATAAACCAACAAAAATAATGCTGGCTCAATGCCTTCAACTGAACTCCGCACATACATACAAGTAGGGAGCATTTGTTGTTACAACCCTTTCAAATATTTACGCACACACACACTAGAACTCAAACACACGCAGTTAAGCGCAATTTTCTTCCTGTGGGCTACAATAGCTTATTGTTTACAACAAAGCATGTATGTATGTGTTTATTGTTATGGACGTGTACCTATATGTGTGATTATGATGTGTAATTGTAGATAGTAGCATTCAGTCAGCATTTAGCTAAACTGGTCTACTGCGTGCAGAGAGTATTTGTTCAGCTAGCTGCCTAACTTAGCTAGAGACATGCTCCGAACTTGCACACATAATTCTGATGCTGCAATAAAAAACTTGTCAAGCAGCAGCAACAGAATGCAATCTATTATTTGCAACGATAGCAATGTATTGAACATAATTTGTGTTCCAAATTTTACCTTGCGCAGAACATGCTCTACTTTTTTGGTGTGTGTAGTACATTTTTGTTGTTGGTAGTATTGAAAATGACAACACGTACAAGTCTTTTCATATTTTAAAGATTTTTTGATGTTTTTTAAATTCTCCGTGTTTAATTTTCATATAAATTTTAATACACATAGAAGGTAAGCACTTGGGTGAATAAACCTTTCTCAATTACAGCCTCCTTGCTGTCTTCATGCTAGCGTATTTTAAATTCCTCCATTCTCAGTGTATATTTTTGCGTGAATGTTTGTGTGTGTGTGTGTGTGCGTCTTTTTGGCTACTTCCGCTTCCGTTTGTCGCTGCTGTAACTATTTAATGGTGACTTTTACGACATTTTACTAGTATTTAACTTTGTAGCTTACTCTAAGTACACACATATATAGCTTTCTTCCGTTGTGTGCTGTGATACTTTCATCCGGTTATATGTGGCAGTCTCTTCTTTCCGCTTCCCGTCACTCATTTCAGTCGAAAAAAAACATTTCTTTGAGGTTTTGTGGTAACGATCAGCAAAAAAAAAATTAAAACTTTTAGGCGTGAGTTTTAAGTCATTTTTATCTGACTGTGCCACCAATGTGACATTGTATTATTTTTTTTAAGGAGCTATCTTCCGCATTAAGAGATTGAGTTTTGAAGGTAATTTTTCAGTAAATGGCGCCTGCTGAAACTTAAACTTGTGATAATTAAATTGTATATTTTTAATAGATGCGATTATTGAAGAAAAGAGTTCAGTTCCTCTTTCATCCGCGAGTTTATTAATTCTAAAAGATGTGCTTTCTTAATTAACCTTATCGGCTTAGCTGTTCTCAAGATATCGATTGTTTTGACAAAAATGTGTTAGTTTTGAAGCGCAATAAATTATTGCATAGGTAATTCGTACAATCATATACAAAGTTGCTGCTTATCGGATTAACTCCAAAATTTCAGTAGACTTTCTTAACCCTGGAAGTACATGTTTATTTTTTATACGTAAAGGTCATGCTTCGTTGAAACGAAGTGGTCATACACATGACCTATACATCAACAACTTTGAAAGTTGATTGTTTTCCATTATTTGGTTAATTCAGCATATAGAAAAACAACAGCGGACATTTTTTGTTAACAATATTTATTTATAAATTAAATTTTCACAGCTTTAGTTCATTAGACTTGTTTAACAAAACTCGGTATATTTAAGTACAAAAAAAAGTTACTTAAGGCACATATAATTTATCAAATCAGTTTGCATCGTAAAAGTAATATACTGAACTAAAAAGGAACGAGTTTTCATGAGAATCAAGTTTCATTATATGCAAGAGGCACAAAGCTCTATTTTGTGCTTCTCGCACAAGCTTTAATCACATTTTGAACAGGACGATTTTGTCATTCGTCGCTTGAAAAAGGACAAATGGCACAAATCATTCTATTTTTTCAGCATTCTCATCATCAGTCGGCATTACATTTTTAATATTATTTGCACCGACGTAGTCAAAGTTGGTATTTGTAAGCCCATCAGTTAATTGTCTTTCGACAAAGACAGATTTTTTTGTGAATTTTTCGTCCTTAAAAACTTCCTCTCTAATTATTGTAACGCGTATAAATATGCAACAATAGCCATTAACTGCAATTATTACTTGTGTGTGTAAAATATACAGATCTTTGCTAATAAATTAAGAACTCATCTGACTTATTTTAATTAGCACACCACCATTCCCCCACGTTCACACACACTCAAACAGTCTCGTTTGAAAAATGCAAACAAACAAACTTCTTGTACTTTTTTTCCGTCTGTGTTGTACATTAATCTTGCTGAAAAAAAATTTAACTTTGCCAGTCACTTCATCTCTCAAAGCATATTTTTTCATACATGCAATGTTAGTATGTGTGGCTCACTTATACATACGTTCAGAAAGAAAAACAAACAAATAAAAAATAGAATAGAAACTTAAAGAACAAACAAAAATCTCTCGTTTTTTTTTTTTAAACACAAAAAAGTAAATTAAAACCAAACAGAAACTCAGATATAAAGATTATATAAAGTTATCTCTTTTAACGCTTTGGAACTATACCGTTATAACTCAAAATTTGAATTTGAATTTTTGGACTATTGAAGGTGCTCCTGCAACTAGTAAAATTACAATGCTCGGGTTGCAAAAGCCAAAGCTGAAGAGTAAATTTATCGTTTTTACATTCATACAAAATATATCAAATCGAAAACTTTAAAAACTTCTCCTGCAAATTTACAATTTTTGATTATGTCGGTGTAGGCGCGAGACGAATGTATGACCCAATATTCCTTAACATTCATGTTTCTATTTATGTAATTTTTCACACTTTGTTTTCTGAAATTCTTTTTGATATCGACTGTGATCCTTTACATTCCTTTAGAAATGCTATGCAACTCCCAAATCTCCCCAACCAGTTTATTGTTCTTATTGTTTTCAGAATAAAATATTATATTTTTACGCACTTTTGCTCAGAGTTTTTGTTCGGTTTTGCATTCAAATTACTTACAAATTTGGCACTAGATACAGAGCCATTAATTCAACTTGTGCCTTTGGTTTAAATTTATTATTCGTTTTTTACTTTTGCGTAACATCGAAATGAAATATATTCTTTACGGACTTTTCTTTTTTGTTGCATACTAAATAAAGGCAGAAAAAAGTCTTTATGAAATTAATATTCTTAGTAAAATCTAATAACTTTTCCATACAAAATATATAAAGTTTAGCACGCTTTTAGGCATTAAAATTTCTTTGCTTTCAGTTTGTAGTATTGATGGTAATTGTTCTCAATTAATTTGAACATAATAAAAAAATGTTCAATTGAAGTTTAACTTATGCATACCTATTACATTGGAAATCATAGTTTAAGGTACACCTATTTTTAGGCGCAAAATAGCTAAACTAACTATTTTCCTTCCCCTTTTCCAATTTAAGCTTGTGAAGAAACTTGTAGAAAACTTAAACTTCAACTTAAAGGAGTTCGCTTCAACTAAATATAATACCAGCAATTCCCCTACTGTAATAATTCTGCGCTTAAACTCGCTTTAAGTATTTTTATAGCATAAAAGCAAAAACAAACAACAACAAACCAAACACACATATGCACATGTATTTTTTGCAGAGCAAACCGTTTTGCTCTGTTTTGAGAGTAAGAAAGAAAAATGACACCATTATAATTCGATTTGTTGACTACTGCGGCCGTCATGTTGCTGTTGTTTTTAGTGGTGGCCCAACAGTCGAGTATTTTGTATGTAGAATATGCTATTAATGTTATTGTTGTGATAATACGGCTCAAGTGACTGGTGGCTGCAACGATAACAGATGCGGCAGAGAGACAAATAAAACTTGAAGAACATTCGTCGTTCGTTGTTGTATAGAAGAAAATGGGAAGAAAAAGTACTCAAAAAAGTGGAAAGACCGAAAAAAAGAAACGAGATAAAATTGAACTTTAACATGTAAAGGACCGGACCGCATGGTACTATACTTTTTTATAAAAAGTAACTAGGGGTAAAAGGAATAAATATGGAAATACGAACATGCTTTAAAACTTACTTAAGATTACAATATAATATTTGAGGGTGGTTGAAAGAAAATGTAGTTTTGATATTTTTGGGTGCATCATAATCATTTTCATTGATTTGATAAAAATTTTAAAAAATTATTTAGTTGTTAAATTTCGTTTACTTATTTTTCAGGTTGATGGCCAAAAGTATATGGGACAAGGACGTAGTAAAAAAATTGCACGGATTGAGGCAGCCGCTACAGCATTGCGCAGCTTTATACAATTCAAAGATGGTGCCGTATTAACACCATTAAAACCAGCCTGTAATTTGGATTTTACAAGTGATGAACATTTGGAAAATGGTACATTCAACAACAATATTGAAAAACTTGATACGGCTGCACTTATCGAGCTTGTAGACCATTTGTTAAAGCATGTAAAATGTGCTAAGAGATTATCGTTTGTTGATGATGTTAGCATGACAAGCAAGTATTCTTTGTTTTTTGGTTTTTATTATTTAAATTTATTTTATTGTTATTATTTTATGTATTTTCTTATGATTTCTGAATAATAGTTAGTAAATATAAAATAAAAATTCCCATACCGGGAATCGAACCCGGGCCTTCTGGGTGAAAGCCAGATATCCTAGCCACTAGACCATATGGGATATAAATTTAGATCACTATTGATTAGCTACATGACTGCAATCCAGATAAGTTTCAAAATATTCATATTGAAAATAAAATTTTGACCTAGGTATGAATTTTTTGTTACCGAAACTCATTTTCTTGTATTTCTCGCAAGAATAAATTGTTAACTCTGTGGTAAAAATGAATAATAGCTTAAGCTTTGAATATAAATATTATAGATACTTTACCATTGCTTCAAAAGATTCTATGTTAAAATTGTAGACCATGCTTGAAAGAATATATAATTTAAAAAATTGTTTCAAAATTCGCACCAGTTTAATATTTATAGTCTAAAATATATGATAACAAATTTTCCTCCTTAAGTCGTGTTATTTTTCCCTTTTACCACAGAATTGATTGCAATTCTAAAATGAATTTTAAAAACCGAGACTGTAATCTAAAAAAAAGAAAACTTCCCATACCGGGAATCGAACCCGGGCCTTCTGGGTGAAAGCCAGATATCCTAGCCACTAGACCATATGGGATTTCTGTTAGCAGCGCTTGCATATTGCTCAAGTTGACATTTACTTAAGAAGTCAAAAACTAATTTAGAACTAAATTTTACATGCACAGCTTCCCTTAGTATTCGTGTATAACAAGAATATGTCTATAAATAGATCTCCTAAACTTATTTGAATACACAACGGACGACAACAATAAATTTTCTTGATTTGATATCAATTTGTTATAAATTTATATGGCAAAAACAGCGAAATAAATTTATTAAACATTTTAATAGACTAAACAATTTAATTCAATCCAAAACTAAAGTCAAAGACCTTTAAATGCGATAACAGGTAATTCGTACTAAAAATATATTGAGTACAATTTTTTTGTTGATTTTTTATTTATATATATAGTTTTACTTAACAGTTACTCGAAATTTTGTTTTGCCGTTATTTAAAAAAAAAAAAAAAAGTTTGATTTGTTTTATTTGTTCTTGCATATTTCTCACTTGTTACATGGTTCATACTTAGTTTTCATCACCCGCAGCACTATTTAATATATATAAAACTTCCAATATTTATTTTCTAATATTGCTCGTATGGGGAACTTGCTAATCAAGAATTTACATCCTCACATTTAGATGTCAATAAAGGTGCTATTGCAGTCGATGGTCAAAAGAAAGTCCCTGATAAAGGACCAGTAATGTTGCTCTATGAGCTTTTTAACGACGTGCACTTTGATTGTTCAACTGTTGATGGTGCTCAAAATAATTGCCGCTTCAAAATGACCGTCACTGTTAATAATAGTAAATTTGATGGCACAGGTAAGTGAAGAATCTATAGTTGTATTATTAAGAAACTGATGTTGTCTCTGTTCTTCTGCGTTTCAGGGCCTTCGAAGAAATTAGCTAAGAACGCTGCTGCCAAGGCGGCTTTAGCGTCTCTCTGTAACATCTCCTACAGTCCAATGATGCATCCACAAAAGAATGTACCATTACCGATTGATGATAAAACTTCCTCCATGGAGTTACCACAAATACACGCTGATGTCATTGGACGTTTGGTATTGGAAAAGTTTATGGAAGTGATAAAGGGTCAAGAGTCATATTCACGACGTAAAGTTCTGGCTGGCATTGTAATGACTGAGGATATGAACTTTAGCGAATCTAAGGTAAGTGAGAGCCAAATATGAAAATGGACTTCACTATTTTATATACTTTCTCCCGTTGTCGTTCGGTTTCAGGTTATATCGGTCTCAACGGGCACCAAATGCGTCAGCGGTGAGCATATGAGCGTTACTGGCGCCGTACTCAATGATTCACATGCTGAAATTGTTTCACGTCGTTGTCTAATGAAATATTTATATGCTCAATTAGATTTGCAATGTAGTCAGGGTAAGTTTTGCGTAGTTGAAAAAGCAAGCAAACAAAAACCAAAAATTTAATTTTAAAGAAATTTCTTTTGTGTATTTTGCATATTCGTGTATTTGTAATTTAACAGTTCTATTTTTCGTTTTCTTTAGTACCACCGTACTACTATTTTATTTATATTTGTAAGCATAATAATTTGTTTTTAGTAGTGCTCTCCACTCTCTGCATTCTACTGCCACTCCTCTACACTACCTGAAAATTTCTTCTGTTTAGCTTGGATGTGTAGCGGTTTTCTTTTCACTCTGATTATAGAATGAAAAAAAATTCGCAAAATTTTGTGTTTGTAGTTTAGATTTTTATACTTTTCTGCACTTTGGGGTAGAGACCCCAGTCTTCCTCATTCATCATCATCATCATCTTATAATACATACTTTGTACTATTGTAAATAGAATCTGGTAGTCTTTTAGCAAATATTTGGTTTTCTTTTTATTCTAACCCTCAACCCCACAACTTAAAGTTCATTAAATTCTCTCAGTTGACAACTTCTGGAAAATATTACACATTTTTTAATTTGAAACAAAAAATTCCACTGCTGTTAAATTCCATTATTTGCTTAATTATAAATGGCTGGAAAATTCTTCAAGATTACAGAGAATTTTACTATGTGTAAAAATGTAAACCTATAAATTTATTTTTTGAGATTCTCATACTCACTAGTGTGGTTTTGGGTTAAACATTTGTGCAGTTTGTCTTAAATATTTATATACTACTGTATTTTTTTTCTCGCTACTTTTAATTATAAAAAGCTTATTTTCTTTTCAATGTTTTAGAATATCTGTATATGTTCTATCTGTGTTAAATTTAAATAATACAAATATTTCATGATGTATATTTTCGATAAATTTGAAAATTTAAGATTTGCATATATTGTTCTACTCACTGGACATTGTATATTTGACAGGCACAATCCCAAAGTGTTCACAAAGTTTTTGTGTTTGTGTTATAATATATAAAATATTTATTTATAAAAAGTTATTTTTAAATAAGCTTTCATGATTCGTAATCTTTAAAACTTCATCGTTAATTATGGTCATAAAAATTACTATATCGCCAAAATATCAGTCATAATACCTTGGATTTTCTATATACAGTCGGATTAATTCAATGTCCATATTTTTCTTTTTACAAACCTAAACTTTTCAAACTTCATGACTTTTTCGAACATGTTTATATAAAACGCAAATTCTTAGTAGATTTTCAGGACTTTTGCTTGGAGGGTAAGGAAAAGGTGTACATTTTTTTGGGGTCATACGTACTTTTTATTGTATAATTGAAGTTTTAAAAGAGTTATAGCGAGTCGTCGTGAAGCTGTCTGGAAAGGAGTCCGAATGCGGTGCACACTCTAGCACCTCGAAAATACTGTAATTAGCATAAACATGTAGGCAATGGATGAACCTACGATTTTTTTGGGTAAAATTTCAAAGTTTGACCCAGCCAAAACGTGTTTATTTTTATAACTTTTAGTCGGTGAGAGGTTCATCCATTGGGTGTAAGTATTATAAAAACTTGTGCTAATAATTGGTTAAATAGTTTTTATGTAATCGGGTGCACCGATTTTCAACTTATTGAAAAAAGTTTCTAGATAATCACGGTTAAAGTTTCGGGAAGCGAGCGTAGAGAGAAGAGGTGAGTTATGCTCATAGGCTCTCATGACTTCATTTTTGAGAGTTGACCAAAAAATAAATTTTTAAAAGCCCCGACATAAGAATCCCCTTTCAAGGCGAACATTTCTCATTTCGGTTTTTAGGTTCATAGTTTTACACATTATCTCATTAGCAGCAACAATCTTTTTAACATTTTGATTCATATTGCATAGTGATTCATTTTCAACACATGCCAAGTTGATATTCATTAAAGGTGTCGGTATATAGGCTATCTTATATGTTTCACACATGTGGCCTAGAATGGGAAGAATAACAATTGAAGTTCGATTCTAGTGTGCCTGACAGAAAATGTTTACTTCATTTCAGAGCTCTGTTTTCCCATTCTAGTACACATATTAACTTTTATGTTAGAGAATAATGTAAGCGTACAAAAAGCATGAATTCATTAATTGCTTTATATAAAACTAATAAAATTTATTAATTTTTTTATTTAAAATAGCGAACTGAATCAACTTTCAATAAATTTGAATATTATTATTAGAACTTCTCTTTCCCCTTGCCCATAAGATTATATTTTTTGTTATTTAAATCAACACTACGATTATTTTATTTCATTATTACTAACACTAATTTTATAGTTTTTCTTATGTATCTTTTATGTTTGCTTTCTCATTATGTTTATTCTTCTTTATTAAGAAAAAAATAATTTTTATCAAAAACCAATTATTATTCCATTTAATTAATTAATTAATTAATTTTTTGAATTAAAAATAAAACCAAAAAACAAAAACAAAAAATACTAAAAACGCAAAAACAAATTTTCTTTTTTAACTTTTTAATTTTTATAGCAACAGCAAATCAGTCGATTTTCGTGAGGAATCAAGAGAATGGGCAATACCCGTACAAACTAAAATCCGGTGTTCATTTCCATTTGTACATCAATACAGCGCCTTGTGGTGATGCACGGATTTTTAGTCCTCACGAAAATGACACTGGTGTTGACAAACATCCAAATAGGTTGGTAAAAAAATAAAAAACAAAATAAAATGCAAAAAAAAAAAACAAATTTATAAAAATTTATGAAATACTACTGAAATACTACTTACTACTTTTATTACTATTTACAAAAAATAATTTTTTTTTTGTAGACAAAAGTAGAAAATTTTATGGAAGTCTCAAGAAGAAAGAAGAAGAAACGAGAAAGAGTTTTGTGTGAGCGCTTTAAAAAAAGTTTAACTAAATATTCTAAGAAGTGAATCAGGAAAACTGCGGAATTCCTTAAAGAAATAAAAAATTTTTGGACACTTTGACATTGTGTTGCAGTGTGTTTGCCACGCCCACTTAAAACTCTTTTCTTCTTTTCTCTTTTTTCTGTAATTGTATATTTTTTCTTTGTTTGTTTGGCTACACAAAAATAAAGAAATGAAAATTTGTAAACAAATCGAGTTATGGATGGCAATAATGTTGTTGAGTTGATTCCAGCTCAGATTCAGGCTCAGAACAACAGTGTTGCCTCGCAATAATTGACGACATTGAACATTGAACAACTTTGGCATAACAAAATTTTTACTTATTCAATTTTCGAAATTTAATAACATTTAATTTTTCAAAGTTCTTTTTTATTAATTACATTAACAACAACTACAGCAACAACATATTTTTGAACTTTAATTAATTAATAAAAATAAAATTCCATTTTACATATACGACGAGTTACATGGATAAATATTTTCTTCTCTTTTTTCTCCAATTTCTTTTTCCAAATATTTTCTTTCTTCTACGTTTTACTTTATTATTATTATTATTATTATCATTTTATCGTTCATTTACATTACAATTACTTTAAACTACATGTATTTTTTATATTTATTTATGTTTTTGGTTGCGTTCCATGATTTCCATTTTCTGTTTAAATTTTCTGATGATAAACAATTCCAATTCTTGGTTGGCATTCTCGTTGCGTTTCTCGTTGGGTTTGTTACCACTACCAAAACTACAACAACCACCACAATAACTGCTACTACTACGTCTAAAATATACACATTTACTTAAACCTTAACCTAAAATGAAAATACTATGCCGCTGTGTTGTATGATGCTGTATTTGTACAAAATGTCTCAAAATTGTGAATGTCAATTTTGATATTAAAAAAAAAAAAAAAAATAATAATAAATAAATGAAAACAAACAAACAACCCCGCCTTTTCCCCTCACAAACGTAATACAGGAAAGCACGTGGCCAGTTGCGTACGAAAATTGAGTCCGGTGAAGGTACCATACCGGTGAAAAGCAAAGAGGGTCTACAAACATGGGATGGTGTATTACAGGTAAGATTTTATTGTATACTTTTAGGCGCTTCTTATATTTTTCAGTTTTATTCTAATTTGTATATAGGGCGAACGTCTTCTGACCATGTCATGCTCTGACAAAATTGCTCGCTGGAATATTGTTGGCATACAAGGTTCACTACTGGCTTCCATTGTTGAGCCGATTTATCTTCACTCGATTGTGTTGGGCAGCTTGTTACATCCCGAGCATATGTATCGTGCGGTATGTGGACGTATCGAGAAATCTTTGCAAGGTTTACCACCACCATACCATTTGAATAAGCCACGTCTGGCGCTAGTCACATCGGCGGAACCACGCAATCAGGCCAAAGCGCCGAACTTTGGCATAAATTGGACTATTGGTGATACAGAGGTGGAGGTGGTCAATTCTTTGACAGGAAAAACTGTCAATAATCAAATTTCCCGCATAACAAAGCAGATGTATTTTGTTAAATACGCATATCTGTTGAAGAATTTGCCTGGCATTCCAAGTAGAAAATTGAGCATAGATTATGGACAGGCAAAAGACCGAGTGCGAGACTATCAGGTAAGGAATGACTTTGAAAAACACAACGCACAATATTTGTCCAAATTAATCATTGTGTTGTCGATAATGGAGTTTTCGAAGATTTTTAAATATACTAGGTATGCGTGCGAGAATGTCTGACCGAATTTTTTATGCAGTACTGGAAACTCCAATTCTAGTTACTGGCAATTGAATTGGCTTGAATTTAGCCAAATTCGACTACAATTTAGATTATTCAAAAATATGCTGAACTGCTTTATCGACAACTCTATTACTAATTTAGTTTAGTGGCGCGATTGCTAAATAAATTTTGGTGCTTATTTATATTTTTTTAGATTGCCAAAAAAGAACTATTTGCAGCTTTTCGTCGCGAAGATCTCGGCAGTTGGCTGAAGAAACCAATGGAACAAGATCAATTTGGGCTTCCGGAATGACTCCGTACTCTTGTGAGTTTAATCGTAAATAATAAAAAATGCAACTACTGCATTGCATTATTATGCATTCAAAGTCAAATTGAAAAAATAATTTTAATAATGTTATTTATTTATAAACTGAAAAAAGACACCAAGAAGAAGAAAGGGTATTTTGTTAATGCTAATGATCATGCATTGAAATTTTTAAAAGGGAAGAAGAAAACCAACCGCGAGAACATTTTTAAATTGGCACAAAATTATAAAACATTTCAATGCATTATTATTAACATACGTAGTGGAAGTGGAGGAATAATAAATTCACAAAAAATTTATAAAGAAGTTGATGAAGTTAAAGTAAAAGTAAAAGACAAATTTCGTCACAGTTTCGATGAAATTCATGTTAGTAGTAGTAGTTGTAGTTTAAACACTAAACATTATTATAATTATTATAATTGCTCTAGAATATTTCTAGAATAGAATGTAGCTAATATGCTGGAACTAAGTAAAGCAAGTATTATGGCGTTTTAGTCTGATTCTCTGCAACAACAAAAAATTTTTGTGTAATGTGTAATCTCGATACAAAAACAAACAAAAATACAAATACTACACACAATAAATTAAATCATTATGAATAATAAATTTTAAATAATTACTCTACGTACCACATACACACCAATACACACCAATACACACACACACATACATAAAAGCAGATATGAAAATAAAAACTTTCTAATGGCATACTACGAATTAGTTTTAGTTTTAAGTCGACGAAAGCGAACGAAATTAATCACAGTTTTACATTAAAACATACAAAGACATACTTACAAATATACAAAGTAGATATAAATATATTGAGTTAACAGTTTGTCACTATCATCGTTTTAGTTTTCTGTATTGGGTTTGAGTGAGAAAAGTTTTAAAGCACCCACCCGTCATTAAGTTGTTCCATCTTTTTAGTTTCTATTTGAGTATTTCCTGCAAAGCTGAAGTCTTTTTCATCACTATATCATATGAGGTTGTATTTTTCCGTTGATATTAAAACTAATATTAATGTTTCTGAGCTTTGAACAAAGAGTTTTAAAACTTTTCTCTACCTACTGACGATAATTTTAAATATGATTTTCTATTTTCTATTTCATAGTTCTTACAGCATCCTCGTTCACTTGATTTTTTATTTTTTGATTAATTTGAATTTCTATTTTCCTTTCATTTATTCTTTTTTTTTTGTTTTGTTTTATTTTGCAGTGCTATTTTCTTTGTTGTCCAACATCTCCAGTATTAATATTTCAAATATTCGCAACGCAAGAAGAAAACAAAATCGTAAATCAAAATGAAAAAAAAAAACCTCTTCAAAAACCAAAATTTATTTTACTGAAAATAATAAGCCTAAAGTGTAATTTTTTTAAGTTTATGTTACTAACAAAATTAACTAACAACCTCGATAGTCTAATGGGAACTGCACTAAATGTTCACTATCGATAATGACAATGGCAAAACCAGCAAGTGATAACAAATTGCCATAGTGCCGTTCGGAATCGGCGTTAAACTGTAGGTCCAACTATGTCGTATCACAATGGTCCGTTCAAGCCCAATTGTGTCTTGACAGTCACTCTCACCTCACCTAACTAAATTAGAGTTTTATTTCCTGAACGTGCGATTTTTTGTTGACCAAGAATTTTTTTTTTTTTTTTTTTGTAATTTAAACAGCGAGTTTCTATTATTGTTTCTTTATTTTATACAAAAATGAATTTGTTTTTTTTTTATATATATATATATATAAGTGTGTATGTACAATGTACAAAGAAAATGTACAAACGAACAAAATTAAGGGGCGTAGAGTAAAAACAATATATAAAAAATTTCCCCCATATGCCTAAGAACCACTCTAATGTACATATGTACACAGTGTTTTTGATAGTAACATCTCGATTACTAAGACGAAATTCAAGGCTTTGGCAGTTTTTAAATGAAATGTCTTTCATATATAAAACTTTTGTCACGTTGTTTCAATTGATATCGCTATCGTTTTCGGTAATGGCATCACAGTGAAGATAATCCGTGAAGCTCGCTCTTAAGGGATTACGCCATCCCTGAAAGCTGAAAATGACGCTAAATTTGAGAATTTTATTATAGGAAAATAAAATTACCGGGAGTAAATTTACATGCAGCAATTTATTAAGCATCATTTCCAGATTTGAAAACAATTTTTTATTTATGAAAATTGTAAGAATTGCCATGCACACCGTTTTGAAAAATGCTTTTTCGAGAAAACGCATTTGAAGTTTTAGAGAGGCGAAAAAAGAGTTTTACACTTTTAAGACTGCAATAAATGTATTTTTTTATATTTTTGAATCTATTAATTAAAAATTAAAGCAAACATTTTTTTTCGATTTTTTGAAAATTCAGGGGTAGCGTAAACCCTTAACAATAACATCTTTCAAACTTTGACATTTGCAGTGATCTAAAATCTTGAACTGTTTTTTAAAAATACACAAATTTAATTAAAAATAAAAATGTGTAGTATCCGCTCTTCAAATGTTAGTAAACCAAAATCGGTAACTTGATGCAAAATACGAAAAAATACCGGAGACTTAACGAAAACCAGAAGCAAACCAGAAATATCCGTTTCACCGAATTCTATAATTTTTTTTTTTTGAAGTTTGTTATTTAGAATCATAAATGGAAATGTATTGGCAGTTTGTTAAATTAAAAGATCTTTATATTAGACCTGCACTATTCTTACCCTTAACCATCTGAAAAGTGAAATACAACGCGTCAAAGTCGATTTAAATAGCTGCACACCTATTGACAAAGCTTTGAATTTCAGATGAATTTGGAGATGTGTGTTTTATAAGGAAATTCTATTCGAAGCTTTTATATTTTTTATTGGTAGAACATTTAGTTATTTTCTAGATATCTGAAAGAGAGCTTTATGTGAAACAATAGAGATTTATAGAGATTTAAGAACAAATTATAGAATGCGAGATTGCGCGAATAAGTTGACCAAAATTGCCTCTGCGCATATCGTCACATTTAATATTTTAAAATTGGGTGATTAATTTAAAATTTTGTTTACAAATGTTTAAGTTGTTCACATATAAAATGTATACAGTCTCCAGCATTTTCACTTAAAAAATATTACGTTTAGCGTTTTTTTATATTTGCTCTGTAGTTATTTATACTTTTCCGTTTTCTTAATAAACGTGGCAGCTCTCATTCATATCATTCATATACTTTTTCTTGGTTCTCTTTTGTAACATTTCTGGCATTTGACAATTCGTATTGATTTTTATTAATTTGTAAGAGTAAAGTGTAAATGTTTTAATTTCGAAATTGAACTTTTGAGGCGCTTAAAGTGGTCCTCTCCTTGTTTAGAATCTATTAGCTAAATCACCAAGTTTCAGTGCGATCGCGTGATCATCAGCATATTTTTTTTTTTTTTTTTTTAAACTAATAAAAAGTTTAAATGAAATAAATGAACCTAGCAGAAAATCAATAACTCAGATCAACTAAAAATAAAAGACAGCGAAAGAGAATTACACTTAATTTACTTGAATTTATTTTAATTTTTGTTTATTATTTTTTATATCACTTATATCATACACTTTTATATCATAGTGGTATATGAATTATTGTAATAGTTGTCTATTTTTATATTTTTAAGTTATATTTCTTGAAATACAAAAAACATAAAGGAAAAACGAAAAAAAAAAAATTTATAAACAATAAATATAAATTTAAAAAATCATACTGCTTTTTCTAAAAAGTCTTTTTTAGTCTCTTACTTCACGAATATGAAAAATATGGAATAAACGCAAACGAAAAAGGTTTGCATACTTAGGAGGAGAAAGGAGAAAGTAATGAACTAAAGACATTGAAATTTTATAATAATCAGTAGTATAAACTAATTAATAAAAACCAAAAATAGTAGTAATAGAGAAAAGTAGCAGTTGTAGCAAATAGTTACTTGAATACAAACATTTTTAATCAAATTACACACACTCACACATACACACAATTTAACTCACATATACATACATATATACGTACACAAGAAATATGATAAAAATGAAAAAATAATTATATATTATATTAAAAGAAAATTAATAAATAAATAATACATTTGATCTTATATAAAATACTGTGATACTAAATTTTACTAGTACTTCCAGCATAGCTGCATTTTATCCATTCTAAAATATTCTAAAAGCTTACATTATAAACAAACAAACAAATTATATAAACGAAAAATTGTTGCAAAATAAAGAAATTAAAATATTTGAAAATTGAAATTACTTAATTATGATTAATATTATAAATTAAGTTGAGAAATTTGCAAAAGTAAAGAAGCAAGAAATATAAAACTAAACAAAAAAATGTGAAATGAAGCAAAATGTGGTTTTGGTTTAGAAAAAAAGAGAAAGCAATATTTCAAACACAAAAATATATAGCAAGGTTTGCTAAATTAAATTATACAAAGAAAATCTTAAACAAATATGCCTAAATAAAAACAACCAATTTTAAATAAACAAAATTCAATTGCAAACTCGAAAAAAAATAAAGTAGAAATGCTTTTACTAAAATAATGAAAATAAAAAACGTCAAAGAAATATAGTTAACAGCAGAAAAGTAAATGATTATTATACCATAAAATAATTCTTTCATACTAAACTGAAAAGTTAAATACACGCATAAAAATAGGCGCGTCGTATACAGACATCTCTCGGTAGAAATGCAGTCAGCACATGAAAACTCCACAAACGCAAGGAAACCGAAATGAAAAATAGACTTGCAATTGTTATTTCTCTCAAAGCATACTAAAACCGAAACAACGAATCTATAGCAGCATACTATATAAAAGAAAAAAGGTTGTCATTGAACAAACGAAGCAAAAAGTGAAAAGTACTGTAGCTCTGAGTGAAGCTTAACGAGAGATTGCTGTGTCACATACACACGTAACTTGAAAATCCATTTAGAAATAATATAAAAGAAGAATTCAGCAATTACAGAAATAATAAAAGTTTATTAAAAAATAAAATAGATTTATATATATAATGATTATATAAACAAAATAATATCGAAAGTCTATCCATACCAAAAGAAATCAAATAAATACACACAGTTATATGATAATAATATAATTTATATGTTTCGATTTTTGTTGTATGTGTTGCATTCATGTTTAAAGTAGAAGTAGAAGAAAGAAAGTGGTGGCACCCTCTTTCAGTGGTTATCACTTTTGAGTGCCGATTAAGTTGATCGGAAAACTTGGGTTAAACGAGATGATGGACACTCACCTATTAGCTCCACCGTGGCTCTGGAAAGTCTGATTATAAACTAGAGTTGCTCTTCGGCTCACTGAACACTGGCGTGCCCGTTCTTTGTTTTTTATACAAATGCAGCAGTAGTCGTACTTTTCAAGTATTTTTAACATGCTTGAATAATATCTGCTCGGTGAGATTACCCAAATGAAACAATCTAAGGGGGAAAAAGAAAATGGCTTTTTTGTAAATCGTAATTATTTTGACTTGATGATAAATTTTATATATTTATTTCAACTGTAGTTATTAAATTTAATTTGGATTGTTAGTTCCTTGAAGATAGAACCTTTTTGCTAAAGCTTTTGGAATTTTAAGATTTCTACGTATGTATATGTGAAGCAACACTTACTCCTGATTTTTTGCTCTTTAATATCTTAATCTTAATTATTACTTAAGCATTCACTCATAATTTATACTACGCTGCTGTATACCCAAATGCAAACTACACACATTAAAGATTTAACGTTTTAACCAAAATGTAATAAAAGATACGAAAAACTTTTCTCTTTGCTTTTCTTGCAAATAACTTTTATTATTATGTAATAATACTTGAAAGAAATCAACAAAATACAAAACATAGAAATTTTATTAAAAGTGAACAAATACAAATCTCAAGTAATCGAATTAAACCAAACAAGATTAAAAAACGGAGTGAAGTTCTTTGGAAAATTTATACTTAACATTTGGAAATAGTGATGGAGAAAACCAAAAACAAATACTTCAAAATAATAAAATATTAAAATTATTATAATAATAATAACTTCCACGCTTGTTTTTTGCGTGATGATTTTTTTTTTATTTGTTGGTAGTTCCGCTGCTTGCTCCTGCTCCTCCTTCCGAGTTATCCCTGATTCCAGTGCTTCTTTACAAAGTTTTGAATTTATGAAACAAACACTAAAACTAGAAAAAAAAACAAAACAAAAAAAAAAAAAAAAAGAAAAAAAAACAAGAAGGTTTATTCTTTATTAGCGAAAACTTGCAATAATTTACAAAAACAAACAAAAAATATATACAACAAGCATATTTGAATGAATGAAAGTAAAAAGAACAAAAAAACAAAAAAAAAAACTGAAATAGAAAACATTTTAACCAAGCTGCAAAAGGAGAAATAAAAAAAAATATTTAATTAAAGTTACAAATTATTTATTAATTAGAAATTTTAATTATTCAATAAAAACGAAATAAAAAAAAATACATATATATATAAAAAAGGATTCTGAATTAAGAAAAACTTAAAATGAACATTGTTTTCTTTGAAAAATGTACAACGTACATTCCAACGGAGATTCGGTCGGGAATTGAATTGTCGTCATGAATATGAAATAAATGATATTCCTAATTCGAAGATAGCGTTTCCAACTATTCGAATAAAGCAAAAATCAGATGTTTTCGCAAAGTGAATAAAAGAGGGGGAATGTTATTTCAGGATAAATATTTTTTATTAATTTCATTTACATTTTGCTCTCGAACATCTGAAGTGAAATCCAAAGTCTTCTACCTCAAATTTGGCCTGAAAACTTGTCAATAAAATGACCATAAAATTAGACGTGATAGAGAAAAACGGCAGCATGCCAAAATTTATTGGTTTCATTCAATTAAGATTTTTGAAATTGGAAAATGACGCACAGTGCAGATCAACTGCATATTTACCTGCTTCAAAAAAATAATTTTTTAAAACGATATTTTCTTTAAGTGACTACAAGAACAGTGTATATAGAGACAGGCAGTTCAGACGGCCGTTCTTTATAAGTATTTGTTTTTGTATTTTTCTCATTGTAACTAGTCTACATAACAGTTCGACATTTAATGTCCAGCATATATTTTTCTATTATTTAGACACGAAAAAGAATGAGATTTCCGTGTCGCTATTTAATTAATTAATTAATATAAAAGTCTTTGAAGACTGTTAAAAATAGAAGCCATCAAAGACTTTTTAATAAAAGTTATTAAGAGTTCAATAATTAAAAAAAAGTTATTTCAAAACTCTTACTTCTGATCATTACTTTTAACTTTTATGAAATTAAAGTTCATGAAAACTTTTATTCTGAAAACTTTTTTATAAAAATTATAAAAGTGTCAAGCTCTGATCAGAAGTGCCGCTGTTGTGGCCACTAAAATTCTTAATTAAAATATAGCAAGATTTAATTTTTGTTTGTTAAATTGCTAAAATATAGTTTCTATCCCCGATTCAATTGAAAAGTGCCTATGTGCCCGTTTTTATTGAAAAGTGAAATGCAGAAATGAAAATTTAAAAGTCCAAAAACCTAAGTCTTTCTCCATAGTGAAGGCTAAAATAATAATTTTGTTTTCTGCCTAAATGTAGGCAAAGAAGACTATGTCGAAATCTAAGCTTTTTTTTCACAGTGAAGGCTAAAATAACAAGGCGCACGAAAACTTCAATGTTTCTCCGCTAAAAGTACGTAGCACAGACACAAGCCTTCTTTGTTTTTCTAGTACCAAGACCAAAAAATATAATGTATAATGACCGATCTCTGGGCAGTCTCCTACGTCCGGACAGTTTGTATATTTGATAATGTTGGCCAGCATTTCTTATCTTGCGGTTGATGCTGATTCGGAACCGTTAGCTTTAATGATTTAATTTATGAAAGCAAATCAGTTCGAGTTATTGTTTATTTTTTATTTTCTGGAATTTGGCAATTGATATTTCTAGTGCACCAGGGCAAGGACGCAAGCATGAACGTCTATCTGAAAGAAAGAAGGAGAAAAATAGGAAGTGAGAAAGAGATAAAGAGCTGCACCGAAAGTTCAAAAATAATATAAAAACTAATGGAACGATGAACGATCCCTATTCACATTGTTCCGATTTCGACAGTTTCCATCATAATTTTGAAGTTGAAGAGACAACATCAACCGAAATAATCGACTCGTCTATACGGCACACACTATCTTTAGCTTATCATTATTCATTTAACCAAATTTATTGTATTCTCTTTATTTAATATTTTAACCCTTTAATGCATGATTTTTTCTTTTTAAGAAACAAAAATATTTTTATATGTATTTTATAGTCCTGAACACGAAAATGATAAGAATTTTGGAAATTATTTACCTGTTTGCTAGCTATCGAGAAATTTCTATCGATTTCGCATAAAGTTTTTAAATCAATATATTGTTCTTAAGATTGCAATGTTAAATTATTCATTAAATTGTAATAAATCTGAGCTAAATTAATCCAAATAATGTATTTAACATGTTTTTATAATTAAATTTTCACAAAAAACTCAAACGTTCACAGGACTATGAAAACTAGTATACGCGATGTTTTGCAAACTTTCAACCGTAAATATCAATGTAATGGGATATCTGACAGTTGAATGAAAAAAATGTAAACCAAAATAGAGAATGTACACGAAATAGAAGAAAGAATTAGAAATTATTTTCACAAAACGAAATTATCATGAAATGAAATAAGCATATCATATATGATATTTCATGCAATAAAGGGTTAATGCCATCTGCACGTCATAAAAATTATTACCGTCCCATATGGAAGTAAAAAAAAGCCGTGTTAAAATTATTTAAATGCTAAGCATTGCTTCGATTTTAAAGACGGATAATAAAGGAAGAACTATTGATAGGACCCCTGACACGCTACCACTAGACCGCCGAGGCGGATTAAATTACCTATAGCTAATTATATCTCGCTGTGATGAATTGCTATAGTTAATTTCTTGTCACATTCGAACAAGAATACGGATATGAAAACTTAAGTCATTCAATCCTGTAAGTTTACGTGGGGTTTGAATTAAGATTTTGGGTATTTGTAAGGTTTTCAGAAGTTTAACTTAGATGCCTCAGATGGCATTCGTCATTACTGGCGCAATATGCGGGAAGAGGCACGTTTTTTTCCACGCGAAATTTCAGTGTCGGGTCCATTATGGTATGGCCGGCATGCGACAGTTTCGGGAAAGTTGGCCTGGGCATTGTGTCGCATGGGATGAACATCGAAAATTACCAAGCAGTGATCAAAAAGCACCATGAGCCTTATTTCCGCCGCAACCGTTCTGTTAAGCTAACATTTCAACAACGACAATGCATCCATACACTCTACCATATCGACTAAGGCGTGGTTGGCTAATGCAAGAACTCCGGTGCTTTAGTGGCCTGCCATTTCCCCTCCTGAAGAAAACAAAAGTAAGAAAATGTTTGGGGATTAACGTCCGTGATGTTTATGACAACGCCCCGCAGTATTTGACTGTTGTGGAGCTCGAGGTGGGAATTATAAAGGCTGGGGAAAACATCAGCACATCCACCCTGACAAATCTCAACAACTCAATGGTAAAGCGAATGAAAATGGTTTTCAAACACAATTTTAATATAACATTGCTTATCAAAATTTAGTTAAAACCCTGGGGCTTAAAATTTTCTATTTGATATTGTAATTGTCTCAGTAAATAAATATTTTAAAACCCTGTTTAGCCGGTTTTTTTTTCTGGATTACAAAATAAACAACTGGTTTTTTTCGAATTGCTACTATTCGCCAAAACCGAAAATTCCTAATATTTATAAACAAAAGCTATGAACCCTAAAGTAAAAATTCAATACACTTCCATAGATAATGCCTGCTGGAACATACAAAGGATATTGCTGAGTTAATCGTCGTCCGGAATTTCCATTTAAACATTTCTGTCTGAGAATTTCAGTTCTAGTGACCTCTAGTTGTAGAATGAATATTATGATTCTATTCAAATAGTCTGAGAAATTTTAACAACATCACATAATTTTCTTATAGAATGCTCAGCACATATCTCACCGGAAAATAATTTGGATGATAGAGGATGACAACCTTTAAAATGAACTTTTATCATTCATAAAAATTAAAGGAAACAGTGGCGACAAAGAACTTATGCTTGCATAGGGGTAAAACCAAACGAAGAGAATTTTTGAAGTTGTGTCTGTTTAATTCTTGTGTCATTATCAAAAACACGTGGTACAATTAAGCGACAATGGTGACAAGAGAGACGAGTGTACATATACGAACAGACGCACCCACAAATCAACGTGATACAAAATTATGAAAACGAAAATTAGTTTTCCACGCTCCGGCGACAAACACAATTGAGCACAGCACCAGCGCCATCAACATTCAATCAGAGCGATGCAACCAACGAAAAGAAGAGTGCGACTCACCAGGAAGGATGTGTAGATTGTGGTGGATGCACGCGCACCTACACGTGATAATTTAGAGCAGATTGTCGGATTGTCGCCGGCATTGTCACCGTCAGCATTCCTATTTTTGGCTGAATTAATATATATGAGTAAAAAAAGATACATACGGACGGACGGACGGACGGACGGAGGAGTCGTAAGACGTATGGTACGCTAAGCATTTGCATTCAATTACCCATGGCAGTTGTGATGATTTATTTTTATATCTTTATAAAATCTTCAGAGTTTTGCCGAGCTATTGTAGATAATATCATGCAAGACAAGGGAGAGAAGGAGGGGAGTTGAGGTGCACTCAATCATAATTATGTGATTTGTTGGTAAAAAAATTTAAAACTCTTTTTTATTTCTGATTTTTTCTAGCTATCTTTTTGAACTAATTAAATGACATACGCTGCGCTGCCACCACTCTAAGGGAATACTGTCAAATTGACGAATTGTCAGTCGTTTTTGGTGAGGGTTAAAATTATGACAATTTGATTTGGTTTTTTTGTTTTTTGATTTTGTCAGCGTTGTTCGTGTAAAGTGATTTATATTTTAGAGTAGGTTGAATGATGCACCATCACTGAGGTGTTCTGCTTTCCCCTTTTACAGCTCACTTTAAACTAATTAATATATGTATGTACAAGAGGAGGATTTCTGGTTGACTGTTTGTTGATGTTTATTACATCATTTGGCATATCTATTGAATGGAAATATGTTGGGCGTTTTCTTAACAGATGCGTGCCATCAGTCGGCGGAAGGATTTACTTTGTAGTTTGAAAGACATGAATTGGCTTTTAAGCTTTACACATTTAAATGGGAAGCAGCTACAAGGTTAGAAATGGTGGAGGAAGAGAAGCAGGAAAAGGTGAATGAGTTTTGTTCGACGATGTAAATATGACAGCCAATTTGTTTGTTTGCAGAAAGATGTGTGCATTGCAGGCAAATGGCTACATGGTGCCTCCATTTTGAACGATTTTTAACACTTTACTTACATATATTTACTCTTGATATTAGCTATGAGCTTTTAAACAATGATGTCAAAGTATTTGGTTGAATAATTTTGTATGATTCAAAAATCAAAAGATTTTCTAAATCATCATTTTCAGAAGCTACGCCATATTGCCATAGCTGTCAATGTAATTGATGATTTCCAATTTTGAAAGAGGAAGGTGTACAGAGCAATTCTGAATTTGCAATTTTTCTAAGTTGGCAAAGTGAGAACTGTGAAATGACTATAGGAGATTTTTGTATATTTCGACTTAAATATTTAAAGGGTAATCAAATACAAATGTTTCTACAATACTTTATGAATGCAATTTATATGAATACTTACTGATATATTCTTGATCTATAAATTTATAAATTTCAACAACATCGTTTTTAATTTATTTATTTATTAATTTATTTATTATGAGATTGATACAATTATTAATGAATCCCCATCAAATCCAGACATTAATACATGGAGCAACTGAAATGACATGAAAAAGGTTTTCAGTTTTCAATTCCAGAAAACAAATTCCGAGAAATTTTATAAAACCCAAAAACCTAAAAAAGAAGAAGAAGAGAAAAAAAAATGTCAACATGATCATTAAATGCTTCTATGGTCTTCTCGCTGGTGTGGCGGTGTGGATGGCGCGATGGAGCTACAAATATTTATAGCCTTAAAGTATCGAGACTCCGACACGCAACATATGGGAATAAATAGATAGACAGCAAGCAGCCAGGCAGCCTGGCATCCAGACAACAGCGAAGATACATTGGAATGCTGAAATAATAAAACAAAAAGCCAAATCAATACAGATAATATCAATTGTGTAAAAGATACTTGAAGCAAGATAAGCATTTAAATTAACTGCAGTTAACAAAAACAAAAAATAAAAAACCAACACACACACACAAGAAATAGGCCTCAAAAATTAGTTTAAAACATGAGCAGTTTTTCCCCGTACAACTTTTGGTGGAAGAAAATTAACATTTTTCATTGGAATGGGAAAGATTCTTTACTTTTTTGTTTGTTTTTTTTTTTTTTTGTTTAGAAGACGAGAAAGAGTAAATAAATATACAAGTTGACAATATTTTCTGCTGTTGATACTGCTGCTGCTGCTGACGTAAACTGTGAGCGAACGATCGTAAATACTGTCTGCTTATAAGATTTCGTTTGATTTTTTTAAGCGATAAGAGCGAAAATTAACTTTAAAACGCATGTGGAACTCGAAGTTCGACGAAAACTTTCAACTCCAACATATGTTAGCATGTAGTACTTGGTATTGGTGGTGGTATTGGCAACATCGTGTTGGTTTCATGTTACCCACAATTTTTTCAAGCTGATAACTCACTTGAATTGCAGCTCTCTTTGACGTTGTCGTTGCCATATGTTTTTGCAGCAGCAGCACCAGCAGCTGAGGTTTTATCTCGGCGCGTATATCTGTAACTTAAGGTATTTCGTTTTATTTCTTTTTTCGCTGTTGCATTAATTTTCTTGTTGATTTGCATCGTAAATATCTTTTATTTTTCATCAATGTTTTTTGCAACATTTTTTTTTTTTTTTAATCTCAGTTTCACTTCAGTATCTTTTTTTATCTCCTAAGCTTTTTCCTCTCGTTTTACATTTGTTCTTGTTGCTTTTATTTCGTCTCAATGTCTCGTTTGTGTCTCCTTGGCAATTTTATTTATTTCTTCCTTCATTGTTATAAATTGTTCACTCGTTTCCAGTTTCGTTTCATTTCATTCTGCGCCGACGCAGAATTCTGTACGAATAATTTTTATTTTTTCTCCTCTCTCTCCTTCTCTCACTCACTCTTCTGGCAGTTGCAAAGGATCTCTTATTATTTTTATTACTGTTATTTATTGTTATTGTTGTTGTTGTTGATGCTAATATTTCTTTGCAGTTTCTTTTCTCATTTTATTTAATTATATCACAAGAACAAAGAGTTGCCAACATTTGACAATTATAAATGTATAAACAGCAGTGGTAAAAGAATAGCACTGCCAAAAGAAAAAGTTCCGTATTCCGGACTTAAGATAATTTTTATCTTAGAAAACGTACTCCCAGTTTTTGATATATCAGGAACACATATCCGACATATGATATAAGGCCAGTTAACCCTTTCGGTATATTGTTACTATACGATAACAATCACTTTAATCTGGCATAAAACAGATGCAATACAAATTTTACTAATAACATAATATATATACGATTCTGTTAGGTATACTCCCCGATTTTTGATTGCCAAATATTTGAAATTTATTGCTTGTGCTATTTTTTAAGAGAGTTTTGTCCTTGAAGTCGAGTCAAAAATCTATGTGCAAAAATTTGTCATCAAATCTGTTTGCATTATTTTAATAAAAACCTTTTTAATTTATTGCTAAATGGAAATATTGCTTCTCAAATATGTTTGCAAAAGATAAGAGAATATAAAAATCTAAAAATTGAGGAAAAAGTGTTAACCCATTTTTGTCTATGGCTTCAGAAGTTTAATTTTTTAACCTTTAATAACGGACAAACAAGGATATGCAGAGGTGTGAAGTTTAATACAAAAGTTATCTTTCGAGCTCGATTAAAAATATGTACTGAATGGGTTAAGCTTCATCACTAAAGTTTACAGACTCTCTTAAATAAAAACTGTTGTTTCAATGTTATGTCCTGGATAAACGCTTAAGGAAATTTAACACTTGCTTGGGATACAAAGCAAATGGGGTACCAAGATAATCCTGATCCTTTATTACACATATGTAAAAACAAGGAGTGAAGTCTGGGTATTGGATGAAACCTTTTTTTATTCGAAAGGAGACGTTAAAAATAGAATAGCATTTTTTCTTTTTCCTCCGTTCTCAATGAAACTAAAGACGGATGTGTGTTAAAGTAGCACCATTTAATCACTTAATCGAGGAAGCCTTAAAAATATTGTCTCATTGGTGTATTCGGAATGAAAATCAAACTTTGAAATTTGTCGAATGCTTCCTCGTTACGGTGGTGGTCGATAATACACAGAAATGATCTGTGTATTTCTGAAAAAGTTCCGGCAAAACTACTCCATTGAAGCATTTGCCACATAATTAAAAATTAGTTAAAGGTACGACCCCTAAAAAAAATTTAAGCCAAAAAAAAAAAAAAAATGTACCGAATGAGAAAGCAAGAGCACGATATACGATAGTGGCACGGTTGCCACTTACTCATTTTATTTTGTACCAATATTTTAAAAAAAATGTACCAAATGGTGGGAAAATGTACCAGTATAATAAATAACATTTATAGTTATTTATTAAGGATGTAGTCTGGTGTTCGAGTTTAAAAAAATCTATTATTTTTTTAAATGCATTTCGAAAGTACAATATATTGAAAGTATACTGTAAAAATTTCAGACCAAAACACAAAATATTAATCGAGAGCGCCTGTTGCTTATTTATTTTTAAAAAGGCTTGAAACATTACTGCAATAAGATATACAAAAATCTTTTTTAGCACAACCAATAGGAACATTAAATTAACAAATTTAAGAACTAAATCGAAAGTACAATATATTGAAAGTAAACTTTATCTCACGTTAAAACTGAAAAGCGTTTTTCTCGTTTTTTTAACCAGCCATCGAACGCCATCATGCAGAGTCCCGAAAATGTAAAAAAAAATTAAGTTAAAGGAAACCAGAAGATAGCATCACAAAAATGACTCATGAGTTGAGAGTCTTGTAGTACCTTTATGGTTTCAAGCGGAGTAAAAATTTATCTTTTTAAATCAATAACAGTTACGATATGTGATACGTTTTCCATATAAGAGAATTCTATCGAACTAATTGGGCTGAACTTTTAAAATATTATTTTACACGCCAATGGCTCTCGCAGGTAGTAGAATTGTTTATTTTTAATCATTATTTCCTATTTTTTACAACGATTTTCAACAAAAAACAACGCGATTTTGAAAAAAAAAATTTTGGAAGTCCGCCGTTTCGTTGTTTTTTAATCAAAATGTTTAAACCCTGGCCAGCCCCACACTTTTTTTAGGTGTCCACTTTGGACGTAAAAAAACGCTAAAAAGTATCGTAAAATAAACTCCAAAATTTTTTTTTATACAGTTGAAGATGTCAATAATAACATATAAAAAATGAAATAATTGTATTTCATTTTGATATAATAAAAAATTCTCCAAATAACCTTAAAAATTAGGCCGGAACACCAGACTACATCCTTAATAAAAAGTAACACATTAATTAAAATATATTTTGTATTTTAAAAATAGTCTTTGGCCGACTAGATATAATGAGACTCTTACCGTCCGACACACAATTTTTTTTGAAAGCATTATATATTATATATGTATATTTAAATTTTACCTTTTTCAACAAAAAATATTTTGAACATAATTTACCAAAAAAAAAGCTCAATAGTTTTGAAAGTTGATCTTATATAATTCGAGAACGCTGAACATGATGGCGTTTAAAATGGGTTAAAAAAGAAACGTCCATAAAAAAATCTTTGTAGATTTTTAAACAAAATAAAAATCTAAAACAATATTTTTTATATGCGATTTTTTTTTCAACCCGTTATAAAATAATTAGACGAGACAGAAAAAAACTGAAAACGCCATTATGTTCAGCGCACTCGAATTATATGAGGTCAACTTTCAAAATTCTTGAGCTTTGCTTTTTGGTCAATTCCATAGTGCAGTGTTTCTATACATATATGATTTTATAAATCGTTTTAAAAAAGAAATTAGACGTTAGAGAGAAAAACTAAAAACGCCATCATGTTCAACGTACTTGAATTATATAAGATCAACTTTCAAAACTCTTGAGCTGTTTTTTTTCGGTAAATTCCGTTGTGCAGTGTTATTATTTCTGAGCCAACAGATAAAAATCAAAAAATTATTAGATTTTTGAGCAAAAAATAAAAAATCGAAAAATAATTTTTATTGATGATCAAATAAATAAAATTCAAGTAATAAGCATTCAATTTTGTTTTTTTTTCATACTGCTTTTAATGGCTACGGTTCCTGATTATTCTTCCTGTGAAATTTTAGATCTAAAAGTCTTAATAAAAGTTTATGGAAAATCCAAATCAAATTATTTCATTCAATGCTAATTGTTTACTGTATTTACGAGACTCAGACATGATTTTCCGTTGAAAGATATCAATATCTCACATACTCAAAAATATTACTTTACCAAACAAAAGTTTATAAAAAAAAAAATATTAAATTCCCTTTTTCGTATAAATTCATATGTATATATATATTAGATAGAACTTAAAGGATGCTAACATTGAACACTGATAAAACAGAAAAAAAAAAAAACACAATAATGAGAATAACGAAAATCCATTATGTTCAAAAAATGATAATAAACAAAAGGATAATGCAGCATGCAACACTCGACAGCTAAACAGAAAAGTAAAAAGAAAAAACGAAGGCAAAATAACAAATTATACCCAAGCACGAAACACAAAGATGATGAAGAAGAAGTAACCAGCTTGGAACGTATCACATTACACGCTCCAGCATACAAAATCGAAACTACATATTCAGCTGATTAAGGAGAAACGTTGATAGAGGCAGAGGCTATTGCTGTTGGTGGTGTAGAGTGGGAGCTGCTGCAGCCAGCAAGTGCGTCAATTCACAGCAGCAACAGGGACAAACTACCAAACAAGGTTCAGCTTAAATTCAGCACATTCTGATTACGTTTCGATGTGAAACATCAGGTGAAGTTGATGATTCTTAGTTTTCAGAGCGTGAAGGCAAAGTGTGACCGAGTAATTCGGGGGGGGGGGGGGGGGGGGGGGGTGGTTTACTGGTCTCGCAATGTCGATGGCAACATAAAAGCTGCACGTGATCAAATGCAATGACTGGCATTTTTGTGCCATGATACGGCACGTTTCCACCGTAAAGGAGAAGCGTTTGACAAATTATGTTTGCAATCTAGGCGCAAACACATCAACTCTCTACTCTCTTTAAATGCGCTTTTTTCTAGCAATGAGTTTGAGTTAATTTGTTGTTTTTTTTTCAATTATGCTACAAGCTGGAGGCATTTTTCATAAAAATTGAGTGTGCGGATTCTGAACCACAAACCACAGTGCATATTCAATGATGGCAAGTCACACAGTTTCTCTTTTCCGGAGGCATTTTTTAAGCACGTGTTTGTATTCGTATGCATATTTAGCAGATATTTTTAATCTTTTGTTGTCGAAACTTTGCGCATTCCGTTGACATTTGTTGTGTTTGTTTATGTCAAAAGTTTTTGTGCCGCATTCGTACTTTTATTTTCTGCACCGTTTCCTTGTGACATTTATGCGCGTTGTCGTTGACAAAGAATAGATTTACTGCCATAAATATTTGTCAATGTCCTTCTTCTTTTCTGTATGTAGTTCAGCTTTTGTATTCTTTTGTTTTAATTCTTTTCTAATGACATTTAAATTAGGCGTATACACTCTCTACTTTTTACCTTCTGGCGATTATTTTATGTCGTTGACAATAGTTTATTTTGATCCTTTGTTTTAATAAGGATTAATTTCAAAGCCAGATCATGTCACAATTGAATGCGACTAACTCACTTTTGTGGTTTATACTACTACTACTATTGTGGTACAACAACTTGTTGAAGCTGGGGGTATATGTCGGGTATATCCTTCCGTTGGCTGACGAAATTTTCGTAGAAGGAGTTTAATTAATTTTTATTATTAAAACTCAGTTTTTTTAGAAAACAAAATTGCATTGAATTCGTCGCTAGATCAATGGCGGATACATTACACCGTATTCAAAAACATTGAATAACATAAGTTCACTAATTTTAAAAAATTGTCTGGTGTATGGCATTTGACAGATACTTCTTATATAAAATCGCGCTGAATACGAAAATGAATTCAAAAATTTAAAGTTGAACAGTTTTCGAGATATTGCCAGGTTTCCATATTTTTAATTCTGAAAAAGGTGGTTTTCTTAATTGCCGAACAAGGACCTAATAAAAATGCAGTGTAAAATTTTTATATAGTATTACTAGCTGACCCGGCAGACGTTGTTCTGCCCTTTCTACGAAGAAGCGGGAAAATTGAAGTTTATTTCAATGAAGAAAAATGAAGTTAAATTTCTTGGTGTTTGAAATTGAACATTAATAATAATTTTTGTTATAGCATGGCATTGTTAATTCACGTTATTGTACCAAATTTCTGTACTTGCTATAAATGATTCTTGAGATATACCCAAAAAAATATTAGGATTAATTTTATCATGATTCAGTTGAATTATAGAAACAATATTTTAGGACGCTCTATATTCATGGTGGATATGAAGAGTGGCCATCCTTTCGTGACATGTTCACTGCCGTCTACATAAATCATGCAAAGCTCACTCCTGCCCAAAAATTGTATCACCTTCGCTATAAAACAAAAGGCAAAGCTGGTGCCATTGTTAAACAATACTCCTTAAGCGATGATAATTTCGATCTCGCTTGGGAAGCACTAAAATCACGATACGAAAATCGTAGAATTTTAGTGGACAATCAGATAAAAGCTCTTCTGAATATAAACCCAATAACTTCAGAGAATAGTGAAGCTATCCAGAAAATCCAAAATACAATCAACAATTCTTTGTCTATTCTCAAGACACAGGGTATTTTAGTAAATACATGGGACCCCATCCTAGTGTATATCTGTTCCACAAAGTTACCCGAAGAAACTCTAGCTCTATGGGAGCAATCTCTCAATTCTCGGAAGGAACTTCCAACATGGATTGAAATGGATAGATTTTTGACAAGTAGGTTTGAAGTCGTTGAGCGGCTCTCTCGCTATCGACCTGTGCGGCCACGAGCACCCCCAAACCACCTCCCTCCCAGTAAATCTCAAAATAGAACTCAATCGTATCTTTCAGAAAACAGGCAATTTTCGTGTAAGCTGTGTAAAGCAAATCATGCGTTGAAATTATGCAGAAAGTTCAAAGCCCTCTCTGTATACGATAGATTGAAGGTCGTAAGGGAGAATAAATATTGTCAAAACTGTCTGGCATGTACACATCAAACAAATGAATGCTCAAGCCAGTTCACTTGCGTATACTGCCAAAAACAGCATCACTCTATGCTGCATGTCACTGTCAACACCCCTCAAATATCACGTCCGAGATTTAATCAGCCCACATCCAACTCTTATGATGCTACAACTTCTCACTCCACTACAGCTAACGTGCAAAAACAGCGTAGTGAACCTAATAGTGAACAAGTTCATTCTCATCATTCCAGTATTGGCGAAAGAACTTTACTTCCAACGGCAATGGTTTCGATATCCCATTCCGGGGAACTTTATAAAGTCCGCGCTTTAATAGACCAAGGTTCTCAAAAAACTTTTATCTCCTCAAAATTACAAAGAACTTTGGAACTTCCAGTAAAAGAAGCTCATTATTCAATTTCTGGCATGGGAGGCAGAATAGTACAAAATTCAAATAAAATATGCTCTCTCATACTATGCTCAAAAACCACAGATAAAAAAGTGGAGGCTCAGGCTATCGTACTCCCCAAATTAACCCAATTCTTACCCACGTTTAAGGTAAAAGACCCTGAGTGGAAGAATTTCTTAAATTTAAAATTAGCTGATCCTCAATGTTTTTGTCCTGCTGAAATCGATCTAGTTATTGGTAGCGATTTGACCCCTCAAATCCTACTACATGGCTTACATCGCAACATTGGCGGAAGTTTGCTTGCCCAAAACACGATTTTCGGATGGATCTTAAGTGAACCCATCGCAGAAAACATAACAGCCTTCACAACTCAAGTCTCCCCCGTCTCCAACGATGATCTTAGTACCCAACTAAGACAATTTTGGGAACAGGAAGAAATAGGGGACCACCCTACTGCTTCAGAAGAGGATCAAATTTGCGAGCGATTGTATCAGGACACAACTACAAGAAGATCGGATGGCAGATATGTAGTGAGACTTCCTTTTAAGACTGAATTCCCTGAAACCATGGCGTTAGGACATTCCAGAACTCAGGCGCTGCATCAACTCCTAAGCATGGAGCGTACACTGGAAAAGAAAGGTAGCATACAAGATACTTACTCCAAAGTACTTGAGGAATACCTGTCCCTAAATCATATGGGAAAAACCCATTCCTGGGAGACTGTATCAAACGGAAAATATTTCTCTTTTTATTTACCACACCATGCAGTTATACGTCCAGAAAAGAAAACAACTAAAGTGCGAGTAGTTTTCAATGCATCTAAAGTTTCAAGCTCGGGAAATTCATTAAATGATGTTCTCTACACAGGTCCCACTCTTCAAACAGATTTAATGCTTCTTATTCTAAGATGGCGATTTTACAAATTTGTGTTCAATGGCGACATTGAAAAAATGTACCGTCAAATCCTCGTTCATGAGGACGACCAAAATTATCAGCGGATTCTCTTTCGTAAATCTACTCAAGATATAATTGAGGATTTCAAATTAAAAACAGTAACTTTTGGGGTAAATTGTGCTCCATATTTAGCAATAAGAACTTTGCATCGATTAGCAAATGATTCTAAAGAAAAATTTCCTCTCGCTTCTAATATTCTGTTAGAAGAAACATATGTCGATGACATACTTTCTGGTGGTCATGATATAGAGTCAGCCATTGAATCCATGAATCAAGTAATTCAATCTCTGAATTCCGCAGGTATGCCTTTGAAAAAAATAACGTCAAATAATCCCACTATTCTCAATAAGGTTCCAACGCAAGACCTGCTAGACTCTGATTTTTTGCGTTTCCAAGACACGTCATCCACAAAAACTCTAGGCATTCGGTGGAATGCAATAAAAGACTCATTCTCATACACATTCGAACCCATTCCAGCTTCAACCTCTGCCACGAAGCGCCAGATTCTCTCTTCGGTTGCGAAACTTTTCGACCCGGCAGGATGGCTATCGCCAATTATGGTTCAAGCAAAAATCCTACTCCAACAACTCTGGTTGGAAGGTACGGATTGGGATGAATGCGTGAAGCCCAATTCGCTCCATAAATGGAATAAGTTTGTAGAAAATCTCTCTGCAATCGGCAACATCGAAATCCCCCGATGGATCCAATTCTCGCCGAGCAAACAAATTCAACTCCATGGATTTTGTGATGCTTCGGAAAAAGCTTATTGTGCTTGCCTTTATATCCGCACACAAGAGAAGGACAATCCCGTTTCCTCTCATCTCTTAGTTGCAAAAGGTAAAGTGGCTCCTCTGCAGACAATAAGCCTTCCAAGATTAGAACTTTGCGGAGCGGTTTTACTCTCCAAACTAGTTAAGCATGTTCGATCATACCTCCACTTAGAAAACCAAGAACTCGTCCTCTGGTCTGATTCTGAAATCGTTCTTGCTTGGCTAGAAAAACCACCCTGCACTTGGAAAACCTATGTGGCGAATCGCACCTCGCAGATATTGAAGAATGTAGAGAATGCCTCTTGGCGTCACGTATCAAGCCACGATAACCCAGCAGACTTAGGAACTCGTGGTTACAAACCACAAGAATTAATTTCAAATTCTTTATGGTGGATGGGTCCCGAATGGCTTGCGAAATCTCCCCTTCAATGGCCAAAACCCTCCTTAACAACCAAAGCAGCTCCAGAAATGCGTAAAGTAGACGTCTTCCACGTCGCTGAGACCACTGATATTCTCGATCAGTTCTCTTCTTTTAATCGTGCATTACGAGTACTCAGCTACGTATTTCGCTTTTTTCATAAAAGTAAGAAAATTCTTTCTGAAGTCGGTAATATTACCCATGCTGAAATAACGTTTGTCAAAACTCGTTTGATAACGCTTACTCAATCCCATTACTTCCATGCTGAATATGTAATGCTTTCAGCTTCCACACCAATCAGCAAAAAAAGTTCTCTACTTACGCTGAATCCATTCCTGGATCCCCAAGGGGTAATGAGAGTGGATGGTCGTTTAATCAATGCCGTTCTAAGCTATAATGAACGTCATCCCATTATCATCCCTGATACTTCTCGTTTCTGTTCATTATACTTAGATTTTCTACATAAAGTCCTTTTACATGGCGAAAAGCAACTCATGATTAGAATGGTGCGACAAGAATATTATATTCCTCGCCTGAAACTGAAAGTGAAAAAATGCATATATCAGTGCAAAGCTTGCACTATATACAAGCAACGGGTCCGATCCCAAATAATGGCAGCTCTACCTCCAGAGCGTTGTACATTCTCTCTCCCCTTTACCGTCACTGGAGTCGACTTCGCTGGTCCCTTTCAAGTGAAGTCCTCTATTCTTCGACGATCCCCATATCTGAAAGCATATGTCTGTGTTTTCGTCTGTTTCTCCACAAAGGCGATACATCTCGAAGTTTGCTCAGATCTCACGACTGAAGCTTTTCGAGCAGCATTTGCTAGGTTTACCGGCCGACGGGGCCTTCCCAGCAAAATGATGTCGGATAATGGAAAGACATTCATTGGAGCCCAGCGTGCGATCAGTAAAGATCTTGTTCAATTTCTAAAAGAGGTTTCTACTGATATAGCAGCCAAATACAGCACCCAAGGTTGCGAATGGGTATTCATCCCGCCAAATGCACCTCACATGGGTGGCCTCTGGGAATCCGGAGTAAAAAGCTTCAAGACCCATTTTATTAAAATCGCCGGGTCGCATAGGTTTACGTTCGAGGAATTTCTCACACTCATAACTCGAATAGAGGCCGTTCTCAACTCCCGACCACTATCTCCTATGTCCCAAGATCCATCAGATTTACTTGCCCTTACTCCAGGTCATTTTCTTCGTGGTGGGCCACTTCTCGCTTTGCCGGAACCGAATGCCGAATATATGTCTCTCTCTACTCGGTGGCAAAAACTCAAGGTTCTTCATCATCAATTTAGCAGACGGTGGAAGGACGAGTATCTCAAAGAATTGCACAAGAGATACAAGTGGAAATATCCCCAAAAGGACATCACTGAAGGCGAGCTCGTCGTTGTAAAAGATGATCTACTACCCCCACACGAATGGCGCCTTGGTCGAGTAATCAAGGTTTACCGTGGGGCTGATAGTCATATCAGAGTAGCTGATGTCCGCACTCAAAACGGAGTTTTTAAAAGACCCATAGTCAAATTATGCGTCTTACCCAATGACCCTCCCCCAAACTCTTAATCTCAATAAATCTCAAACTCACAATACATATTAGCATCCTTAATTTATGAGATAATAATAATTGTCCTATAATTACAGATCGCATCAGCAAACCGAACTCTTTCGCTGCCAAATATGCGTACGATTTCATCCGCTAAAGTACTGCCGGTCATTTCTCGATATGACCCCGGACGAACGGTACGAGGCAGTGCGATCACATCGCTACTGCGTGAACTGCCTGGCACGGTCTCACACCACGGGTGGCTGCACGTCGCTGGAGAGCTGCCACATATGCGGTCTGGGCCACCATTCACTGCTGCATGCTCATTTCCCTGCGCAGCAGCGAACTGGTCGCGTGGTACCAATACCACCATCCAACATTGAACGTCGGCGCATTGGACAACGCGCTCGAATCGCCCCGGTGTCGGCCGTTCAGCAGCGCTTAAGATCAGCCGTCGTGTTGGCACCATCTCGATTGTCAGCACGGCAGCCAGCACAGCAGGCCATCACCCGATCACCACGATCAGCCCAGCAGGCCAGATACCGATCCACTCAGCAGCCACCCCAACGCACCGATCGGCAACATCTCCAACAGCCATCCCAGCGAGGGCGCACAGGCAGAGGAAGAAGACCCCAGCATCAGAAGCTCCTGACAGCCGTGGTGATGGTCCTCAGAGAGGTCCAGAACACATTAAACGGCCAATACGTTCAAGGGGGCCGGGATGTTGAGGATCCTCTGGAGGAACCTCTCATCAACCTCGATTAAGTGCTCCCTGCACCACCATCACCACCTCCACCACCGTCGTCTCGCGACGATATATATATATAATAGAATTAGTAAATTATTGAATTGAATTTCCCCCCTAAGGGCTAACAATACCACTCTGGTATTACATTGAATTAAATTGAATTGTATAAAAAGTCCTTTGAAATACCACTCTGGTATTTTTCTATTACAATGTAATATATATATATACTCTCCGTATATACCACTATTCTGTAATAGATTCTCTCAAAGTCATGGGATTATACCAATTGCCAGGCGTATAAAATCCCATGACTTGAGAAAACCTAAAGTAGTCTATGAGTACCTCTTGCTCATGCAAAATCAAATACTAAATAAACACCACACTCCGTGAAATACTCTTTCAATAAAAAATTAAATTTTCTTTTTATTTTAACCACTTCTACACTAAGTTTCAGTGTTTCTCGATCCAACCCCCTACAAATTCGTACAATTCATATCAAAGACCATTCTTGAAATTATTGAAAAATGTGAACCAATTTCATATTTATTATAAATATAGAATTTGTTACAGCGCCACCTATCGGATTTTAAAATAGCTAGGCAGGGTCTTAAGATATTTAATAAATTAGTAGAAATAATAGTAGAAAAAAGAATGGAAAAAGTAGTAGAAAATAGCAGCAAAAAAGTAGAAGAAAATAGTAGTCGAAATAGTAGTAGAAAAGGTAGTGGGAGAAAGAATAGAAAATAGTATTGAAAATTGTTGTAAAGTAGTAAAAAGGTAGCAGAAAAAGTAGTAGAAAAATAGTTAAACATAGTAGTACAAAAATAGTAAAAAATAATAGTAGAAAAAACTGTAAAAAAGTAGTGAAAAATAGTAGAAAGTAGTAGAAAATAAGAAAAATGTATCAGAAATGTAGTAGTAAAAAAGTACTAAAATAGTAGTAGAAAATATTGGTTGTAAAAGTAGTAGAAAATAAGAAAAATTTGCAGAAAAAAGGAAGTTTAAAAGTAGTTGAAAATAGTTGTAGAAATAGTAGTAGAATTAGTAGTAGAAATAGTAGTAGAAAATAAAAATAAAGCCTGGTGCCACACCCACTAATCCAACAAACTGAAAGAATTAAAATTTTAGTACCGTACCATAAATGCCCCCTAAGATATCTCATAATGGGAATTCAGCCTATATGGAAGGTGCCACACCTCCTTTGTCAATCCCACCTATATTTTTGTTGTAGCATGGCATTGTCAATTCTCATTATTGTACCAAATTTCTGTACTGTGCTATAAATTATTCTTGAGATATACCCAAAAAACTATTAGGATTGTATGGGAGGTGCCACATAAAGTTTAGGTTTCCATTTTAGTTTGATCTCCACTTCGAAGACTACATTTGCCACGGAATTAAGCTTGTGTGCTGGTAATAATATCAAACTCAGTTTTAAAAACTTTAAATTGTAGGTTTGTATACATCTTTATTTAGTTATTTATTTTTATTTAATTTTCTTAGATTATATAAAGGTGGTTCACACTAATATTTCGTAAAACAAACATTTTTTTTTAACATATACTTGTATATAAAATAATTCATACTTAAACATTTTTGAAATGCGTATAAATAAAACGGAAGTATTTACTTTAAACAAACAAATTTTAAAGTGAAAAATTTCACAAATATTGCAGCGGATGGAAAATTTTAGTTTTTATTTAATAAATCATGTTTATCAATTAAAAGAGATTGAGCTGAGGAAATTATTATCACTTTCCGTATACATTTATTAAGGAAGACACGCATACTCAAGTATGTGGTAGTCAAATGTTATAGTTGCAAATATTAAAAATTCGTGTTGATAATTCTAAAGACATTTTTTTTCCAATTTGCACATTATTTGGATTTATAAAAAAAAGAACAATAAAAGAAAACAAATTTCACACTTCATTGCTGCACAAATGGCGAACCTTTTTTATATAATTTTTTCACAACTTTTTGTTAGAGACTGATGCGTTTTTTTTGTTGAGTGCTATTAAAAATAATATTGCAAGGATAATCTCCGCATGAATACGAATACATGAGAGGCATGTGAGCCGAGAAGTGCCTTATCTTTAATCTTTGTATTTATAATAATTTGATGCTTAAGTGTGTGTATGTGTAAATGCATCTGTGTGAAAATGGGTGTGTGTGTGTATGGTGTATGCAGACGCTCACCTCGCAAACAACTTCAATATTACTAAATAAAGTAGTTTTTTGTTATCTTTGAATTTCGTCCGTTTTTTTGTTTTGTTTGCCAGTTGACACTGCGGCAGCAAGTCGCATGCAGCATACTCAATAATAGTCATCAGCGTTTTAGGAGCGCACTCTGCATCTATCTATGCATTCCAATCACATCACACGGTACCTTGAGATATCTACATTTTTCTTACATACGATCACCTCACCACTTTTCGTTTTTACAATTTCTCAAATGCATTTGCATTTGTGAGCATTTCGCGCGTCAAACGCCAAACTTGCTTTGCCGCCTGCTCCAGTGAACTTGGTGATTTTCCCTTGAACATGTCCAGCGACGGTAGAAAATAATGTGGACAACGACGATATTGCAAACATGAGATTAATTGCAAGAAGATACCATTAATACGATCAGCAATGCATCCCTCATCCCATTCAAAGTCACGCGGATGTTTTTCACATTCATAGAGGAGCAGATTCTTCAAATGATAAGCGGTGATCGGATTGCCAGGCAGATCGAGGTGACGATCACGTAATGTCTTTAAAATACTTAAACAACGGCGGCGGCAGCCACCTGCAAGAAGAGGAGTAAGGAGAAGAAGAAAGGCGGTAGCAGTTGGTGTAAAAGTGAGAAAATTAAGAAGTAACCTGAATCGAAATTCCAACTACAAGTTGGTATGTTTATGAAAAACTCACCTTGCAACAAACGATTTTCCGCTTCGAAGAAACTCAGCACCCATGCATCTCCCTCCATGCTTGCTGCATTGTTGTTCTTGTTCTGCATAATGATGCTCTCCTTCGATAGCAAATCGAATCCTTCTGTCTTCACTTCAGCCACAATATTGGGATGTGGCCATGGTATATGCGGTAGTGGCCAGTGTGCAGCCGATCGTGGCCATATGCCGGAACACTTGAAAGCCGGCGTTATTTGCACTACAAAACGTTCACGTATGCGCAACTTCACTTCTGTCGTATCGCCGATCATTTTCACCATATCACGATAAATACTTTTGTCGCATGCTTGCGCCACTAGCGTTTGAAAACGTGCACGTATCTTACGTGATGATAGATACCCCGATGCTGTAATGAACTCCACCCAGAGGGACATGGAACGTTTGCGTCCATCGCTGAGTTTGAGCACTGCACAGCCTGGCAGGGTGCCATCATCGACAAAGTTGAAAACGCCCATTTGATTAAGATACAAGACAATCTCATATTCGTTAGGTGATATCACTTCGACACCTTCAAATCTAGCAAAAGGGAGAGAGTGAGGAAAACTAGATCATATAATTAGAGTTTCATTGTTGCCGCTGTCATCTTCAATTAAGTACAAGAGTATGGGAGAGTATTTTTAACAACCCGTAGCAAATTTATAGCCATCATGTGCCGCAACAGTGTTTTGTGAGCTTAGACCTAGATTCTTGCATCCTTTAATGTTAGAAGCTTGGGAATGAAGTTGCGGCAGCAGTTCACGCCTTACCCCATGACAACCACAGAAAATGATACGAAATTGAAGAACACTTCGTAAGAAATTGACGAAAAATGACGATATTTTTTGATAAAAAAATTACAGTTGAAATGGCAGAGTAAAAATAGAGAGTTCGCTATATTACTTATACTTTACTTTGAAATTTCGAGTGGGATTTTAAGTCTATCAGTTTCTGTGTATTTAAGTAGCCATACAGATTCTTGTATTAATTTGAAGGATACGAAAAACTTCAAAAAATTTAAAAAAAAGAAAGAAGAGTGAGTTAAAGAGGGCTCTGACGAAATGAAAACCACAGCACCAATTAGTACGTAATTCAAGTAGCCTCTTGTTAACGTTCCATTTGATGAACAAACAGCTGCTCTTGTATATTTGACAAACAGACAGACATACAGAAAGAAAGATCGACGGACGTCATTGCTTTGCGTCAGAGTATTATTCATATATGATATGTATGTTCGTTTTTCTTAGCCCAAAGTGTTAATATTCATTTAGAGCACTTCACTTACTACTTACTACCTCAGGTTTCTACATACATAAATGTACATATGCACATATATTGGTTTACATCATCATGTTGTTGTCATCGTCTTTAGCTTTGCTAAGTCATCGTCCATCGTTCATGTGGTATTCGTTCATCGGTTGTTGGTGCCGCCTTCAGGCTCAATTGCAACAATATTTTGTTTGTTTGTTTGTTTATTTGCTGTCTGTCTACAGTAGCTAATCTTCCATTGATTGCTTCATCTTCCTATGCTATTTACAAGACTAGAACATTATAATTTCTGTCCTTTCTCACGAACACTTATTGTATTTTCTAAATTGGCTAAGTGGTTTTTAGTGTTATTAATTATGTTTTTGTTGCGTGCCTCAGCGTCTCAAATACAATGTTCAGCAAACTTGTTATAATTATGTAGGCTGAAGAGGTCAGCGCTAATTACAAATTGTTATATTGAAATGCAGATCCCTCATGTATGACATCTGTGGGATAATTTTTCTTATGGAAGGTAAAAACTATTCCTATTTTATAGTGAAATTTTCTTTATTTCTTTTTACTTCCACTGAGTTCAAGAACATGTTTCATTACTTTTCAATTCGAAAATAAACGAAATGAGAATACTGCTACTATCAAACATATTTGCTATTAATAATCCATTTTTTTATAAAAGAAATATTATCAAATTTTATAAAAACGTAAAGTGCAAATATTGTTTAATTAGGGTGTAAAGAAATTTATGCATTTAAGTTTTATATTAATGTGCTATTCGCATTGAAACAGTAAGTAAACATATGTGTTCTTGGACTGTTCATGCAAAAAAAAAAAGATTTTTAGTTTTCTAATTAATTTAATTTAAATGAAAAATTAAAAAATGGAAGCGAGACATATTCACGATAGAGAATCTCTAACCGAATTACACAAATTTAAATTTTTAACTAAAATTCCATAGTTGACAAAACGTAAAATATTATAAAATCAACAGTTTTTAATCGATTTCAATAATATTATTATAATTTGCAGTCAGTATTCCTTACTTAATCAAGGAACAATTTCGAAAAGTTCGGAGGATATTTTTCAAAGTTAGAGCGAAGTAAACATAGTATTTTCTGTATTCGTCAAAACAAAGCGAAAGCCATTTCCACTTCCGGTGAATGTGTGATTCATAAATGAATCCTATAGACAGTAAAAGTTCTGTTGTTTAGAAAAAAAATATTAATTTTATATTTTACGATATACAGAGATATTGTTTACATGTATTATTTAGAAAAATGTATTGCCATCCTTTATTACGTGTGCCAAAAACTGAGGATAAAGAAAATCATTCGACGAATGAAAAATTAGTTCTGGATACACTTCACCGCACAATATTTTGTTTTGTCCTTAATGCTATTAAGTTCTTCTGTATTTGTTGCAAGAAAGAGTTTAAATTCAGTATAGTTATTAGTAACCAATTTTGCAGAAAAAAGAGAAAAATTCAATGAAAAGAAATTAGCAATTTCTTAAGTTATCAGGAGAAGAAACTGAACATTACGATTCATTTACTCATTAGATGATCGAAGGTTAGAATGAATCCTTTGTAATATATTCAAAGGCGGCTATCATCGCATAGCCTCTCTTACCCAAGCCCTAGCTCCACTTCCATGCGGTAACCCCTGGGAAACCTGAGCAACCCCGTCCGCGATGGTGTATCAAACCACTGTGGAAGGCGAGGTCAAGGCCAACGGAGCAGGACGAAATGGTCCTCCGAAAAGGGGGTTGAGCGAAGGCCAACAACCTTCCTCATAAAAAAACACTGTTATGAGACCCACAAACGAGCCTTGGATGAAAACGACACGGCAACGACACAAGCAGTGGGAGGACAAGGTTCAACTAGTACCGTCGAGCCAACAATGATGATGATATATTCATTTATAAACTTAATTCAGTAAAAAACAGTAACTTTTTACAGCGGTAACAGTCAAAGTACACATATGTATACCATTGATAACTAGTAAACAAAAAAATTATCCAATTCTTTGAACGAGATATTGTGTTTAGTAGGAAATGAAAAAAATTATAAATTTTAGCATGGTTCGCTCTCGGCACTGAAGAGGTTATAGCACATAGTTCCAGCCTTCAATGTACGGTGCCATAATTCGATCATACCAATAGTTTTAGTTTGATTCGATACCAAGTGATTTTGCTAATTCTGTGAAAAAGTTGACTCGCTGACAGGTTGCTTGCCTTGATCCTTTGAAGTACGCAGTAGTATGTGGTAATGTAAAATCCAACCAATCAAAAGTATTATCTCTGGCCATTTGGTGTAGCTATGTTAAGTGCTATGTTAAGTGCATAAATATGGAATGTGAAATCTGCAATCTAAATCTCGATTTTTTTCTTAAAATGAACTTCAGATATCTCAGAAATCATAAAGGACAGAAATTAGCATTCACAAATTATAGAGAAATTATATATATAAAATTCTTATAGCAAATCATTGAAGCTTTGAAACCCATATTTGTTCTTGAAAAATTGAATTTCCGGATTTTAATTTTTTTTTCATCTTCATAAAGTTCTGCGTATTACCTTTCCAACGAACTGCATCTTGTTCAAACCCTTTGATAGATCACTGCTCACAAACCATGAAATATAATGCAATTTTTTTCATGTTATTAAATCCTAAAATTATCCAAAACCACCGAAGCTTGCTAGAATTATCCACACACATGTTCATCAAAACTTGAAACTCAACTTACATATTTTGGTAGCTACTTTATTAATTTGAATTCATCTATTCATGTGTGAAGTCTTTAAGAGGTATTGATTTGTTGACTGTGACAATCGATCTATTACTGGTAGGATACTAGCGGACAACAGCTGACTGCCGAATCGCTTTCAATACCGTAGCAACGCAACTGGCACCAGTTGGAATTAGTATTTATTGAGACAGCATAGGAGTAACGTTTTTGTAGTAATTTTTCCAGTATTGAGCTGGTACGAATCTGTACTATATTTTCGTTAAAATGTTTGTCGAGACTCCAATTAATTGATAAAATATGTAGACCTTATCTGCAGTCGAACTGTATCGAACCAAAGTAAACTGGCTTTATCATTTCATATGTAACGATAGGATACAGTCAGCTAAGCCTATACCGGTACTTATTGATAACTGAGTTTAACTCGTTAACGCCCAGTACTTACGATTTCAATTAAAAACAGGAGGTAGTATTTGTGATTCCAAACAACGTTTTTTTTACGAGTTTTCAAATTAATTAGTTTAAAGTGCCGTAATTTCAATTTACATGGTTGACCACTGCAGTGACCTTTGGAGTGCAAAATAATCTGGAGAATAAATTAAAATATATGTGCAATAATTTTTAAAAACAATTATTTGGTGTTATGCTATACCGTTTTGCACAAATTTTCGAGTTAAAAATAACTGTAATTATACGACAGTTGTCATTTTTCCATTCATAATTGTACATATTTAAATAGAAAACTTTTGTCAGTAAAATCAGATTTTTATTTTAAATGGCAAACGTAAAATGGCGGCACTGGCAGCCGCTGACCAGTGGGTAACTAAGGGTTAAAAAAACACTGACTGAAAATTTCGCATCTAGACCAATACTCTCACAGATTTCTATTAACTGAATATAATAATCAAAATCGAAAAGTGGTCGTCGTTGTTAGTGTGCTGGATTGCCACGCAGGGTGCCCAGGTTCGATACTCGGCCCATTCAAAAATTTTTAATTTTCTTGGCTGCCAATAATAAAATTATTTTTCACTTTGCCGTTCGGGTTCGGCACACGCCACTCATATAACATTAGTGGCTTAGGATCTCCATGAGCTGCTGTGCCATAAAAAGAAGAAAAGAGTGAAAACCGAATACAAAAGATTTCATTATTTTTGTTTCGAACTTGGTTGTCTGTTATTAATAATCGGGAATGAAATAGGTAAATTCTTTCTCCATTGCCTAGATGATTCCAGCTTACTCAAATCAATTGGAGTTCTCCGTAGCTTAATGGTTAGTGTACTGCACTATTGGGTAGGATCCCCGGTTCAAAAATCACCATTTTTCGGCTGACAATGTCAAACCATCAAGAATAAAAATTGCCTAAGAAAAGCTTTCACTTCGTCTATTCGTGTACAACTATAACTCGCATAATATGAAGGGATGAGAAAAGCTCTATCTAGGCTGTTATTTCATAAAAGAAGATATTATTTGAATTACCTGCCATTGCACTCCACCAAACTGGAGATGAAACGCGGCTCCTGCAGCTCTACTTCCTTGAGGATGTCCTGAACGATTTTGCAAATTTCACGTATAGCAGTGGCGGTTTTAAACATACGCGCCTGGACGCGTTCCGCACAAAAACGATTCATTTGATAAATCATACGCGTCTGAGCAGCCATCATATCCGGTGGAACTAACATGGTGGATGGCGACGGGAAGTCTGCAGTGGCGTCGAATAGTTGAAAGAAAAAGAAGAACGGAAGATAATAGATGCAAAGTATAGAACGATTAATTTACAAGTGAATTCTATTTTTTCCTATTGTGTGTATAATTATATGTATTTGACGCGCACCGGTAAGAAGCAACCGAAAAAATAACAATTCAATTGCAATGCAAACGTTTCTTGTTTATGAGCGGATGTATTTGTGTATCTGTTTGTATGTGTAATAATAACAATAATTTTTTTGTTTTTTTTTATTTTTTGCACCGTATTAAAACAATGAAAATACACAAAATGGAAATTGAATTGAATGCCCGAAAAAAATGTTTTTGAATTGTGCCGCACCACAGCAAGCAGTTTGGGAATACGAGTCTACAATATTCAGCACGGCGGATACAATATCTTACAGATGCAGATACTTTAGTACAATGGGCTATGGCCATATACAATATACAGTGTAGTAGCGCAAGTACACGACGATACGACGACGGCTTAAAGCGACGATGCAACAACGAATTCGCTAAGTGAAAATTGCAATTGCAGCAGCAGCAACAGCAGCAATTCGTTGAACGCGATACACGAGCTTGTTGCAGTAAATCTCGCGGATATTTACAGCTTCGTAGAGATAACATTAAATATCTCTGCTGCATCTATGAACACATACATGCATGCACTTACATACCATATAATATATGTTTGTGGGGTGTTAGTCGTCGTCGTCGCCACATGCATTTGTATCTATATAACACGGCAGCTCCAATTTGCAAGCAACTACAACATGAATGAATGGAAATTTGCACCCACTTACGCGTTTCATTTCGTCTTGTGCCGGCGACGCTGACGCTAACGGAACTCCGACGGTTTCGCTTCTCAGCAACGACAACAAATCCCGTGTGTGTTTCACACAAAAAAGAATATTTCACATAATCCAATCCGATCGATTTTGCAAAATACTTTATGTATCTGTGAAGCACATACTGCAAAAACAAATTTCGCTTAGTTTACAAGTTCCAAGTTCCGGTAAATGAGAAATTTTTGTTTTTTTGAAAGATTTTTATCTTTGTGCGCTAGTATGCGTGCATTCAGATACTTTTGTATCTTTATGTGTATGTATCTCTTTAGTATGCATCCATGTCTCGCACTCTCTCATTTTTGCTCTCTGTGTGTAAATGAGTTCGAGTGTGCGTGTGTGTGTTTCAGGCGTTTTCACTATGCTTTGCTGTTCTCTGACACTTTATTGCTATTGTTGTAGTAATTTTAGCTCCGCCTCTATTCAGTTAACAACAACCACAATAACAATAACAACAATCGCGGAGTAGTAGCAATATCAGCAGCCATCGCTGCTTTATGCTGTTGCCTGAACCTCATAGATGCTCCTGCTTCGTTCTTCAGTTGATTTCATTTAAAGTTAAATTTCATTTTGGTCTGGAGTTTTTTTTTTTTGTATACCTAAATTTAATTTTAAAATAAATACATTTTCCCTTTGTGACTTGCTTTTTATATTTTGCCTTTTGTGTGCAATAATTTATAGAAACTGTGTGCATACTCTCACATATTTGAAAGCAACCCTCTATGGCGGCAATCCTATCTCGAGTTTTATATTTCACCTCACATAAATATGTCGTGTGGATTAATGTGTCAGTTGGTAATTCTTGACAACTTTTGTAGTTGCCAGCAACTGAAAATGATATTTTCAAAAAGGTTTATGATTCTGTGTTTCTTTTTAAGAGTCATAAAATAAATAAATAAATTCATATTATATACTTAGAATCTAATCAATATCCGCTGATTTACTGATTTCGAATAGTTCAGTCCATGCCCATATCAAGTTACTTGCAATGTATATGGTAATTTCTGATTACAAAGAGAGAGATATTGAAATCCACTATATTACTTGCTCTATGACCGTTTTCTAAGGTAAACTGGGATCGGATAAGTTTTTAATTATCTGCTGAAAAAAACCGACCGAGGAGAATTCAAGGAGTGTTTAAAAACTATTCTGAGCCTAAAACTTATCATGCGTACAGCAACAAGCTACGTTCTGTCTCTTCAGAGAATACACCAGAAAACTTTTAGACGCCTTTTTTCAATAGTCTTAGGAGGATCTACACGTGTCACGGTCGATTTCGTCCTAGTTTGAAAGTCAGAGCGCCAAAGACGCGCTCGTTTTATTAAGATTTTATTATGGTATAAATATTTTGACGCGTTTTTGAAAAAAACTGCTCCATCTATTGAATGCAATTTCTTTTAAAATGTCCAGCAAACATATCGCCACATATAGACACACGCTTTTTTCCAAATTTTGTTTAGTTTATTTTTACATCCATTATTAATATCAAAAATTTATTTTGATCAAAAACCCGCCATTTTTAAACCAACGTAACGAAATTAAACTTTTTAATTTTTTTACTTTCAAACTATCTGAACCAGAGAAATAGTGCTTTCTGTTTGGCTTGGACGTTTTGTCAGAGCAGTGGTCGAGGTCAAGCAGAGGTCATATAGTTTTAAATTCCATATCAATGAAATCGACAATGTGCCATTTCTCTTAAGGCTCTTGAATCCAAAGTTTATTAACTAAAAACGTAACAACTAAGAATGATTTTATATTCAACTAGCTGACCCGGCAAACGCGGTTCTGCCCTTTCTACGAAAAATCGGGAAAATTGAAGTTTATTTCAATGAAGAAGAATGAAGTTTCTTGGTGTTTAAAATTGAACATTATACCAAATTTTTGTACTGTGCTATAAATGGTTCTTGAGATATACCCAAAAAAATATTAGGGTTGTATGGGTACCACGCCCACTTTCCTAAAAGCCATTATGAATAGCTATGATTCATCCTCCCGCCTAAGAAAATATATTCTGGAAATATGACTTTAATCGGTCCAGTTGTTCAGAAGTTACACGATGTCATACACACAAAACTCTACGATAATATATATAAAGATCAGAAATCCGATGTATTTAGGTTTTTTAATCTCCATTGATTTTCTCTAATGAAAATGTTAGCATGCAAAAGTAGGTACTGCAATGATCATACAAGAGTCAATCTGGATCCATAGTCAGCTATTTTGAGATTTAATTTTGATCAAATAGGGATGAGTTCTACAAAAACTGTTATAAATCATCAAATCATTTCAATCAATTTCTCAATTAAATTTTCCTTAATCTGGACAAAGACATCAAAGATTTTTGGCCACAATGAAACATGCCGATTTTATAGATTTGAATAAAAACTAAAATATATTTTACATAGTTTGTCAATTTTGGGTATAGCGAAGGATGACACTGAAGAATCACAATCCACTGTGATTTTTGGGGAAGACCTTATGCCGTGCCTTTAACTACAGTTTTAAACATGATTTTTAGTTCAATGACGATTTTGACACCAATATAGAGAAAACTTTGGACAATTTTAAAGAAATGTGTCATGCACTGATTACCTTGATAAAAAAAAAATTCCCTGACCCTGAATACAGATTTTGGGATAAGGAGAAGGTGTAGGCTTGTTTTATTACAAAGTTACTATGAACATGATTTTCAATTCCGCATCATCTACGGGGCAGTGAATAATGCGATGACGATGTCTACGTGAAAAGGACCAAAGTTTGGAGAACTTGACAATACTTGATGTTGGTATAATATTTCTAATCAATGATAAAAGAGTTCATTTATTAGTTAGTGAACTTTATTCCATCATTTAACTAATAAGTTATATAATGAATCAAAAACTTTTTCTAAATCTAATAGAAAAACGCTATGAATTTTCGTAGTCTTATCAACTCAATAAATTAATTTTGATCACATTTACACTAATTATATTTTAAATATTTCTCCTAAGTTGTTATAAAATATAATCATGACGAATAATTTAAATTTAAAATGAAAACGTTTCTACTGACACTACAAATTTTAATGACAAAATTATGAGACATTTGCAAAACTCGGCAATTAGACAAAAAAAAATTGAAACAAAAGTTTAAAATAAATCAAGTAATATTGAAATACAAATCATAATGTTTTCATATATATGCAATAAGAATATTGAGGGTATTCATGATCGCATGGTTTTTGTTGTTTTATAAATACTAATTAATGTGAATTTTTCACTTCAACCATTTATTTTAGTTTAATTTGCGTGGATTGTAATTACATGGCATATTTTAATCTATGTACTACTAGCTGTTCGGCCCTAGCAAAGTTCAGGTAATACAAAAATTATAATTAATTAATTAAATTACAAGTGAGCGTGGCAACTTCCGATGTAATTATCTAATTATTGCACTTACCAAATCGTTTAAATGGGTAGTTCCAATCCCAATTGTCCAATGCTCTCAACATTTTTCGTAGTTAATACAATCAACATCTCATCTTAAGGGGAGGTTACCGTTCATGGCGATGAAAAATTCGATTTTCGTGTTCTTTTACATAATTTGCAACACGTGAGTGAAAGGATATTTTCATATCTAAAGTATTTTTTTTTTATTATAACTTACAGCCTGTTGAGCGTCCGCTAAACATTACTTTTCAGTGTGTGGAGCTGTACTTCAGAAATAAAAGAATAAAATACGTTAAAGCTCCTTTCCAAAAGTATTTATTTTATCTATATAAATAAAAATGTAAATGTTCGTTTGTTTAAAACCGTAAATCTCCGAAAGTTCTTCATCGATCGTTTTGAAATTTTAACACAACATTGCAATCGAATGTGATATATGTATACCTATATCTATATAAATAAAAATATAAATAGATAAGAACATGTTTTTTAAAAACAGCGCCATCTGTTGGTCGTAAAAACAACATATCTTACAGCAATGAGAGCTATTGATGGGAATGTTGCCAACTGATATTTTTGCATGTAAACTGAGCCACAGCAACGCGTGGTCGGGTCCAGTTAGTATTAAAATAAAATCCCATTTCTCATGCATCACTTGCTTCATCTTGCAATGAACTATTGTTCCCCAGTTATATCGTTTCAAGCATTTCCTTTATACATAAAGTGGCCAAAAAGGACAACATCCTGCCCAATTCAAATATCTACTATAAACATATTGCCTTCTCGCACGAACTGTAATTGTCAGATATACCATTCTAAACATATCCTTCGTGTGGGAGGTGTCACGCCCACTTTCTTTAACCCATTCACATTATCCTTGTATTATTCCACTAGCCATCAAAGTCCTCGTGCCAACTCTCAGAAACAAATAATTTAGGAAATAAACCGTATTAAAAATAAGGGTTGAGTGGGAGGTGTAAATGATTCCTGAGATATGCCATAATGAGAATTCAGGTAATATGGAAAGTGTTTTGCCCTCTTTCAAAATTTTCTGGTCATGGTTTTGTCAACCAACTTCTTTGTACCAAATTTTAGTAATGTTCTGTAAAAGTTTCTAGAGCTATACCCAAAAAAGTATTAGAAATGCATGTGAGGTGCCACGTCTACTTATCCAAACTTTTTCATATGTAGTTAATTTACGTTCTTATCTGGAAACACATGGATGTGCTTACCCAATTTGGACATGATCTGACTAATACTGCTGTGCTGACACACGAGAGTTCAGTTCGTTGAAATTCTGCATTTCAAATTAAGGTTGACACACGATAAAAAAACCAATTTCAAATTAGTTTTTTGACAAATTACAAGTTTGGAGAAGAAGAAGAATTTTTGTGTGTGTTTTGTGCAAATAAAAATTATTAAAAATGTGGCATTTCAATGAAATGAGTCTGAAATGAAGAATTTCATTTGACACTTTTTGTATGGCGAAATTCTGCATTTCAGACTCATTCCAACGAAATGTTAAATTTGCCTGAAATGCACTCTCGTGTGTTCGCACTATAAGATCGTATATGGTGACACATAACTTCAATTTTATTTTTAATTTTGGCATTTTCAATTAGGATTGCGATCTCTATTTTGTTATTTTTGTAGGCAATTATTTTGCATCTGAATTCCAACATGAAAATGTTTTTCAATGAATGTTTAGAACTCAATTGGTGGTGTTAAAATAACCATTTTTAAAATCAATGCAAAATAATTGTTTGCGGAATTCTAAGAAATACTGATCTTCTGTTTAAATTCGTCCCGAACTCATAAGATTTTTTTAGAAAGAAATCAGTGTTTACTACGTTATTATGAATACCCCTATTGTGTTTATGAGATTTAAATATTTAAAAAGTAAAAAAAAAAAAAATCACAAAATAAAACATCAAAAGATTTGTGAGAAATGTGAACGAACTAGTCGGAATAGATGAATTTATTAGTAATATAAATTTTAATTTTTGGTATTGGTCTCTTTCTAAAAGATATCAATTAAATTTGAATTTTCTGTATAAGTAAGAATTTATATGAAAACCAAACCAAATAATAAGATTTTATTTTAATATTTGGAGCCTACTGTCGAAAGTATTGAACTCAGCGAGTTCGAATGAAAAGTGAAGTAAGGGCTGACTTTGAGTATTAGATGAGCCTGCAATACTGAATTTAAAACCAATTAACTTCAATCAAGCCGCATGCATACCGGTCGTTCTGAGTGATAGCTATATTTTATTTTCTAAACACATTTTATAATAAAATTGGTTGAAAAATATTTGTTATCATATAAAAAATTAATTTGCACACACAAATCAAGTGACACTTTCAAACTTTTTCGCCGCCACCCCTCACCGAATCCCTTGTAGATACATAGGTAGTTCTTCTTATTCCTCAACTATGTATAACTATATGTAACTCCATATTTATGTACTTATGCATGTTTTTCCCTTGACCGTCCGTGTGTTAAACTGTTAACATATTTTGGCTCATTCATTACTCAGTGTCAGTTTGTTTTTGACATTGTTGTCATTTGCGTAGATCTTCGTTACTATTGCTTGGTATAAGAACTCAAAATATAATTTTCGGCACTTTTTATTATCTTTGGCTCTCTTTCTCTTGGTTTTTTTTTTTGTTTTTTTGTCGAACAATCTGCATGAAATTTAAAACAAAAGACAAGAAACAGACAGCAGAAATAATTTTGTATCTTTTAGATCTTCTTCTTGTCGTTCTTTTTTTTATGTATTAAACTAAAAATTTGAATATAATTTATGTGCGATCGGTGCGTTTTTTCGGTTGGGTTGTATTTGTTTTCCGCGTTATTTATTCGCCTTCATTGTTGTTGCTTTTGTTTTTCTGGAAATTAAAATTTATGCATAGTTGAAGACATTTTGAATTGATAACAAAAAAAAAAAAAAAACATTTGTATACTCTAATGCCCAGTAGGAAATGAAAAAATTACAAAATTTTCCACACAAATGTTCTTAAATTGATGCTTAAATCCATTATTCACTAGTTATGTGGAAAGTGTTGAATCATAGGGATTCAGAAACAAAAAGAGAAATTACTTAAGTTTAAAACTTGACTCAACTATCGAATACCAAGGAATGGGTGAAAAATTTTACTTTTTTTTATCTTTTTCATATTGGTTTACTTTCTCGAAGGCCTGAAAAGCATCCACTACAGTTCCCACTGGGGTACAATACCAAAACTCAACCATTGGTGTGTGCGTGCGTGTGTTCAAAAACGAATCGCTTATCAATTTTTGTTAATCGCTAATATTTATTTTGAGGTATTTGGCATTTTTATAAGAATGAAATTTAAGAGCATCGTCAGATGAAATAAATTACGCATATTGTAAGCTGTCAGTTGAAATTTTGAAAAATTATAAAAGAATTTTTAATTTTTTTATTCACCAAAATCAATACCTTCCATTTTATACGCTTATTTTAAACAAGTTATCAAAATCTTCTGGCACATTTTGCTCAATGAATGTATGCAATTCTTGCTACCATGCAATGCGTCCCTTCATCATACCAGCAAACACTTTGAAGGCAATGCCACCTAAATGCTACCAAACCAAAAACAACAACAAAAAACACACCTGCCAATCATATCACCTCGATACAAAGAAACTGTCACTTGTTGCTAATAGGATTATTATTATTACATATTATTATTGCAAAATTCTTAAAATTGTCTCTTTATTTTTACGTATATGTATAAGCAAAAAGTATGAAGTAATTTTTTGCACAAAAATCAACACGCATGCGCAAAAACGATGAACATATCCATCCATCCATCCATCCACACATCCAACAACCATAAGGATGCATTCACCACACAGCACTCGAGTATGATTGAAATACAAAACGGCAAAATATAAATATAAAAGGTTACAATAACCTGTATGGATGAAAATGTGCTTGGCATAATAATAATTTTTATATTATTTTTATATTTTATATTGTGGTTGAACTTTAATTGATTCATTATAAAATTAAAAAAAAAAAAACTAAATAATGATGTACCATATACCTACAAAAGGAGTAATCCTCTATTAATTGTGTTGATGCATCTGAGCTGTGATGTCTTTGTAATTTCAATCAACGCCATCTATAGTCATATTTTATCTAATTTCATTTAGAGTGCATTTGCATTTGTTATACGAAGCAAAGCTCAGTGGGTTTTGATTTTACTAAAATACTTAATACATACTTTTAATGTGTACTAAATTAGTACTTTTTCTTAAGTAACATTTTTCACTTTCATTGCATGTAAGTATGTGCATATATATATTTCATTGAATTATGACATTATGACAATGAACAAATCAGCGAGAAGAAACACACCAAAGTTGGTTCAGCTTTGGATGTATTCCTCAGCTATTGCCACTTGCACCACTGTCGATTGAGTCGATGTGCTTTGCTTACGAAATTACTCTAAAATAGATTCATTAAGAAATCAGAAGCTGCCACATGTAATCAGGTTATTGCACATGGATTCTTCATGTGTCTTGTTTAGAATTTCTGTTTGTATTTTGTGGTAAAATCATGCAGAGATTCATTCATGCAATGTTTGATATAGTTGAAGCAGCAAAAAAGTCTTCTTCGTCTTTTGCTCATTATCCTTATGGCCACAGTTTCATTTTATTAGTTTCATCATCAGGATGAATCACATGCCACAGTAGTCACGGCCTGAAAGGAAAAAGTATGGCAGCGAGACCTTGGACATGTGTTTCAACCTGATCTGATTGGAATATTAATTGTGTGCAAAAAGTTATAATACTACAATACAACAAGCAAGTATTCAGTATGCAACATACAACGCATGCGTTGCACATAAGCCCAACCAAAGATTGTGCCGCCGCGTTTGCAGATCGTGATGAATATGTTGTTGGGAAATACACGTGGTAAGCGGAAAGCAGTAGCGATGTAAGCAAGCGCCGCCACTATTGCCATGACAATGTGCGGCAGGCATGATGAAATAATACAGGTAGTTACATATTTATTTCTTCCTTTTCGCCAACTTCAACTTCTGGCATATTTTGTAACAATGACATGTTCTGCTTGTAGTACCAGTGGAGTAGCCTCTCTCTTCTTCTAAACGGCTCCTTATTAGGTTCTATCTTCATGCTTGTGTGTGTAAAAAATTATAATTGGTGTAAGAAAACATGTTGTCGTTATTGCTGTTGTATTGTAATAGCATATTTGTAAAAAAAATTTCAATATCTTTTAGAAAGCCGCTGAACAAAATTACCGAAAACAAAATTGAAAAAATCCGATCAGAAAATAAATTTTGCATTTACTTATAATATTATTATAAAAATTTCCAAAGAAGGAGCAAATTTTTCCGTTCCCGCCGCAACGCTCATTGCTAGGACTCCAAACTTTAATGCGGTTTTAACTCTTTCACACCCAATGTTGCGTAAATGCAACATTCACGTTAATGTGGCATTAAATAGGTATTTAACAAATTTCACTAATAATAATAGATGCATTCAGTTCTGTAAGTTATTCTTCAAATTGCTGATTGCCGAACATTTGAAATTTCTTGTTTATGTCATTTCTTTTTTAATGTTTTGTCTTTGAAGTCCAGCAAAAACCTAAGTGCAAAATTTTGTAGTAAAATCTTTTGCCCTGTTTTTTTAAAAAAAAAATATGTTTATTATTACTAAGCGGAAATTTTGCTTATCACATATGTTTATAAAAGATAAGGGAATATGAAAATCAAAAAATTGGAGAAAAAGAGTTATCCAATGGTTGTTTACAGCTTCATAGCTATGTTTTTTTAACCTTTAATAAAGTACAAACAAATGAATGTAGAAGCAAAAAAATTTGGTGTCATGATTGTGGAAGACCTAAGTAACGATAATTTCGAAACAAATTGTTTCTATCAAGCCCCATTATGATTCGGGCGTCAAAGGGTTAACGAAGGCTTCATTCTAAAAAATTTACTGAATTCTGCAATCAATTCGGTTTGGGTCAGCCGAATTAGGCCGCCACTTTTGTGATATAATAAAATCAGGCACAAATTATCTCCTACACCACTGTCGTGATACTCTCGCCCTGTGTACTAGTGTTGAGTCCTATTGAAATGTTTATCCTCTATCGCCAAAGAGTTCCTGTGGCATTCAAATATTGTAGGTTTGTACTTGCTGGTCGAGTTGGCGAATTCTCGAATTAAGACCTCTGAATAAGCGATGCGTTTTCTTTCTCTTCCTGTGCATTTGTTTTCATGGTCATGCGAAATTACTCTAAAGATTCCATTGATGCTGCAAAGGAAATAGTTTATACTTACTGTAATGCAATTCCATAAGCTTTTCTCTTACTTACAGCAAAATTAAATAGTATGTATTTTGTTTCAAGGGGCAGGGAATCTATTAATCCAGATACACTTAATGATCTATATATATGTAGTAAATTTTGGAATGTTTTGATTTTGGTTGAATATTTATATGTATTCATTTAATTAAAATTAAATATTTCTGAATTGTTAATCACGGTAATATCTAATTTCCAATAATAATTTTCATTTTTACTCATCAAATTTATAATCTTTAAAAATATTCACAGTGAAATTATTTTTTTTACTACATACATACACTTTGAATAAAAATTTATTACATCAAAATTTATAATTTGTACACGTTTTCACTTTAAAGCCATCTGAATAAGCCAAGAAAATAACTACTGATCATGAACAGGTTTAATTGATTTGGAACAGTTGGCAATACCATCATTCAAAATAAAGAAAAACAGAAAAAGTAAAGAGGCTAAGAGCAAATGCTACCAAATGCCGCTCATGCAATTCAAAAAAGGTTCTTTATTTTAAAAATTACAAAGTTCAGCAATGTCGCTGCGACGCGTTCAAAACAGCGATCGATTGTTGAATCGATCTCCAGCACACACAAGGCGGCCCTTTTTGTGGTACCATTTACGTTGACATATATTTCGTTCTTTTTTCTGTTTTATTTATATTTTCTGGCTTGTCTGCGGTAAACGAACGAGCCATTTCCAGTGCAACGCTCCAGCGTTGACATGAGGAACGCATTGATTGATTTCGCTTTTGTTTTTTCTTGTTATTTTGGGACCATTGTTTTATTGAAGCAAAGTAAGAAGGTAATTCGAAAAGGGTTAGCTTGATTACGCTGACATTGTTGTCTGTTTTCTTTTGCTGTTGTTGTTACTATTGTTGTTGATATGATTGCGTATCAATTTTTTTTTGGTAGCTTTATATAAATTTCAGTTGGAATTGAAGTTGGAGTAGTTCTTTTCCCGCATAGAGCCGATGTAGAAGTTGAAGCTTAAAATTTTTTTGTGAGCATACATGAGTTTAGGTGTGGTGCGTGCTTGCAGTAAACGTTGCACGTTTAAATTTTATGTGTTTGTATATGAGTTCTTAGAAATCAATCTAAATTTCGTGATAATTTTAACATTGCTTGGAATTTTAAAAAATTAACACATGGGAACTTCAACTTTTACACTACACCTTTTGCATATAAATAGATATATTCGGCTCAAATACAGAAAGTTCTCGGCTGCCTTGTGAAATCTTTACCACATGCATTCGCTATATTTTCTATTTTTGTGTTTTCAACTTACCACCACTTCTTTGCCTTAGCCAGTGCAAAGCGATCCGCAGATATTTCTGTGTCTTCAGCATTTTAAACAACCTGTAATTATGCTTCAATTCTGCTACGTAAATATATTAGCCCGCGAAACTCTAAAGAATAAGTGAATATCGTGATATCACGCTTAAAGAAAGTTGCAGCTCCTCGTACTCATGCGCCCTCCAGGCGTACTTAGTACAACTCCTCCGCCCTTCTACTACACCGTCAACATCAGCTTTGTCGTTATCGTCATCGTCATGATCTCCCTCGTACTTCTTTTTTTCATGATGATGAATAAAACGCAGCTTTGGGAAAAATTAAATTAATATTTACTTTTCTTTTTGGTTACTCTTGTTGCTGTTTTTGTTGTTGTTGTTGCCGTTTGATAAAAAACCTATAATCAAGTATGCTGGCGATGACAGCATAAGAGCCCCTAATTACACCTTGTTAACCTGGACGAGAGGCCACACAAGTTGTTTGTGCCAAATGGAGGTTGAAGAAGGCATTAGTGCCATGTGGTAAGCGCCATTTGAGACTATGTCTTTGCTATGCTTTGTTGTTGTTTGTTATGAATATGCAGTGAAATTTACTGCAATTCTATTGCAAACTAAAATGAATAGCATTTGAATTTAAATTATAAAGAGAATTTTTAAAAATTCATTGAAATATTATTAACAATTTTTCTTCGAGTGTATCAAATATTATCAATTAGGGTATGTAAAATATTTTCTTTTTTAATGAACTTATCACATATTGGCACACTCACGCAACAAAATGCCCATAAAAGCGACATTCTTATGATATAGAAGAATCTTTAAAATAGATAAGCTGTGTGGCGAAAAATTCCATGTGCAGAGACTTTCAATGTACAATGTTACAATGTCCTACACTTCTGCTAAAAAAAATTACTGCAATTTCTTTCAGAAAGTTTTTTCTTCTTTGGTTACATCAAAACTTTTTCTAAAAAAAGACTGAGAGCAACTCCGCCCAGGACCACAAAGTTTTCATAGGTCTCATCGTATTTTTGCCTATAACTACAATAGTGTCAGCCCGATTGAAACACAAGCTGAACTTGTTTGGGTTTTAGTTAACATAATTCGTTATGTGTTAGCGTAGTTTTTTTAAATGACGCCATGAATTTATAAAAATTTTGGATTGAAAAAGTGGTCCAAAATTCATTTGGGTATATTTAAAAAAAAAATTATCAATATCAGAGTTCCCGAGTTGTTTAAAGATGATGACTAGAAATAACTGTTCTTGTAAAATATAGTAAAAAAAATTTAGCCCCTCAAAAATATTTTCTGACTACGCCACTTTCTTTGAGATAATATAAAACAGCACAGGCAACAACAAAAACCACCAGCAACCGAAACCACAACAACAATTCTCACCTTAACTGAATTTAAATAATATAATAAATTTTATGCATAATTTGAAACAAGACACAGCATTTTTTTTATTAAACTACCGTACATCAGATGAGTACAAGTTAACACATAAAACTTTAATCGATTATATTGTTCACACATCCTTAAAGAAGGCGTGGCAGTTGTAGGACAAAGTTTATTTTATTTTTGATTGTTTATTTAAATTTTAATCAAAGTTTAATAATTGAATGATATGCTGAGACAAATTTTGGTTACAAAACCTACTACTACTAACCTGGAAATGCGCTGCCTGAACCCGACTAGAGTAAGGTGGCGTAGTACTCCAAACTTTCACTACTGTTGGTTAGCATTGGTCGGATACTGTCAGCCTATTTCGGGTCATTAATGGGTCCGTTTTAAACTTTTTTCTGTATATACTGAAAAATGCATACATAAGGGTAGGGTGCTTCATATTCAGTGACAACCAATCTTAAGATTTCTTTTATTAAAACCATTGTAACCATAAAAATTATAATAAAATTAAATTATTTCCTAATTTTCATTTAAGCGTGACGCCCCTAATAATAAAACAAAACGCTTTTTTGTGTTTTGCTTTTATTTATGAAATTAATTTTTATTTTTATGATTTTATAATTCCAAATATTTTAGTTTTTTATGGTTTTGCGTTTTTGTGAGTCTTTCTACACGATAAGAATATTTGAGGATGCTTCTAAGATTGCCGCAGATATTGTATAACAGACTTAAAAGTCCGTATTGCGCTTAAAATTTAATCGGTTTTTGTGCCTGAAAGGTTAGTACCAAAGTCATGGTCAATTATTATAATTGTGATTAGTTGGCCCACGACCTATAAGATCTATCGTACGTCCCTTTTTTCTGCCTAATCAGTCTGCCTAGAGTAATTCACCACGCCCCGTTTCTCTACAGAACTCGAGTATTTCCGCCGGGTCTATGAGTGCTAGTTTAATACTGTGCACTTGGATTAGAGCTTAACAATGTGTTTTGATGATTTCTATCTAGTTATTTCGCAAATGTGTATAATTATCAATTACTGGAACTTTAAAGCAATAACGTTGAGTTCCTTTGGTTCGAAGGTGCTGAAGAACCAGTTTTTTAGCCAAACACTGAACTGAACCATATTGTAAAAGTTTTCGGTATAGATTTCTACTTCAATATCTTGAGAGTTTTAATGCCGTGAAGCAGCAGATTAAACCAAGCAACAACTAAAAGCCCCTCAGACATCTTTTTTCAATTATTCCATGAAGCTTTTGCTTAAATTGAAATCGATGTGGATAAGATGCTATTATTTTTCCTTGAGTGTACTTTGTAATAATTTATCATTGTCGGTACAATTACTTGAAACTTTTGATCGTTCCCGCAAATAAATCGTAATTAACATATTAAAACAAATACGAAATTTGTTTATTAACCTCATAAAATGTAATAACTTTTTTTCTGCACACATGAAACGTGAGCAAAATTGCAAAAATGTGTTCCAGTCACCATTTGCTTAAATGAAATGAATAAAAACGCTAATGAAATATAAACAAATAAATTTTACTTATAATCAATTTTTTAAACTTTATTGTCATTGTTAAATGTCGCTGAAATTGCTTGTTACTTGTAATTTATATGCCAAACATGTTAAGCGCTCGTCAGTCAAACCAAATGTCAGCAAAGGCATTTTGTAAAAGCCATAAATTTTTGGGGAACAGAAACATGCTTGAGAAATAAAAGAAACCTTTTTTATATAATTTTTGCATATAAGTAATAATTTTTATTTTTATTCTGATTTTGCTTGCTTCTTCTTTGTCTTCTTCTTCTTCTAAAAAGTAAAATTTCATTAAAACTCTAAAAATAAATAAACCAAAAATACATAAAACTTAGCAGTAATTGTAGTAATAATAGTAGTAAAACTAGTTTAACTAAAATGTGTAGTAATTTTTCTTTTTTTTTTCATAACGAAAATTGGGTAAATGCGATAGTGGTAGAAATTAAATACCTAGTAAAGTTGCCAACTTATGTTGTTTTGCTAAGAGAAAAGGCTTATCAAAAGCTTTTTTTGCGTATACTTTTTAAAAGCACCTAAGTTTTAAAAAATTCTATAAATTTTACGTATTTTTAAGTAATTTTTGGGATTTGTAGTAATTTCTTTCGATGCTTCTGGAACATGAAATATTATTATGGAATCTATTCTTTAATGCTATTCGTTGCATTGCGAAAATCTATATCTGCTACTTTATTAAAAGCTAAAAATATTCACTGGTTCAATGCAAATTGAAATTAAGAGAAACTCACGTACTCACAATTTAACAATCATCCACACACGCACACATAAACAAATAACTCATACACTATAATAAATATCATATTCGGTTGGCAACCATTTTCTTTTTCTGCGAAATCTAAAACTCTAATAACTTAGTTTATAGTTCCTCCAGACAGCGGACATTTGTCAGCATTATTCGCGTCAGACGCCACACTTGCTTGGCGGCATTCTCCAGCGCACCCGGGGATTTCCCTTTAAACAAATCCATATTGGGTAGAAAATAATGTGGGCACCGACGGCACTGCAGACATGAGATAAGCTGCAGGAAGATTCCATTTATGCGATCAGCAATGCAATTCTCCTCCCACTCCATTTCACGTGGATGTTTTTCACATTCATAAAGCAACAGGGTCTTCAGATGATAGGAGGTCACCGGGTTACCAGGCAAATCCAAATGACGATCACGCAGTGTTTTCAATATGCTCAAACAGCGTCGACGACTGGCACCTGCAAGAAACAGAAGGAAAATTAAATTTTAAATTTCTTTTTTCTATTTTCACTTTTTGTGATTTTATTACAAAATAATTATAAATTAAAAGGCAATAAAAATGTCCCGTGTGCTGTTTGCTATTTCTTTTGATTTTTAATAATAACTTTCATTTTCACCTTCCTGTACTGTGTCAATAAAAGCGATGTGTGTTTGGTCTCACGGCCTTATCGTTTTCAAATGGTCTTAATTTGTTCGTTTTCTTGACATTTTTATTAGTAGTGTTTTTTTTTGTATTTTTCTTTTTTTTGTTAACAGTTTCTTGAAGCCTTAAAATCTATTTTCGTTCACAGATTCTTTTATTGTATGTTTACCTTTGCTTGATTTATAAATTTCGTCATCGCATGTATGTATGTGAACTTGGCGCTTTCACAATGTACATACAGTATGTAACAAAAGTAAGTTTCCAAGCAATACAACCAAATATTTTATATCATCAGAAATCTTCTCAATAAAGAAGACACAAAACTTTTAACCCTTTAATTGTTTATGTCAAGTTAATCATCATAAAGACAAAAAAATTACATTCGTGTTATTAGTTAACGAATCAACTGTAATTTTTTTCCTGAAGAAAAGCAAATAAAGATCTTTTAAAATATATACATTTTAGCATATTTATTAGTCTGGCAACTTTATTCATTTATTTTTTGAAATTCATTTGGTTTTTTATTGCTTTTGTTTTCATTCCCATAATGTCTTAATTTTAACTTTACATGGTATTTTTTTTTATCAATGGAATAAATTTCGGTTGTTAACAACGAATAAGTATATATATTTTCTAAAAAACCAACACGCAGCGTTTGAGTTTTTTTCTAATTGCTTAATTTTACAGGCAGAAAATTTTACTCTGTTTCCATCGAGTATACTCGTCTTCACTGAAAAGTAATCAAGCAGGCAGAAAAGGTTTTGCGAAACAAAATTAAACTGGTAAAGGGTTAATATTAAAGTCATTGGAAATCAACTTTTGTCACTTTATTTCGTTAGATACTGTGTACGATCACATAAATTGAAGTGGCTGTAAGGCAATATATCGTTACTTTAATTTGCTAAGACCCTAACATCAAATTTTTCAATATAAAGTTTTTGATGGATTATGATAAAGCGTGTCCACTTTCATCTGTACCGAAAATTGTAGAGACCTACACCAATAACTTACGATCTTTTCTTTTAGCTTAAATTAAAATTTCTCGAAGCAGTACTCTAAATAACAAAATACTTTTTACTTCTCCTGTAAAATTTGAAAGATGTGTGTTACGACCTTAGCAAATTAAGGCAGCGATATGAAAGGTATTGTATTTTTATGAACATTATTATTACTTTTTTACGTGTAAAGGATAAGTACTCGCATTTTAAAGAAATATACAAATATGACTTGCAACAAATATGTATATACATTCGCGCTAAGTGGCAATGACAAGATAACAGCGGTTCTCAACTGTTTTCATCTTACGCCCCCTTTTCGAGTTCGTGTAAATTTAGCACCTCCCCACTTTGATTTTCACACAACATATTTTTGTGCTGATTTACTATTTATAATCTGGATAATCTCTGTCAAAAATAAACTTGACTAGTAAACTTATCTAGTAGTTGAATAGTTTTTCGTTTCGTGAGGAAAATTTGTTGGTGAAGTTTTAGTTAGAATATCGCTAGCAAAAACTAACCAATTAATTGATAAATCGAATCAATCATGCATTTTCTGAAGCGATTTTTAATGTAAAAGTTTGTGTAATAGGCAGTCCAGAAACTTACCAAAGACTGTAGAAAAAGAAGGAGACAAGAATGACGGTGAGTAGGAATAAAAAAGACTTTTCAATGCAGATATTTTTCTATATAAAATATATATGCAACCCTGTGAAACTTACAGCTGGTTATGTTAACTCAAAGTTTATACAATTGTATGAATTGTGTGGTACAAAGATATTTTACATTTTTCTTCTTTTTTTTCACTTATTTTTGTTTCGATTTTTTGTAGCGATTACTCAATGAAGTAGCCGATGAACTCAACGTACACCTTGTATGGGTTCCAAGTCGCAGTGACATACTTGGAAACAATAAGCTGATGAACTAGCTAGATTAGGCACACAAATGCCGCTACTACAATTCAAAAACTACTCGGGTATCCCACTGGCAACCTGCAAGCTTAACGTTCAAACGGAGTTCTTGAACTAGGCGAAGGTGAGATGACAGACAGGACACACCTGCAAAATCACCAAGCAGGTATGCCCAGAGTACAACCCCAAACGCTCTAAGAACCTACTATCTTTCAGTAGAAGACAAATTTACAAAGCCGTGGCAGTAATAACTGGACATTGCCTTATAGGTGCGCACGCAGATAGATTAGGTGTACCCTCAAATGACTTTTACAGAAGTTGCAGGGATGAAGAGGAGGAGGAATCCCTTTCACACTTCTTATGCTTTTGCCCAACCTTGGCTATATGTAGGAAAAATGCCCTGGGTCAATATTTTCTCGATGACCTGTCCGACTTGGGGTCAACTGACCTAGGGAACCAATTTAATTATGTAACTAAGTCCAAGTGGTTCGATTAATGGATGGATATTAGCACCCACGTGGTAACACAACGGGCCGTATCTGGCCTAAGTGTGTCCTGATGGATAGCCACTTAACCTAACCTAACCTAATGACTACTCAAAAAATCGGACCCAGAATGTTCATTTAATTTTTTAACTAGTCATAACAAGAATGTTATTTCTTGTTTCTTATTAATAATAATAATAACATATATTTGTTTTATACATTTTTAATTTTAAATGAATTTGTTTCCTTTTCTATTGACTTATTTTACTTAGTTTTAAGGGAATCAGTTTTTTTTTTTTTTTTTTGATTTTATTAATATTATTACATATTTATTTAAATAAATAAAATTTAACTATTTCAGAGCATTTTTGCGAGTAGAATCTGACACCAGTTAAACGCTATTTTTTCAAACAAAACAGTCTGATGGCTGATTGTTGTTGTCGTTATGATAAATAACGCAAATCAAATAACTTAATTTTTTAATTTTTTTTTAGGGTGAAAGTGTTATAAGAACTGGATTAATATTAAAACAAAATTTGTGTGTTCTTTGTTTTTTATTTCCGAATCATGCCTAATGAGCGACATTTTTTTTTCAAATTTTGCACCATTATTGTTTAAGGTTTCCCAGAATTTCTGTCCCGTTCAAGAAAGCATAGAATCTCCCAAACATGCGGAAACTATTATATTATTGAACCTATTAAATTTTGAAATTGTGGTAGAATGATGGGCTTGTTTTGTTTTTTCGTTTTTATACGTTAAAGTTTTTTTTTTTCAAAATACAGTTTTCTCTTTTACTTTTTACAGTTTTTGCCCAAAAAAATATGGCAACACTGGTCCCCACAAACAAGCGGATTTTGCGAGTAACGCGTTAGCCGTAACCCTCTAATTATGTTCCAGGCGGGTATAAATGCGTATTTAAAATTTATTAACTTAATGCTATGAACTTCCACATTCTAATATTTTTATAGTTACATACATACTTGTATTAATATTTTATCACAAAAATATACAAATAACCAATATTTCACATTCGATTTAATTTTTTTAATAAATAGTTTTTAACAAATTGTATTTTCGCGGTTAATGTCAGAAATGGCAAATGTGAAACTTAAAAGTATATATTTTAACACATAATATGAAAGAAAAGAGAAATCATTTTATTAAATACTAAATATTACGATTACAATGCATTACAGAGTATGCAAATATTTGGTTATTGAAGTGTCTCCGCGCCTCCCTTCAAATCTGCCTACGCCTCCCAGGGGGGACTTTTATTATTTAATTTCTTCGATTTTTTTTCAAATCTCTAAAATATTGATCGAAATTTCGGAACAAATTATCATGACATAAGTTTATTACTATAAACAGCTCAATAGTACAAAAATAGTTGAGTAATTCATTTGAAACTTATAAGGTCAATTTTTGAATAATCCACTGGATTAAAAAATCCATCCTAAGTTGGTGAAAATTGCTGCTTACTTTGAAAAACGTTCAAACTTATTAGTCAAAATTTTATTTATATAAATTTCTGAAAGTAGAAATTCCGGACACGGGACTGAAAATTTGGACAATTCTGACAAATCCCAACTGTCTTAAAAACCTTAAATACGACAGTATAAGGTTGTAGGCAACCTTTCTTTAGAATCTTGACTAGGTCAAATAATGATAGTTCTTGGTGAGTCTATAAATTTGTTAATCCGTGCATTAAATATACGAATATATGAATGTAATTTCACTGCTGATTTATAGCTTATTTAGAGTCTATAATGCTTCGTTAAAAAACATTTTTTAGTCTGAAAACATCTCGGTGGGCGAGGGGAGTCCATACATAATTATGGTGCCTTGAAGAGTTCATTGTAAAATAAAAGAACAAAAAAACGTTCCCTATTCCGCACATACCGAAATGGAATTTTCGAAAAATTATTTTAAAAAAAAGTAATCTAAAAATGGCAAAATGTCAGCGAGATTTTGGATAACCTAAAACAAAAAGAAAATCTATTTGGGGATGACAAGCGTTTTTGTCAACCACTTTAACGATTTGAAAATACGAAAACTAAAAAAGTAATGAAAAAAAAACCGTGTGTCTTCTTTGACAATACAATAGCAAGTGGCTTATTCATATAAATACAATATCTTAATTTACAGTAAATTGACTCGAGTATCGAAAATATATAAAAATGGGAGGAGTTAAGAATATATCAATCTCGAATGAGAGTATTTATTATTAGTGTTAGATAATCAATTGAGAGAGAGCTAGTTCTCCGAACAGTGTTGGTTACCATTTTTTGACTGCAGACCCTTCATCTCATGATGGGCGTATTACTAGCTTATAAGAAATATAAATTTGATCATTCCGCAAGTATGAATCCAAGGTGAATCTCACATTTTTCTACAATTTTCCCAGCTCAATTGAACCAAGTTTTGCATAAATTTTCTTTGGCAAGTTGTTAAGAAAACTTGAATGGAACAATTTTGCCCAAGTATAGGCAATTTATGGTAATTTTTACTCGATTTTACTACAATTTTACATAAGTTTTTTTTTGTGTATAAATTATAAATTACTTAGTGCTTTTTATACGAAGTTATTTCTTTTGTTCATTTGTCTATCTTTTATTTTCCTAAGTGTTCCTTTAAATAGATATATGGCCTTCCAACTCACAAACTGTTCTACCAAATAGTTTTCTCAGTTTCATTTTATCCCCATATTGTAGATGATGCCATTTGGATTACAGGGAATTCTGTATTGGACTATTTTGATTTTCCCAGCCAGTCAAGCTCATTAAGTTTTTTAGTCAGTAATAAAAGTACTATTTGGTCACGACTAATAGTAGGTCTGTTCACGTACAAAAAATTGTTAACAATTGTTAATAGATTTCACTGGAAAAGTGTTCACGTACTCGAAAATCTTTCAACAAGAGAGAAAAACGAGAGCGTAAGAATGTGTGAGAGAAAATAGTAGTTGAAAGTTTCTGAAAGTAAAATTTTTACTTTCAAACATTTTCAGCTGCCGAAAAAAAGAACTGTCAAATATAAAAAGGTCAACAATAATCCCACGAAGTGATTTCAACATATTACTCTTTAAATTATAAACAGCAGAATAATTTTTCGCGCTAAAAATTAATTTCAAAAATTGGATCAGCTGTTTGATTGAAAGTTTTTAATAGTTCTCTGTTCACGTACTTTTTCTGATAGTTTTCTCTTTGTGAGAATTTTTTTCTCAATCTTTCTTTACTCTCTCCCTCAAAGTTGTTGATAGAAAAGTACGAGAACTGACCTAGTAATTCACTATCGAACCAGTATCGTGCCAGGTTAGTTGACAGCATCCAACTATTTTCAATTAACCATTGATGCACGCCAGAAACGGCAATCATGTCAGTACTGGCAAAATTGCTTTACTATTTTATCGATATTGGAAACTATTGGTCATATAATCGTGCTATTTCGGAGATAGCGATAAAACTGACTACAGTAACAATTGAGCTTTTTATAAAAAAAGTAGGTAAGCAATTTAGCATTCTTAACAATATAGAAACAAAAATAGCTGCGCTTATTTGAATTAAAAGCCGTACCCGAACCCTAAGAGATGCCACTTTAGTACGCTGTCACTAGACTACCAAGGCCGATTAAATTATATCCAAAGCTGTTTTAACATCAATTGCGGTAAATTGTTAATAGTAGATTGTCAATGAGCCCGGCTATAGGTGGAATGCGGCTTAGAACCGCGCGGCGCCGCTCAAAGTATACTCACTTTCTACTTCGCCGCGTATGTGAGACGGTATTGCCAAATTGGAATTTTTCTAAGTGGGATAAATTTTTGTTCAGCATTATTATATTAATACAATAATTTCAATCAAACTTCAGCTCACCTCAAAACAACCATTCTTACATATACCAAAAAGGAAGTAAGGAATATAAAAACAGTACCACGTACATACATTGGTCCTACAACTACTAATAATGTGATGCAGTGATTTTAGCAGCAGCATACCGCCCTCGCCGCGGTCTTTTTTATAGCATTGGATCAAGAATATGGATATGAAAACTCAAGGACAACAAAATATCATAATTTACGTGGTAATCAGTTGTCACAAAAACCCGGGAATAGCCCTGTAAGCCCATGTCAACAGTAGAGCGAATACATTTTCTGATTTTTTAAACCTACTTTTGAAAAACGTTTGTACAAAAACTCCTTCTAACGTTTGTTTTTCATAGAAATTATTTACAAAAATAAGACGACCTCATTAGTCTAGTGGGTAGAACTTTAGACTTTCACCCAGGAGGTTCGGGTTCGATTCCCGTCTTGGTCTCGTGGTTAACTCTCATAACCTTCTTATATTCACTATCTATATGAAGTGTATGAGAATTATAAGAAATTGTACAAGTACACATCTTGGTAGGCAATGGCGAAAAACTATCAAGTGATAAAAAAACTGCCTCACCGCCATTCTGAATCGGCTGTAGTTAAACTGTAGGTCCAACCAGGCCAAAGTAAGTCTCTAGACAGCCACTCTAACCTAATCTAACCACTGACAAAAATAGGTAGAGACAAAGAGCTTGTATTACACTTCTCTTTTCAAAAATTCATACATTAAGTGGGGCTATTAATTTTTTCTATAAAATAATCCAACAGTAAATAGGAGTGGTCGTACTTACATGTAAGTTAGTGTAAGAAATATGTTTATAAATAAATTTAAATTACTGAAAGAGGTTTGCAAAAATCAAGCAATTTGAAACTGAAATTATTATTGTAATATATCTTCTGATTTAATAGTTAATTTCATTAATATTCTTAATTTTTATTCGTATCATTTATTATATTCTTGATAAATTGATCAGCTTCACTGTGTCAACAAGTCGATATACTCTGCAGTGAAACAGCGAACTAGATGCAAAAAGTTCTAGTTCTGTGATTGGAATAAATTCACTAGTTCGGTAATTAGAGCCTAATTGAATGCAATGATTTGATTCACCAGTTGAAACAAAACAATTTTCCTTTTTTTCTTGAACTGGGGCATATTATGGTGGCAAGTACATCTATAGATTCGCCAGTTCGAAGTCTTAAATGATCGGTATGCTGTGTCGTTTTACAAAGCAAACAAAAAAACTTTGCTTCGCAATTGTTCTTCGTCATTTATTGCTATTTTAACAGCTATTGACTTTGTCGTCAACTAATTTTGCTTGTTATTGTGTAATTTTGGGGCAAGTCGGACGCAAGAGGTTAAGTGGATTCGTGAAAGATTTGTAATTTGCCGAAATGTTAAATGCAAAATGTTGATCGAAAAATTCGTAGATGAAAACAATCAACCTATCGTAAAGTACAGCGTATGAACGTAACCCATGGCGCAAAAACGCTGAGCAAAAACAAAACTAACTTGTCACAATCAGAAGATAATTAATTTTTTTATAAATGCACCCGTTATATTACTTTTCTGAATTGTTATTATTTTATTAAAAAAAAAATCATTAAATAAAAAATTTGCATTTTTTTGCTATATATTTACTAAATGTAGGGTTTAAAGTATCAAAGAACTAGTGGTGAAAATAGCGGAAATACTAGTCCTCAGGTAATGCATAAGGTGACCAATCGACACTTTCTATGACAACGCCATGTTAAATTCGCCAGTTGTAGCAAAGCAAAGTAGATAGATGTGGAACCAGTCATTATCTCTTAAGAACTATTGAATTCGCTAGTTCGGAACTAGAACTTTTCAGTGCAGGGTAGTTACTGATCTAACGCTCTTAATGGCGACTTCTGTATCTAAAAGATAGTATGAGCTATTGTTTGCAATCTCTTTATAGAACATGGCGTTTATTCTATCTATGAGCGACCAATTCTTGCATTGCTTCATGTCACTATCACAGCCCATCAATGTTCACAAAGAACATATGAATATTACACAAAAACATGACGTTGCGACGTGACGTGACAATAAATTCTATTTATATTTATTTAATTTGCTGGACATATTTTAGCTTTAAGTTGTCTGATTTATTTTCGCTGCACATTTCATAAATTTTGTGGTTGTACAGGTACAGATACAAAATTTGTTTCTGCTTAATTACTTATCTGTAAAATGAAATCAGTATAATTGTGTGTGAAAATTTAAGCTGACGATGTACATACGGGCACTAGCGGATCCCGACTTTTTCGGAATGGGGGAAACCTTATTTTTTCGTGTCTTTAAATTTTTCTTGACGCATGACCAACGAGCGAAATGTATGAGGTTTTCATTGGTGAGGAGGGGGTTTTATCCCCAAACCACTTCCTCCCCCTAGGATCCGCTAGTGCATACGAGTAACTTGAACTGATGACGGAGGCTAACACTAAATTAAAGGCGGATGGCCAAGGTGTAGTTTGAAGTTAGTTTGTGGTTTATTTAGTGGCTGGCTTTATCTAATCGCAAAAAGATTTAAAATATTTATAAAATTGGACATGTGCTTTAAGCGTTGACTTCAAATGAATTTATGGATGAGTTTCGGTGTATCTCAACCGATATCGTCGTCGATCGACATCATCGGTGACAACGGGAAAACGGGTTTTTGGAACGGAGGGGGGCGATATACTTGTATGGCTTACGTACAAAAAAAAACATACAGATTTATGATCTTGTTAGTTGTGCATTTGTCGTATCTTTGTGTGGAATCTCAAAAATGCTTTGCTTTGAAAGAAAACACGCTGATTTTTTATAACTTTTTGTATAAATATTCAATTTTGCATTTTAATTAATTGCATTAATTAAAATGTGAATTGCAGAAATTAACTTGGGTTTAGTTTAAGAATTTATCATCGGAGATTGCAAAATGATTAACAATTTATTTACAATTTCTAAAGAACCTCTTCATGGATTCAAAGTTTAAAACAAACACAAGAAATTGATTGTTTTTATTACACCCCCACTTGGAAATGTTAGTCAACTAAAGCCTAATGTTAACACTTAAGTTATCTTACTGTTTACTAATCACTTTATTTGTGTGAACGTGCTCGTATCAGTATGATACCGTTTTTAATTTATAAGTCATTATATCAATCGGCATTAGTGTTTCAAATAAATCAGTAAAGTTTAAAGTGTGTCACTGATTATTCGTCATAAATATTTATTATTTTGACATTTATATTTAAAATCAAGAAAGCAAACAAATTTCGGAAATTTCATGATTCTAGAATTTACAGCGGGATTTAGAGGCTTAGTTGGAAGTCTTAAATTTAAGTTATAATTGTTCATGCTCAAAATTAAATATCACGAAATCATAAATATTCAAAACATTTTCTCTATTCTGCTTTTTGCAATCATTCGGATCGTGTGTATTTCCTTTTCTTTAGCACGCATGGAATTTGCCATCTGAACTAAAATATGTGGGTTGTACCCTAGGGCAGAATTCAAACTTAGTTTACAAGCCACATTCGTCTTATTTTTGGGATTTCCTATATCTGAAAGAGGGTCTATAGTTTTATACATGAAATTAAGTTATAATTGAGGAGCTGTAGTCCGACCACTAGCACTGTGACTTTAGAGGTTTATTGCATGTACTTAAATGGGGAAAGATTTTTAAAACTACATCATGGGTTAGATTAGCTTTTCATTGAGCGAGGAGAAAAGCAAATAGCGTGATAATACCTTTTTGATATGCTAAAAGTTACTTGATATTTGAGGCTGCAGATTGTGATATACATAACAAAAGAAAGAGAGGAGGAAATAAAGAAAAGCTTGATTATTACTCCAGTGTATCAAGACCTAAAAGCCGTTTATTCAGGTCGCAAAACTTCAGTAAAATTCTATCATAATAATACCGGCAAATCTCTGAGTTTTGGGTTTTGAAGACGTTTAAAAGAGTTTTCTTACGCCATTCAAACTAAAATTGTATCCATTCTGATAGCGGAAGGAAAACCGCACAAAAACTTATTGTTTTGAAATGACTCTATTGAAATTACTTCATAAGGGGTTGGATGCAAAAAGGTTTCTGCCACTATGATGAAGGAACTGAATCAGTATTTGTTCTGCAATTTAAATACGTTACCTCGGTTCTTTTGGAGCCAAAATTTTCAGCTAACTTAACAAATCTTGTAAATGAATGTCCTAAACTTATAAGCTTCTCAGCAAATGGTTTGTTTAGGCAAATATCTGTGGGGAAAGAGGTAAACTAGTTGATTGAAGTCATTCAGGCATTTGGGATCGGGCGAACTGACAAAGTGCAATAAATCGCCACTTTTTTTTTGTTTTGGCTACGGGTAAAGTGGGTTAATCTTGATACTAGTTTTACCACTGAAGTAAATTAAATATCTCTTACATGGAAAAATGTGTGGGCAGTTTTCATCTTGGCGCCAGGAAAAAAATGCCCACCTCAAACCTATCCGAAAATACTGTAAATTCCAGACCAACATAAATAAATAATCCTGCAAGTCACGAAACCTATGGTTTCTCACCTAAATTTTACAAATACTGGGCCAATACTGGCGCTGGTGTGAAATTACTGAACCAGAGTAGATTAATGTTATAAACCATGCCCCTAACCTGTATTGCATTGCTGAAGGACAGATATGAGGACTAAATTTATAGTCTCGTGCTTAGCAATTCAGCTGACTAGCCACTGCATGAAGTGTTGTTAAACTTATTAAAAATGAAAATATATATGTATAAACTAGCGAAACAAGGGGGGTTTTGGGGTTAAACCTTTCCCTCCCCCCTTAGGCCTCATACATTTTGATCATTACTCATAAGGTAAGATAAAATTTTAAGGAACGAAAAATTAAAATCATCACCCCTAATCATAAATACTGGCTGTCGCGATTACCTTCAAAATTGATAACCAGATTATTCCCATTTTCTTTTTTTTACATTCTTTATTTTCATCTCGAGTGATATTTTTTCTTCATACAATCATGCACAATTTTATATATCTATTCTTATATTCATATTCTTATTTTCTTCGTTTCGTAACGCATTTTAAATTTTATTTCAATTTACTTTCTAAACGTCATGGAATTAAATTTCTAAGCAATTTTCCATTTTTATCACTATGAATATGTGAGGCAATTCGCTGCCATTCGTTTTCAACACACGCTGTTTTAGTCTTCATAGCTTTTTACTTGCATGAGAAGTAATGATTTATATGGGTGCAAAACTGGATTAGACTAAAATGTATACTATGTGCTTCGCTAATCGAGGAAGCCATTGCTTTCTTATCAATCGAAAAGGAGCCAATGTTAGTCAACGCGCCGACGGCAAAATGAAAATGACGCTTTTAACAATCAAAACAATGTCACATATGTTTTTTTACATTTGCCTCTCTCACTCACCTTGCAACAAACGATTTTCGGCGTCAGTAAAACTTAGCACCCATGCATCGCCCTCCATGGCCGAGTTTTTACCCTGCAACGCTATACATTCCTTTGAGAGCATATCGAAACCTTCAGTCTTAACCTCTGCAACGATGTTGGGATGCGGCCACGGTATTCCTGGCAGTGGCCAATGTGATGCGGAACGTGGCCACAGGCCGGCACACTTAAAGGCGGGCGTGATTTGCACAATGATACGTTCGCGTATACGCAATTTAACTTCCGTAGTATCAGCGATCATTTTGACAATGTCGCGATAGGCGCATTTATCACATGCCTGCGCTACTAGCGTTTGAAAGCGCGAGCGTATTTTTCGCGCGGATAAATAACCCGACGCGGTAATAAATTCCACCCACAATGACATCGAACGTTTGCGGCCATCACTGAGCTTGAGTACCGCACAACCGGGCAATGTGCCATCGTCGACAAAGTTCAACACGCCCATTTGATTGAGATAAATTATGATTTCGAATTCGGAAGGCGAGATCACTTCTAAGCCCTCAAATCGGCCATTGTAATCATTGAGGGAGGAAATGAAACGTGGTTCTTGCACTTCGACCTCTTTGAGAACGTCTTGCACTATGCGGCAAACTTCTTGAATTTGTTTATGAATTTGCGCTTTACGCGTCTGTACACGATCGGCGCAATATTTATTCATTTGGTAGACCATTTTGGACTGTGCCGCTATCATATCCGACGGCACAAGCATTTTCGCGATACAAGAATGTAACTGAGTAGCTCACTTGGAAATGTGTTTTCTGCAGTGTGTTCAACACTTATCGACTTTTATTTGTTGAAATTTAGGAACTCTTTTTGATTGTATTTTAAATTGGACATTATTTATTATAGGATTATGAATTCTGCTAACATTTCTGCAATTTTACGACTTTGGGAATCGTTTTTTTTTTCACTGTTTAAACTTTTCTGAACTTTTTTGTTGCACACTCCACTTATTTTCATTAGCTTCTTTTTTTTATTCTATTTCTATTCTAAGTGATTCTTTTTGAGCTCACCACGCGTTCCGCCGTACACACACTAGAATTACTCTCCACCACGATGTCAACGTTCACGCGTCGACAAGTTCAAAACGTTGACTGATTCCGTATGGCAAACTCACCGCAAGAAAAGTATCTCAGTATCTTTGCGTTTGCTTGCTTGCTTGTTTGAGTATCTGAGTTTTCTTATTGCCGCTACACTCTTTGCACTCACGGCGCGCACACTGGAATCAGCTGTTTCATTTCTTTGATAGCTCAGCTCGTGTTAGAGAGAGCAAGCATTGCTTGTGTTCCATTCATGTATTTGTGTATCTGCGTTTCCGTGTTTTGTTGTTTTTTGTTTTGGTCGCTGAATGTTTGCATATGCAGCTAACTTTTGCAATGGCAGTTTTGGTCTTTATTTCGCATACTTATGTACTTAAAATTGTATTAGTGTGGGAACACAAGTGTGTGAGTGTGTGTCCACAAGTCTTTAATACATTTATATGTTAATCGTTCTAATGTGCTCTTGTTATGTGAAAACGCCACGCAGATATGGCGCTTAGGACTTTTTTAATTTCAAGTTTAATTAAATTTGTAGACCCCTTGAAATTATAAATTGCAAAGTTGCCAGAGTTCTCTTTTCTCTTCGTTTTTCCCTCGAATTAAAATTAAAATATTATTAGGTACGTGCCGTTTATGTTCCAGAAACGATACAGAATTACTGAATTTGTTTTCGAGTACGAATCCAAAAACTTTTCCGTAAAAAATACGACAAGATCTACTGTTAATGAACTATATATTTTTATTAAGAACGAAGACTTTTCCCTTATTAATAAAATACTGCGTATTGTTTCCGGATGACTTACGTAGGCTTTAATCAGATAAAGCCAGATATTGAATATTTTTCCATTGTAGCTTCTCATTTCATTTAGTTTCCTCAAGTTTCACTAAACCAAGACTCATATTTTTCCATATCGCACCATGAGAATAGAAGTGTAGTTGTCATTGAATCTAATGTATTTTTAACCGCTATTTTCAATGGAATGGAACACTGCCGAAACTTCCATCTTTTACCGTTTAAGCGCTATTTATTCAACAACAGTTTTTTACCCCAAGAAACATCACACTATTACAATTTTTGAAATGCGATTATCTCAAAATTACGTTTTAGAAGTTACGATACTTCTATTCTCATGGGTACGGTTTTGGTTTTGATTTGAATTTATTTTTATTATTTTCATTGTAATGTAATTCTAGTTAGATTGTGCCTGCTTTTGGCTGTAAGATACATTTTGTGGATGTATTTATTCGATAGCTCTGAAGATTTTGATGGTAGAAACCACATATCGCAACGCCTGTACTACTCCGAACAGTGTAACAAAAAGCTTTTTTTACACAATTTTCACTCTTGAAGATCTGCCATTTCCAATCAAAAGGCCGAGCCATGAATAAACTTAAAGTAAACTTAACTAAACTAGTGGCAGTCTTGGGTTTGGTTCCCGGCAAGGGACGGCCGTACGCTTTTCTTAAAAAATTGTTTTTCATGTTATTTAAAATTTTTCAAATAAAACCAATAGCCCAAAAAGCTACTTCATATAAAAAAAATTTATTCTGCGTATCGCCAGTCGACTGTATAAAAGAACACAAATTCAGTAGCGGTGTCCATTATGGCGAATACATACACAAAAAGTACCATCTCGAGAGTAATGGCATGAAACAGTGAAATCCCCCACGCCCATCACATGACTGTAAATCCATCAAAATGCCAACCTTGACGGATAAACAGTTTGGTGAAAACGCTGATCCTGGCAGCTCCTACAACGCAGGATCATCTGCGGTAGGCCAATCACCTGTCCAGATGGTAACAAAATGTTTAATGAAACTAATACTAGGCACGATGCGTAAACTTACGATTTTAGCACGGTCTGGCAACTCTGTCAACTCCAGTATATTGGTTAATTTATTTACATATTGCGTTCCAGAAGCTCCTCCTATTTCGCATTGCACCATGTATATCAACTATATTACAGCAGCAGCAACAACAACTAATAGCAAAGTAACTAACATAGATACTCACCAATACATACACACATTTACCACCACCATATCATTACAGCGCCCATACAGAAATAAAACCACACCACATACAGTAGCAGACAAACCACAATACAATACAACAACAACAATAATAATGACAATAAAAACAAAAACAAAAACAGCAACTGTGTTGCTATGAATTTATGATTATGGTTGTTGCTGTTATTGCAGAAGATAGACGCAACCAACCCATCAACAACAACAACAACATATTTGTGTGTTTACTTAGCACACTGAGAGTCAGTCAGAGAGGCACGAGCGATTGTGTTGTATGCTGTCCACCCCCTTTTAGCGAGCGACGAGTGAGTTACCACTTACCCATTGTAGTACAAGGTATCGCCATGTGTTTCCCCCTTTAGTTTTGCTGTTGCTGGTTTATCTCTTAAAATTATTATGATTCTCCCTCTTTCACCTTCGTGTATATTACTCACAACATACGCCGTCGTCGTCGCCGACGTCATTGTTTGCGGTGTGTTTTATGTCGTTGCGACCGCGTTAAGTTAAATACCAAGTGCTGCCTCTTTCCTGAGAGAATTTTATTCTAATTTTGTTTGTTTTTCTCCATTTTTGTGATGCGATACTATAAGGATGGAGGTGGCTGTAACCTTTTTGTTGTTGTATTCGCTGTATTTTGGGGTTAGTTTCATGCTTTCCTTCTCATGTGTATTGTGATTAATGCGATTTTGACACGAATTAAAGGTGAGGTAAAGGCTTTCGAGTATTAGTTCTTAAGAGCAAATCTGTAAAGAAATGTATTGATTATAGTTAGTATCTACCTTAAATTTTATTTCTACTTCAAAGGTTTGATTTATTCACAGCTCTTCTCAGAGAAAAAGTAAACATATTTTTCATTAAATTTACAATAAATTAGAAAATTATACAGCTAGCTGATAAAAATTAACAACATTTCTTTTCTCAATGTAATAATTTGGTCTGAGGTGGCATCATCATTTGATTGCATAAAAAAATCATCATAATTCAATTTGAAATGTGTGGCATACATTAAGATAATTTTAATTAGCACCTTAACGTGCTTTAGTTGCTGTTGTTGTTGCTGTGTATTTTTCAAACGGAAATAGCTCATTTGAATGCGGTATTCGCTGCCACTAACTTCGCTTTCAGCATGATAAGCGCCAACCAGCGAGAGGCTTGTAACTCGAAGTTAGTTATAATACATGAAAATGGACAAAGATAAATATGCAAATAATAAAAATTATTTTTATGTTTGGTAAATGTAAAAAATTATCACTGAAACACGCACTTAATTGAAGTTTTTTATCAATTTTATTGCCTTAGAATGATGCGCTGGACATGAATTATACATGGGATGATGTGGTTTTAAATGACTTTATTACAATTTAAGTGGGATTTGAGTTACAATGTGGTATGAGGAGGAAGTAATTTAATATATCGTGGTATGAATGTATATATATTCACATAAAATTGAGTTATTATAAAATAGTTTATGGTTTTAGTGAAGGAAGAAGGAATGTAGAGCATATATTACTAACAGTATGGAAGAAAAGATTTAAATATCATTAATAAATTTATTAATCAATATTTTATATTTTATAATTAATGAATTAATTAAATATAAACGCATTTTTTTTTTTTTTTGTAAATTCGTGCAAACCATATTTGCACCAGCAGAAATTTTGAAATTTTTTAACAAAGGCTAATAAATAATATTATTACTAAAACTTGAGCGAATTTAAAAAAAATGCATTTAAACTTTTGTTTCTTTTTTTTTTTCAAGGTGCTCATACTAAGATTTTGAATATAAAAAAAAAGTAATTAATAAATTAATTAATTATTAAAATGCCAGATGACCATTTAAATCTCGTTTCCTATACTCATTTTTATAAAAACATTAAAAATATTGCATGCAAAGTTCGCAAAATTTTTCAAGGTGTACAAAATATATTTTACATTTATGGAATGGAATCGATCAGAATTATTCGAGTTTAGCAAGTTAGGGTTTAGTTTTCTAGTGGATCTTAAACTGTTACATTGTTTTCCTAACGAAGAAAGCGAATGGTGAAAAATGAACCATGAACGGTCCTCGAGTGGAAATGATCAACTGAATCACCTTTCTCAACCTAACATAATTAAAATCAGCATTTCTATTACATATGCTTTTCTGTCAATCTTAAAAAATAGATAATCGTGATTTATTGCTGCCAAAACTAACAAGTTAGACCCTACCTGGCTGGCATTGAATTATTTATTTAAAATTATCTATCATCTCAAAATAGCTGTCTCCAAGTATCTAACAGTTTCACAGTCTACGAAATTCTCAACAGATGTGAATTAGGCAGGCAACACAATGAATAGCACAACAGATGAACAGGTATTTTGACATGTTTTGTTATCATAGTCAAAGTTCTGTTAGGTTCAATGCAATATGTATGCTGCACTCTGCGTACCTGTGAGCATTTTAAGACACGCACATACAAAAGATGCGAGAGATAAGTCCATTGTCTTTGTACCGTAATGGGGCAAATATTTGTGAAATTTATGGTAACTGATAATAAAAGGAAATCCGCTTGCTTGGGTGCTTCCTCTATGTATTCATTTGAACCAATATTTTGTTTAATATATTTAAAATAAGGTATTAATCAAAACTTATACTTTTTATTTGCAATCCTTATTGCGTTTTACCGAAATTTAAACCCAGTAGCTCACAAATACTGCAGAAGTCAACTACTTAATTGAATCATGTGATACACTCTTAAAAATAATACATCGAAACAACTTTATTCAGGCTCACGCCGTGCGGTGTGTACTTTATCTGCATTTTGAGATCTAACAGGCGTTGCAACTTCAGCTACAACTTCACGAAACTTTTGCTGGTTTTAATTGTGCGCTTAAAAAATTGGCTTAAAAAAATACAAACAAAAAATGAGAACAAATGCTACAGTTTGTAACCGTGTTTAAGATTGCGATCAATACGGCAGCTGGTGACACGAAAAAGTTGTCGATGTGTAAGTGAAACGTATTCATTAAGGTAAGGTTCGATTCAATTCATACTCATTCAAACGATTAATTATTGCTTCCGTAAACTAAACAAGAGAGTGCACAAAAATAAAACTACTAAAAATGTAGATCGCGATCAATATATTTTCATTCTCGGAGGGGCTCTGAATCCAGCTCATTAAGGAACTTGTATTCGAATGAACCTTCTTAACCCTCTAGTAGACAAGACAGTCTAAAGACGGGCAGTAGATGGCTTATTTTGCTAAAGTATTTCAGGTCTTCATTGTGACAACCGAATATGAAAATAGGGTGCTAAAAACCAATTAAAATGAAAAAAAATTAGAATTTGCGAAAACTGGATGCGCTACTGCGAAAACCGTTATTTTAAAGAATGTTTTACAATAAGTTTGGAATTTTGTATGGAAAAAGCATTCAACTTGTATATACAAGATTTGATACAACTGAACCGAAAGCCTCTCCTAGCGCCTAAAGTGACCATTTGGCACTTTTTCGGTTTTCGACTTCAATTCCGAGTTGAAATAAATTGGCCCATTAGAGCGTTAATCTAACGCTTTTGTTTTACTTTGAATATCGCATAATATTCTCATTCCTATGCTCTTTTACAGTAAAGTAATTTTTAACAATATACGTCGAATGAAAGAAATCCTTAAGCTTAATAACCTTGACTCGATCCGATCATAATTTTAAAAAACTACCGCCCTTCAGAATCTATCAAGATTACCTACGCTTCATTCATCAATTTCTATGCCGCATACAGAAGACGAAAGCGAATGCAGTTGCCTAATCCTGTTATGTTGAGAAATCGAATTAATCCAGATCGATCGAATTTAATGCGCCATTTACCGCTTAACATAACAATTGAACGTACCTACCATGAATATCTACGAGTTTAAAGAAAGATGCTTGGCGACAGATCGAATCACCTGTAAATGAGAATATTGAGAATGATCGATCGATCTTACGCTTACGTCAGCGTTAACCGATCCACGTCTTACATTGCACGTAGTGTTTGCAGTATAGTGGCGCTTGTTACAACTGGAAGATCTATGTAATGTAACCCCAAAATAATCCCATAAGCATAAGTACCTATACACAGAAACATGCTCAAATGTCAACATTGGCGACATGACAACAAACAACTAACGTAAATACCAACAAAAAGCAACAAGAGCACAGCAACAGCAGCAAAACAAGATGATGTCGCATAAGGTCGCACAGAATTTGAACTAAAGATACGGCGACAAGTGCAGCATGTGGCAGTTGTGATGATGCTGTGCTCGATCACAACTAAATTCCAGTTAGAGTCAGCCAAGTAGTGAGGGCGGGGCGAGAGGGGTGAAGGAGAGATGCAACTCTGCAGACATAGGGCATTTACCTGTACGTAAAGGTTTCGAGCGAGTGGCGCCTGCTTCCCGCCGTGCGTTGTCTGATAATAATACAGAATGCTGCGCCAGTATGTTGCTGTTGATGTTGCGGCATACGAAGTAAGATTCAAATTTAGTGATGATGAAGCTCGAGTTCTTAGTGGAGTATAAATGTTGATATTGGTGATCAGAGTTGAATGAATCGCGTATGTATTTTAATATTATGCAGTGCAAAGTTGTTGGGTAAATGAATTTTCTTCTACCAAAAGCTTTGTTGGTAATGAGAAGAGACTGTGCAGAGACTCGCAGCAGTCACAGTCACAGTCTCAATGCAATGAACCATGTGGTTAATTTATGTGTGTGTAGACTTTAAAAACCATCAACAAGTTTGCGTAAATGCAAAATTAATCCATTTATTATGGCCATTAGGCTTTGTATGATATTATAATATTAAAGGTAGGAGGTAAGGTGCACATGTGGGAACTTTTGAGGTTCATAAACACGATTGCATTTTAGACACTCTCTTTGTTCTTAATTATATTTAATTTTAAGAATATAAAAACGATATAAGCGTAGGGAACAAAAATTAATATTTTGTATGTTTTGTATCTCGGAAAAACGACTTAAAACTCTAATTATAATATCTTTGGAGATATATTTGGCATATTTCCATTTAGCTTTCCAATTGAACACTAAAAATTATTTAGCACAGGAGGTCCTAATATTTTCTGAGCTCAAAAACTTTTAAAAGAAATAGTCCCACTAATACTTGCATGCGAGAGCTACACACACTTACTGAAAATGTAGTAATTAAGAGTATTACCATAAAGATGTAAATGCTTCGTAAACGTTGTACATTTTCGAGCCTTGTAAATCAATCGTTTGGAATAGTTTACACTCATCTCGTAATATTCCGATTCAAATTTTATGCGTAAACAGCCTCAAAATTAAACGAGTATTTCAGTGTTGCCTGTAGTTAAAACAATTTGATACAATAGCGTTTTCTTTTCTTGACTAAATGTTACATTTTTTTACCTCGTACGATGGCAACAATTTTTTAATGTTGCCCTCAACCCTGGCAAAATGTTACCATTTTAGTACAAGAAAATAACATAAAAATGCTACTCTGTTAGAATCAGCTAATTTGCAGGGCAACATTCTCACCCCGTCATGTAATTAAGTGCAAAAGTGTTACATTTTTCCCCGCTCAGAAGGAGAGGGCTGCCTCTTTTTCAGAAAAGAACACGAAATTTGACTGCCCTCGCACGGTGCAGAAAAAGTGCAACATTTTATCGACAAAAGAAAACGCAATAAGTCTGAGGGTCAACGTGAATTCACATAAAAATATGTTGGCTGCATAATAAACCTAATCTTTATTTCTTTAAATCTTTGTTAAAAAAAGAAATGTAGTCGAAATGTAGTCCTGGTTGAAAAACAAAAAAAAAAAAAACACTTGAAATTAAACCTTGATACTAAATAGGGGGATATGGGGAATGTCGAACCACACTTTGATTTTGACTGATATCTCACCCTTAAATCGTAATTTATCAAAATTTGAGAAATGGAGGTTAAACTAGAAGCAAAATGCCACGTTTTGGGAGTTTAAGAATTTAAAAATTCGAATTTGTTGTAAAGTTTTAAGAATTATACCAAAATATTCGATTTTGTCATTTTAAAAAATCGTGGGGAATGTCGAACCACTTTGCAAATTCAGATAATTCGAGCAAATAATGATGTAAAATGTTTATTTATGAGTTCGTTATGAAAAACATAAGATTTGAATGAAAAATATAGAGAAAAAATCGATGTTATTTATTCGGAGTCGCAGTTTTTGCATGTGAAATAGCCACCAGTCATGTGTACACATCGCAAGTGAACAGCTCGATCGCACTCGTTGCAATAAATCGTGTTGTTTCAGTTCTGCTTCTTAGCCAACTTTTTGCCGCAAATGATGCAGGAATCATGATCGACGTCTTCGTCAGAGGTTTTTGGCTCTTGCTGCTTCTTCTTTGGTGTTATTGAAGCCTGAATTCTTTGTTTTTTTGCTGGATTGGCCTTTGCATCCTCTTTCTGTTTTTGCGCTTCGGCCTTCTTGTGGTTGTTAACAGCTTTTTGTTGCAAATCGCTTACCACTTCAGGCGATTTCAAAATGCTTGTTTGCGTCGGCTTGCGACCACGATTTGACTTTTTGGCCGGTGTATCTTGCTTCACTGGACCAACAGCTTTTAACGCATCATGTAGAGAAGCAAATGATGTACCAGATATGCTGGCAACTTCAAATGTTGAAGCTTCAGGTATTAAATATCTTCAAATAGCGCATTATTCTGGATCGGGATAAGCCACGACCATTGGCAACAGTTCGTGACGATTTCTTGTCGATTTTTATCTCCTTTATGGCCGCTAAATATTCTTGGAGATCATCTGATCGATCATGTTTTGCAACGTAACGTGGCATATTGACGATAAATTACTAAAAAATTCAAAAAATAGTTTTAAAAACTACCTATAACTAATTTTTTGTACTTTTTTTTATTGTAAATAATATTCACACACAATGATTTGAAAAATATTTACCTGCTTGGTAAAAATGTTGAAAAAGCAATGTAATTTTTAAAACACAAAAACACTTTTGGAATCTCAAAAACCACTTGACTATCGCAGACAGCACAAAATACGTCTCATCGGTTCGACTGATAATGAAAAAATTAAATGAAGTTGGCTAAAGTTTCGTATAGATCGAATGTCAGATAATGCAGATATAACTAATGGTTCGACATTCCCCATGGTTCGAAATTCCCCACATTCCCCTACTGAAATGGAACCCTGATTAAACTGTCAAATAGTTGGTTTACGCGCTGATTTACACGTTTATCGAAATGTATGTTCCCGAAAACAACCACCGTTTACGTGAATAAGCTTATTGATTTTTATCAAAGTAGAGCTAGTATTTTTGATTTAAAAAGGGTGTTACGACACGGAAACACAAACAATAAACTTTCTGAAATTTTCCTTTTAAATATTAGTTAAGCTTCTGGACCTGCTAAACACCTGGAACACTTTTTCAATATTTTCTCCTTGGCATTGACCAAATTATCTCTCAATCGCAGTGTTTTTCTAAGAACTTCAATCAAATAATTATAGTTTGTATGTAGATGCAAATGTTTGAATATTCCGAATTTAATCTCCTATCTACTGTGAATATTTTGCTGTTATTTTTAACAAATCTTTCAGCAAACGTATTCACCATCTCAGACCACACACATAAATGTACTCACACTTACACTTACCCATGAAAGCGAATACAAAAGTGTTATAAATTGCAATGTGATCATAAACAAAACAAGCTATTTACAACAATTTCGATTAAAATCAATATTTAACAAGGACAACAAGGTGAAGAAAACGTCCCAAAAGAGTGCGTCTCAATATAAAAAAAAATTACCTAAAATAAAAAAAAAATATGCGCCAAAATTACAAATTTAAGCATGAAGTTAAATAAATAACCAGATTCAAAGCCGAAATCAAAACAGAAAAGTACAAGGGAAAAAGCACAAAAATTGCCCTAGGCCAAAGTGACGAAAGGAAGATCACCACAAAAGCAACAACAATACCATCAACAAAGCAAACAAGCAGCAACCAACGCAAAGCCATGTCTTTAGAAAAGTTTGTGTCTTTTCTGCTGCTTGAAACTCTTCATTGCTGTGGTTGTTGTTGTTGATTTGTTTTATAATCGCCTCTTGTTATAAACACTGTAATTAGGCATCCATTAAAAGGGTGGTCCACGCATGTCTTCGCCGTAGAATAATATTGCGTCGATCAACAACAATCAAAACACGCCCTTGCGCACGCCTAATAAATAACACACAACAAGCGAAAACGTGAGCAGCAAAGTGAAAAATTAGTTTGAATGTAATGCCTACATAAGTAGTTACTTGAGAGAGACGATGTGACCGTCGTGCACCATCTACATGGTGGTAGAACTGCACACTTTGGAGTTAACCAACAATGCCAAAAACAAATAGGCATATTTAATAATTGCAGCACAGATAAAGCGCAGTTTTATGAAAGGGCGGACAGTTTATATGCAGTTTATTCACCTGCCCCCCTATCTCCCTGAGAACCATCTCAGTGCAGTACACTGTAGTTGAGCCCATTGCATGGACGTACCCGCAAAGTTGAAGCGCAGCGTAGAAATTTCACGCCTTCAAGCTATTTGAAAAATAAAATAAAAGACTATAAATGTTAAATTGATTTTATGATTTTAATCGCTGTTTCAAGTCAACCTCAGTTTTTGTGTGGTATCTACATATGCAATCCAGTGAGTGCCCTGTAGGTGCCAATGAAATGTTGTATTTACTCTGCTAAATGTTTGTTTAAATTTAGTCAAGCATGTTTGCTGCTGTACATTATAATTAAAATGCAATCTGTATTACTTTTCTTTTATGAGATCCTTCAAACTTTACGGAGAGTGAGTAGAAGAACCAAATTGCTTTTTATATAGCTACTTTAATATGACAACAAGCGATTTTGCTTCCAGAGAGATAGATATGTATTCATGGAGTTATATTGAGATAACATGGGTCTGGGTCTACCACTTTGGCCATTACGATGGGAATTTTCGTTTGGATGAACCACTCTCCGTTGAGGGCTTTAAGAAAACCTTATCTTATATAACTTCTCTAGCTTTATAAGTCAAAAGAAAATTCTGGTATTAAAGCGTATGACTGCTTTAGACTTACTTATCAATGAGTTTTCGATCTATTTTTTCATTATACAATGGAGGATCCAGAGAGGGAGGGAAAGGAAGGGGTGGACTAAGTGTAAATTTTTTTGCTCGGCTGATATCTTATAAATTTAATTCGAAAGTCGTAGAAGAAGATAAATTTCCAAATGCCAGCTCCCCACCCCCGTTGAAAACTCCCAGATCCCCCAACACTTACTAAATATGTATATTATAAAGAAGTATTTACATAAGTTTCAGACTCCAAGCCAACCTTTTTTTTTAAAGCTAAACTCTAAGCGAGAAATGCTTAAGTATTTTGGCTAATAATCTCATCTTTTATATAATTAATTTAAACGTCTACTTTATCTTTGAAACATATATACACGCAAATAGCATTAAACTCTGTCATAGAAGTTCGGCGTAAGCTAAAATTCTTTTTCGGCTCTTGACCGATAACGCGATGCCATTAAGGTTGAATTAATTTATGCAAAAATAACAAGAATTTGCGTGGCACGAAGTTGTACCTATGAAATCGCCAATACCAAACAAAACCAAACGAACTTATATACATATACATACATATATACATGTGGATCTTTTAACAACCAAACCAAATTACATGGACTCCTTGTAGTTATGCTCAAAAGTGAAAATAAAGAACACGGTGTTGTTGTTTTTATTACTTTAATGGATGTTAATTAGATTTTTGGGTATTTTATCAAAAGAAGCAGAAGGGGGGGAAAATTAATATTTAAATTGATAACACCAGAAAGTTGAGGAGATGTGAAGTGCATGCTTGGTATGCGGTATGAGGCTCACCTGCTCTTGTAGGTTAAGCGAAATATAAAATAAATGATGTGTCAAGTTAATTCTTGTATTATAGTAATGTTAATTTTATGTTCCATGTGTGTGCGTGTGTATTAACGAATATAATAGATCTCTATCTCTATAATTTTAATGGTTGTCAAAGTGATGTGAGAGAGGAGCGCGTGGTTAAGGTAGACTTTATTGAGGATTTAGGTTCATGTTTGAAAAGGATATGATGTTTGTTTTAAAATGATTTATGGGCCTGAGCTGCAAACTGAAAAGATAAGTATTGAATGGTTAGGAGGGCTAGCAGAGCATAAATATTGACAGTTTATAGTTGAAATTTTATGACTGAACAGCGACATGTTTGCGAACACGGCAACTTATTTGGATAAAAAATTCCACACCGCATCATTCGTGCATGTCATCATCATTAGAAATATTCTAGCTTACCCAATTAACCTCCTTCATTTGAATATTTTAAAAATAATATTTAAATAATATTCCCCCCTTTAAGCTCTAACTGTCAAATTAAATATCAATCATCAAATTATGTTGATGTTTGATCATATTCTTTGTTTTAATTTTATATTTTGTATAATTATGAACGATCAATCAAAATTTTAATGAGGTGTTTTGATTTTTAATTATGACCCCTAAGCTCAATAGCGAAGCGAAGATTATAATCACCTTTTGACCCCCTCTCAAACTAATTTCAAATATAAAAATGATCAATGACAATTACAAAAAATAAAATATATTTATATTGCATAAAAGACAAAATGAAAATAAATAAACAGAAAAATAAAGATTAAAAAAGTAGTTAAAAATAAAGAAAACAACAATAAAATAAGAATAAAATTCAAATGACACATTGTTTTTGAGGCGCCACACAACTCGGTTTTGATGGTTCGGTTTGTTGGTCATCAATGAACGGCACACAAACACGTAGAATAGGGTCAGACAACCCGCAGGGTTTTCATGCATGCAGCAAAATGAGGCCAATATCAGGAAGAAGAAGAAAAGAAGAAGAAGAAAAAGTCGTTGAGCTCCACTGCGGGCAAAAGAATGCATTCAGTGGAAGAAGACGAAACCACCAAAAATAAATGAAATTAAATGACAATAAGACTAAATAAAACGTGAGGTAGATTAATATCGATATATATAAAGAGAGAGAGAGAGAGAACTAAAAGAAGAGAATCTAACTTCAAGACTAGAAGAATTAATAATAACTGAAATGATATCGTTGTTGCGATAAGCATACCTTCTTCTTGCCACTTGCCTCTTGACTTTTGCTGTTGTCTTTAATTTCAATCAGCGAGACGATCTGTGAACGCTTCAACTGTGGCATCAGCGTCATCAAGCCTCATCGTTAACAACAACAGCAACAACAACAACAACAACAACAGCAACAACAACAACAACAACAGCAACAACAGCAACAAAAGCAACAAATTTAAGTCTGTCAACATTATTTAGAGTTAATAAATAATATTGATTTGACTTTTGTATTGAAAATAAGAAAATAAAAGAATAAACATGTGCCCAGCGGATAAGAAATCGAGCGGCTACAAGTTTTAAGATATGAACCTGTAGGTTCACATATGTATGTATGTAAGTATGCACGTGTATGTATGTGTATATGAGTTAGTGATCCAATGCAGTGGTGGTTGCTTGTGTTCCCTGTTGACGACAATATTTTTCTTTTATCTTATAAAACCAATCAATAAACGTTAATGTGAGTATAGATGTTAGTACCCACTATAAAAATCCCCTTCATATGCACATACCTACATACATACGTAATAAGTCATATGCTGGTGCATTAAATTGATTACAAAACTTATTAAAGCTAATGGTCAATAAAAACTAAAAATTATGCACATTTTTGATAACTTGATAGATTGGAGGGTCAAGAACGCTCATTGTTTATTTCTTGAAACTGATGTGCGAAAGTTCTGATATTTGATTTAACCCATTAAGGGTTAAGGATAAGGGAAAAATTAAAAATTGTCAGAGAAAGATATAAAAAATTCAAATTTCACTTAAATAGAATTACATTTGAAAAGGAATTTCTTTCCCCACAATATTCTATATTAACATTAACACTATACATATATGTGCATATAGTTTTCCCCCCTTTTTTACACATTTAAATTACGAGTATATCGAAATGATGATAATAATAATAACATGCGCTTAGCCCACAACTCATGTCAGAAAGCATCAAAAATCTCATTTAGGGAATATTTATATTTTCAAAAATAAATGCAGCAAAAAACCAGCAGACCCCGCTGGGTATTGAAGCAAATACAAATGCAACAAACAAAACAAGAAAGGGAACTACTACATAAATGAATGAAAGAAAAAAAAGGATACAAAAACGACACAGAAAAACAAACAAGAATTGAAGCTATGAATTGAGGCGGCAGGATCAAGCAAGAACACCATAAAAAAAAGCCAAAACGAACTCAATACAATTTTGTAATGCCACGATTTTGCACTCGATCGGCGATGGCGATGGCGATGACGATGGCGGAGTTTCTAAATTGAATTCAGGACAAGCGAAATATCACTTCGATTAATTCAAACAAAGTCCATTTAAAGAGATCCACGTCAGTTGCTTCATGCGTTGGCAGCCGCTGGCGCAGAGATACAAATAAAGTTCGCATGACTTCAGTTCAAGATTACGCTCCACGCAACTTACTGAAAGATGCAGCCATATATCGAAAAGTTATTCGAATGTTCAATGTACATAGAATGAAGTGAATTGGAAAACATCTTGACCAACATCTTAGCCTTACACATGCATTCACTTGTGATAAGTTACCATGGCGGCTGAGTTAAGGAGGCGGCCGGTGCTGACGAAGGAAGAGCGTCGGCGGCGTTGGCGGTGCCCCTTTGAAAGTTCGACTAGTGGAAAGCTGCAAGATGTAAGGCGCTTCTTTGTTCACATGATTCTCGTTACATTTACTGTACTTGCATGTGATTATGGCTAAATTTATGTTGGTCTTCCCCTTTCTCTCTAATCCTATTCTGAATTTGCCTTCAAGTGTATATTTTAAATAGATTTATTGATATGCGAAGCATGGAAGGATCTGCTGTTGATTTCACAATAAATTGTACTATGATTTAGTGCCGAAAGCGTTATTTAACGTTTTAATTAGAGTATGCATTTGGATTTCTATCTTGGATTTCTATTGGTGTTAAAAATTTGCTTTTAAAATAGTGCAGCCACTAAACTCCTCTGGCAAATTCAAACCAAACTTTCCATTAACGCTCACAAGTACTAGCGGATCCAGAGATTAATTTTTTCGCACCTTTAAAACTAATTTTAATTCATGAGCAGCTATCGAACCCAGATAAGCTGAAATCCTGCTGAAACCGCCAAAGTCTAGAAAGATATTAGCCACGCTGATGAAATAATATTACTTTATTTCCTTCCTCGTACTTCTAAGCAATTTGTACATGTTGCTTTCCGACGGTTTGTTCCAAAGCGAAAAATGTTTGCTATTGACGAACTCTAAGCATTTCGTATTCTTCAGCTTGTATAGTATTTTCTAAGCAACTTTTCCAGTTCCCCAATGTGAACACGGTAGCACTTTATTTCGTGCCTTCTAACAATCGTTTTTACAACAGTTGTCACCATCGTAGAATGTCTGCAAGATGTCCTCTTTGATTTCAATATCTGTTTCAGGCTAAATCAGAAAGTCTACTTAAGAGAACTAAAAAAATAGAATAAGAAAAACCCAATTCAACCTTTAGTCCTGCAGCAAACTAATCTTCATCACTTTCAAAAGCTAAAGTGGCATGTGTTTTTGCTTTTAGGCAGGCTCTGTTGGCAGTGGTGTAAAAAGATTTTTAGTCTCTATGTTATGTGTTAATTAATGTGCAACATAAAATGTACGAGTACGTAACATCAGCCAAAGGGTTGCCAAGTATTTGCATACATATCTGCTCGTATGTGGAAGACACTCAATGTTTATACTACAACATATAATTGCCACTTGTGTTGTATTTGTGTTGCGTTGTGGTAATATCAAATAACATAGTTTGCTTCTTCCTTTTTTTTTTTTTTTTTGTTAACTTTAACTGTTCAACATAAGATACAAAAAATTCTTTTTTATTACTCTCTTGCATCGTACCTGAGATTGTAACTGAGTAAGTTTCTGTTTCTGTTGAAAATTGTTAATAAATTATGTCTAAACTGATGCTAACACGCAACATTTGTATTTTTTTCTTCTACCAATATAATACATACACTCACACTCTGGTTTCAGTGCCAACTTTGGGTAGTCGTCGTCTAGTTGGAGGCATTTGTAGTGGCTGGAGGCTCTTTGCGATTGCTTAAGTAGTTTTTTTTTTCATATTGGAGACTTTTAATTGGTGTAATTAATTAGTTGTGCTTGATCGATGAAATTATTTACGTTTTCAATGCTGTTGTTGTATTTGCTCTTTAAAATAATATTTATCTTTTGATTTTTATAACTATAACAACAGAAAAGGTTTAAAGTAAAGTAGTCATGCAGAGGCGATGAAATAGGCGGAATAGGCTGACTTAAAATATTTGTTTCTTTTTGAAAATTATTGGGTGAATACAAATTTTAATTAATAGTTGATATGTATTGTGCTTTTTTTTGTTTTTTTTTTTTGAGTAAGGAACTTTAATTTAGTGTACAATGTACCCTGTACATTGAGTGAATTTTCCAAATATTTTCTTCTAGTCGTTTTTCAATAACATCAATGAATTCAACATTTAATGTTCGATACTCTAAGAATTGAAATTTGGAACTAAATTTCTACTCTCAATTATTTAATCTCTAACTTCAGGCGAAGAAAGAAAACAATCCCAATTGGGACAATTTGAGACAATGTGGCCAAACGCAGATAAAATGTGTGTATTCCTTGCATCTTCTTGTTTTCTTTAATTATTCTCTAACTTTGTGAATTTCTTTTTTCAGTTCTCTTTTATGACACAATTCCTGAAAATCCACTTTATTTTCCATGGCACCATCTCAAAAAATTAAATCAGAAAATATTGAAATTGAATTTAATACACAAACTCACGTCCAATTAGCATCATTTCAAGCATACATCAAGAAATCACTCTACCACACTGACTGACTGTCATTTGTGTGTGGCAGGCAGGCAACTGTTGTTGCAAGTTTAACCTGCATTTAACTTAACGTTCACGTTAATATTTAAACAAATCTCATGATGCTACAACAGCAACAGAAATGCACGGCAGAGGGTTCTCAAACCAACTGCAGAGTGGAGTCACCGTTGAAGTTGAAGCAGGAGATTGTGTATGTTGCATGCATGCAAGCTTCTCAAAATATTTTAAACCAGCGCGAAGTTTGTTTTTCGTAAGTGAAACCATTTAAAACCGATTTTTTTCGACAGCATCAAGTGTATGTATGTATGTGAGTTTATGTTTATGTGTGTATTGGTGTATGTTTGTGCGCCTATAATTAGGCTCAAACTGTGTGGCTGCAGCATATCAACCAAAATGAGCCACTATACCATTTTCACTTTATATACATACATATGCATGCACAATAAACTCTGACTTCCTTCTTCGCATGCAGCTTCTCTTTCACATGCAATGGTAGTGGAATGGAGTAATGTTGTTGTTGTTGCTGCTGCTGTTTCTGCTTGTCAAAAACTTTAACGATGTAGACGACAGCTAAAAGAATGCTTGAATACTGTTTAAGGCTGCTTAAATTTAGCCTTAGGTTAAATTCTTTTGCTGTTTCCCCTTAATGCTTCCTTCACTTCCGACTTGTCCTGCTCTCTTTTTGGAATAAATTTATTCCAGCATTTATTCAAAATTTCATTCATCAGTAAGTTTTCTATTTTTTTTTTATTGTGTCGACTAAACTTTACAAAATGCAGTAACAGCAACAAAAACTAAGAAAAAGACCAACAAAAATTATTTTGCTGCATTTTTGAAGTCACAATAGGGGGTCTCGAAGCTTAGCACTATCTTACACTGAGTAGTTGCAGATAGAAACCACTTTTAATGGCTGGTTGCTTGCGTCTCTTTGGAATTCCATGCCCCATCAGCAGTTGATCTTGTCGTTGCGTGTTTTGTTTATATTCTTTACTCTTTAATTTGAGCTTTTTTCCAACTCTTTAATTTTAGCTTGACGCACTCACCTTCATCATCGTCGTTATCGTCGTCGCTGTCCATGCCGTCATCATTGTGACGTCTTAGCGTCGACGCTACGCTCTGAGTTCTGGTATCTCTGACAGTCTGGCGTTTCAAAATTATGATTGACATAAAGTATTTATCATAATCTTCTAAATACCAGCATAATCGTGACAGTATGACGTACGTAGTTGCTGCTAGATGAAATTAAGACTCAAACTAACGTAGAAATAGAACGAGATGATTTTTATGTGAGTAAATATCTGTAAAAATCTGTGCCAATATTAATCACTCATAAAATCACACATAAAATAACTTAATCGTCAGCGAGCATTTCCAGAAAGAAATACCATAAAAAACGCGAACTTTTATTTAATTGTTTTGAGTTTTGGTTTTATTTCAGACTTAATTTCATTAATTCTAGAAGAGCATTACGCATAACTTATGCTATTTTATGAGTAATAACAAACAAAAAACAAAGAATAAAGAAAAGACAGAAAAAAGAAAACAACAACAAACATTTCACCTTTACTTCAAAGTGTTCATTTTGATTGTCAACAGCACACAATGATAATAAGAGTGATATTTAAGGAATAATCTTAAAGCACCATCCATGCTCCTAAAAATGTCCTTTTTTCATTATAATTCAATAATTATAATTATTGAATACTGGGACAGGCGACAGGTCGATAGGCGATATGAGAAAAAAGTAGAACTTTTACGTCTTCTGAAATTGGTGTACATAGAGCACTGGCTGTGGGGTTCGAATCATGAGTTCGCTGCGATTCTTGAAGAGCTTACGAATTTAGTGATTTTTTTAATCCTCTGCATGACAATGTTTTTTTGCAGAGAGGGTAAATACTTAAAATATGGCTCAAACTCGTTTCCTCTTCATTTTGCTCCATTGATAAATGAATTTTTTTAGACGAAAAGATACACAAAATTCAAACAAAAGCGAAAGCGAATTTAACTTTTCTTAGATTTTTGCTCCGGAGCCCTGAATAAAATATTTTTCAGGATCAAAATAGAAAATATTTGACATTTATGGAACTGTTTGAGTAAGGGAGTGTTCCCGGGTATGGGACGGGTTTGTTTTTGAGCCATAAATTTTCACTGACTAAACCAAATCGTGTATTTTATATACTGTGGGAAAGGTAATCCATTAAAAATTGTCTTTAGGTGCTAAAATAAAAAGATATAGCAGTTTTTATTCATCATCTTCCTCTTAGTCATCGTCTTCTCTATCCAAATCTCTATCGCAATGTTTGCATACTTCAAATAAACAGGCCGCTTGCATATAATTCATTTTATGGGCGATTTCCTTTTGTTTCCAATCAAATGTTGACATAATTCAAAATCGTTTCACAAAATATACGTAAAACACTAAATGCTAATACATTACACTCACCTTTTTCAATTAGTTCACTCGAAAATATAACCTTCATGGCTTATTTGATTTATCTGATTCTCAATTTAACATTAAAAATACTGTTTTAAAATTTTTAAATGAATTGACCAGCTGATGATTATAAAATCTGTAGCTGTTGTTTGGAAACCCCTTGGATAGTTCACTTCACCCTTCCACGTGTCGCGTCATCAAGATTAAGTTAGATCAATTGAACAATCCTGAAAGTTGCTTGTTTTTTTTTATTAATTACTACTAAAAACAAGGAACTGATTTTTGTACATTGCACCTTATGCATGTTTAGTAATCTAAAACTTGCAATCTGATATCAGGAACTTTCTACACACATACAACTCGTTCGTCTGTCGATCCATGCGTTCATCTGTCCACTGCGACTAATTAAACTTGTCTAAAAACATAAGCAGCTAAAAGAGCAAGAATAACAAGATGTTTGCATCATATAAAAATCATCGCCGTCAAGTCAATCGTCAATAACATGTTAAACGTTTACTATGATGAGGACTATGACGACGATGTTGATGATGATGACGATGCTGTTACTGATGCTGATGCAGATACGAAATAACATAACATTTCAACTGATTGTGAAGATGCATAAAAATGCAGCAGTTACATGCAGTTTCAGTCACAGAAGATTGGCTTCCAACATAAAATGCATGAAATGATTATGCTGCGACACTTGGAGATGGACACTTATTGGTGCATAGGTACTTGTGTTCATGGGTAGCAAGACTGCTGCCTATTTATTTTCTTATGACGGAAAAGTCGAAAGAGAGAGCGAAAGATATGACAAGGAAAAAAGCTATTGAACAGCAAAATACGAAAAAGGAACAGTTTATTATTTTAATATAATTAACAAACAATTAAGCATGCAATTTCTGCTTAATTAATGATCGAATTAAATTTATCCCTTGAGTTCCATTAAAATTGGCATAAAGTTGCCATTTTAATGAATGTTAAAAGGACAAAAGAAATTCACAAATTCAGTTTAAAACATAAGTAATAAATTAGTGGCGAAGCTCTCTCCAAAAAGCAAACAAGGTTTGTTATTATCAAACAAGTACACTTAAAGCCATTAGTGAGACACTTTAAAAATGTCTTAAATTGCAGCACCAGCGGCAGCAACAGCAGCAGCAAGGGGGGTAAATATCAGCGAATGTTGCATGTGTAGCAACAATTTTCAGCAAAACGAGCGTGCAAAAACGAACAAAATACGAAAATAAATGAAAGAGATAAAAGATTTGAAAGGTTTAAGCATGTGTGAGCGGTACTTATCTTGAATTATGTCAGTTTAACAATATTATGTGCTATGGTAATGGTCACGCTGTCGTTATCGTTGCCGCTGCTGCTGGGGCCACTTCTGCAGGAGAGAAAAATATTTTTAAAGTGAAAACAAAAGACTTAAGCAATAAACTTCTTTTTGAAAGTGCTGAGGAATTTTGTTTTTTATAAGTAATATTTGTTATGAAAAAATACAGCAGCTGCCCAAGTCACAATTTCGCTAAGAAATAAAATATTAAAGAATCATTTGATTTTATAGCTCTCCTATGGACCTTTCAGATGAATATTTGCGTGTAAAAGTTATGCAAACTGTTTTGCTACTCCCCCTACAATACTGACAAATTTTATTTTATTGTACGGATATGAACTGTGCTACTGTAGTTGTAATTGTGTATTGTGGAAGTTTATTCCATGAATGAATTCCTACAATGTACTAGAGAAAGTATTCAATGGAATGTTATAGGAGGGAGATTAATTAGTTGAATAAAAAAGAAGTAGCTCGGTATTTAAAATCCAAGGCATTTAGGTCTCTGTATGCAAAAACCACACATTCTATCATCAACACTTTAAGTAAATATGATAAATGAAGCAACTGTACCTCCTTAATTAAAAAAAAAATTCTTAAATTTGTATCGCTTGCCATGCCTCAAAAAAGATTTTTGTGAGACAAAAAATTACCCCCCCGCCCCTTATTAAATCTCTGGATCCGATAATGCTCAAATAAATATACTTCATTAGGCTATAATTAATAAAATGATGAAATATTAAATAGCCACAACTCTTGCTCACAGTGTAAAGTTTTATCTTTTAATCATGTGCCCGTCCTCTTAATCTTCTTATCACCTTTAATATCATTATTTGTTAATTCCTTCCCACCCTTTCCCTTTTTATTTGCAATAATAGCAATTCCATGTTTATTTGCTTATTCAAAAACTAAAGTCTCGAGCACCACGTTGCAGAAATGTGAATTTTGGAGACAATTTCTGTTTATTTTTATGGCTGTTGCCGCATTTACGCTTCCTTAATGGTTCATCCATTTCCACTTTTGTATGGCAACACACATATTCATTGCTCTCTTATTCTTTTTATCATTTTAATGGGCAATATTTTGTGTATTCAACGAATTAAAATTGCATTAAAAAATGCATTTAATGCCATAATTTTTAGTAGTGAATGTTGTCGTCGACTGATAACACCTGCTGCTTGTTGTTGTTGGCGTTGCTTACATGCTCTTCTCTTTTTTTCTTTCCAAAAGGAACAATAAAACGAAATGGCATTAAGGTGAGAAAATTATTGCAAAATTTAGGTGTAGTAAGAATAATTACAATTGCAAGACCATTTAAGAGAGGAAACGCAGCATAAATTTACTAAATTTATAAGTAGAGTAAGTGATGAAAAATGTTTGGTATTAGGTTTTCGTTCAATATTTCAATGCAGTAACATTAACAGTTGAGTAAAAAGATTTTTTTTTTAATTTCTTCCAATATGTCATTATTCCAAGATTGAACAACAATAAAAGAAATAAATAAATAATAGATTTACAGTATTAAACAAATTATTTAAAGAATAATTTTCGCATTAGTATATATCAGAATATAACGATGATGATCATTAACTTGATCTATATTTTAGTCACTTTTGCGTGCAAAATACACACGACACCTTTCCCCTGCTGCTCTCCACTCTGCTGTATTTTGTGAAAGAAAAATAATTAAAGAACACAGCACCCAGCTTCATTTAATATATTATTAAAGTATGTTGCAACATGCTGCTTAAATACCTCGTTATATGTATGTGTGCGTGAGTGTGTGTGTGTGTTTGTTTGTGGGAATAAATTAAGCGACATGAAAATAAAAGTATAAAAAAGTAAAAATTTAATTTTACATGTTAAACTCATTAAAAGGCACAAAACTGAGCACTGAACGACGACGCATGTAGTGGATGTGGTTGATGTGGTAGGATGGTGGATGAGGTGAGTGGATGGCATTGTGGCGTCGACGTAACGCGATTATTCTCTTAATTTTTTTTTTTTTTTTGCATGGGATTCGCTCTAAAGTTAATCGAGGCGACATAGTGGACAGACATTCGAAATTTGCATTTTTCACTAATGTTTCGGAAGAGAAGCAGCTATGCTTAGTACAGAGTAGCCAAGTAAGAGAAATAAAAATAAATAAAACAACAAAATTGGTTGATCTTCATTTTAGATATTTTCATTTGTGTCAGTTCAAAAATTTGAATTCAGAAATTAGACCTTAAACCAGTGGTTCCCAAGTGGTGGGGCGAGCCCCCCTAGGGGGGCGTAGATAGGTTTGAAGGGAGGCGCGGAGAAATTTCAGTAAATAAATAATTGAAAAGCGTATTTAAAATAATAAATTTTAAATACGCTTTTTATACCCTCTTGGAAGATAATACAAATTTATTTAAAAACATCATTATTCACTCAAAATAAGAGAGAAAAATATCTGCATTTCAAACTATCTAACTTACCGTCATTCTTGTCTCCTTCTTTTCCTACAGTTTTATTAGTGGGTTTCTTGACTGCATTTTACATAAACTTTGACATTAAGAATCACTTCAGAAAATGCATTAATTAGTTAGTTTTTGCTGGCGATATTCCAACTACAACCTCACTTAAACTACACCATTCTAGTTTTTCTCACGACAACCAATTCAACTACTAGATAAGTTAACACAGACTAACCAGAGTCTCCTCCAAAGTAGACAGCAACTAGATATTTTCCCAGGCGGGTATAAATAGTAAACCAGTACAAAAAATGTTGTGTGAAAATCAAAGTGGGGGAGGCGCGGGCTTGGCACTAATTCGAAAAGGGGGGCTCAGGACGAAAACAGTTGACAACCGCTGCCTTAAACCAATAAAATTCTGAAATTTGAGAGGAAATTTAAAATTGTTCTTGTGCTTTCTCCTATGTTAATGAATCGCCCAGAAGGAGACAACGAAATTTTACACGTCGCCTGCCTTTACCGGAAGTTCAATTAGTTCTTAAACATGTTTGATTGTAAAATTGATTATGATGGCAACTCTAAAAATAAAATTGTCACTATCCCCACCGCAGACACATTGAGATTTGGACGAACTGATTCTCTACTACGATCGCACTGTGCTTTTCTGGTGCGTGTGTGTGTTTTTTCTTGTTTTGTCTTTTGTAATTTATTTGCTTGGTTAATTGGATTCAACAGCGCAGCAAAATATAAAACTTAACGACCCAAGATGACGATGAGAGCGAGCGTGAGCATCATCATCTTTCCCGGTCAGGCCATGCGAGGGAATGCGCGCCCACGCAGCGTGCGCCAAGTAAAACAACAGCGAAATTTATTTATTTACTTCATTTTACAAGTATTTTGGCAAATTATAAATTTAAAATTTCAAATGAACCACTATTGAAAGAAACAAAGAAATTTATGCGAAATTTGAGTTTTAAATTGACATTAGCAAAAGAAACCATCTGTTATTCCAGATAGATTCCCTAAATGAGAATTGAAGAATCAATGGAAACTGATAATCAAAACAATCTTTCATTTTTGCATCAGCTACAATTATGTATAGCATTACAAATTTCAACGCGCTTCTTCTTCTTCCTCTTCCCCTCCAATCATTCATTCATTGTTTTCATTATTTTCACAGCAGTACCAACAATAACAACATACTGCTGCCAATATTAGTTATTATGATTTCTACAGCAATAACAATAAACAAGAACAGTAGCGGTAAAAAGAAACTGCCAATAAATACACACGCCATTACCTAAACAAAAATTCGTTTCGCCTTCTTTTGAAGTACTGGCACTCGAACGTAGTTGAACTTGAGTATTGAGCCTTTTTCTTTCAGTATTTTTAATGCCATCATTGTTTGCTCACCTTTTACGTATTGTTTCCTTTGTTACAGCAACAACAACGGCAAGAAATAATTGCAACTACTACGTATCTGGGTTTGTTAATCAGTTTTACATCAGCTTCGTTGATTCTTTTGTGAATTGACACAAAAAGTGAACAATAGAGTAGAACAGGCTGGTCTCACTGGTGAGAGTGGAGTGGAGTGGACTGAAGTGAAGTGAGTGCTGAAGTGCTGAAGAGATTGTTCAAAATTAACAATTGATTTGCACACACCCTCGGCATGTTACTGCGGCAGCAAGCAACAAATTATTGCTGGTGGTGGCTGGCAACACTGGCAAAATTTGGTGCTTCTTCGTTTTGCAAAACATGCTGCATGTTCCGGTGGTTGTTTTACTTATCGTGTTCTTATCGTGATTATGAGTAGTGGTTTTATATTTCCATCAAAATTATGTCAAATATTTATTTTATTAGATTTGACACGTGATTAGATCGAAACTGACATAATGGAATGGAATTGCAAGAATAGCGATATGCTAAAAATTTATTTGCAGCTGAAGTTATGTTTTTCACACCTTTTCCTTTTTGTAATTTTTATTCTAGAAAAGGAGATAGAGGAAGTATTTAAAAGAGGAAACTGAATAAGATAAGCAATAATGCATAAAAGCAAAATTGTGAACCTTTCGAGTTTACCTTGAAAAGTTTCACAAAATGACAGTGGTCGAATTGGGCTCGGAGAGTTTCTTAATGAATAAAGTGATTTACACCACCAACAGTTTTGAAAATTGTTGGGACTTGAAGAGAATTATACTACTCCTACAAAATTTTAAAATCTTGTGCAATAAAATTCAACTTTTATTTTGACTAAGCAACCGAATTATCTCAACCGTATAATTTTGGCGTAAACAACTCCAAAAGCCAACATTTTTTACTTATTTTCTAGCTTTCTCTATAAATTCCACAAATAACACTGGGAACGTTTACCTCCAAGCTTTCTCCTTTGTTTGAATGCTTCATTCGGTAAAGTTTGTTTCGAACTTTACTAATAATTGCGAAAGTGCCCTTTACCAAGGTATTAATTCCTATAATAACGAGAATGTCTCACTGGCTAAAGAGGTTGTCACTGGAGCCCATAAATACAAGAAATTAAATAATTACTAAACTAAGAAAATTTAAACGCTTCAAATTAAATGCTGCTTATGCGTGCCAAGGGCTTATAAAGCAAAAATACATTTTAACTACTTTTTTCGTAGTTTTACGTTTGATTGCATTAGAACAAGGTGCTCGTACTCAAACAGAGTTTCCCTATGGTGACGCGTTCCCATCATATTTATTGATCACATAATTTTTATGTTAGTAGCGTTTTAAGTACCCACCTAATGCTTTTATGTTCACATAAAAATGTTTCTTTTTTCGTGTGTTCGAATACTGTTGATAGTCATAAATTCCGCTTCATTAAATGTTGTTATTTACTTTTAGTTTATATGTTTTAAAAGTATTAGCAGGTATAATATGACACGTTGAATGTGTTTGTTCTCTCATTTATCGTACTTTTTGTTTGTTCTCCTTTTGCTTTTAAAGACATCCTGTCTTTCTGTCTGCCCATCTGCCTGTGTGTTTTCTTCCACAGATCATCATGAAAGCAAAAAGTAAGAGGAATAAAAAACCGTTTTCCACATTTCGCATTTCTACAGTGCAAAAATTTTAATTCGCAATGAAATTTGTGCGCATCGCTGCTATTTTTGGAATTGTGTGACTTTTTTTTATTGTTGTTGTTACTTTTTTGTTGAGTGTGTTAATTGTGAAAAATTCCAACACTTGGTTTTTCGATACAACAGCAGCAACAGTAACTACAACAAATGATGACGAGAAAATCAAGAGAAGAACTTATCGCCAAGTCAATTCTGTTGACATTTCCCGTTCATCAATACGAAGCGGCACATTCATCAAACTGCCTGCCTCTTGCCCACCTCCGGCAGCCTACTTCTGCAACATTTCCCCATCTATTTGTATTTTTATTGCGCAGCCTATGCATCCAATCTTGTTCAATTTTGTAGATTTTATATATGAATGCGTGTGTGTGTTTTCTCGCTCTTGCAATTTGTAAGTGTGTGCGTAATTATTTCAACAATTTACAGCGTACCAATTGCAGCGCATTCCAGCAGCAGTAATTTTTTCAGCACAATAAGAAATGCTTTTATTTTAGTAAAAAAAAAGCCAAACAATTTTTTTTTATTTTTAATGTTTTGTGTGCAATAAATGTTGCATGCAGCATATGCACAAAATCTTATAAGAATATGCTTCTTTTATTTCAATGTTTTTAAAATTAAAATTTTTCTTTTTGCATTTTTTCTGACAGACACTCGTAAATTTTCATTCAAAATGAAGCGCGTTTCTGTGTAGGAAAATAATGACGCTGACGACTACGCTGACATTTTCCGTTGCACGTTGCACATTGTTGCGTTGCAACGCTTCGGCAATGATGAAAAATGCATCACAATTGTTGGTTGCAATGCTAAATTAAAGTGGCAAATAATTATGTTAAGTTGCATGTAATTGGCAATTTTTATTGTTGAAATGAGCAAATTTATTGCACTCAATTTGTTCAAGTTGCTTGCTTGCTGCTTGCTACTTGTTGTTGGCGTTGACTTGAAGCTGACATATGAATTAATTTGAACAGGATAAGTTTTTTTAGGAAATGTCTTTGAAAGTTGTTGTTGATCTTTTTCTGTATTTCTGTACTAAAGTAATTCTGTTATTATTTAATGCATGCATAACAAGATCTTGCTTTTTATTGAGACCCAATTTAAAATTGATTATTCCTAATTTTCAAAGGCTTTGTTGGCAAGATCGAATGACTTTCAATAGAAGCGCTCAAGTGATTTTTCACCTCGGGTCGTTTTTTATGACTTTGAAACTACAATATATAAGAGATTTTAATTTCCGCCAGATAATCGCCTATATACCAAATTACTAGTGCTTATGAAGATATTCTCAAGCATAAAAAGGATTAGGGATTAATTTCTAAAAATTTGTCTAGGGATAAGTTAGATTCTTAAACTTATATTATGTATGCCTCTATGATTTTCGAATTACATGTGAGACTATTAACCTTCTCAGGGCAACTTCCTAATCCTTCCGTGGAATATTTTTTCTTTGTAATAGTTGAATTTTAACATGTACAGGTAAGTTGTAATAATTGAACTTTTTCAAAATCAAAAAAATTATATTCGTCTTCTTTATAATTAGGGTATTCACAAAGTGTGTTATTTGGTGTCACATCCTCTCATTTGTCATGCAAATTTATACGACAGTATAGAACATTTTGTGAATACCCTAAATATGTAGTATAACATAATTTTAGCAACCAAAATAAAATAAAATGTTATGAGAACGCACTTTATTTCTTTATCCAAAAACCTCAACTTTATTTTTGAATTTAAAATGTAGACAAATATACCACCTTGATTAAAAAGTTCCCGGAATAACAACCGTGTGGCGCTCCCATCGTTCCGATTTGAGTTTTTGTTAAGTTGGTACATCTGTTGTTGATATTCCCTGTAAATCTTAGTGTCATAGCTTGACATTTGCAAAAGTTACGTAGACAAAAGAACATCTATCTCTGTGTGTGTTGGCGATTTTTTACAATTTTATTAAATTGTATTGTATTAAATTTTGCGTAGAAAACGGATTTAATGGTGCGCGAACGTTGGAAATGTTGGAAAAGTGTTTCGGCAACGATTCTCTAAAGAAAACGGTCGTTTACCAGTGGCACGAGCGGTTCAAAAGTGGTCGTGAGTCAATCGAAGATGATGAACGCAGTGGCAGACAATCGACATCGAAAATCGGCGAAAACATTGATAAAGTAAAAGAAATTTTGGTCAATAACCGCAAATTAACCATCAGAGAGATAACAGAGGACTTGAACATTGCCTATGGATCCGTCCAAAACATTTTGGCTAATGATTTGGGTTTCCGTCGTGTAGCAGCAAAGTTGGTGCCAAAAGACCTCAATTTCATGGAAAAAATAAACCGTGTTGACATCGCAAAAGACATGATTTGCGAGGCTGAATCCGATCCCACATTCATCAAAAGGATCATTACTGGAGACGAGACGTGGGTTTATGAGTACAACACGCAATCCAAACATCAGGAAAGTGAATGGCGAGACCAAAAAAAACACGTCGTTTTCAGTCAAAAAAGAAGGCAATTCTCACGGTTTTCATGGATTACAACGGTGTAGTGTAAAGAGTATTATTTGGGCGTTATGAGACGTTTGCATGAAGCAATTCGCCGAAAGAGACCACAATTGTGGCCAGAAAACTCGTTGATTTCGCACCATGATAACACACGGTCGCACAGTGCCATCGTTATTCGTAATTTTTTGACGAAAAATGCAACACATACCATCCAACAGCCACCGGATTCACCGGATTTGGCTCGCTGTGACTTCTTTCTGTTCAATCGAGTTAAAAAACCATTACGGGGAACGCGTTTCAGCAGCAGAGAGGAAGTAATGGAAAATCGCAGGAAGCACTGATGGACATACCGAAAACCGAATATAAAAAATGTTTCGAGGATTGGATCAAGCGCTGGCATAAGTGTGTTGCAGTCGATGGGGACTACTTTGAAGGGGACAATATAGATTTAGATGAATAAACATGTATTTTTAATTTTCTGAATAAATTCCGGAAAATTTTCGATCAAGATGGTATAATCAAAATTCATGAAAACAGGAGAAAAATGTTGGAGGCTGTAATAGAAAAGCTTTTAATTGAAATACCATATAAAGTAACTTTTTGTTCGCATATGAAGACAAAATCGAAAGGTTAAAGAAGTACCTCTAGATCTCTAGGTAAACCAAGCTTCTAGAATTTGTAAAATCTGTTAGTTTTTACACCTATTTTGACTCAATTATTATAGTCATTCCTTGGCAGAAAATTACTGTGTGATAGATACTTTATCTCTTAATTTTACTTCCATTTTTATGACTACTTTTTTATTATTTGCTTTGGTTTGTTTTACTACCTGTGTATACTCGATTTCACTTCTACATACATCTAATGCTCTAATCACATATTATTTGTATTCTTTTTTGTAGAAACCTCTGATATCTCTTAATTGTGTCAAGCAATTTTCAAGTTCATAGTTTTACAATCGAATTTTATGACCATTTTCTACATTTGTTTTTACTGTCCGAGGTGTAATTAAATTTTTTTATGAGATTTTGATGTTACAAATTTTATTCAGTGAATCTTTCAGATTTTAGTAATGATCACTTAATACAACGTTCAATATGATTTTAAAAAAAGACTTAAATAAAATTAAAATAAAATAAAAAAGAGTGTTTTGATAATGAATGCTTGAAGATCAAGTGATCTTTTCACAAATTGAAATTTTTGAACTAAATCAAAAGAATTTCTTTATGTGCGCCGCAGGGGTTCCATCATGGATTTTAACTTAAATGCTTGCTTTTTTTTTTTGGTAATAAACATACATAAATCATAAAACCACTTATTAAGATCCCACGTTGGAGTATTTTTCTTAACTTGAAGAAAGCACGAAGGGTCTTTGAACGATCGATCGGTGGAAATTTGGTTTTACTAAAGGCGAAAGAAACTTAACAGTTTCTGAGTTTGATTTCGTCACATTTTTGACTTGAGCTCATGTGCGCTGTAGTGTTTTCTTAGTTTATAACCTAAGGGGCGTAACCAATAATTTTAACACCAATTCATATGCTGATCTCCAAAATGATGGGCATTATACTCTTTCAACTTTTAAATGATACCAAGATAAATGAGTTTGCATAGTGCTGTGGAGCGCGTGCGCGTTCGCCCTTTTGCGGTTTACTGTGTGCCATGTGCTTTTAAATGCAGGTGTCACGTTAAAGACTAAAAAAAGAACTTAACCAATATAACAAAGATTAAAACACTAAGGTGAGAGTTGATGAAGCTACCTGTATTTTTTTCTTTTCGTTTGACCATCATATACTTTGATGGATTATACTAGAAACGTTGGTGTTTTTCTAACTACTACTTACTATGAACAATTCATTTAAGTGTTATTTTGATGTATTGCAAACAATCAATTGTATTTGGAATTTATTTTTGTTTTTTGTTAAAAAAAAAATACAAAATAAAAACTACTGCTGCTACTACTGTCTACAAATAACTACATAGCAGCTTAATGAGGTCAACAACGTGGTGAGTAAGTAATTGTTGAGGTTAATATGACCTGAGGTTTTAGATTAATTACTGGTAATTTTTTAAGCCATCACGGCAAGGAGGTAAGCCAATCCAGTCAGTCAGGCAGGCATGTAGGTAAGTAAGTGAGTTTGATGAATTAGAATATAATTTCAAATTGACATAATTTGACTTTAAATGACTTTTAGAAAAGTATTGTATTTAAATATTCAATTGAGAAATTTTTAATGCTTATGACTCACAAAAAATAAGTAACTGTAGATAACTTGTGTGGCTGATTCAATGTCACCGCTTGGTTTATTTATGTGAATTTTCTTCCAACCCAGAATTCTGTATATCTATATAAAATTATACGTTTCCATTTACGAAGAACAACTTTTAGAATCTGATACTAATTTCTTTGTTGGGTTATGGGAAGGGACTGTTTTCGCGTGTAGTCAAATCGTACGACAGTGCTAATTCGAAAGATTTTATTTTCAGTCAATAGGAAGAAGCCAACGACTATGATAGGTCTTTGTAGGCATAACGTGGAATATTTTCTCCATGGAATATTCTATCCCGCTACACGCTAAGCTCGGAAGAAGCATGGAGCACTGCAAACGCAATAATGACAAAAATTATACAACAATTACAACGCGACGATCAAGCTGCAAGAGACAGAACGTTTTCAACAGCGGCATTGCTTTAATTAGTGGTGCCGCGAGAGCAGTGCTGCCGTTTTGAAAATTTTAAGGGGAGGAATTTTTCAAAATGTCTTACAAGTTTTCATATAAGTATTACTTAGAATCTAGGGTCTTAGATAGTTGGAAACAGTTGCACTAATGTATAGAAATTTTATTAGAAAAAAAAACATTTTTTTATTCACAGCTGTTACAACTTCAGTCATACTTAAAGTTAAAAAATTTATGAAAATAAAACAAATTCATATACTTAAAAACCAAATATTCCTATAATAAAAAAAAGCAATAATGATTAAAAGCTACAACAAACTTGTCTTCTTTCTTCTCAAAACCGGGTAACAAAAGTAGAATGTTATTTGTGCTGCTTTGAACCACCTTCGAAGGTACCTAGAAGGAGGCATCATTTTTTTTTTTTTTGTTGTAGCTTTTCTTACCAACCATTACTGCATTAACAGTTGCAGTCAGCAAGCAATTTCGATTATTGTCTTTAATTAGATTCAACTGAGAAAAAATTATATTTGCCGCTGTATTGCTATGTGGAAAACTTAAATTGCGCCAATAAATTTTTCCAGTTTTGAAAACATTTTTTTCTTTTAAAGCATTCTTTAAATGAAAAATTTCACACCAAAATTCTTCCAATTCCAAATCTAATGTATATATATAAATTCATTACTAATTTATTGATATTTATCAAATATGCAAACTTACTTTTACGAGGTTTTTCTACTATTAATATCAATTGTCAAAAATTACAAGCACTAACACAAAGACAAGCAAAAACTTCTGGAAATGGAACACGAACTTTTGAATTTTGACAGTAATCCAGCGATAAATAAAGTAGAGCTAGTCATAGTAACAAATATTTCACAGACAGAAACTAAAATAACCCAACAGAACATATTTAGTTTGATTCACGTTTACAACCCAAAATTCAAGAATATGAAATAGAATGATTTTTTGCCGATTGGGGAGGACAGGAGGATTGAGATTTGAGCGGAGTACGAATACTCCGATCGGAGTACCTTCTGCAGCACTGAGCGAGAGACTTTACACACTCTCACACCGAACACAATATGCTCGGTGTATTGTACATCGACTACGCCTAGTTTATAGGGCGACAATGAGTATAATAGTATTAAATAGAATAGTACATTTCGACAAGAAGCCACTCTGCAATGAACTCAATGTAAACCGCTCGGTCGAGCGTGGGTAAGACTCCATTTTTATTAAACCCTTATTAGTAGTGGAAATCAAAACCCACTACCACTTAATGCTTAGAAATACGAGAACGGAGTTCAATTATCAACTTAGTGGGAGTGCAAATTGAATGGTTCAATGTTATACTCATGCAATAGAGATAATTAGATGACTATTTCAAAGCCTTGCTTAGTAAACCTGTCTCTAGTCCTAACCCTTGAAAGGGTAATACACCTTGTTATTTCATTTACAATACTCAAATGTCAGTTTCGCAGAAATTATTGTCAAAACATTTTCTTTTTAATATTAAATAAATTAGTAAAAAGTATTAATTATTATGTTGAAACGCGAATTGCATGGAATAACCACCAAAAGTGCAAACCTTTTTGAAGTGAATAATTTGTGATACGGTTACATTATTTGTGGCGTGTATTTTGTGGAAAATTGAGTATTTATGAAAGAATCAGTTTGAGAGACCTGAGTATTTATTGAGTATTTATGAAAGAAGATATAAATTAAATGTTAAATAACACAGTCATGATTTTGGAGTCATAATATTTGCAGTCTCATGATTTCAAAAAAAGACTGCACTCCCTTGACTCTAAAAAAGATTTTTCTAAATGAATAACCAATCGGTGACTGCAAAAAAGACTTCCAAATGCATTTTTGATTCTGGAGTCAAATACATTATTCAATAACTGCAATCAAAAATTATTATTCATTTGTGACTTATATCCTCTATATATAGATGTGGTGCAGTGTAGAACAATTTTTATTTTCTATTATTGATTTTTGAGTGTGCAATTCAAGATATGAACCCGGGCACCTCTGCGTAGCAGTCCAACATACTAAGCACTAGGCTACGGCGACCATATTTTTTTCCTTGTTCGTATTTTCCAAACTAGGGATTTCGCCACTGAATTTTTACTGCACAATAGTTTTCACTACCACTGAATCTGGGGTTTTATTTGCATTAGAACTATAGGTTTAGTGCTAGTAAAAACTATAGTGCAGTCAAACTTCAATGACTAAATCCCCAGTCTGCTATTCAGTCCTTATAGTTTTTTCTTAAAAATGTTTCTGCTTGAGTAAGCTTATTCCTTTCGCCACATACGAGTACGGGAAAACACACTATCTTCACATTCTACACAAAGGCTTAATCATGCGTAAAAGTTCAACTAAAGATTCTTAAGAATTGCGATATACACGAAATATATGCAGGTGCCAACTTTGGTTTTGTTCTTTTGAGAAACCTTCAAGACTATTAAACAAACCCTTTCTATATACCATATATTTTTATATGTGCTGGAGTATTACACAACAGCAACAACAAAAATTAAGCCTTGTTATCATCTCAATCCAGCAACAATAAAACAATAACAACAAAAACCGCAGTAATTCTTTTGAATGAAATTCAAAACCAAACGAAATGAGGTAAAAATTTTTACCTTGTAATGCGTAAAAATACCGCGAAATGCGATTGTGTCAAACCTTCTTCTTCTTTCTTTTGTTTTTGTTGGTTTTCGGTTCTTACTAATATATATGCATTTGTAGAAATGTATATGTGTAGGGATCTACTCCTATATGTGTATATTCTTAGGAACCTCATATTAAACTTCAGTTAAAATAAACAGCAGCAGAACTAACAGCCACAACAACAATGGGGCTTATAAACATGAGGTATTTGACTCAAGTCAAAGAAGAACAACAACAACGATATACCTTTTTATAAAAATGTAAACAAAAAATAAGCGTTAACATGGTAACAATGATATCCTGCTGTGACATTGAAATATTGTTATTATAAATTTTTATGACATTGTCATATGACAAGGCTTGAGAGTATGCATGTATGTATGTATGTGGAATGGCATCAAAATGGACAAAGAGTAAATAGGGGGACGACACACAGAAAGTATAACTAAAAATTTTCGGAGGTAATACAATATAAGAAGAAAAAGAACAGTGGAGGATGGAGGGAGAACAAAGCTTATTTGTTAATTAAAACTTATAAGAAAAGGTTGATTTTAACAACAAATTGGCACGTGAGTTAATTTCTGTTGTGTATTAAAAGTGTGAGCAGAAGAACCTCCAGAAGCTCAAGACTATAAACATTAAGAGAAAAGAACTTGCCCGATCTCGTTTATTCCCAAAACTATGCAAATAGATATACATAATTGAGTTTAGTAAAATTTGCTCAGATTCTTTTATTCAGTTTGGAAATCGTCAATGCCAAACATTCAATAACACTCCAAGTAGAGGGTTGTTTGCAGTATTATTACGCTGCCTTTCTGTTTGTTTAGTGTTGTCAAACAAGATGCAACTTGTTAGCAATTACTATAAATGACACCCTCTTGTCTTCATTCATTGCTAAGCGTTTGCACAATTGCAACAAAAAAAAAGGAAAGAATTGAATATACAAATGTGTAGAATTTTCACTTGTCTCGCAAAAACACAATCGACAATATTTTTGCTATTAGTTGACACACAAAAATAACATACATTAATGTAAATAAAGTAATCAAACACTTCAGTATTGAGGGGAATTTTATGACTTGGAAGTCATACAAAAGTAAACCCAAAAACAACTAGCGAGGGTTGCGGTGCATGGATGAGCACCACCAGTTGATTTGATTAAAAATTTCAGTAATGTGCAAAAACAAAACACATATTGTATATAAAACAGGGTAACAAGTAATCGGTTTCAATTGAAATTGTAACGGACGGACAGTTGTAAAGTTAGGAAAACTAACTACCACTCTTATTTAACAAGCTTTTAATGAAGTGGTTTGTACCACGTCGATACAAGTAGAGACATAAGATCAAAATAATCAAGCAGATCTTCAAATTGTACGATTTCAAAGGTTGTAGAGAGATCTACAAAGAACTTAAAAGAAACATTTAAAAGGCGTTTCCCATATGAAATGAATAATATATTTTAACTGTAATCATGAGTAGAAAACAAACTTTAAAAATAAAATAATCGAAATGTCATGTTTTGCAAACTACCACCTTTTCTCTTGTTACCTTAGGTACCGGTTAATTCTTTTTCATAATTCAAAACTTTTACGTTTCAGCGAAGATGATTTGTTGCCTTTGTCAATTGGTCTGAAGACACATATAGATTTCTACCTCATAGTTTATTTTTAATTTGAGACTGAAACCGAAGAAAAGGTAGGGGAAACCGGCGAAGGGATCGGCCACTAGCTTTTTTATCTAGTGAGTACTTAGTAAGAGAAATAGGTCGGTACTATGAATACTTAACATTTTGCATTTAGCAACGCGTCAAAGCTTTTTAAGTATTTTTTAAGGTACCACGAAAAATTATCTACAGTATTTTTCGATTTTAATAATTTCAGAGAATTTTGTGTGTGACTTTTTCCTTGTACATTTTTTTATTTTGAATAAATTTCTTCTCAAAATTTGTTTGATTGATTTGTCTCTGATTTTTTGTGTATTAAATTATAATAAATTAAAAACGGAGTCATTTCTACTCTAAAATTTGCAGTCCAAAAATGTAGGGTGTCTTCTCTATTTTGGATAAAATCAAGCGACCGACTTTAGTTCAGGTAGTGACCAAACTTGCTTTGGAAAATTTTTAAATGGAAATTTCTTATGTCTGAATTCAAAGTTTCTGAACGAAAAGCAATAAAGGTTGATCAAATCATTCGATATGGATTTCAAGAATAACTTCTACAATTTTTACCTGTCCGCCTTCGATCCCGTGTCGCTTAAAATAATATACTGTGCACTGAAGAAAATATAGAAAAACTATGAACACTGAATTTCCCCATTTAAATCTTTTTGTGTGTAAAATTAAGTTAAATTTTATTGAAAAGTTGTCAATTAATTTTATTCTAGAAAGTAGCTACTTTTTACAATCAAGTAGTCGGATTTTTAAACGGATTTCCAAAAGTTAGAGTTCCTTGCACTTATATTTTCTCCCTGGTAATAGGCAAGAGAAAACTAAGAGAGCAATAACAACAGCAAAAACTAATTCAAAAAGCACTTAACCCATAAAAACTGAATAAATTCTGCGAAATAACAAATGCACTTAACAAATTACAGATGTGAAAATATCATTTTGACTGCTTAACAAAGTAAAGTCCATGCCACTCTACCCCGACTCAACAAATGCATATCCCACACCAAATACAAAAACAAGAGCGTATAGTCGTTGGAATGAAATAGACAAAAACACCAACGAACACAAACACATACGCGTACAAACTTCACAAATTAGAAAATGATTAATGGACTCAACCAGTCGCAAGTCGCATTCATAGTCAAAATACTAGCGACTGAATCTCAATACTCTCTGGCACACTTCACTATACAAAAATGATACTCAGGAGAATTTCAAGGAGATGGCGCTCCCCCGCACTTATACTTTGTTACAAATATCCTGCGTTGATCAAGGGGACGGAGCTGCAACGGAAAATCATTCTTCCGTTTCGTTTGTTTTGAAATGGATGAGGTAAGGAGTCGAAGGAGGAGTAGAAGAAGGGCGAGTGAGAGGGGTGTGCTTGTTGTCATTATTACGAGTATTGTACATGCATAAATAGTAGCGCATCCTTCCTGTTTCGCACCCAGCATCAGTTATTTAGGGTTGCTTCATATGCTGCTGATGCTGTTGCGGCTGGTGTTGCTACTCCTGCTGTTGCTGTCTGGTGTTGCTCTTTTTCGTTGCAATGCTGCTGCTGTAACTCTCAATGAATCAAATTACATTTTAAATCCTTGATTTTAATCTGAAGGGGCTGACAAATGGATTTGTATGTCAATTTCTTGGGTAAATTACTGAACAACAATAGAAAAAAGGGTGCGCAATTGAATTTTGCAATTTCACAGCAGGACTTTTATGTTGCGACCTCATCCTCCTCCTTCTGGTTATTCCTGAAAAGTGAGTTCATTTGGGGTTATCTCTGATTTTTAATCTTTGATTAAATTTTTTTATTTTTGTAAACTGTTGATGATTTTGACACTTAAGCGGAAATATTTTACGATTTCTGGTTTCCATTTTTGAGGTTTCCTTCAATGGGTTGATAATTTGGATGCTCACATCGTTTTTTTAATATTTAATATAATTAGAAATTTGTTTTTTTTTTCAGTACTTAGACAAAATTTGAATGCACATAAATATATCATAGGTTCTCTGGAGTAATATTTGCAGAGCTTAGGTTTTTCTATTGCTCAAAGAATAATCTATTAACAAATGGACTTATAAATTATAGATCGGGCAAAAAACTCAATGGAGTGGAGAAAAGGCGCTCTATCACCAATCACTTTCCAAATATGTGCAAAATATTGAATTGTGTAGAAATCGTCTTCAGTAAGAGGAACATTTAACTTTTGTTTAAGGGGGACGTTATAATTAGAAATTTCAAAATTTTTAACATTTTTTTACATAAAAATGATATTGTAAGAATATGTTCTAAAAATTTCAGAGAAAACACTATTCAACCCATCTTAATGAAATTTTGCCAATTACTTTATAACATCATTACATTTTAGATGAACCCAATTGTTTTGGGAAATCACCCAATTAAAGTATTTTTATCAAAAACAGGTAAAAGAAAACTATTTATTTTGATATTAATTAATCCCCAGTTAATTTAAGTTCACACTCTACATGTATAAATCATCCAAGATTTCAAACTGAATGTCATCAGATAAATTCAGAGGAGCTACGTTTCTGGCAACTCGCAACTCCAGTGTAAACCTGCTGAAAAAACTATTTAAATTATTTATAAAAAACAAAAAAAAAATGCATTCCTTATTCAAAACCTATTAATTTTAAAAAATTAATCCGATTTGGGAGAAGTTTCAAAAAAATTTTTCCAAATAAAAAATATTAAAAAAGAAGAAGGTCTGCCAAATACATACAAAACTTTTTGTTAAGCATTTTTTATACGCAAAACAGACACGTTCATATTAGATGTCAGTAAATCTTGCCAATATGTAATAAAAGTGTCAAAAAAAAAATGCCTTTCAATAATACTATTCAGTGAAAATAATTGTCTTGCAATTTTCATTTACTTTTCAATATTTACACTTATGTAGATTCTTGAAATGAGGAATCTATCGCAAAGACCACTGATGAGGAACCGTAGCGGGTTCTGAAACGATCGTCTGTTCTGCTAGTTCTATGAACTTTTTGACATTTTTCTGGCATCATTGTTCATTCAAAGCCTATTAATTTTAAATAAAAAAATACATCTGTTTAGCTGAAAATATATTTAAAAAATGGGAGAGTAGATTTATTCTTTCTGTCAAAAATAGATCCTGAAAATCACGTTATTTTGGCCCTCTAAAAGTATACACTCAAGAAAAAGTGCAATGGTAAAATTGATATTTTTGTAATGTTATTTTCAATGTTAAAACAAAAATGTTCGTTTTACGGCAAAAAATATTAGATTGATCTGTTTTGTGTTGTATTAACATTAAAAATGTTCTCATTACTTAATACGTTTATCATGTAAAATTGATATTATTCTGTGTAAATTTAACATTCAAAATGTAAACAGTATAGGATTGAAAATTAAGACTGGTAATACTTTTTGAATAAGTATAACATAAAAATTTAAACTGACAACACTTTTTAATTGTGAAATAGTTTTGCGTTTCGTCGGGCAAGAGAAATATTTTTGCAGTCACAATAATAGTTTAAATAAAAACAGTGTGAAAAAAAATTTGTGAAAAAGTGTTCAAATAATAATAAAAGAGAATAAAATAAACTAAAACGTGTTTTAAAAATTTTACTTTTTCGGAATTATTTACGTTTATATATTATTATTAATAATTATTATTTCAGAAATAAGATTATATAAAATGCAAAAAACTTCTTTATTGTGTTTTATTTAACATATTTACATTTTGCAATATCAGTTATACATTGTTGTCATGTCAATTCAACATTATTGTCATATCAATATTACATTAAAATAATATATTTCTTTTACTTTTTTAATGTTAAAATTGCGCTGTTTTCGCATCATTTATACATTTTTTAGAAATGTTATAATTACATTTTGTAATGCCAATTTTGATATTTTTTAATATTGGCTGAATATTGTAAACAAAAAATGTTATTTTTACAGCTGTTTTACTTTTCTTTTTTTTTTTGAGTGTACTTATGCAAGAAGGTTTTTGCTAACTGACCTACTAAATTTGTAATTCCATTCCACTATTTAAGCTAATGAAACATACAGAACGGCTTTTGATTATTCTTAACATTTAAAAGACATTAACTTTTTTATCAATGTTCATTTTGTTTTTCAATTTTTATTTTCGAAATCGTTTTATGTACCATATAAAATTTTATAATATCAACGATTGCTCTTAAGTATTTGAAAATTTGAAAAATGTTTAATAAAAGGAGAACATCTGCAAATGTCACTTGTTGTATTAGCAGCAGCATTTTATAAAATTACTAAATTAACAACAGGTTCCATAAAAATTTTTAAATAAAAATCTATGAGAAAACAACAAAACAGCTGAACTGCGTTGACAAGCGTATAAATAAAATGTTTTAAAATATGACATAGTAAATGGATACAATTTGAGATGTATTTGAAATTAAATACTCACGCTCATATGCGCGGCGCTCGTACACAACAAAGCGACAACAAGCTCCCCAGGGTAAACAGCCGTACGCTGCCGTGCGTAGAGTATATGTAGTATGTATGAGTGTGTATAGAAATTCAACTTAGGGGCATATTTTAGAGGGGGAGGCAAGTAGTAACTAATTGAAGACATGCAACATGATGCAGCAAAAAGTAAAATAAAATGCATTCTCCATAACTTTTAATGGCAAACGAAAATGATACAAATAAATTAGGCGACAATAGTTTCCCAAAAATGAAACAAAAAGAAATACGTACATTAAATGAGGGATATAGGGAGAGTGGCTCTTTCTGTAAGTACGTACTCGTATGTGGCCTTCAGAGTGTTGACAGCTAGGCGTCATATGTCATCGAGGAGCAATGACTGCAGAGTGCAGAGTGTGTAGCTGACATTTATTTTCAATTAAAAACATATTTAACAATTAAGTGCCACTGTACTGTATCATATATAAAAACATACATACATGTAACGAAAATGGAAATAAAGGGAATCAAGTTTAATTTGTTATTATTTTTCAACTTTTTTAAAATACCACATTATTTTTAATTCTAGTCTATATCTTAGCCTCATCTCCCATTCACTTCATTTACCCACCCACACAATCACCATCATCAACAACATCGACATCAAAAAGTCCTTTTTACAAATTAATCTTCAGCCTCATTAAATTCTAATGGAATTCCTAAACCAACTTAATCCGCTCATAAACATTACATTTTTATGTTCAGACTTCATATGCTGGCATTTTCTGTATTCTATGCATTTTCCCCTTTTCTACATGGGCGACTTGAATGCCCCCTTTACTTTTTACATCGTTGTGCCCCTTACTTCCCTATACAGTTGCACACGTCGAATGTCATAAATCACTTGTGTAAGCAATGGCAATTTTATACGGAAATTATCTGCGAATGTGATTTTTACCGCATCGAATGTTGTCAATGATGAGGCTGAAAAATTTCATAACAAATGTTTGAAGTTTTTAAAGTATGAACAAAAGTTAGTAAGAAATTAAACATATATAGGTATTTTTGTATAAAAATAAAGTTTTTTAAAACTCAAAATTCATCTGAGTATATAAAGTTAATTCGAAAATGGTTTATTCATCTATGGTCACGTGTCGGCCCATAAGCTCAGAGACGAACTCTGTCAACGTTCATAGAACTTACAGTATACCAAGTTTGCTGCACAATATCCCCAAACACAATAATAATGACGAAATTCAATTTCAAGGACCAAAGCACAGGAAAGCAACAAACATTTTGTAAGGTAAAGTACCTAAATATTGTCCGCCCATGTGTTATTTAACTAGTGTAGAGTCAGAGAACAACCAAATGCATTGCCAATCACATGTTCAGATGCATTTGGCCGGTATTGAATTGCAAAGCGGCATAACTAGAAACAGCAAGTTATTTTCTGTTATAAGTTTAAATTCTCATGTCTAGAAACAAATTTTTTTTAAAAGCATCTTAATAAAAATGGTTAATTCGGACAAATCAGTAAACATCTCGGAAATATGAAGCTTACCTAGACAAAATTAGTGAACGATACAACACCAACGGCCGATAATTGAAAATTGTACCTTACTATACATGAATATTGGTAATGACACAGTAAAAGTTTCTTATATTTTCCCTGTTCCACTTCGCTACTTTAATGATTTTTCTTCTACATTCTACTATCAATTTTAATATGGCACATCCCCCATTCAAATGTTGTTGCCATCAATAACAACGCCATCATCATCAAGAATAATGGCCACATTGATGTCTTCATATACAATTCCGATTCTACTAGGAAAATACGTTCGTTTTTATTGAACCCCAAAATACAACAACATCAAATTTTTAATCCAATGGATTTGCCATTTGGATCAAAAACTTGTGAGGATTTTGATCTTATTTATATTTTTTAAAAGAAAATTTGTTGTCTTTGAAATACAATATTCACGTGTGTGATGTGCCGCATGTGGCACATTACATAGACTGAAGTGGACTTCTATTTTGGGGGGTGATGTTTAATAAGTTTTACGCATATTTTTAATAGTAAATTTTCCAAATATTCAGTTCAGATTTATAATTTTTCTTAAAAGATTTATTGTAGATTCAAACTGAAGTCTTGATTTATTAGTGATTTACTGGAATGACATTTTTCTACCTACAAATTTAAAATGTTTATATATAAGTAGATCAAATAGTCTTTAATTTTAATAAATGATAGTCGTACCACTGTTGGTGGGTGGCACACATTTGTTTTGAGACCTTCAAAGACTCAGTAAAAATATTCTGTGAATGCAAATAATCGGCCAGAAAAGAAGTTATTTATCACTTCTAAACGAAACTGTCAGAAACATTAACACTTTTTATATTTTAATAATTTAGGTACATTTTATTTATTTATAATTTATCATATAAGTATAAATATATTTTCGCATTATTATATGCAAATACATTTTGCATACGATTTAGAATAATATAATAAATAGGGAGGGAAGGGTAGAGTAGGTACAATGAGTTATTTACAAATGTGCTTAAGACGAATATTTTAAATATTTTTTATAGATATAAATAAATTGCATTGTTTCAGTGTTTAACTTAAAATCAAGTTAATAAATAAAATAACAGTAATTAATTTTTAATGTGGCAACATTGTCAAATTCGAAATTCATTCCATTTCTCGTTGGATTCATTCACTCGTTCTTTAATTTCTCGGTTTGTGACACAGCTAAGTAATGCGCTTGCAGCGGGAGATGGCGCTGCACCCAAGTACATACACTCACCTGCTGTGTGCTGCCACCTTTAAGAAATTTCCATCTTACATTATGTGTATATATAATACGAAGTTTACATAATACGAAGACACCATAATTCAGACGGTTTAATCTTGACAATATTTCGTTTGCAACACATTTTCATTGCCTGCGATGATTGCATTTTCACTCAGCGGACATAATTTCAAGTGCGTGTGACGTGACTCCAACGATTCGACTATGATATAATCCAGATAAATGCGTGGAGACGAGAGTATACGCCATGTAAGTGGATTCAATATATTCGTTTGATACTCCCAGAACACGGTGGCATGGACGGGATCACGCAACATTTTTCCGGGCACCAGCGAACTGTAATCGAAGCCAGGCTCAAAATACATGGGGGTGTGTGAAAACTTCATGCGATCTGTGGTCTTCTTTTTATTCGAATGTAAACGTATTGAAAGTGTACCAATTTCTCCTCCATGCATTGTACTTTGGTCATGTCCGGAAACGCGTACTGTGAGCTTGTAGTGGAAGCCTGAAAACAAAAAAGAGTATAAAGTTAGACTTGGCAACTTTTTCAACTTTGCGAGTAGTTGGTACTTACGGCAAAATGGTTTATTTTCGCCTGTCATCAAATATAAAACTGGTGGCTTATTTGTGCTTATCACACCAGCATTTAGCAGCTCCTGGTAGTCTTCGTAGCTGTGATAACCCATGCGCATACAATTGTGATCATTCTCGCCACAGCGAGAACACTTGCCTTCTTTGAAGCTCTCATACGAATCGCATGTGATTCCCATAAAGGGGCACTTTGTTTCGATACTCTCCCTAAAGAATTGATGGCTTCGTATGTGATTACAGCTCAGGAATTCTGTCATGCTGGAAAACACTGAGTTTTTGCTATTTTTCATGTAATCTTGTAGTTTTCCATCACATCCTGGATTATCAAAACCGCCATTGGGAAAGAAATCAACATGCCCGATACGCTGATGTATGCCCAAACCACCTTTTAAAAAGGGATTGGCATCAGTGTGTATGATATCGACGAAATGAGCATCAGAACGATCTAAACGCACAATCGGTTCAGTTTCGGTGAACAAAGGAGCTGCGGGATCCAGGCCGGTAATGCGAGCAACTTTCAAATGGAAATCACGCTGAAGTGTGTGCCCAGCATAGCCAGATAAATGAGCGCCCAATGAGTGCCCGATGATGTGGATGTTGCTAAGATCAGGCAGTGCAAGTTCTTCCTGTAAAGAAGAAGAAAACGATTTTAGTCAGGTTATATAAATACGATTTACTAGCTTCTTTAACTTACATAAATCATTTGAATAACATGTGCGGTAATTGCTCCCACTAGACGTATATTGGCGACAGCTTGAACATATGGTGGACTCGAACCGCCACCCCAATCGACTAAGACGACAGCCGCTTCACCTTCGGGTTCACTATTCAACAAAGTTTTACCCAATTCTACCATCTGCAACAAAGTAGATTTAAGTTAATAAATTATTTAAATGGTACGCTCACAAGTGAAACTTACCCATGGCATATTTCCATTTTCCAAATAACCATGCGCTATTACAAATATTTTTCCACTTGGGTTTATGCCCATTTTTAGTACACCTTCCGGATCATTAAGATCAATAAATTTGGGATTATCAAAGGCACGATTTGTGTAAAGTGTAAAGTGTGGTTCAATTTCTGAAGGCTTCTGTGGATGTACATTGATTTGGCGTGTCACAGTGGTCCAGGGCCCAGATAATGGAAAGCAACCATAGACACCATAGCATTTGACTTCATTGACATCTAAAATTAGAAAAAAAAGTTTTTTTTAGTATCATTTGGCATTGGGCTGTGGGCTTTTTTGCAAAATTTGGGTCCGATATCAGTACTATTAAATAGGGCAAATTGATATAGTTCAAAATCTCTACGAGTAACCTTCAGTGTGATTATTTTACTATCAATTTGTGATACATTCATATATAACTATGTGATTATGATTCTTATCAGTTCGAATTAGTGCTCAAAATTATATTTTAATTAGATTCATTAAAACATAAAAGAAAGGAAGCGTGTGCTTTAATGTCGTCAATGAAAGAGACCGCTTAACCCTTTCGAAACCTTTTACAGATTCAATAATAAAGCACGTGTGATATTTCTAGTCGCGAAATTGTCGCTGAGAAACGCCTACAATGTTATTGATCCAGTATTGAAAACTTGAAAAAGATTATGATTATATTAGATTATAACTTTGTAAATTATATGAGTTTGTGGTGATCGAAAAATCTGGAATTTTTTCAGCGCTCGTAATAACGAAATTACTTACGAAAAACTCACAAATATTAAATATAAATACGTTTAGTTGGAACTCTCATTTCCATCACGATCAACAACGTCATTCACAAAATAATGGTTCAAATGATGAGAATATTTACGAAGAATCGAAACGTCAATGATATGAAAATCACAAAATTTTGGGCGTTAACTAAACAACATATGAGACATTATGGTTTTTAACATAACTGTAATTATTATTTACCATATTTATCATATTATTTATTATCAATATTGAATGCAACTAATAGTGGCATATATTTTATATAGCATTATTAATCCAATTGATTTATAAAAGTGAGATTAAAATTATTATTCGATTGATTAAATGAACAAGTAGAAGTATAGAAGCTTATATATGCATTCATTAGCGTCACTTCCTCTGGATATTCAAGACATTTTCATGCTGATAAATACAATTGAGATTTATTTGAGTTACAGTTAATCTTATCAAGCAGTCAACTCAATTAAAACATTATCGCTGCCGTAAAGCCATAAATATGGTCGATTAATCGATTTACAAAACATCAATTACAAAATGTTTCCAAATATTCTGAAAATCAAAACCGATCGATTTAGTGTGTGGAAATTATAAAGGCCACAAAATAAAATACAGCAAAAAATAGAAACCGGCCTAAATTGTTTTCTTACATTATTTTTAAGCTTATTCTTTCGTAAGAAACTTTAGTTTTTGAATCTAACAAAATTAAAAGAAAAACAAAAAATAAAATAAAAACGCTGATCATGACTGACGCTCTGTCAGTTACAGAATATATTTTTACTTGTATGTTCAATGAACCATTAAGAAACTGAAGCTTATGCACTTGTATATATATATATATGTATGTATTTATGTATATATATTTGTTTGTATGTTTGTCGTTACTTACCACTTTTTGATGAGGGGGGCAAATCAGCCAATGTGTTAACTGCTGCTCTACTGGTCTGATTTGCCAAATAGAGCATTGTCTGCAGCATCAAGCCGCTTGCAGAACCTGCAATATACATGCCGAGATTGTTGTTGTTGCTTCAGCGCTTCTTCTTTTATTACTACTTATTTTTGTGTATTTCAACACTTTTTTCACTCTTGGTTAGCACTTATCTTCAGTCTTTTTAAATTTAATTTACTTTTAATATTTTATATAAATTAATTAAAGCGTTTTTTTTCTTGATTCACTATTAATAAATATTTAATCTTATCTGCTTCTTCTTATTTGAAATAAATTCGTTTTCCTGAATTATTTTTGCTTTTTTTTTATATTTTTCTTTAGTTCAGCTCAGTTTAGAATTCAGCTCTTTCTTGTTTGAAAAACACCGCAATACTGAATTGGAATAGCTGCCAGTGGGCAATTTTATAAGAATTGCGCGAGCCATCAGCTTCAGCTCTGATGTATGGAGATGGATGTTTCGAGCTCGAGCCCGAAGATTGATATAGTTCTTCGGGTCTGTGCGTTTGAGGGAGGGGGATAGCAAGAAATCAGCTTCAAAACTGGACTCAAGTGGATGTACACAATAACAACAACAATAGCATCAATAATGATTATACAGTGAGTGCGATGCGCGCACTTCGTATGTAAAGTGATCTTGATAAGAACAAGCGCCCGAAGAAGCGACTGAAAAAGAGCGCGAAAATAAAATCGATCTTGTTTTCGTTTTTGTGTTTTCCGAATTTTTGTTGTAAGCATGTAACTATTTACAATGCAATCTGACACATTCAAAGAAAATCGTATGCATGTAATTAAGTAGTATACTATATAAAGTTGTATATGATTGTTTTAGGTTTGGTTGGACAAATGGATCTTTTAAGTTAGTTATAACTAAATGCTCATACGAAGAAACGCTGAGTTCAATAACAATATAATGGAAAAAGAAAACGCTTCAAATACAAGTTATTTTGATGCATACAAATAGATAAAACCTTATAAAAATAAATTATAGTTGGGAAAACACCAAAGGACCGCCATCAGTATTGCCAGTATTGCCATTGGGGAATTTTGAGTCAATATGAAAAACTCTTTTGAAATCCCAAATAATCATTTGGAAAATTCCGATTTATATTTTGGTAGCAAAGTTGAATATTCACTATTAAGCACCTCTATCGGGAAAGAAAAAAATGATTTGTTTAAAAGAAATTATTTGAACTTTTGCATTGAAATTATTGAGCAAATTTAACTTAGATCTCCAAAAGAATTAATAATTGTAAGCCAATGAATGTAGAAGAAATAGTTCAGAAAAATTCATTTTACCATTGGTACAATTTTATCCAAACCTAATTGATAACTCTGAGTTCATTAATTTATACAATGAATTTCGATTCATGGACTTCAAAATCGAAAACCCTTTAAAATTTTCGAACAAAGTATGGTCAATGAAGCTAAAAAACGAAGAACAGAGATATTTTTACTATACCAGATTCCACAGTAAGTGTGGAATATATATGATATAAATAATAACAACAAATAAGAGCAACAGATTATTTACATCATAAATTCGTGTACGCACATAGATAGTATTAGGAAAGCTCATTTTAACCAACAATTGCCAATTGCTCTACTAAAAAATGTATCTTCCAGTAATATTAATAAAATATATAAATTCCTCAAAGATTGTCAAATAACACAAATAATTTAGTCATAACTCTGGTTTCCTTAGTATATGTCGAGTCGTTGGCCTCAGTTGCTAGTACTCATTAGTCTTTAGTATAATATTGTAAATTATATCTAAATAAATAAATAAATAAATATTTACAGATTTATCAAAGAGACTAATTTAAAAAAAATTGACTTTCAAATGATATATTAAAATTTTCAATTAACAAATTAAGAAACTAAAGAATAAATAATATTTAAAACTTAAATAAAGAAAAGCTTAGAAAACATATGAACCTATGTATGCAACTACACAGGATTGTGTTTTTTTTATTCTTACGTTTTAAATAAATATGTTTGTAAAACGAATATAAAAATTGTATTTGTTCTCTAAAAATGTGTGGGGAATCCTTCCGGAAATTGGGGGGAAACGTGTTTCGGAGAATTAGCTCAACATCACCTGGCAACACCGCCCACCATGGACGAAATTCATTTTGAAATCGACCCAGCACTTAAAATCTGTTGTAATTTTTTGGTGAAACCTCGAACCTTGGCATCGACAAATTAAACTCAAAACAAGGGTATTGAATGGAAATGAATAGACCATACTTGAAGGACTCAATCTACAGTATTACAGTATGCCGCCCGTTTGTCGATTGAAAATCACAAGGAAGCAGGTGAGGTATACTTCTTCGTCAAAACATCTCTAGCAGGAAATAAGAAGGTTTAAGCACCTAAAAGAAGTTGAATAAAATATTTAGAATATTGAAATTATTATTATTGCCAAATACACTATGAGCTATAAGATCTGTTGTGCCCCTTTAGGGACTTGCAGTGCTTCCTTGAGTCCAACCTCCAATAGAAATTTTAGTATTGAGTACAGATTGGCGTTTGGTATATAACGGTCACCTCGATGTCTTCTTTGAGTATGTGTAAGAACGAGGCACTATCCTAAGATGTGCTTCGCAGCATCCTTATCTTTTCTGCCAAATGTATGTGAATCATTAGAAAAAATTCCCAGTTTTGTAATGGGAAACTTCAACCACACCTTATAGTGTCCTGTAATGATTTATAGATTGCTATTGGCCATGTTTATACATTTCTTAAAACGTTTTAGATTTAAATACTTAAAAAATGTTCCTTTAGATGCTTTGATTTTCCCAGTACAACATCCTTTGCTGTGTTTCTTTTCACCTAATAAATAGTGAGAAGATTAATTTTCCTATCACGCAGAATGGCTAGTTGAGCAGCAACTCAATTTCACAGCATCCAAATCCGATTATTTAGGCCTAGGTTATTTAGTTTATCAAAGACACTCCACCAAAAATTTTGAGGTTTCCTAGTGAGATTTGAGAGCCTTAATATTCGATTGACTATCATTTAGGTTCGCAATATCTGCCAATAGCATATATTTCTGCTTGAAAGATGCTGGTGTATCTACTCATGGTATATATTTCTCAGTCAAAATACTTCTGCTCTGGTTCATTAATCCGCTACAACTTCAAATTACTCAAAGGGAATCTGTTGTTCGAAGCATCTCTCGATACAAAATGGTTTTTATCACTGGGTTAGATAATTGTTGCATTTCCAAGCTACAGCTTGGAAAAACAGTGAGTTCATTAATAATACTAAATATGCATCTACATAAATAGATTGTAGACAATAAGAAGGAAAGATGATTTCAATATCTTAAAGCTAAGATCAATTGAAATTATGTATTGATTGAAAAGGTGAAGATGAGAAAGTTGTGATATAAACCATGTAGAGTCAGACAACAACAAAAAAGTAGCAGATGTAGTTGTTTAGTTTTGGCCTACAATCGGTTTTGATGTTTTTTGTGGTTTTTGTTATCATGATGCAAAGAAGTGTGTCAACGTTTTTTTAAATATGGACTTGCCTTTTTTTATTTGTCTAAATACTACAATTAGTATTTTGTATAAAATTTAAATTTTTTTGAATGTGAATTTGTCTGGCCAGAGTTTTATGTTATTGTACTTCGACCTCAATCAGATTTTTGCTTATCTCTTTACGCTATCTCTTTCGTACACGATTTTCAACCATATTTTTGTCATTTTTTTAAATTTTGAATACAAAGTCCAACATTTCTGACATTGTCTGACCTGTAACTCTTAATGAATTGTTTTGGGTAGTTATCAGGACTGGAAATCTGTATTGACGTCAATCAAAATAAGAAGAAGAAGAACGAAATTATTTTTAAACTATACGAACACGTTGTAGTTGCTCAGGTTGGGTTTCATGGTATAGCATTAAATAAACAAGTTGTTTGTGTTCTTTTTCGGAAGGTTCTTCTGTGGGGGCCTTAACCCTGTATAAAAATTTGAAAATTTCTTGTTTACAAATGACAATAACTGATTAAGGAGTATTAATTATTGATGTTGTTTTGTAAAGCAATAGGAAAATATTTTTATTACAAATACCATATTTAATGTTGTCAGCCAGCATGTGATGCTGATAAGAAATTGTTGACGTATGTGGGTTAGGTATATGTAACTTTAATGGAGGATTTACTTCATGTATTCAAAGAAAAACAAATATCGAGAAGAAATATTTTCATGTGGGATTTCATCTTTATTTTGAACGACTAGGTAGTCCTAGTAAAAGATTTAATAGATCGATCAGAAATACTGTTGCAATATTGATTATACACTTACAAGACCCGATGATTGCCATTGAAAGATGAAAAGGAAAACTACTATTCAAGCCGTCCCATTCTGGGATCAATTTGTTATTCCTGAACAAACAGCATGTAAATGAAATTTGAAATCTTGGAGCCCTAGCCTCTCAAAAAACAGCACTGCCTCTTTTTTTGCATTTGACGTAAGATCGTTGCTCGAATTGTTAACGTGCGTAATTAAAAAATTTCTAAAAAGAAAACAAAAAAAAAAATGTCCGGGTCAAAGTATTGTTCAACAGTTTCAAAGTACAAAAATATTAATTTAAATGCAAAATATAAATTCATATAAAATATACTGCGCTGATTCTATTTCTATTGTTTTTAGCAAAACGGTTTATTTTCAATGCAAAATTAAATTTCAATGATGAATTTGAAAAATTACCATCGCCGAAACAATAAATCTCTCTGCAATGCTTGCATTAATTCTGGGATTAAGTTTTTCAAAACAATATTATTTTTCCTTTTGGAAAAGCGTAAATATTTACCTACTTGTACCAAAACTAATAATATTTATAGTTTGTTTATGATTAAAATGCTGTTTTCTGTTTGTTTGTTGTTGATTTTGAACGTGCCCCTATTCAGGTTTAAGTTACACTCCAAATTGATAATAATATGTACTTATTTTGATATATTTGTTAATATTATTACTTATTTTTAGCTACAAAGAAAATTCATATGTATTTGCTGGCATTTTAATCTTCCTGAATCGAATCTTCTAGAAAAAGTTTAATTGTAATCTTCATTCTTTTATTATATATTATTATAATACGATTATTAGAAACGAATGTATTGATTTAATTATTCCATGCCACTCAGGCAAAAGACGACCACATATCATATACAGTTCCTCAATACTTTCTGTAGTTCAACTCCACAAGAAAGATTATTCTGAGGATAGCTTATTTTTGCCTCTTATATTCTACTCACCTTTCTTTTATACTAAACGCTTCACAAATCTGCAGATGAGTTTGAGGATGCTCACTAATGAAAAATCCTTTATCTTTAGAATTTTTCTTTATGCAACAAAAATCAACACAATTAAATGAAAAAAAAATCGCATAACGTCTTCATAGTTTAGTTTTATTTTTAATATGGCAAAAACCTGAATTTCAATAGCAAAAAAAAAAACGCTTAAATTCGGTAGCGCAGAAAGTTCTAACTAGGGCATTGATCCTGAATATGCACTCTTTCTTCTTCAAATGAAAAATTCTAGGCCCAAGAGGTGGTGTCCCATTGTGTAATTTTTGGCCAGGATCCTGCTGAAAATGTAACTTGCAGTGAGAAACCTACTTTTGTGCTTAAACTAAGTTTAAGCCAGAATCTGAACTAAAACACTGACCCTGATGACTTTCGCTTAAATTTACAGCGTGGGCCCTAATAACTGTCGCACCTAGTTTTTCAAAAAAAAAAAAACAAAATAGAAAGCATTTTCAGCTGGAAACTTATTTTTTTATTTTTTTACATTGTTAGCTTGCATTATGTGTGCTGAAGTTCAAATCTTTCCCCTTTAATTTTTTTCACAAGCTTTAAACGTTTTAGGAAACTAGCACTGGCGGCACGGACGACTTCTTCTGGGATTCCGTCCCAAATTTTTTGCAAACTGCGTTTGAATTGCTCCGATTTCATGTTTTTAATTTATCCATCATATATCCCCATATATCTAATGGATTCAAGATGAAGGCCATTCATCCATCGGAATAATACACGGAATATTGTCCTTGCATCAGCGCTGAACTGTACCTGCTTTGTGAGCCGGGTCAGAGTCTTTCTGGAAACCATTTGGTTCATTGCCAAAAAGCTCGGATGCATGAGGAGAAAAATGGATAACAAGGACTTCGTCTAAATAGTATTGAGCATTGATTTTGACGCCTTTGTCAATAAAAAGGAGGGGAAGATTGCCTTTTGCGCATATGGCTCCCCAAACCATGACGGATGTGTTGTTTTGATACCTTTTAATGGCTTTTTATCCACAAAAATATCCCACATTCTCGGTGCATATACGCGGTTATTCTGTGGGTTGTGGCTTTTTTGCAGTACGAATAACTTCTCATCAGAAAATACAATTTCACAGAATGCGTGCTGCTGCAGGAGTAGAGCTCTTCTTTCTCTCCGCATTTTCTTTTGACGCTCTGTAAGACCATGTATTATTTTCTTTTTGAATGCTTTCATCTTGAAATTCTTTTTTATATTCAGGTCCTTGGCTAGTTGCCTCCTTGAAACTGGGCCATTTCTTCTTATTCGCTCACGCACAGTCTTCCCCAGACCTGAAGTCCTAACGCTGGTTTTTCGGTCAAGTTTTTTGGATAGTTCAACAGTTCCAGTTGCTTTATATTAATCTGCGGTTAATACCCAGCTTCCTCAGCAACTTAACAATTTCGTTTGTTTTTTTTTTGCCTTGCAAATTTCTGTAAAAGCTCTCTTTTCACTTTTATCGTTCACAAACTTTTAAAACGAAATGATCAAACAAATAACGAGGTCAGCTAATTTCACAATCAATGTAAGAATTAAAATGTGTAATGGTAAAAAGTCTAGACATGTTTGGTTGGACATGGGGGCGCTTCAAAAAAGAGCGACAATTATTAGGGCGCACACTGTAAATAAATTATAGTTTTAATCAATTTTGTTTGCTAGATCTAAAATTTATTTAAATACTAAATATTTTTTTGTTTTCTTTCACAGAAATATAATATAAAGTTTATAGTAATTTACAAAGGCTTGAATAATTAAGTATGAACTGTGAAAGTTTCAAATGTATAAATATTTTATATTATGTAGAAAAAATCTTTAAATTATTGTCAATAGATTTTAAAGATGGATTTAAATTTACTGTTTATTTAAAATAAAAAAGGCAATGTCTCCGTATTCGTATTAGCGTTGAAACTTCCCTTTCCCGCTTGGGCTGTATATAAGTTAAGCCTTAAGTTATACTATAAAAATAAAACTTAAGTTTAATATTAAATCTCTCTTTGTTCTTTTTGTTCATGTGTTTCATAGACTAAGTAATATTTGGCATGGATTAGTTAAGATAAACTAAGATTATTGGTAAGTAAGTAAATATGTATGTAAATTATTATCAAATATTTGGTTGTGGTTTTGTAAAAAGCCAGTAATAAGTTTCAGTAAAAGGCACTTCGAATATACATAGTAAATAACTAAATAATTATATGGCAATAACAATTTCGATTATTCTGTACGCTGTATAATCATTTCAATTTTATCGCCAGCAGCAGCAATTAATGGCACCGTAAGACAACAATCGAAATCTTGTGTTTTCATATCGTTGACCTAATTAAAAAAGAAAAAAATAAATTGTATATCGTCAAGCCATTATATAATTAGAACTAGAAATCATTCACTCACTTGCATAATTCTATCGAAAGGCTTTAACATGCCACACATATCGGCTGGACCTCCAGTCCGAATGCGATTTATGAATACGCCACGCTCGTAGAGACCATCGGACACCGAGAATCCATAGTCATCGTAGACTTTATCCTTGTAGAGGGTCACATGGAATACACGTGCCTGTTTGGCATTGCTGTTATCTTTGCAACCGCTTGTCGAGGTGGCATCTGTGGCTGAAGATGGACTGCGCGGACGTCGTTGTACTTTGGCATATATAGCTTGAGGTTGTGGTAAATTGGCGCCACCGCCAACATCAGCATCACTTCTTTGTACGTTGGGCAAATCATGGGAGCGTAAGATTTTCATATCAACAATATCGCCAAGATTTTGTAGAATGCTGGTGGCATGTGAAAGGGGCATACCTTGGACTGAATCATCGTTGATGGCTAAAAGGTGATCACCAACTTGAATTTGTCCATTTTTATGTGCAATGCCACCTAAAGCGGTAGAGAGAGGAGGATAAAATTAATTGAGTTAACGCTTAGTAGGAGTGGTCACTTACCTTCCACAATGCCGCTTATGGTGATTGGTTTGCTAATATCTTCGCTACCAGCCAGCGTTATTCCAAGCAGGCCCCCCTTTGGTTCCAAACGCACTGTGAAAATGATTTGATGCACGCTGCTGCCGCTACTTTTACTACTCGAACTTGCAGCAGAACCATAAACTTTGTTCTCCATTGGTGGCGGTATCGCGGTGCAATCGACACTAAAATGGTTAAAATTTAAATAAAGAAATTTCCTTAATGCATGTAACCATAACTCACCTATTGTATCGCTCTAGATCATAACCCGTAAAATCGTTATAATTTTGATCTTCATCCGGCAACTCGGTGGTCAAGCTTTGTGTATTCTGTGCTGCAAAGGAACGCCCCATCGATGCTGAATTAGCGCCCCACGTATTCGCACCCATTGCCGGATGGTTTCGTATCTGCACCGATTGTAGGCTGCACTCGTCCATGCTCGGCCCGCGGAAATATTCTGGTTGTGGGGTGGTCGATTTCATTGAAATGCAGTCGCTGTACTTGACCTCAGCGTACTTGGATGCAACATACGCGCTGCTGTACAGATCGTGCTCGTTGCTGAGCGTTGGACTTGCAGGGCAATTACTATAGATGGGATTGGGCATTTTCTGTTGTGCATCGAATAGAAAATCAGGCAACATAACTCGCTTCACTGTCAACGTGGTAAAATCAATCGAGGTGGTGCCATCTTTCAGTAATGTATCAACATTAAAATGCTGCACCGGATGATTATCCACCGCCAGCAGTATGTCGCCGGGACGTAATGAACCTGTGCGGTGCGCTGGACTGCCGGGCTTTACATCGGCAATTACGAAACCACCATGACTAGATCCATTTACGCTTAGGCCCAGTCCTGATTTACCTGCGCGTATTAGTTTCACATTGAATACACCACTGGATGGGACGACCGAGTCTGCCATATCAATCTCTATCTCCAGCTCCAACCAATGGGCTGCAGTGTTTTGCTGCCGCTGCTGCGTTTTCGTCGATGCACTTACATCACCCAAAAGTTGCCGCATTGTTTGGACATCCAAATTATACATTTTATTTATTGCAATTATTCGATCGCCTTTCTGTATGGAACCGCTGCGATCCGCCACGGAGTCGGAAATAATTTGTGTTATAATCACAGCACGTCCGCAGGGTGTCTGCTGCCCGAGTACAATGCCAGCACCATGACTGCAATCCAACAGCACGGGAAACGTTTCGGCACGGCAAATGCCCATGCTAGTTGCATGATGTAAAGTACCAGCGCCGGTAACAATGGCAGCTGAAGTATTGCTGCTGCTATTGCCGCTGCTAGCGCTGCTGCCTGGTCCACTGCTGCCGCCACTGCTGCTGTTAGTTCCGCCACCGCTGCCACCGTTTTCCAATGGCAACGAACTTTTGCGCACAAAACGTTGACGCTGTCGTGATGATTTCCGTGACTCCAAAGTGCTGAAGCCGTATTTGGGGCTGCCGAGCGTTGTGTGACCTAAAAGTAAAAATGAGGGGGAAAATCAAAGAATTAAAGTTTCACAAGTAAGAATTTTAGTGCTTCTATTTTAAGCAGTTCTCCCTTAAGTTTATCAAATGAAAATTAAGTGTTCATTCGTATCGTAGATAAAATTTATGTTATTCTAAAGGTTTCGGTTTGAGAATAAAATCATACAATGGAGCAGAAATAAGCATATCGCTTAAGAGCTGCAAGCATATTTCAAATTGAATTAGCTGCCAATAAATACTTCAAGATTTTTACTTATGATGATGTTTGTTGAAAAAATTAGAAAATGTATGCCAAGTAAGGAAAACATTTTTGTAAAAATGTTTAAAAAAATATTAAAGCAAAAGTAACTTAAAATACCATATGATAAACTTTCTTTAAAAGGAAAATGTATCTGATTATAATTATGAAATAATGAATGAATGAAGCTTGCAGTTTAAATTTCTATTACATTCGATCAGACTCTTTCGAAATTACGTTCATAATTTCATCGTTCTAATGAAATTAAAGTTTGTTTATGTTAATTAGTATATGTTCTCCGTTTAAAATTTTTCATGTTATTATAAGTCTGTTTTTAAAAATTTAGGACTTAATCCAACATCTTGATAACAATTGTGTTCTCGGCAAGTGCTTCAATCACTCCAGTACAACGGAAAGCGAACTTACAGTATCCAGGAGTCATATACGTTGGCATAGTGTCTTCGTCAGTTTGTCACATTGGTTTAGGTGAATGCGTGTGATTTTTATATATCCCTTCCATTTGCCTTCAAAATTTGGAGCACTCGGTGCACAGTTAGGAATCTATTGCCACATAATCATTTCGTATGGTCCATTCAATACATTCATAAATGTATCTTTTGACAAACTTAAAGGAATTGGTTGATAATTTGAGCCAGTGGTAGCGCTACGTGGTGTTGATATTCTGATTGAATTCAACGTAACCCCTTAATTTAAAATTGATACGATCAAATTGACATTATCAAATTGAAATTTATTAAATCCGGTGTACCTACATTGAAGTTCACGTAAAGCAATAAATGTCGCCATCTTTTTCTCTGTCAAAGGAAGTTAAATTTGAAACATATGAAAGAGGATAATGGTAGCCGTAGCCTTTTGGTCAAAAATCAACAATAGAAAATCAGAATTTTTGTGCACGGCAACTCTTCGCTGGCAATGGCAAGCCTCCAAGAGTGAAAATTGCCTATGAAAAACTTTTAATTTCGCCTTTCGGATTTGATATAAAACTATAGATCTTTTCCATTCGTGTTATGCCCTAAGAGGATTTACTGTTTCGAAGATTCGATCGAGCACACATGCTAAAATCAGTAAAACCAAATAGGTCCAATTCCTCATTATAATTGCAAGTGATTGCAGGATTGTATATTGCAGTGAATTTATATTGTATTATAATAAAGGGTTTATCAAAACGATCGTGAGGAACACAATATTAAAAATATTTCCAAATTTGGATATACACATGTAGATTGGATTATAAACTTTAGTGTTCTGTAAATTCGAACTCTATTCACACGGCTAACTACGAGACGATCTCTGCCACTGTGGATGTGATTAAAGAATTTTGGAATGCACAGTGTGATAAAACCGGATTGCAGGAAAGCTGCTGATGTTATTTTTCGGTGACTTTTTTCATTGGCTTTTGCCATGGAATTGTGGTGTCCCAGTTTAGCTATCTGCGCATTAGCCTTGAGCGTAATGCAAAGAACAACAAACACTATAAGCTAACAAAAACAAACTGACAAGGAAATAAAATTACGCGGAGGTCTCGTAAAAAATAATTGAAATAACATATTGTGAGTTTGTGAATCTCGTATTTAGTAAAAATGCGAAATATCTAAAATTGTGGACCTTCGAATTTCCACACATCCACATATTTCGAATGGTGTTGAGTTGTTGATGATTTAAGTATTTGTTTTGTCAACAGATTTTTTTCTTTTCGACGTGACTTATTCTTGACTATATGGTTAACAAGAAAAACTCATTAGCAATGAAAGAAAATACGGCGCTAATTAGGTTAATGTATTGCGTCACAAGTAAACAGAAAGCATACCAAAAATGTCATGAAACTGTTCCACTATATAAATTCGATCTATTTATTCACAGCACTACCAGATTACAATCAATTTTTCTATATTTGAGTGTCTTTTACTTTAAGCGATGAGGAAGAAGCTTTAAAAACAAATCACAAATTTGTACTTCTATTTGTCTGATGTGCCCTCAAGGCGCCACCACGCACAGCCGTACGCCAACTGGGGGGAACACAAGGAACCATGTCAACATTTTTCCGCGCGCTCATATGCGTTGAACATGATGTCTGTCTATCTGTGTGTATGTCGGTTTGTATGTTTGTCTGTCACACAGAATGCATATAAATCATACATAAAGTAGAAGTGCAATTTTAATTTGGTGAAGCAAAATAGATGCAATTTTTCGTTAAGTTTTTGAGTTTGAGTTACAGGCACCCAACTTGGCCGTACGTCAACACTTTGTTATCTCATGACTGACACATTACAGCAAAAAAACAAATGAAAATCAGCAACAACCAACAACTTGCAACAAATTGAATATTTACCCTACGGCATCACTCGTTTTTGTATATCTTATTTACAGTTAGCCCTCGTATAAAGCGAATGATAGGTTCCATAGAACCGCGACTTTATACAAATTATTTTTAAAAGAGATGCTTAGAAACTACTTTATCGTGTTATTTGTTAGGGTTTACTGTTAGCGTGTATTTAATTTACCTCTTCTTGCCAATGCATGTGCTGGCATTATTTGCATTTGTGTGTAGCCACGTCCTGTACTCGTGTCCAACAGGGTCATAACTTCGTCTGGACTGTAGGCGGTTTCCTCGATTATTGCATCGTCAATGGAGAGGACTTGATCGCCAACTGACAATGCGCCACATCTACGAAATAAATCAAAAGTTGTAGATTGTTAATAGTTTGATCGAGATAAGAGCACTTACCTATCTGCAATACTCGCTGGTAAAATACTCGCAATATATATACTCGCCGCGCTGACTTCATCGATTTTCGTATGATCATTGTGACTGGCTGCTGTGTAATTGCATAGCACTAATCCTAATTTATCATTTTGTGGACGTTCGATTTCTATCAGCAATGGACCTATTGAGAATTCAACACTTTGCACCACCGAAACATCGTATTCAATGGTGAGATTTGTATAGCCGGAAATGTGGCCGCCACATTTGATGATTTGTTGTGCCTCTGCCAAAGTTTTGCCAATCAATGACACCTAGTGCGAGAAAACGAAACAAAACAAAAAAGGTGAAAAACCATTTAACATGCAACAGCTGTAAAACATCAATTACTGGTGCTTGTTGTTGTTGGTGGTGTTACTTACATTATCGACGCGCAACAAACGATCGCCCGGTTTAATACGTCCTGTCTTATGCACTGGCCCATGTGGACGGACATGTGTAACAATCAGTGGAAAGTCCCCACCGCCTCGCAACGTCAATCCCAAGCAGCCGCTTTCACGCTCCACAGTGATTTGCGCCAATTTCGATGTAACGCAGAGACTATTTTGAGAAACTGGAGAGCCAGCGAACGAACATTTCCAAATGAATTCGACACGGCAAAAGTGATTTTGAAGAAAGTAGTTGATGGACGTTAAAGTGCGCGCAAGTAAATTGAGTTTAAAATATACATACATATAAACAAAAATATATTTTAAATAAACGCAAGTTCTGAGATTTTCCATCATTTAATAAAGTCATAAAGAGTTGCACAAACATGTTGCAAAAGCAATTTTTCTTGTTACTATTTTTATTTTGCATTTTATTCAGGCGAATGTTCCTGCAACATGTGTATAAACATTTCTCTTTCCATAATTTGTATACTCACTGTACTCTGGCAACGAATATTCAATTTCAACAACAGCAGCTAAATTTTCTCCTCCTCCCCCTTCCCCATCACGCGTTCCATTGCATAGCATACTCGTAATATGTTGATTACTTAACCCAATTGTTGAGATACCATCAATCTGATGTATACGATCACCAACTGCTAAAAAATCAGCTGCATGACCCAGTGGACTCAACGCTCCAATAACAGGTGGATACGAAAGGTCGTTGCGTTCTGTAGGTAGCGAGAGAAAATTAATAAAATAAACAAAATAAAACTTCTTATTTAGAATTGTTTGGAAATGCACACAAGTATAACTACAACTACAGCAAATACAAAAATAAAGTGTGTGGTAAAATCATTTTAAGAATATTGTGATTGAAATTGATTGAAATGTTTATTTACTTATGCAAGTGCGGCGTAGCGAGTGTTTATATACATAAAGCAAAAAAAGTGGAGGGCAAATATAAACTGTTCATCTACTGCTACTTCTCCTGCAAAAGAGCACATACTGCCTAAAGTATGTCGATATAACGCTGTGCATAGACCAAAGTTTTTAAGAGTAATATACCTTGATAACTATAGTTTTAGTTTTATAATGAAATATGTTGCGAGGAACAGGCACTAGTGACTAAAGTGAGGAGCAGAATGTAAAGCTGAAGCGTGACGTAACAATCTGTCAAAAGTAAAATGCATACATTTTCATTGTAATCAAACACAATGTGAAGTTGTCGCTGCCGCTGAAGCTAAAGTTGAAGCGCAAAATAAGAACTTTTTCGCGCTTCAAGCATAACAACTGATTGTCAAATTAAAAAAGTGGAAGAATTCAATGAAATATTTATAGAACTAGTAAAAAATATTAATTGGTTTACAATTTAAAGCACTTTGTTTGCAAAAATGTGGAGAATAATATGATTGTGTGTGTTTCCAATTGCAATAAACATGAGCTTCAGAGGTGCACATTCTGTCCACATTTTTTTTTGTCGCGCTTCATTGCTGCGTACTTCACGCTTCACATTCTTTTCCAGACTCAAAGAATAAATCTAGTACGTTCATCATCAGGCTAAGCACTAGCAACAGTGACTATCAATATACCATAAATCTATTAATGCCAGAAAGAAATGTTCTTTCTCTATATAAAAGCTTCGAGCCCGATATGATCTGTGTTCCAGATCAGAGTGACTTATGGTAGTTTTATAAACCTCATAGTTATATTTTAGATTATTTGCAATTATTTGATTTTTGCCCACAGATCCTGATTTAGAAGCCGGTTTGGACCAAGTAAAACATTTTGATTTGCTTTCCATTTTGATAATTTCTAATTTATTTTTACGTTTTGTTTTCTTTTTTTTTGTTTGTGGTCTATAAAAACATTTCATTTCCTCTTTCTGCAAATCAAGTCATTCATAGTCAACACCCAAATCTAAAAAAAAAAAATAAATTAAACCGATACACAAAATTTTCATTGCTTTCGCATTGGCATTAAGCCAAAAACACAAAAATCGCATACGAACCGAAATGAGTTTGTAGTAAGTAAATATAAGTGTATATACACATGTATGTAGTATGTATGCTTATAAACCATAAAAAATTACCTAAAACAACAAAAAAACCAAACAATAATAATAATAATGCTATATTATGCACAACAACATTTGAAACTAGTACAAAGTTGTCATTGACGCATAGATATAAAGATTTGTATCGTATTTTTACCGGAAAACTCAGTGATTTCTCATACTGTACACGCCATGTGGCAATTCAAAGATGATGATGACATGCATGGATACACATCGTCGTACGTCTTTTAGATTGTCTAGACATGCGGTCAATAGAAGTATTTCATATATGTAGTTAGTGGGTAAGATAGACAAATATACGCCAAAAATTATTATTATAATAATTATCGCTTTTATTGTGTATATTTCGAAAACATACAAAAAAATTCAAATTTTCATATGGCGGATTAGTTTGACAAAATAAAAAATCCGCACCGGCTATGATGATTTATTTTGGCCGCGCACTTATTTATTTATTGCTACACAAACATTTGCTGTGATAACACCCACTAACTGAGCTATTAAACAGCTCACAAAAATACAAGTAGCTAAGCGTGCTCGTAAAATATTTCATTATTGAAATGTTTTTTGAAGAAAATGAAAAATATATGGATTAAAATAATGTGATTTAGAGCATAAGTTGAAATTTAATGTTGTTTAAAAGTAATTCCTCTTGTTATTTATGGACCAATAATTTATTTTTGAACAACACAAATGAAATTACATTTTTTATTAGTTTATACGATTTTTTAAGTTGTGTCATTATTCTATGATAACATATTTTTAATTTTGAATATTACTTTGGAATTATCAACTTATAGTCAAAGAAAAATATCACGAAATCAATGGGATTTTCATCATCATGGAATGCGAGTAATTATTGAATAAAATAACTTTTTTAGCGCGGCAATTTCAAGTTCAAATTTTTTGATGCTAAGACTTTTCACATTATTTTTGTTGCATATTTTCAGGGAGAGAAAAAAATGGGGGAGTTTCTTGCGATTTACTTGTGATTCTCGCTTTAAAGCTAATTTAGATTATCAGTAAAATCTTCACACAAATTCAAGCATATTAATTTATTCAAATAATTTTTTCTTTTTTTTATATATTTTCCAACGAAATCTTTCATCCGAATCATTTTAAAAGCTTCAATCCTCACCCTGTTTTTGCTTTGTGATTCGTTCTCTTAATTATAATATCATTAATGCTGACATTTTATTTGGCGAAAGTGTAGCAAATCTATAAAATTTATGTGTACAATAAATCATCAATGAAGATTTTAAATGAAATTAATTTATACATAAACAATTTCTGTGGAAATTTTTAAATTATTTTATTCTGTTTTTTTTGAATACGCTTCATTAACCGAGATTTTATTACTTGTTGTTGTCCCAAAGTTGAAATATAAGAAGCGAATCATAGATTCAACAATACACTCAACGTTCGATTACTTGAACATCCACTAACGTAAACAGTAACGTGAACAAATTTTTCCTTCCATTGACTGTTTTAAAACATGAACAGTCTGAAAGCTCTAAAACGTGAACAAGATTTCTCGGAAATTGTAAATTGGGTTTTAACTGTCTTTATTGTAGTATCCCCTAGATTACCAATTTTTTTCTTGATTCATTTTTTCTTAATTAAAAACGTTCCATCCATTAAAGTAAGAAATTTTTTTTGACTTTATTTGTTTGCAATAATCTAATTTATTTCTTATTTATTTAAGAAATATTTTTTTTTTTACTTTATTTAAGATATTCTCAATTTCAAGTGAATTTTTTTCAATTTATGTTCTTTTTTTTAATTTTAGTTATTTTACCAATAAAATGTTAATTTTTACACTATGGGGTATAGTTTTTATTTAAAAAAAAGTTTCCTTCTGTGGTAACAATCTTGTGAACGTGAACAATCTTTTAAACGAGAACACTCGTGGTTTTTATTAGTTCACGGTTTCGTGCGTTAACTGTATATCAAAAATAAAAAAATTTATTCTTTCAATTAATTAAATTTTATATATTAATGTTGAATTTCGGCGAAAAAATATTGGACTTCGAGAGCAAACAAATAAATTCATGTCGGCAGCCTAAAAAGTTGACAAATTTCGTCTCCCTCAATTCGCTTTGTGCTTGTGTTATTGGTCCCAATTCAAAAGAAAGAACTGTTAAATGTCACACCTGACAGCTGTCAAATTTGTTTATGAAATGTGTAAACACTAAACGATCCAAAGAGAACAAAAGCGGAAATGAAAAAGCTTTCAGCACGACAAATGGAAAACAACAATTTTCCATGGAGTCTCAATTTTAAAATACAAACAACAATAAACTGTTACGGGCATTTATTAATGAGTTTGTCAATGTGTGTGTGTGTGTGTGCGTGTGCGTGTATGCGTGCACCCCTTTCTTTTTGACACATTATGATGGTGCGTCAAAGATTGACGTCAAATGTTTCTATGATTTTTCTGTAGATATATTTTTTCACTGATCATTTTTGCTTCCCCCAATGATACGTGAATTACGCAATCGCGCGTGCCATCGACAGACCGTACTCGGAAAATCACTTCAAGATGTCAAAAGTTTCGAGAATCTCAACTGTAATTTTAAAATCGCTTTAATCACAATATTCAGAGTAAAGAAGGCAAACGAGAATAGATTAGTGGAGGATAATTTGTTTTGATTTTTATGATCCCAAGATGCGGGCCAATTCTCTATGCCTACTAAAAAAATGAGTACACCAACTCATAACGGAAAAGAGAATAAAGCAGTGAGGAAATTTAACCAAAACATGTTTGTACCTAGTAATAATTTCCTTTTCCACCGTTTTCCACTTGAGAATTTCAAGTGTTTTGAATCCTGAACTCTTTCAACTCACCTGCAAATGTAATGCCCATATTGAGTGCATTGTCACGCGGTAATGTTATGGTGGCATATGTTGTGCCACGATCGGGCGCCAAACCCGAATCTTCTGATTGTGCGGGACTCATTGCGCGATCGACTGAAATGAAAATAGATAGCAAAAAAATTAAATCAAAATGAATATGAAATAAATAAATAGTTTTTTTTTAAAAGAAATTTTAATAAGTTTTTTAGGTATTTATCCAGGAATTGCAAAGTCGAATTTTTGAAGAAAGCCTCAGAGAGACAAACTTAAAAGATTTCGAGCTGATCCTGTAATTCCTAAATTTCATAAAAATAGTATTCCACTCACGAAGAAACTGTGATATGAGGAATTTCTTGTGAAGCGGACAACGTAAAAAAATGTAAACTTCTGAAATTCGGCTTAATTGAACTTCTAGTAAATATTGTGTGTCCACAAATTTTTTTTGTGTATGAAGTTTATTTGCCAAGTTATGTGTTTTTAAAGAATTGACGTAATTGAAATATGGATTTTTCAAAAGTAATTTTTAGAATCAAACAAATTTACAATAAAATATTGAACATGGTAATTCAAATAGGAAATTTTCTGTTTTTTTTTTCAATTATGGAATCAGGCCTTAATTTCCGGCCTGATTCCATAATTGTTTTATGCGTCAAACCGGAAGTAAAAGTTTAATATCAGAATTTTAATAACTTCGACCATTTAAAAAAAAAAAAATTATTTTTTAAAATTTGGCTTAAAGTATTTAATTAATGCCCTTAAAGTTTAAAAATGGGATCTGCATTAGTTAAGGAGATAAATGAATTAAAGTACATAGCTATGTATCTATCTCCTAAACTAATGTAGATCCGATTTTGAAATTTTAAGAGTATTAATTAAATACTTTAAGCTAAATTTTGAAAAATAAATTTTTTTTTTGATTGGTCGAAGTTATTAAAATTCTCATTTTAAACCTTTACTTCCGGTTTGGTGCATAAAAAAACTTTAATTTCCGGTTTGATTCCATAATTAAAAAGAACAGTAAATTTCCTATTTAAATTACCATGTTCAATATTTTATTGTTAATTTGCTTAATACCAAAAATTACTTTTGAAAAATCCATACTTCAATTACGTCAATTTTTTGAAAACCCATAACTTGACAAATACATAAATCTCTTACAAAAAAAGAAAGTGTGTACATTCATATTTTCTACAGATTCAGTTAGGCCGAATTTCAACGAATTTCAGAACCTTACTTTTTTTCATATTTATGTAAGATTTTTCATGTAAAAGAATTAAAGATGCTAAAATCACAAGATCATGTGGGTAAACTGAAGTAAAATTTAAAATTTATTATTAAAAAAAATCTATAAGGAATACGATAATTTCTAAACAAGTTTTGTTCTAAAATCACTTAGAATAAAAATAAAAACAAAATACTAATTTAATTACGAAGAAAAGATTGAATGAATTTTGTTTATATTTGTATTCGATTTCGTATTCTTTTTTCCAGAAAGTAAACAGAAACTTCTAGCGCACTAAATGATCAGAGCATTATCTCTCGAAACAGATCTCAAAGAGAGATTGTGGAAATTCTCCCCAGGGTGGTCTGGCATGATCGTTAAAACAAAATGTTTGTTGTTGCTTTCGATGTTCCACTATTTACATCACTTCATCTTGTAATTTTATTGATAGTTTGTGTTGTAGCTGCTGCATTACTGCAAATGTGTTAAAAATGATTTTTATTGTGTGAAAATTTTACATTCTTCTGTTTCTCTTTTATCTTTTTGTACAACTTCAATTGAGTCCGCGGCAAAAACTGCAGTTGGTTGCAAATCTCATCAATCATTAAAGTTTTAATATCGTCATCGCTGCAGCCACCATCGTTGCCAGTTTCAATTGCAGATGCATCATAAAATTTAAAAAACGAAAACGCACTTTTTGTTGTCATAAAAAACATAAGTTTCGAAAATATGTTTGTTTAATTTTGTGCAAATATCATAAAAATGCCATTTTTCAATATGAATACAGAGCACGTAAATATTTTTGCATTGAGGAGCAGTTGTGACTCATTTTGTTTACTGCAGCTTATTATTCATATACAGAAAAACGAATGCACAATTTTCTATTCCAGCTAATTGACAAAAAGACTTAAATAAGTAACAGTTCCAATGAAATTAAAAAAAAGAGAAACATTGAACACATTTCGTTTTAAATTATTGAGTACTCTTAATTATAATTAAAAGATCATTTGGCAATATTAAATACCAGAGTATTTCATAAAAATTAAGAAAGATTTTCTAGACATCGACCTTCAAAATTCATAAAGAAACAAGCAAATGAAAATTCCAGAACACCACCATAAAGAAATATTGTATTCATATACGAAAATGAAATTCACTCATTATTCTTTTCAAAAGAATCTTAAAAAACGCAAACCAGAATATTCAAATAAATCTCAGAGGCCGAAATCAAAAAAAAAAAAAAAACACACAAACTGCTTTAAATATTAAAAATAATAAAATTTAGTGCTCCCACCAAAAAATGAAAAAGAACTAAGTATTAAAAATTTTTTAATTGAAAATATGTAAAACAACATTTGCTGTTTAATTCTGCTGCTTAAAACGAAATTTTCTTAAACTTGTGCGCAATTGGCAGCAGCATCAGTTTTTTTTTTTTTAATAATACTGTTGTTCCAGTTTTTGTTGCTGTTGCTGTTGCTGCTGTTGTTTTATGTTGTATGCTGTTGTTTTCAGAATTATTTTCTGGTTTTTTATGAAGATACGCACAATTAGCAAAAATCAGTCTAGGAAAAACAAGAACAATTCAGAATGTTTAAAAAAATTAAACGGAAACATTGCTTTCGACCACATGTAAGTTTTAATATCGTCATCGCTGCAGCCACCATCGTTGCCAGTTTCAATTGCAGATGCATCATAAAATTTAAAAAACGAAAACGCACTTTTTGTTGTCATAAAAAACATAAGTTTCGAAAATATGTTTGTTTAATTTTGTGCAAATATCATAAAAATGCCATTTTTCAATATGAATACAGAGCACGTAAATATTTTTGCATTGAGGAGCAGTTGTGACTCATTTTGTTTACTGCAGCTTATTATTCATATACAGAAAAACGAATGCACAATTTTCTATTCCAGCTAATTGACAAAAAGACTTAAATAAGTAACAGTTCCAATGAAATTAAAAAAAAGAGAAACATTGAACACATTTCGTTTTAAATTATTGAGTACTCTTAATTATAATTAAAAGATCATTTGGCAATATTAAATACCAGAGTATTTCATAAAAATTAAGAAAGATTTTCTAGACATCGACCTTCAAAATTCATAAAGAAACAAGCAAATGAAAATTCCAGAACACCACCATAAAGAAATATTGTATTCATATACGAAAATGAAATTCACTCATTATTCTTTTCAAAAGAATCTTAAAAAACGCAAACCAGAATATTCAAATAAATCTCAGAGGCCGAAATCAAAAAAAAAAAAAAAACACACAAACTGCTTTAAATATTAAAAATAATAAAATTTAGTGCTCCCACCAAAAAATGAAAAAGAACTAAGTATTAAAAATTTTTTAATTGAAAATATGTAAAACAACATTTGCTGTTTAATTCTGCTGCTTAAAACGAAATTTTCTTAAACTTGTGCGCAATTGGCAGCAGCATCAGTTTTTTTTTTTTTAATAATACTGTTGTTCCAGTTTTTGTTGCTGTTGCTGTTGCTGCTGTTGTTTTATGTTGTATGCTGTTGTTTTCAGAATTATTTTCTGGTTTTTTATGAAGATACGCACAATTAGCAAAAATCAGTCTAGGAAAAACAAGAACAATTCAGAATGTTTAAAAAAATTAAACGGAAACATTGCTTTCGACCACATGTACCTATGTAGAATTAGAAGTCTACATGTGTGAATGGGTGTGTTGGTTTTGCCAACAGCACTTACGCCACGCTGCCTGCCATGCCCACATGCTAATTGTAAACAAATATACACTGTTTTTGCCACTCAAGCATAAAAATCTTGAGAAAGAGCACCGAAGCATCGCAAAAATCCAGAAACATTTTTTCATTCAACGAACGCGCACTTTCGAACACACGTCATGATGAAACGGAAAGGGCGAAGGTTACTTTAACGGAATATGTCCCCTTTCGCGCCCCTCTCAGCTCTTTTCTCCACTGGCCATTGTACTTAATTTTTATCTTGAGTGAGGAAGAACTGCTGATGTAAAAATGAGTGTGTGTGCTACGTGGTTATTTTTGGATGTTGTTGTTGTTGCGCAAGTTCAAACAAATATCTAATGTAGCATAAAGAGTTGCACAAAACAAATATACAAAAAAACCAACCTCAAACAACAACAATAAGCTCGTGAAGAAGAAGAGTAAGTAGAGGCAAAACAATAATTATGTGCTACCACCAAATTGCGTACGTTTCGCTTCATTTACGCATCCGTTCTTTTAGTTTGTGCCCAATTCTTCTTAAGATTTTCCGACAACATATTTTCCTTTACTCCTCAATGTTTTTTGCTATTCTTATGTTCCCACTTGAGTTTCTACTTTTAATTTAGTTTGTTTCATTTTTTTTTTACTTTGGGGGAATTAAGTGATTTCGAATTAAAGAAAGTGGAAATTAAGTACCGAGTAAGTAGGAGCAGATAATTAATTTTATTGGCCCGGTATGTGGCAACGAAGTTTTCATAAAATAAAAATTTTCAAAATTTTCTACCCTACCCACTGATATCTTAGCGAAAAGAGTATGAATGCCAATTAGTTCGGTATTACTTTTACTTATCTAAGCCTTTCTTGAAATTAAAAAACAGACAAAAATTTGTAGAAACATTAATACCGTGGCTATCCATTAATTTTTTTCACAGGTATCTTCTAGGCACTAGACGGTCGTACTTAGGGTAAATTACTCATTTCCTTTTTTTAATTTTGAGTTAGGAGCATATACAGAAATTTACTGAGTGAATTTACCTTCAGGGGAAAGTTTGATAAACCTACAATTTTTTTTTAAAAAAAGATAAGTATTGAAATAGTTATACTTAAAAATACTTAAGCTTTCAAACAGCATAAAAGAGTCTACAGCTTTATGCCGAATCCGAAGCATTTTATTAGGCAATTGTAATATTATTCTTGAAATGATATATTTTCTCATTAGGTTTATTTTAAATAGGTTTTCAAAAATATAAAACAAAGTTACTTCAAAGTTTTGGTGTTAACAAGTCCTACATACACGTTAGTTATCCCTGCATTCAACAAATTAAGAAAAAGGAGAAGTTTTGATGGTGTACTAATTAGATTAAGATGCTCTTCCCCCACTACATATTCAACAATTCATTCTCTATAATTTTACCTTTTCTGTTATCAATACAGCAATTGAACTCTTTGGAAAAATAATAACTTCTTAGAGCCGTTTTCTCAATGTCCGGTAAAGCACAAATCGGAACTTTAAGCAACGGTTAGTAGTAGGAGTAAGTTTTGAATAAATTATTAAAAATTATTTAAAATATTTACTGCTACGCACATCGCTACCGAAGAACTCCACCATACAGCATTTAAGATACTAACTCTTCAGCAGCAACATTATCAACATGATTGATTTATTCTGGTGGTTATGTTTGCAAAAATTGTTAGTACAGAATTTTCTACCTATTCCAGAGTTTTTATTTTCAGCAATATAATTCAATAGTTCTTTCCCTGTGCTTTGATGACAGCTGCCGCTGCATTAAAGCGGTCGACATCGCTATCGTCATCATCACCGCCACCGCATCTATTGATGATGCTTTTGTTGTTGTGGCTGTTATTGCACTATATTTGCATATGCCTCCATTTAGAAAGAAGCTAAATTTGGTCCACCCGCGGTGTTGTATAGAAAAATTCGATTTGGCTATCTTCTTGTGAATTATTACGCCTTTGGTCATGCGTTTCGGTGCATTTGCTTTGCTTTTTTCAAAAAAGGTAATTTTTTCAACGCTTTTGCATGCAGAAAATTTCACAAAAAAGATCGTCTTTGATCTTTTAACGCCGTTGGTGATGAATAAATTAAGAAAATATGGTCTTATTTTGTTTTTGTTTTTTATCTTATAGCTGTTGTTCTTATGGAAATTGAGGTCTTTGATTTTTATATTTTCTTATGCCATATAAATAGAATAAAATAAATGTGTAAAAGCTCACAACTGAACATACATAAATAGTCATTTTGTAGATTGCTGTCGTTAATTTTTATAAAATTAAAATATTGCTATGAGAGTGAACTTTAAACAAACAACTGAAAGTGAGGTTGAAAACTTACTTCTGTTTCCTATATATAAACTCATGCTCTGATGCTCTTCTGATTATTTCCTCATTGGAGTAATTTTCCAAGAAACGTGTTCATGCATCCAGCCCACAGGACCTTCCAATTTTTATCACAGTAGCACAATGCCACAAAAAAAAAGAGCAGTCAGAATTTATAGGACCATTGCAATTTTTCCACATTTCTAAATTTTTAATCGACGATGAAATATTTCAAAAAGTTGCATAGGTAACATATTTCCAAGTTTGGAAATATGATGGGCCAGCCTATAAAAGAAAGCTTTGAATTCGTTGCCGTTCCAGAGAAAATCAAAAAGTTTGGCAAGAATTGTATCATTTTTTTTTTTTTTTTTTTTATTTATTTCAGACTACTGTGGGCAACGATAAATTGTTAGGAAATTCTCTATGCAATTCACCAAACGTTATTCAAATTTTTTTCCTTCATTCATTTGTTTGGTTGTTTGTTATTCTTTGGCTTTTTTGATTGCTTTGAAAGCAAAAGTAAGTTTACATCTTATCTTCCCACAAACAATAAACAAAAATCACATTTTCGACATAAAGTTTACAAAACTAACAAGCAAAACATGTCACAAAAACATAAAGGGAAAGACATAAAGACAGACAGACAGGCATACGAACAAAAAGCATAGAGCACACATGTATAGAAAAATATACTATATGAAGAGATTTCAGCTGAATGATGTCTAATTTCAAAGTAAATGTGGCAAAAAAAAAAGTAAAAACATACGCATAAATAAAAGAGGGAAAATAGAATTAAGGAAAATTTCTTAGTCTAAATGAACCGTAAATGGCATTAAACTAACTGCTACATGCATACTCGTAGATGCCTGCGGCAGCCACCTCTGCTGCCGTTTGGCTTTCATCATCAACCTCACACGATCATTCTGCGCGGCACTTTTGTGAATGTGATGAGGAAAACATTAGCATAAACTTAAAAATTGTAATGGAATTGGCAACACTTTGCACTTAATCTATTTATTTGTCTATTTGTATATTTGTCTGTCTATCTTTTGGCTGTCTGTCTATCCATTTATTTGTGCCCTCAACACACAGCAGCAAATGAAGTGAAACCAGTGATCTGTTTAATTACAAGGATTTACAGGAAGTAAACACAGCAATAGTAGCAAAAGCAAGAGCAACAGAAGCAATTGAGTCTAAAGTGATTTTGTAAATATGTATTTGAGTATTTTTGGTTGTTGACGATGAAAATTATTTGAATCGCAACATAAATTAAATTTAATTTGCAAAAATGTGCAACTGTTGCAAATAAATTTAAAGGAAAATTGCATAGAAACTCAATGAAACGGAAATACAATTTGCAACATTGGCCTGGCAGCATATTCCTGCGTATAATGATATTACAATTTGCTAGGTAGCACACAGAGGCAATGCAGTAAGCAAAATAATCCCCCCGTTTTTATTATTTTTTTTTTTTTTTGAAGTGTAATTAAGCTTTAAATGTAATACTGTCAAATTATGACAGAGACCAATCAATTTTCTAATAAAAAAAATTAGATCCCATAACTATTAAAACTGTTGAATGTGGAAGTATTTGTTTATTCGTTCATATTCGCATTTGTTGTTCCATATCTATCTGGCTTTAGGTGTTACGAACATATTGTGGCAATTTTTTGTGTTGGCCACAAGTTCATTTCTGGTTCTTTGATGATTCGGAAAATAAAAAAAGAGAAGAAACTTCAAAGCACCGCCAAATGGCAAAATGAATGAAAGCGTTTTAGTGCCGCTTGAATGTGAATTTGAATAGGCGAAAGTTAATGCCGCAAATGTATATAGAAATAGAGTTTAAATCTTATTTTGGTTTTTTTCATTTTATGTTCTTAAAAATAAAAAAATGAAATGGAAAAGTTTTTATGCAAAGCTTCATTTAAACTTAAAGATTTAGGAAAAAAAGGATTAAAATGTGTACTAAAGCCAAATCGACACTTTTTTTTAGAAAGGCTCTGAAAGACCTATATTATAAATATTAAAATAATTCCAACAAAATGTCGCACAATTTAATTTTAAATAATTTCACATGCGTGTTCTTGTCTTTTGTTAAAGAATGACCCAATAGTATAATTTAAACTCACTCAAACTTTATCATAAACATGAAAAACTGTAAACAACAATAGCGTGAAAATATGTCAAAAATGTACCACACTTCAATTGTAGTCTTTACTGCACTTAAGTTACTATATAATAAAAGTATGTTCTACTCAAAAAAAAAAAAAAGCACAAGAAATATACCCGCAAAAGACAAGAAAAACCAATTAAACTAATTCAACTGTGGTTCCGCAAAAATGTCATCATCAGATAAAAAATGAAAAAAAAAAAACAAAAAGAAATAAATAAATTGCAACGCAACTCAAAAACATCAAAAAATAACGCAGCAATGAAGTGAAGAGCAGTGAAATTAAGACCCTCCAAGGGAGCGGAGCAAACAGTAGCAGCAACAACTACAGCAGCAATAAAAATAACAACACTTTAAACAGCTTACTACAAAATTCACAATAATAATTCATAAGTGCTAAACGGAAAGGCAAAAAGTATTTAGCAATGGCAACACTGAGACTGTCGTGCATTGTATTAAGTGCGGCGGCAACCGCAACCAACAACAATAAAAAGTATAAGTTTAAAAGTCAAATGCGAAAGGCGCAAGAATTCATAAATATCTATAAGAGGCGGAGAATGGTGCAGTTGGGGGAAAACAGCAGTAAAGTGTTGCCATTGTGCGTGTGCCAGTGTTGTGTCATTGTGCACGGCAAGCATGGCGTCGAAACTCCTCTTAATCTACTTCCATACTCTTTTTCATTTTGCTTCTACTCTACTCTGCCTGCCTCTTTTCGAAATTGATTTATTTCAATTTTACATGAGCAGAATTGCAGGCAAAACAAAAGCAAAAATTTGAACTTGCGTTGTCTCGTCATCATCATAGTGATCAGAAAGAAAGAAGAAGCCTTTAAGAAATCTTCGCCTTCGTGCACAAGTAAGTGATGCCAAAGTCAAAGAGGCAACAACAGCAACAGCGTAGCAAAATGAACAGCAACAGCTACTGAACTCAAGTAATGAAATGTTAACGCTCTTATTATATTGAAGGAAAAAGGGGAGATAACACATCTCATAAATGATATTAAAAAAGAGAAGCAAATACAGCAAAGATGACGTCAATTTGAAAATATTAACATTCGTTCCAGCAAATATTCAATGGCATATTTTAAGGTTGGAAGTTTCCTTCCTATAAAAATGGGATTCATATGTGATTTAATTTGCATGTTGGATATTTTATTTCGGCTGAAATTTCTTCTATTAAAAGGGTCAAGGATACACAGAGTTTAAGAAATAACTTTTTTCTTGCTATTCTGATCATGACATCATATTTACATAAATTTAAAATTCTATACTAATTTGAGTTCTAAATAATTCTTCATGAGCGTATTAAAATATATTAACATGAAACTAAACAGCACCTAAAAAATTGTTCTAGCGTGCAATTTCATATAACTATGCTATAGTTGGAGTCTATGCATTTCCAACAAGTTTCCGATAAGTAAGTTGGTGTACAGTTTTTTATGGAGTGTAATTATATTCCTTTTACAAACTTCGTTATTTTCCCACATTATTCCATAATTTGTTTGGAAATTGAAACAATTTTATTTTCAAAAAACCAAAATTTATCCCTAATTTTAAATTATGCATAACGAATCCATTGTGCTGTAGATACCGCACGTACTAATTAGTAAAATCATATCAGTAATATCGATGAACATAAGCAGTGAGCACACAATTTTGAATAGGGGCGTGTTTTTTAAAATTTGAAGTAGTTTTTTTCTCAAGTGGGGAAGATAGTGACAGTGGAGGATCTAGGATTTGGATTTGGAAGGGGCTGATTATACTTAAATGAATATTGTTTATTCTAAAAATTATAGAAAAGCCAACCCATGTCTTTCATGGTGAAAAACTTCTTATTAAGGTAGTGTGATAGGTATAATAGCCAATATTCGAAACGTTTTGGGAGAAGAGGGTAAAAATACAAGATGGTTTACTCTTAAAAAAAAAAAAAATTTATAATGTTTTAACTAACTTTTTATTCGGAGCTCCCTTTATTTAAATTTCGCGCACCAGCCATTTTGGACCAAGCAATTAATTGTTAAATTCTTTTTAAAAAATATTCCAAAAATCTTATTTGAAAAGAAACAGCATAGCAGGCTAGAGACTAAATCAGAAACCCGATTATAAACCAGAAAAAAATCAGCATTTTAGAAAAATATTAAAGGGTTAAAGTATAAGATATAAGCATTTTTGGAAAGAACTACATCTTCTATAATCACCCTTTTGGATCCGCCACTGGTTAGTGTTAAATCGCGTTAAACAACCTTTTGACGTCGCCAATTATATCTATGTATATTAACATTACTTTATCAAGAATTCATTTAGTTTGCATTTAACGATGCTGATAATATAAGAAAACAAACCTTAAATCAAGTTTTTGATTAGATATTTATGATTTGTTTGTTTCATTTGATTAAGTATTAGAAAATAACTTTTATAAAGTTTTTGAATGAAAGATTGATCTCTGAATAAACCCCATGAAGATTTAGATTTAAAAGTGAATCAGGTTATTGAGGTAATCATGGTAGAAATTGATTTCAATTGTAAAATTGTTTTGAATTATGAAACTTGATGTATAAAACGTGCTTATGCTTTTATCTAGGTCTAAATGAACTGATTGGGGTCTTCATAAATACAGTTAAAGTATATTAATTCTTTTTGTATCACATTTCTTTTTCTTGTAAAGGTTATAAAACGCAAAAATTAACAAATTCTTATATATACTTATGTAAGTATGTATTATTTATTATTTTTTATTATATATAGGGGAATGTGGGGAATTTCGAGCTATGGGGAATGTCGACCCATTAGTTTTATCTGCATTATCTGACATTCGATCTATACGAAACTTTTGCCATCGTATTATTTCAGATTCATCTCATTTTTTCATTAGCAGTCGAACCGATGAGACGTACTTTGTGCTGTCTGCGATAATCAAGTGATTTTTCAGATTCCAAAAGTGTTTTTGTGTTTTAAAAATTAAATTGCTTTTTCAACATTTTTGCGTAAAACCAAGCAGGTAAATATTTTTCAAATCATTGTGTGTGAATATTATTTACAGTCAAAAAAGGTTTTTTGCATGAAATTTGGTTCTGTGACTCATGGGCGGCTATTTTGTAGAACACAGCTTCTGGGGAATGTCGAACCACTTAGTTATATAGTTAAGATTCAGAAGCGATCTTCTCGAAAGATTGAACTTATAAAATGCGTTGAATGAAAGCAACATAAAGTCTAGACAAGGGTAAAGATCATGAGGGGAAAAGAAATGCGCACAGTTTAAAAAAGTAGATAATTCTTCCATTATTTAGTTTCTCGAGCATGTTGCGTGTGGTTCATACCTTGAAGTTTTTTAACAAAAAAACGACAAAGCATCCTAACCTGTCCTGAAAACCCCAGACCTGCAAGCCATATAAGATATGATATGAAAAATTTTAAGTTTATTCTATAAAAGTATACGGGATTATAAATAAAATTTGACCAGGAGGCATTGATGACATTTTTACCTGGAGGTACTTAGTTTGAAATCTAGGTGATAATAGTTTGAAATTCAAAAGAACACCTAAATATTGGTAGTCACTGACAATATAAATTTGCAAATAGAAACGGCACCAGGCAATTCATTACACTACTCTTTTATATATAGTATAACGAGAAAACCGTACAGCTCAACGAGCATCCCTGCTTTACTCCTTGATGCGCTAAAAGGATTGGAGAGACTGTCATTGGTTCAAACTTGACTTGTAGTATCAAGCCCAAAATGGTAATCGTAATAGTAATAGTAAGATGGCTCCAGGCAAGCTAATTTGCAAAATAAGGAGTCTCTTAGAATCGTGTAAAAAAACCACACTGCTTGTTGTTTTGAAAATGTTATCAGTTATGGAGAAACCTTTTCGAAAACCATCTTGGTGTTCACTAATTATGTTGTTGCAAACAATCCAGCTATTTAGAGAGAATGATATCTGTAAAAATCTTGCAAAAAGTGTCGAGGAGAGAAAAGCCTCTATAGTTTCCAAGTAGTTTTAATCGCCTTTTTGAGCAAAGAAAATATAGCAGCATTACTGAAAGAGGTAGGAATTTGCTTATGCAAAAATATTTAGTAAAGTAGTGACAGGACCACTTCTAGAAAAACAAAAACATAACTGATGTGGTTCCTGTCAGATGCTTGATTAATTCTTAACATTTTGAAAAAACTAAAATAATACTTATTATATATCTAATTATCAGGACTATGAGCCTCTGTAATTTGGAGTTCGAAGTCCAATTGTAAACTCACTGAGAAACTACTACGGGTTTAAAAGGGAAAGGGAACACCGAATACATCTAATACTATACTTATTACAATATCTGTCAGTGGATAACAAATACAATAAACCATTTATACAATGCACAATAAAATGATGAAATTTAATTAAATATTTAATTACGCATGCAATGCCATAAATTCATCAAATGCACTTCAAGCACACAAACGCGAAGAGATGATCGCAGACACACATTGAATTTTGCAATTGAGAAAGCAATGTATCGTTAATGCCCATCCATCACACTGAGGTGTAAAACTGTAACAAACTGTAACTGAAAGACAATACCAATTCGTCATTTGACTGGTATAGTATAAATTGAATAGTTGTTTTCTCGGAAATTAGAAGGGATGGGACAATGGGAACATATGGGTCCAATCCTCCTTAAGTTTAAAAAAAAAGTGTAAAATGTGTACCAGTTCTACTCTGCAGTGTACATTTGTAGATATCTTGCATTTTGCTTGCACGCTTTCTTGTTTAAATTGAAAGACTTAAGGCTCGGGTTAAATGTTGTAAGCAATATTTTTACCCAAAGATTTTCATTCATTTTTATTTCTTCGGCATTTTCTGCTGCTTCTTCTACTGCTTCTGCCGCTGCTTAGCTTTGAAAGCAATTGAGCCATTTTAATCAAAATTTATGCGCTCGTTATTAAGAGCAACAATTGCGCTGCACTACGCAATTTTATTTTATATTTCATATATATGAAGTAACTAAGAGTTATAATAAAAATGTTGCAGTTGCAGCGAGTTGTAGGCTGACAACGTGATCGGTAAAAGCGAGAAGCTGAAATGTTGCCAATGATGTCGGTTATGGTGATTCTGATGATGATGGTGACTTGATTTGAATTTATGCGTTTTAATGTTGTTTGCATTGTTGTAACTTTGTATGCTACAAATTTATTGTTTAAATTTACATTTAACAGCACGATCATATTTTACAACGAGCTTAATAACTCAACTCAATTTAACTAAGCTCTGCTCAGATTTTTCAATTTCTTGATTTTGTTTATTTGTAATTGATGTTTGAAGAATTTTTCATGCATGCTAATTGTAACGTTCATAAAATTTTATTAATGAATTGAGTTTTGAATGGATTATACTAAATTAATTGAGATTATTGAAGAAATGAGGGGATGAGGGCAATTTCAAATATAGTTCTTATGAAGTCTTCTTTTCTAAAACTTAAACAGGGAACAAATTAACAAGTAATTGAAATTGAAATGTGTTGTAAAATTATAATTTACTATATTATATGCACCAGTTCGAAATCATGGCATTCACAGTAATAAATTTTATTCATGGATTTCGATAATCTTGATCATAATGACCCCACGATAATCGAGAACAAATACATACAGTGCTAGGTAGTGAAGACGCTCTGAGAAAACTTCTTATTGGAAGTTGTTTTATCAAATATGTAAAAAAATGCTATGGTTCCGTGGAGAAGTAAGAAAAAGAAGTAGAAAAAGTAAATTAATATTTTTGAGAGAACTTTTTTTGAACAATAATCAAAAATTCCTTTCATTGACCACATGGTGAAAATTAAAATAAATAAACATTTTATATATTCAACAATTTCACACATCATTAACAGAAAAATTGTAAATTCAATTTGTATTTCTTCAAACAAAACAAAATTTGGTTTTATGTTTAAAAGTGAAATTTAAGCGCAGTTTTCCTACAAGAAAAAACAAGAAAATCCTTTGGGAACAAAGAAATTCCAAACCAAAAAGAAAATATCAACGACAAAAACAAAAGGGAAGGGTGCTCTGCATGCATGTATGTATATTTGCCTTGCTGTGAAAGAAATAACAGCAATAAAAATCAAATAAACACTTTACGTACCCTGCAGTAACAACAACAGCAACAGCAATCAAGAGCAATCAACTGTAAAAACAACACAAGAAAAAGAATAAAAAACAACAAATTCGAATGTCATAACAACAACGAAATGACATTTTGATGTTGCTGTTGTTGCTGCTGCTGCTGTTGCAACATCTGTATGCATACTGTTTTCTTTGGTTGCACGTAATGAGTGCAACAATGAAACGATGAGGAAAGTGATGTGAAAAACTTCTGCATAGATTTCCTAACCAACTCTTGTATGCACACAAATATAATATAAAACTTATTTAAAATTCCGATTCGATATGAATATTGTTTTGATTTTTTCCCTTATATGCATCGAAAATTCCACAATTTCAACATGGTTTAAAAATAAAGTCAACAGCATCAGCCACGAACTTCAACAAACGCACAAAAACACACACTCGAATGAAGTAGCGGCGGCGCACCACAACAGCAGCAGCGGCAACAGCATATTCTATTGGATTAATTTGCATTGCATTCTCCCACTGTCACTTCTACCTCGTCGCCCCTTTGCTCTTTATATGAGATGGATGCACTTTTTGGTAGCGTAAAATTCATCTTTGTTGCATCTTCTGATTCCTCGTGTTGTATTTGTTGTTGTTGGCTTGCAACATAGTATAATTATTGTCGCCGTATATTTTGAATTGGTGGACACGTGTTAATTAACGAAATTGCAGAGACAAACACACACACACACACATACACACGAAGATATAAAGATACTCACACATGCATTTATAATTGTGTGTGCATTGAACTCACGTAGGAGCAGCAACAGCAACCGCAACAACAATAACAGCAATTGATTATGTGTGCAATATTGTTGTAAAAAAAAAATAAATATTGCTGACATCCTTTGAAAATTAAAATGACAGACATAATTAGTTAAATTTTAATTGCATTTTCGAACTTAATTAAATATTGTTGCTTTGCTTATTGTTGTTGCTTGTTTTGTAGCCAATTTGAATTTTTGATTTTTATTAAATGTTTTTGTTTTGCTCTGTAGCAACTTGGTTTTGATCATTGGGGAATGAGATGGAGTGATTCTAGCCAAGGATTAATAATTTATTGCGCTTATGAGCTTTACAAGCTACTGGGCGTTTTCTGAGATATCGGCCAGAAACAAGCAACACTTCAATTACAACTACTCATGGAGGTCCTAGACCGAGCTTTTCGCATTTATTCAAGCTCTGCTAAATATGTTTGTACACAAATGAAGGGAACCCAAAGTTTTATGCCTAGTCCAAACGTCAATATAGGGTAAATCCAGTAGAGATCGTCGGAGATCGTCAAAAGACATGGAACCCTTAAGCAATCTCTTGAAGTTGCTCATTAACTATTACGAATTTTGGTATGCGAATGTCGATTCATACAGGGACAAAATATAAAACGTGTTTCTGTCAACCACAAACTAGAAAACCAAATTTTTCGCGATCGCTTGTGCAAGGAAGCACTGTGAGAGCCAAAACTTTTCTCACACTAAGTTGCCAACATTCAATCGCTTTGGGATGCAGATTGAGTGCTTACCTTGACGCTTGCGCACCTTGTGAAAGGTGAGTACAAGTTGTAGGTTATGTGCGAATGAATTTTCAATTATTACACTGAAAAAAAATCATAGTTAGCTAAACTATAATTTGTTGATCTAACTTAGTATAGGCTGAAATATGGACAACTAGCCAATATATGTAGTTGTCTCAACTATGTGAAAGTTGAGACTACCAAATTGTTGGGTGCCCTCCCTCCTTGTTCACTGCATTATGGCAAAATCGGTTTAGCATTTTCAGAGACAACTTGTTCTATTTTCCATGCAACATGCATTGATTGCGGGAGAAACTCTTCGGGCATTTCTAGGGCATTATTACGCTTTCAATCGCCAGATTTTCTTGAATGTTCATGAATTGGTTTTTTCGGTTTTTCTTGTCCAATTGTTCTTAAAAAATCTTTTTATTGCTCTTAAAAATATTATTGATTTGTAGTATTTAACTTTTATATATCAATTTCCCAGGATATTTTTCTCATTTCATGGAATCGTCATTTTTTTATAGAAATTCGGAAAAAATTATAAAAAGATGAAACACCAAAACCGCTCTGCATACTTATAGACAACGGCTATAACTAAACTTTGGTACATTACATGGACTATTTTCGCAATTCTTTTTAAATTTATGATGATTTATAGAAAGGGATTCCATCTCATCCGGAAATCTATTGGGCAAATATTTTAAAGCATTTTATGAATTTTTGAATGAAACCCCGAGTCTATTCCTTCATTATAGGCCAGATTCGATTGTTTTATTATATTTTATAGCCAATGTTGGAGCTGGAGGGTTCGGAAGTTAAGCAAAGAAGAAGCTAATAAATCAATATGATTTCTCACATTTTGTGAATAAGTAAAAAAAAAAACAATTTCTATGCCCTTAAGTTCTAGTTACAAGTTACAAGTCAAAACTACTAAAATCTTCCCATGCTTCTGCTTAAAAAAGTCCGTAGTAAAAATTGTTGAATTGAATAAGAAAATAAGAATACGCAATTCAATTCATATATATGAATTTCCCACAATTATACAATAAAACAAAAGAATTCAAAGAAAATGTTCTTAAATGAAACCTAAATCATAACAAGAACTTTAAACGCACTAAAAAAAAAAAAAAACACAAAAACGAACGCATCATCAATGAAACGTGTGTAGGAGTGCAGATCTATTTTCAATTATCTATCTATATTTACAATTAAGCATGCTACTGTGACTGAATTAAAATGACTCTATGACTGGCTTTTTAGCTGGCTTATGGAGAAATAATTGAACATTTGATGGCGATGACGATGACGATCGTCGATCGGTTGAATACTTAAATTATAACAATAGCAATTGACAAAAGTCATAATACGGCAGCAGTGGAAGTAGCTCAATTGATGCGGAAAGAAGAAAGCATATCATCAATGGAACGAAACCAAATATATCGCTTTTTTATTGTATGAATGTGTATGTTTAAGTGAGTATCTCTTAAATGTTTTCAATAATTTTATGTTATGTTTTCATATGCATTATGAGCAATTGACAGATAAGGGTATTTTACACACACACACACGAGCATATATCGATCGTGATTGCACTCGAATTTGTTGTGTGTATTGAGCAGAAGTCAAAAGGCCAGATGTCACTTGTTTACACATGAACTCAACACAGCCACAACAACAATGCATTATAATAAAAGTGCAACGAAATGAAAAGGAAATACATATTAATTTAGATTTTTCCGTCTGACAGAGGCCAAGAATATAAGATAAAATTAAATAAAACAAATAAATGTGTGCATTTACAAATAAACAAAGTGGCACTAAATTTATAGGTGTGTGCAAGAAAACAGGCTTAACTTTTCATATAATTTTAAGAGCCCAAAATAAAGTAGGAAATTCTTTCTACTTTATTTTTTCTTTCTTAGCAAGTATTTATTAATATGTAAGTGCATTTTTTATTCGATGAAAAACAGAACAGTTTTAACTTCAAGCTTTGTTTTCAAAACAACTTACATAAATATGTATGTATGTATGTATGTAATTGGTATTGCCATTTAGGCAAAAATTTCTGATGTCGTTACCCAGCCGACCAAATCTTCGAAAATGATATCGTTTACGAGACTTTGGCGATAGTTTTGCGGACAAAACTATCGCTAATGGATCCGAAAACGATACGAAAAATAATCATATGCCACTCAGTTTGTGGCAGCAAAAGTCTCGTTTACGACACTCGCAAAAGATGATATCTTTATGATGACAGCGAGCCTTTCGCGAGTCTTTTTACGAATCGTTTCGGATATCATTTGCGATCATTTAGAGATAACGGTAACGAGGCTTTTGCGATATTTTTGCCAGTCTTTCATTCATGTCATTTTTTACTACAACTACGAAAATTAATAATTCTGTAGTCTGCTAGATTTTCAAATATTATTATCTATTACTACAATATTACCATACTACTCTGTATTATAAATAAAATAAAAAAATAAATAATAAAAATAAAAAAATTAAAAAATTGTGGGTTTTAAATTGTACCTATAATTTAAAAAGCATAAAGTACATAAACGTTAAGTGCGTTTATGTACTTAACATACATTCCCGTCCTTGTCTAGTGGCTAATTTTCATAACCTTCTTATATTCAATAAAAATATGAAGTGTAAAGAATTATAAGAAAGTGTACAAGTACAAATCTTTGTCAGTGTTTTGCGACGCTTATATTTATGCCCGCAAAACTATCGTTTGAAAGCACGTTTGCGCACATTAAGCGAGTGTTTTTCGAACGTGTGTATTTTTACCCGCAAAACGCTCGTTTCTGAGCTCGTTTGAGATAGTTTAGGCGAACTTTCGCTCAACATTCGCTTCAAGGTCCACTGGGTAATGTATGAAGTTCATAAATCATTTTTGATAGGTAATTAAGAAAATAAAAAACAAAACGCCAGAACTTTAGTGTTTTTGTATATGAAAAAATAAAGTATATACACAAAATTGGGGAATAGGTCGCACACTTTGGATAAAAATAGTTTTTGTTCTTCAAATTTTCCCTATAAAATTTAATACCATTGACCTAATTCAAAACAAAAAGACAAAATATACAAAACACAAATCATTACGGCCATAATCCCCAATAATGGAGTTGCTCACAAGACAGGAACATGAACACCTTTCCGAAAGAGAGAGGTAAAAAGGTATGCAGTAAGAAAGATACAGGAAAACTGCGCCGGAAATTAAAAAAATAAAAACCAGTGGCAATAATGAATATTCCATGTTCAAATTGTTCCGATTTTTAAATAAAATTTAAATTTTTAGAAGTGGAAGAGGCAACATCAACACTACCTTCAGTTTATCGCTAGATTTTTAATTACCCATTTTTTTGTTTCCCTAGATTTTTAATTACCCATTTAAAGCACATAAATTTTATTTATTTAAGAAAAAGTGGAAAAAAATGTCAAAATTCCAATTGCACAATTTCTTCTTTATTGCAAAAAAACCGACATGAGTGCAAAGTTGAACGGTGCGGAGTTATCAATCGTGTTACCATATTTCATCACCTTGATTGTCATATTTTGTTCAACATCATGAGGAACAGCGGAAAAAAACCACAATTGCAATTCATTTTTTTTGAAAACGAAACATTCATCTTTGCGTCAAGTTTTATATTTGAGAGTGGATTTTTGTTTCTCCTTCCAACACTTTGCACTCTGCGCCATAGACGGCATTCACACGAGTGCGAAATTAACTGTCATCAAATTGACCATCGCGTTTACACGTTCAACTCGTTGAACTACGTTAAGTTCAACGTAAATCGTAAGGGAACATGAGAAATGAGCCATCATTTCCCATTTCAAATTTTTTTTCTCGGTTTTACTTTACAGTACTTGACTGTTTTTATGCCATGGATTAAAAATGGGGTGTTTGCGTGGAAAACGCAAAAACTTAAAACCAATGATTTAAGTTAAAATTCTAATAACTCAAAAAAGATATGGAATGAGGTTTAGTGAAAAATGTCATTTACCTGGAATGGGAAAAAATTATACAAGAATTCGAAAATTGTACCTACCATAGATGCTGGACCAAAAATAAAAAAAATATACTTTAGTCCCTAATTAAAAATCTCTTAACCTCTGCAATATTCTGATAAGTTCTTTTAAACTGCTTGGTAAATAAACCAAAGTATGAATTTCGCAAAAAGGAATGTTAATCCATCAAAGTTAACGCATTTAGAAAGATATTGATCTGTAATTTAAACGAAGGTTAAAAAATGTCTGCAAGCAGGTAAAGGCATCCAGTAGTATTTTAAGAAAAAAACTTTCGCGAGAAACTTAATGGTACTAAACTATGCGAACTTTGGTAAAGCCTCAAAAATCGAATCAACGATTTTTCCTAGGACAAGTGCCATTCAGGCAATATATGATTTTTCTTTTTTTGCTTACATTCAACATATTAAGTTTAATTTTATTAAAAAGAAAACCAATATGAGTTTAGCAACTTTTAATAGATCATGCCTTAGCTGGGTTTTAAAGAAAATTTTAGTAATTTGAAAATGCCAGAACAACTTTTGTCCTTCCTTAGTCGCACGAAGTTCATTTTAGGTTTTCTATATTATCAAAGGTAGCGATATCGCAACTCAAACATCCAACATCCATTGATTTCCAAAGAAATATGAAACCGTCATGTCAATTAATATTAATGCCTTTTCTTTGCCTTAATTTTAAAAAACAAATTAAAAATATTTGTGTGATTTTTCATTTCTTACAAAATATTTAGCCAATATTTTATAAATAAAAACAAAAATTGTCTCATGCATTATTTTACACACTGTGAGTATATCACGCAGAAAACGTCTTAAGCGAGATTTAAAAAAAAAACAAATGTAAAGAAAATTAAGTAATTATTTTCAATTGAAAATGTCAAATACTGTACAAAAATGCAAATGGAAATAAAAATGAAAATTTGTGAAACAGAAACATCAACAACATCTGTATAAATATACACGCAAGTTTGCTTAAAAGCAATAAAAACGATACTACAATTAACAAATCAGAAAACTTTAGAATAAACAGAAATGCGATAACCCTGAAATGATAAAACAAAATTTTCTTGTATTTCTTTGAGAGGGGGAGGGATTGCGTGGAAAATAAATTGAAAATAAATTGAAAATAAATTGTGTTCATTTCAACACAACACAAATGAAATGTGAAACAATTTTTAAGGTTATGTGCCCAAGGGTGAAAATGGAAGAATTTTGAACTTTCTTACCTGACAACATGGGAGTCAATGGAATGCCCTCGTGATTATCCTCATTTTTCGCCGACGCCGATGACTTGCCGGGTACGCAGCTGATGGGCTTCTTGGCTTTCCAAAGTTTCATTTTGGCTTTTTGTATTTCGTGTTTTTTTTTATTTTGTTATATTTGCGAAAATCACAAAATCAACATGATTTTATGAAATCTAATTCTGAAACTAAAACAAAACTTTGCATTTGAATATAAATTTCAATCACTTTTCTATTCTATTTTTCTTAAATTAAATTTAATTAAGAAAATGTAAGGAAAAACTAAAATTTGCTGTGACAATTTCACTTCAAGCACAAATTACGAGATTTATTCACGATTTTTCACAGTTTTCCTTCTTTTTAGTACGAAGAAGTAGAAAAATATAAAATTTTGGGCTATTTTTAAAAATTCAACGACTGCGCGAGCAACAAAAACAAAGACACACACACGCATAGACGACAATTTTTCAGGCGGCCAGACAGACGAGCAAGCGAACGAACGAAAGAGAGGTCGAGCGGGCGCGACGAGCGAATTAGTCACACTGACATGCAGCAGCAGACGACAACAACAACGAAAGCGTGGATGACGTTGAAATAGTCGCACGCACACACACTTTGGCACACGCTTTAAATCAAAGGAAACTTTTGCGTGTCCCCAAGCACAAGAACGTAAGAGATCATAAACGCACACAGATACAACAACGTCAGCGAAGACGTTGACGACGATGCGCGTTGAGATTTTGTTTTCCATAAAATCTGTCTACTTACTTCACATACACAGGCAGAAACTTTTTTGAAAAAAGTATAGATAGATTCTTTTTCTTATTTATTGTATTTTTCAGATATTTTTTTGCACTTTCAAATCTCAATTATGTATGATTATTTTATATGAAGCGATATTCTTGGTAGCAATCAAACAAATTCATAAATATTGTATAGAAAATCTATACATAAGTTCGGAAGCGAACCACTTCAATCCAATTCACTATGTATTTTGTAGATACATTTTTTCACATCTACTCTGCACGACACTTAATTGCACAATGAATTTATGGATACTTTTATGCGGCATCGCATGCCGCCGCATTGTGTGGCGCTTAGCGGTTTACGCATACAGTTAGCCAACTACATACTCTCTCTCTCTCTCTATTCCTACTCTCCATCAATATTGAGAGTCTTTTTACAAAACACCAACTCATTTCCCTTTATTTTTACTTAAGATTTTCCTTCGTTATTGTGTCGGTCCCTCCTTTCGGCTTGTGTATGTGTGAGTGCAATATGTGCATGTGGAAAATCTTTTAGAGAAAGAGAGTGAAAATAAATGTGTTGAATAAGATTTTATTTCATTGGCAGGAAATGCTGACATTTTTAATGCGAAACTCACCAAAGTGAATGTGTACAACGAATGTTTATAAGCGAATGTATAGAAACATTTGCGTATCGGTATGAAATTATGTAGGGACAAATTTATTTACAAAAAGGTGTAGCAAATTTTACTGCTGTGGAATTATCTATATAATAATCATTTATCTGAGCTGTAAAGAATTTCTCAACACTAACGAGGAAAATATTGCAGAATTTTTTACAAAAAATCTTTAAAAAAATTAAAAACATTTTTGTTACTTTACGCCCTTTTGTTTGTTAAAAAGAAATTGTTGACAAAGACCTTCAAAATAAGAATGCAAAGAAAAGTTTTTACAAATATAATGGGCTTAAGTTTTTAATGTCATTTCTTGTTTTTTTAACTAAACAAGAAATGCAGACACAATTTACTTTTTGACATCTACGAAAACGAAAAACACACAAAATTAAGCGACTCCAGAAAAATTTTCCCTCATTTCGGCTATGGAAAATCTGTGGCTAGTAGCAAAAAGAAAATCGAAGTCTTTGTCAACAAATGTCATGCCAAAAATAACAAATTTTAATGCTACTTTTTACTAAATTTAAAAAAAAAAAAAAACAGTTGCCACAAAAAACAAACGAAGGAGAAAATATTAAAAAAATCGACACGAAACAAACATTGCAACAAAATTATATACATAAGTACATATGTATACATAAATCGAATAAAATATCAGGATTATGAAAAGTAAATTTTTATTAACTAATGACATTGCATTATAGACCAAAAAGTTGTAGAAGAACAGAAAACTAGAACGTATATTTACTATTTAGTAGATGTATTAACAATAAATCTGCATTTATTTTGATTCTTGTTTAGTATTGGGCCTCGCTACTTTGACACTTCTCGTCATTGCAGAAATTTATGTTCTGCGCGTGCATATCGAATTTGTGTTTACGTTTTTCGTTGAGGCTCATCAACTTACACGCCCACTCACAGTTAAAGCATATTTGATTAGCAAAACATATTCATGTATACATATTTTATAAAATATTTTTGTTTGTTTTTGGGTGGAGGATGGTGCGTAGAATATGCGTCGCAGTGGCACGTTGAAATATCCGGCGGATACGTTTTAGTCAAAAAATAATAAAATAAAAAGCACTACTAATGTAAATATGTATTGAGTGCGACTGAGAGTTGTGTGGGTGGCCATTTCTTTTTCCACTATTTTCTTCTTTTTTTCCTTTTTTTAAGACTTTTCCCTTGATATGAAAAATAGAAAACTTTGCTTGGACTTTTGCCATCGACATCATGACATTTAATATATTTTATGGTTGTCTGATGTTTGTGTGAAGGTAGTGGTAGTGGCTGTTGTTGCATTAATATACATGTGTGTATGTATTTGTGTTGTGTTTCTAAAGGCGGCATGTGAAGATTTATGCGAGATCTTTATTTATATGAAAAGCAATTTTCGAAAAATTTATGTATGAAAACGAGTGACTGGAAAAATTATCATATATTTATTACTTACAAATTCATTTTACTCAGCTTCTACTTAGTGCCAGGATCAGTCTAAATCTCAAGATTACGGGACTACGGTCCGAAACCTGATCAGCTCTTAATAGAAATTCTATTAGAAACTCTACTAAATAAGAAATAAAGTTTTCTCTCCTGCGTAATTATCGTTAAGATGACGTCAACATATTTAAATCCTTTTTGTCACGGCTGAAGCACCATGAGGAAGAATGAAACCTTTCGAGCTCTTTCTGTTGACGCGTCGTTTGATTAAAAAAAATTATTGGACTAACTGAGCCCTTAATCCTTTACTTCCTTTCACTCTGTGCTCTAAATATGTAACAAGCAATAAAAATATTTTTACACCTAATTAAAAGAAAATTTGTTGATTCATTATATTAAAAAATGTATAAACATCTCAAGAATGATATACAAAGGGAAATATAAGCGGAAAAATTTTCAGCAATTTTGAGCGTACATTTTCCGAAGCGCCTCCGAGCAGTTTTCAAACAGTTGTGAAACTTTAAACCCAACTATCTTGTAATCACATTTTTGAAATCGGGTGCAAACATAATTCGGAAAGTTTTTACCACATTTACATAACTCTAGTAGAAAGAAAAGGAAAAACTATCTTTTTCCCAGATGCTGAACCAGTAAAGTTCTGTTTTCGTTCGTTGAACACCTACAAAAAAGCATTATTACTGTAGCTTCGACTGGGGCGCCTTTTTTACATTTTGAGTATTGTGCCGGTGTGTCAATTACTTAGCTCCTTAATGCACTGCAATCAATCCTTGGCGACCATTAGCAAATGTCGCCGATAAAATGCGCTAATTAAATAAATTTACGCTCCGCCCTCGAACAACAACAACAATAAATTTTAATTTATGCACATTTCTGCTTTTCAACTCGCTTGTTTTTACAAATTTATATGCAATAAAAACATGCTCAACAAGCTTGTTACAAACTTTTTGTTGCAAATGCGCATCATTAAGCAAAAAAGTTATATTTTTTTTATAAAAATTCATATGTTTATAAAAAACATAAAAATTACTACAAGAAAAAGTAATTAATGGAAATCATTCACGCAAAACTTCAAGCATGGAAATCTAAATATTCTGCTAAACAGAATTGATGTTGATACTAAAATAAGCACACTCCCGCAGACATGCACAAATATCTCGAGTCTACGAGATACTTTCAAAGTCCCAATAATTATGGTGACGTATAACAGATATTAAAAATATTATCTAAATATTGTAAAAATCCAATATAATAATAATATGGCTGACAATATATGTATGTTTTTGATGGTTTCTCCCCTACACATACCTATACAGGGTGACAATCGTAAAGTGACGCACTCATTTCAGCAGTTATTTTCAAAAGGACGTACTTCCATTAAGTACAATTAAGTGTTAACATTGCTGAATATATAAGCATTCATTTGAACCCCACCTCATTCAATATAACCTCCTTTAGCCTGCACACATGCCTTCAATCGATCCGGAAATCGTAGGACTGTTCGCCGCAGGACTTCCTGATCAATTTCAGTCCAGGCTTTCTCTAATGAATTTGTCAGCGACTCCAGATTGTGGTGTTGAGATGCACAAGCCTTACTCTCTAAAATACTCCAAATAGAGTAGTCCATTGGATTCAAGTCTGGGGAGTATGGTGGCCATTCTTGAGATGTTATGAATCCAGAAAAATTGTCTTTCATCCATGTTTGCGTTAATTTTGCCATGTGGGAAGGTGCAGAATCTTGCTGGAAAGTCCAGTTTTCATTTCCAAATGTATCTTGGGCCCAGGGAAGAACATGTTCATTTAAAATGCTCCGATAAACAACCTGGTCAATTTTAACACCCTCTTCAACGAATATTAGAGGGGTTCTGGCATTAGCGGAAACTCCAGCCCATACCATAACGGAAGCTGGCTTTTGAACTCGGCCAACAGTCCTATTTTGTTGCGATGATGATGTTAGCCACATTCGGTCATTTTGCGCATTGAAATGTTGTTCAACCGTGAACATTTTTTCATCTGTAAACCAGATATTTTCAAAATTTTTTAACACGGAGGAGCGTAGCAACGCCTTGCATCTTTGCAGTCTCAAATCTTTCTTTTTTTGTGTCAGATCTTGAGCTTTTCGGAGCTTGTACGGCTTAAGATTAAGCTTTGATTTTGTAATGATTCGCACTGTTTCACGGTTTACTCCCACTTCCTTAGCGGTTTTTCTCATTGAGCGCCTTGGATTTCGCTTGATTCGTTTACGAATTTTGTCTGTTAAACCAGTAGTGGCAACTGTTGAAAATTTTCCCCGGTCTCTATCTCCATTCATTATATCGAATAATAGCTCGGTCTACCGTACGACTTGACAAATTTAAAGCCTTTGCAATTTGACGGTTACTATAATTTGCCAAATGAAATTTCATAATTTCACGACGAATATTTTCCTTGTCCATTTTTATGGAAATTTCAAAATGAAATAACAAAAATTCAAATGAAATTAAAAGCAAAGCCAATGATGAATGAATTTGCTTTTTAAATTAAAGTAATGGTAAATGGCAAAGCTTGCTGCAGAGTATTAAACTTGTCACCCTGTATAGTCCACACATACTTGTGCATGAGTTGCATTTATTCGTGTTTTGACCAATCATGTTTTTGTGTACACGCTCCTCAAAATCAGTAGCAAAAATTGCTATTTGTTTTTCTAATTAGTTGTTAGCCATAGATCAATTTGAGATCGCGTTTTCTTCTCATTGTAAGAGTGGAGTTTACATTATAGCTAAAGTGGCAATGACCATAACTGTTGATGTGATGATTGGAAAAACATCACAATGAAAAGTTCAATTCAAACTTCTTAAACAAATAAATCGATCACAATATGGAACTCTTCTTCAGTTTATAAACCAAAGTCACACTTAAGAACACAATGTGATAATAAAATCCGTAATCCTAAAAATAAATATTTTCATATCATTGGAATCACTCTGTATGACAATGCGACACATAGATGGCACTAAAATATTCGTTTTTCAACAGTTGCCAGATTGTATAAATAGCAGCAATTTTAAGTTCAGAAAATTTTCAATTGTTCATAGCATCGACTTGAGGAGAAAGCAACATGAGAAATAAAGTAATCTTCACCTTGTGAAACTTATTAGTGGGGCTAATGGAAGCAAATAACGTGTGATTTAAAAATGAAATACTTGTAAATATAGCTTTAAGATATTAGCCTTGAATTATTAGGGATTACTTTAAGCTATAATGCTATAAATTGATATATAGATACTTTTGACACGAAGCCAAAATTTTAACACATTCATATAACCCTTTATTCATTCTTGAACATAGTTTTTAACTCTTCCATATTTTCTTTCTAATACCATAAAATCCAAACTACGAGAATTATTTTCTTGCCATCGCCCATTATATATATCTTTTAGAACCACTTAAAACCAAGAACTCCCTTTTTCATACATACGATTGACTTAAGTAAGGGAAATACAACAATAAACAGGGATTGTTGACATTTAAACTTTTTTCTTTGATAACATAAATTTTATTTTAGTCATAGAACAGCCACTTTTAAGTATATTTTAATAAACTTATACTAAAATTATCACATATTTGTATACTTTTACAATTTAAACTTATTTTACAAATTTACTTAATCAGATTCGTTTTGTTTAATCAAAAAAGTTTCTAAATTAGCTTAAGATCTACCCCAATCTTACAATCAATTTCAATGTCCCCGCTTCTCTAACTAAATATTTTGGCAACCCTTTTAAAACCTCAATAGCTTACTACGTTTTAAAGTGTAAATAGTTAACAACAGCAAACCCAAAATACCCCATATTGAACTATTTTGATTAGTGCCATTACCAATTATATCCAATATCCATTTCGAATGGTAAGCCACATCTGTGTAGACAGCGGGAAAATCTTTAACCGCACAGCCATAGCCATAGGAAGTAAGACCGATAAGTTGATTTTTGTACAAGAGCGGAGCACCAGCATCCGAGGGGCATGCTTCAGATTTTGTTTGCTTAAAATCAATACAAAACATACCCAAGCCATAAAAACTACCATAATTTTTGGAACACATCTGGTCCTTCAACTTGGTAGCATTTAACAACATTAAATGTGTAGATGGTACATTCTATAAAAACATTAACATATAATTAGTGTTAAGTATTATTCAAAATAAATGGTTTCTTCTTAAGCTCTCACCTTTTCTGTGGCAGCCCAGCTGGTCACCTCAAACAAGGCATCGTCTGCAGGCTCGTGAATATTAGTGTCCGAATGCATTTGTGCAATATTAAAAGTAATCGGTTGCACATTGGTTGCTTCCTCTGGTATATCACGTTCAAGCATAAGAATCGCAATGTTATCGCGCAGTGTCTGTGAGTCAAAGGAGCTCGGTTGATAAACATGTGTCACGCCATAAACTAAGGTGTGCTTGCTGTATTGATAACGATTCAATGTGCCCATTACCACTTTCAATTCAGAGGGATGGCGCGGTGTGTTATTGTCATAACTACATATGAAATTAAATACAACTTTATAGTTATAATTTGTATTTGCATGTAGATTATTCGAATTGGACTCACTTGAAAATGCAATGCGCTACGGTTAGCACCACAGATGGTGCTACTATTGCACCGCTACATACGTGACCCTCACCAAAGTTACGGTCCTGTGCAATCAAACGTATAGAGGCTTGATGCTTGGCATTTTCTTGTGTTGCTTCAACGCCATAAATGATGCTAGGATAAGATTTCGATGAGGTATTTGGTTGTGTGAAACCTAAAAATTTACAAATAATTATTCGTTATTTTTTGTTTGTGTAAATTGATTTTGGCTTATATTATTTTTGGTATTTTTCCATGCATTTTTTATGACCACATTATCAACATTACGTTAACCACCAAAGAAAGTTAAAATGCTTCTTCAGCTGCTATCACCTGCCTACCCCTATAGTTGTTATTTTTTTTATTTTCTAATAAATGTTATTTTGAGCACAAACGCTCAACTTGGCAACCGCTTAGAAACTTGATTACGTCATAATAATTGATAATTAGAAATTATTGGGCCTACTCTTTTCTTCTTTATCAATCTGAATCATTAATTAAGAAATTGATTTTAAATAATCAAATTAATGTGAGTGGTGGTTACCAAGCTCAATTATGTATCTCTACTAATCGCGCGCTTATCACGCATTCATAGAGTGAGATTTTTTCAAGTTTCTTTTCTTTTTTTTCTTTAAATGGCCTTGATAATGAACTTAGTAACTGCATTTAAAAATGTAAAAATAACTATTTATGACTATCAGATTAACAATTTCAAAAAAATGTAATTGATATATTGGTATCAGGAGGGGAAAAAGACACATTACCTACTGAAAAGGTATGATGCAATGAACTGTTGAGTGGAAAAATAAATGTCTATTAGCACGTATAAATGTTAAACACGTGCTGATCTAGAGTGAAGTTTAAACTTTCTGAAAACAGAAATCACGATAGTTCAAAGAATAGATTAATGACAGTTTCTGTTGTAGAAATGTACATATAATTCGGCTTTAACCCATTAAGGACGAGCGGAAACCAAAGTAGATAGATCAAGGAAGTAACTTGAGAAAAAAATGGTTTTTGAACCTGACTTAGAAACGTCTCAGCGACTAGGTGCTATATGGCACCGCTAGGCATTACTGGGCTAAGTCTCACCGTTTCCACTGGTTGCGGATTCAAAGTTCTTTTTTTTTAAGATTTTCATAATTGTTTCCAAGTATAGACAGAAAAACATAAAAGCGATCGTGCTGTCCCATTTTTATATTTTTATATGATATCGCATATTTTAGAAACGATGTTTTTTAAAACGTACAAATGTAACACACTTACCGTTGAATGACCCATGTGTAAGTTTATGGTCATTGTGAAAAAGTTCTGATACTACAAAAAAAAAAAATAGCGAATGCTGATATAGCACATAAAACTTATACGTGTCTCGGAATTTTAAAAAGTTTTTTGGGGTTTTTAGTACAATAAAACCTAAGATAACTCAGTTAGTTTTGCATCTAAGATTATTTGGGTATTCAGCGAATTATAGTAAAATTGTCTTCAGAATATGTCACTGAATACCAAAAAACTGATAACTATATTTTAGTATAAAAAGTCAATATTTCAAAAATTTTTGAACTTTCAAACCAAAACTTAAGTTTATTGGCTTAATTTGTTATACTAAAACTTAATTTAGAGATTTCTAGTATTCAGAGGTCTATAATAAAATTGTACGTGGAATGTTTTTCTGGACCAAGTAATCCTCTTTGAGAGCTATTAATTAAAAGACAATGTCTTCGGAAAGATCCAAAATAGATTCATTAAAGAGAGAGAGGGTCAATATGTTCTGGAAAAATATTTTTCTATAAATGTTTAAACTGTCTCAAACTCAAAACTAACCCTGATATCTCTCGGTTTATTTACAAAAATACTAAAAAAATGGTCAACTTTAACCCAATTAAATTTAAATCAAATATAAAATTTTAAAAAGTGATTTATTTTTTTTTTTTTTTGAGCTCAGCTAGAATTAATTTTTAGAATCTTGTTTCTTTTTTTGAAGAAGAAGTTTTTTGGCACACAGTGTACCTAATTATTATATTTTTGTAAACAAAATTAAAATAACATTTTGGAATCTTTTTTTTAATCTAGCTGAGTCCAATAAGTAAAAACACTGGGTACAATAAAACAACCAAAGCAAGTAAGAATTTTGAATGCAGAAAAAATCGATCTAAAAATTATGGAAACATCGTTTATGTGGTTTTAAATTAATAAATTCATGAACTGCTGTATGTTTGCCTTAAAACAAAGCTGAACCGCTGCCTGGTAGGTGTAGTAGAACTAATGTAGAGTACAAACAAATTGATGTAGACTGATTGAATTTTCGTTAAGTTGATTTTAAATTTAATTTAGTATAATTTTATAAATATGTATGTTTACAAAATTTCCATTTAAAATATTCCTTTTCGAAACTAAATAATTTGAATACTTCATTCACTTACTTGATTGCATTTCACTGCATAAAAATACAATTATAAATATTTTTGTTATTCTGCGGAAATTTTCACTTCGATGCATTTTTGTTTAATAGACAGATATTTTTGTTATTCTATATTAATTTATACTTATTTTTTATTATAATATTTAATTTAGAGCGCGCAGGACTTCTTCTTCGCTTCAATGCCAATTTACAATTGAATTTCAAAGTGAAATATAATAACAAAAAAATCTTTACTGATTTTTGTTTTTGTTTTTTTCGTTTTGTTTTTATTAATAAACAATTTTTTGCGGTTGCTGTTTCATTGTTGTTAATATTGATAACAGCAATATTTAATACGGGTATTGTCCAATCTGCAAATTTGCAGATAAAGTTTATTTTATTATTTGTTTATTTCTATTTATTGCAAATGTTTTCTTTTTTTTTTTTTGCTTTCGAATATTTCGATACTTTTTGTTATTGTTTGCGCTATATTTTTACTAAATTTAGAAGCGTGCTACCAAAAGTCATGAAATCTTATCAGCCAATGTACCTAGTTGTGTTTTCTAGGTTGTTGTTTTTCTGTCAGTTGAAATTTAATAGATCTTTATTTTATATATAAGTATATTATGTGTGAACATATTTAAGTATGTACTATATAGGGAAAGTTGATAGTTGAATGAATTTCATACTCTCTTCGAGTAAATAAGTAATTGAGTAGTCGGTTTTAATCGTTGCAAACTCAAATAAAATAATATTTCGGTAATATGTTCATACTCAAATTTAAGAACTCTCTGCGTAGCTTCGAAATCTTTGAAACTTATAGTTAGGATATCAACAAAAAAATATTCCAATATTTCGCTTGTTTGCTGCAAGACTGTCATAACGTCGGCTGAGAATTGATTTGGAGTATGTCAAATCAATTCTCAGACGACGATAAGTCAAAAATACAAATTTTTGAGAAAATTTCCACTTATAGTGTGTTCATATGGAAGTTGAAGTTTTTATGTCCATTTTAGATCATTTACTTTGCACACACTTTTTACAAATAACTAATGTCATCATGTTTGGCAGATACCAAAAAAATGTACTTAATATTGAAATATATGGAATATTGTAGTAGCATTCTCTCAAAAACACAGAGTTGCATAGCGAAAAATCATTTTTGTTGAAAATCGGCTAAAAATCGGACTTTCATTTGACAATTGTTCCGTGACGAAAATTCAATTTTCAAGGGATTTTCAGCCAAAATCGATTTTGAGCACCATAATCAAATTTTCAGCCGCATACTAGTACATCAGTTCAAAGTAAGATGAAGTATTAGTATTTTCGATATAAGCGCAAAAGCATTGAAAATATCGCATGATTTCTTCTATTACACTTATTATTTGTACAAGTTATATAGTTACTCATATAATCAATGATAAGTAACCATTCATTTCTCTCTTATTATTGCACGTCTTTCCAAAAAAGAAAAAAAATATTATTAAAAATTTGTGAATTTTTAATATTTTTATTTCTTTATCCTAATAGTAACCTTCAGTGTTTTCCAAAAATATCGCACCACCATAACTCTTTCGATTGCAATCTTTTTCGTATTCATCAATAAAAAGTAACCAAATTTAATGCTCAGGAAGTTGAAATTAACTAATCATGGTCGTATGTTTATCGAAAGTAGATTTTATTTTATTTTGTTTTGATTATAATTTTTTTTGAGAATTGCGAATTGCGGCGTGATAGTTTTCTTCGCACTTATTTACAATTTTTAGTTACCCTTACCCATAATACGCGTGATCAAAGTTTTATTTTGGAATTTCCTTGATAAGCAAAAATAATAAAAATATTATGGTTTATGCATATGCACTAGAGATGGGCGCGTGAGTACTTTTTGACTCACGCTCACGCATGCTCACAGCTTTGAAAATACTACTTACGCATATTCACGCACGCTAGCATTTAAAAAAAAACTCACGCATGTTCACGCACTTTAAAATTTTTCCAAAAACTTTTACGCATGTTCTCGGACGCAGTCTTTTTACTGTTATATTTTTATTTATGTAAAGAATAACACAGTTTTGATTTGTTAACCACCAACATTAACTATTTAAGAAATTGTGAACTATAACGACTTGATGGTCAAAAATAACTTATCATCACACATTTTCACGTCGAAATTATGTCACGCTCACTCATGCTCATGTGGAAATTATTTCATGTTCGTGCGTGTCACGTAAAATTCATGTCACGCGCCCATCTCTAATATGTACATATTTTGTTTATGTACAATATTTGACAATTTTTTATAGGTCACTCCATAGATATAGGATTTTGAAGTATGTACAGTTGTAAATATCAAAGTGCATAAATCAATTTGAGACCCACTTATAGTTTTATATAAAAGTCTCTGAAACTGTCGTGGTATTTATTATTGAAACCTAAAATCTTAATCCAAAGAAAATTTATTATTCAGTTATCACACTTCATTCACAGTTTAGTACGAACAGTTTTTCATAAAAATTTTACACACTTTGTTGAGAATATAAGTACGTAAATAGCTAAAGGATACGTAAATTATTTGGTATTCATTCATATCTACTTTGAATATTTTGTTACACTGACATGAAGAGCTAATGATTGAACTATTGGCGGTAAGGTTATGATTTAAAAGACCTACAGTTTCATGGCTAGTCCGAAACGAAGATATGAATTGTAGGTACATTTGTAAATCTCTAACTTTATTTAAGCCGAGGCCTACCTTTTGCAGAACTCCATTCAACGAATTACCGAGCTACGGCAATAAAGTCCAATATACTCCGTACTAAATAATTTTCACTTGTTCAAGGCAAGAGGGTTTGCTGGGGCGTATGAGTGTACTTCTTATTTATATTTTCTGATGTTATAAATTGGCTGATGAAAGTTTGAGATAGTCAATCGAACGTTGATAACCTTATTATATCAGTACTATTGATCAGTTTATAAATGTAGGTTTAGTTGGTTGTAGCAGCGGCGAATTGTCACACATAGACCAATATTGCTCCATAGTGATGCCACTTTAGTCCTACTAAGTATGTGCATTCTCTAAGCTTACTTCAAAATAGCAAATTTTTCTTCGTGCGCTCCCTTAACAAAGTTCAGTTTATATAGCTAAATATTAGCTACTTTTTCACTGATACGAAGAAGGCTTGGCCCAAATAGTTATGAGTGTAACTTCTTTGCCAAGAAAATCATGTGTTATGATGAATTTCCGATGAAAATTAAGATGAGGGTTATTTATAGACAGTACTGCTTGTTACATTTAAAATTACTGTTTTTTAAAAACACTAATCAGAAAATATTACTACTAAATCCTTTTATGGAAGCCGCTTACCAAATGGTATCCACGTCATCAATTATTGACCCAGAAGAACGTAGTTCACCGTCAAGCCTATCGAATGTAACATACGACAATCTTTCATCAAGGCGTCGGACAATATTTAACTCTAATTGATAGATATTTAATTCAAAAATTTTTGGTCGCCCAATAATTAGTAGGGGAAAGGCAGAGTCATAACCTAAACTTCGACTGGTATTGACGTCAAAAGAGTAATTGTCACTTTTGTGAACTATTATTCTCAATAAATTGAAAAATTAAAATTGTGTGTTTTATCCTGTGCTCATAAGTTAAAGATATTCATCGGCAATTCAAGGTAAATATTTGTGCTGCGTTGCTTTTTCATTCTATTTACATGATCCAGACAGAATAGTAATCATATCATGAATTTCTTGTATTCCAAAATGGTGCAGAATGCAGGCTGCCACCATTGTTGGCTTGTAGGCTGCCACTCATCTCTTTTTCGCTTGGTTAAACTCATATACAATTTTTCATGATTGTGTTATGTTTACAATTGTCATTGCGTCAAAAGGGAAGTGTTTTTATTGCATTTTAGTGGTATTTTCGGTGATCTTTTACATTTTCGATACATTTGATATGATTTTATACCTTTCCGCAAATTAGATTTTTTTTTACCAATTTTCATTAATTTTTTTGTGTTCACAGCCACTGAGTGCAAATTTAATAAACTTTCAAAATTTTACTTCAGTTTTTCTACATTTTCAGAATATTTTCAAGGGGTGGCAACCTGCAAGCCATTATTTTAATTGGCCGATTTTAGATATTTTTGAAAATTTGCTGTAAAATTTTTATATTATGAAAATTCAAAAGATTTTTAGATCTGGAGTAAACCTTTTTACTTCCTCTTTCCAACTGTATATATATATCAACAATACGTTGATCAACAAAGCTATGGGGTGGAAACCTGCAACTTTTCCTCTATCAGTTAAAGATAAAAATTTCTGAATTTCATTTCGATTAAATTCATTGAAATCATTGTGCGGGGGACCTGCGGCGCTATTTAAGGATTTTAGCTGGTTTTCGGATCCAGCGTTAAACTGTATGTCCAACCATGTGGTATCTCAATTGGCCGGTCGTTCTGAACTGAGAGTGTGTTGCTGGACAGACACTTAACCTAACGTAACCCCCTAAAAGGGGCTCCATGTTGGTTAACTTACAGCCTCAGCAAGGTAAAATGGTAAATATTTTAAAATTGTTTGTCCCAGAACTGCGAGAATTCGGTTAAAAAAGAAGAAAGTTTTGTAAAAAAATATCCAAAAAATTTGTTTTTCTAATGACCTTGATGTTTTCGTGCGTCTTATTACTTTAGCCTTCATTGTGGAAAAAGGCTTAGATTTCGACATAGTTTTCGTTGCCTACATTTAGTGGTTTAATATTTCCGTTTCCTATTTTCATACAAGCTTTTAGTTTTGTTAATTTTAATTTCTACTCTTCCAAATAGGACCCATAAACATCAAGATATTTAATTGTTCAGTATGATCAAGGTTGTTACATTTAAAAAATCCAAACTACAGTTAAAAAAAATGATTTGTGTGTGTATAAATACAATATCGCTGGCCGGTCATACATCATAGAGATGAGCAAAATGCAATAAATGTACCTATTGTATATAAAAAAAGTGTTAAGTTGGTTTTAAAATAGTTTGCAAATTATTGCATTTTTCTATAAGTTTTTGTTTGGGGCTCAAAATTACTTCACAATACAGTAATTCCAGTACGTGTAACATCGTTGGTTAGAGAAGACAAATTACCGAATATTTTATAGTTTTATTTATTACATTTCATCCTAAAGCTATACAATAACTAATGAACATGATATTTTTCTAATTAAATAAATTTTTTCCATTTAAAAAATATTGTAAATAACTTCTTCAATAAGTATTTCCCACGACGAACAATAACACAATAATTATTATTGATGGCAACAAAATGTTGGCATTCGAAACTGGATAGTGACCATCATCATCTTTGCCATTGTTGTCATAATTCCAACCAGTTTCATTGTGTATCCAATCCACATATGATGCAACATCAGTATAGACCCCAGGATAACCGCGTTCAGCACAACCCACGCCAAAGGAGACAACCCCCGCTAAAGAATTATTACACACCAAAGGTCCACCAGAATCGCCAGAGCAAGCATCACGCTCACCAGCCATATAACCTGCACACAACATTCCATCACGTATAAATTCACCATAATTCTTAGAACATTCAGTGGCATTAATGATGGCCACATCGACAATCATTAACTTGGAGGCATATGAACCCTAATTAAAATAATGAGAATAGTAGATAAATGAAGTATTTAATAAAATGAATGCACTGTGCATGCATTACCGTTTCGGTTTGACCCCAACCCGACACTTGGCACATGGTGCCATCTGTCAAATTACGTTGGGTATTCAAAGCAATTGGTTTGGCGCGTTTATAATTCCATGGTACCATAGCATCTAAATACAATATGGCCAGATCATCTTCATAGGTGCTCATATTAAAGGTTGAGTGAATGGTTGTGATGTTGATAAGATTGAAAATGAGCGTATTGTTATCTTTAAGATAACGATCCAAATTTCCCATGACCACAGTAAATTCGCTGGCATTGCGAAATGAGTTTGTATAAGAGCTGTGCAAAGTGGCAATTTAATAACAATAACCTTTAATTTTTTATAACAAATCGAAATCTTACTTCCATATGCAATGTGCTGCGGTCAGCACCTTATCGTAGGCTATCAGTGACCCGCCACAGATGTGTCCAGCGCCAAAAAACCAATCACTCGACTTCAAACGCAACGAGACCTGATGCCTGGTGCCCGTCCAATCAGCTTCAGTGCCATTAATGATTTTTAGCTCACCATTTTCACGTGGTTTCATTGGAATCGTTAAGTGACCCAGATCTAATAAATGTTAAACAGATTAACTTGTAGTTCAATGGCTCTTTAGTCGTACTTACTCTTAGCTTGCAGCTCAACAGAAATGCTGCTCAATGTGAAAATTGCAAATATTATTTTATAAAACATTTCAAATTTGCACTTAATTCCCTTCGTGTAGCATATGAACTACTGACAACGAGCTGAAGCAGATCAATTCTAAATTGCCCATAATTAAACCTTAATAGATATCTTTTCTTTTGAATTGATTGTTTTAATTAAAAATACTTGAACGGGAAATTTCACCTGATTAGATAAAAAGAATTTTAAGTGGCGTACGTACCTATACATTTGGACACAGAAATACATACAAAGGTACACATGGATACGAGATACAGATTGTGAGATATTTCCGTTTACTGAATTTCCATATCGCTTTGCGACTGATTCATACTTCATCAACGTGGATAGGAAAGGCAAATTGATAAAAATAAAATCAACGTTTTGTATATGTACTTAGTTTAGTTTCAGGTGGCGCCTGAATGCATGCATACCTTTCTTTTAAATGCTGTAAAGCATACTTTTCAGGGTATTATTGATTGCTAAATAAAAAAATATAGTGTAAAAATAGTAAAAAACTTTTTTCAAAATTTTTCAGTCTTTAAATTCTTATAATACTTTTTGTTCATATTAGAAAAACATCTCACATAAATCTAATATCGCATTACACAACTAAATGCCATAGCTAAAAACACGCTAAACAGCGTTAGCATTTTAGATTGATTCAAACTACCGCTTCCACCATAGTAATCATAATACACTGACGCATTCACTGTTAAAATCCAATCATAGTAATTGGATACATTTGTGTAAACACCAGGATAGCCAGGGCGCGCACAGTCTATTCCCCATGAGACGATGCCAGTGACGAGACCATTGCAGACCAAAGGTCCTCCTGCATTTCCCTGACATGCATCGACGCCACCATCAACCATATAACCGGCACACAGCATGCCCACGGGAATGAAACCATTATTGGTTGAACAAACACTATTGCCTACAATTGGCAGCGCCCCCTTTAGGAGCACATAAGATGTGTGCGTTTGATGCTACAAACAAGCAAACAAAACAAAATAAAGTATTAAAAAATATCTTTAATAATTTAAAACATTAACTCACCAATGACATTTTACCCCAACCACTAATTGTGCATTGTGTATCCGCATTCACCGGTTGTGTACTCAATGCTATCGAATGCACAGTTGGCCACATCCACGGTATATAGCCATTGATGAATAAAGCGGCAGCATCATTGGCCAATGAAGTTGCATTGAATGATGGATATACAAATATATTTTGCACATTGTACTGAAGTGTATATGGATCGTTGTTGTAGAGTAAACTATTACCCATCACTATGGTGAATTCGCTCTTAGAACGAAATGTTGTTGGAGAGACGGCATAACTATAAATAAACAATTGCATATTAAATTTTACATATACATAATTATACTTTGATTTACTTGACAATACATTGTGCCGCTGTAAGCACCAGACGCTGTGATATCACAGATCCGCCACATAAATGTCCATAACCAAAGCCACCCATAAGTTCATAAGCTTTTAGACGCACCGATACTTGATATGGTGCACGAGTAATTGCAATCGGTGTAATTCTTGTATCTCGTGATACAAATTGTGTTGCGAGATGTAGATTCTCTTTTGAAGAATAGATAATGTTCATTTTTTTTATTAATATGCATCATTTAGGCTACTCCTTATAGTATAAATATGATTAATAAATTACAAATATTTATGCTTTATACTTTACTATAAATTACACACGTAAATCACCCCAATAAATACTAAAACTTCCAATTAATTTCGTTTTGTTATTTCAACGGTGTATCTTTAATTCCTTTTGACTTCTCTATAGGGTAATACACTTATACAAATAATACTATATATGTATGTACATAGTTCATTAATGGCCTGGTAATTTGATAATTTTTTATTTTGTCATTTCTTATCATGAATTCACACTGATTTGTTTTAATTTACCTTGCCAAAATGTAGTCTCTCTCATTAGTCATAAGTGTCTTGATAATATTAATATAATTGATGTTAAATTTTATAATTAGAATGTATACATATGTTTGGGTGAAGCACATATTTAGTTTAATGGAAATTAACCTTTGATACTTTAGAACGCAATTATGATGCTTGATTCGGTTGAAATACGCTTAAAAAAATTTTACTTTTGTTGCGAAAGTAAAATTTTCAAGTATTCTGAAGGGTCTCAGGGTCTGAGTAATAAATATCATTGCAATGCAAGTAAAAATGAATGTGAAATAACACATGAATTTTGATAGTACACGAAACTTTTAAACGCTATTTCTTAACATTTTGATATTTGCACATCCGCGTTTCTGGTTCTGGACACAATTTTTTATCTCTATGTACAGCAGCTATGTGTGCTAATCATTCAGCTACAGCGACTTCTATAAATTACCATTTTTGTATGCTTCTGTTTTGAATGCAATGCCACAACATCAATGAAAAAGTATTTTTAGTTTTATCACAGGTTTCATTAGTAAAAAATATAAAATTACCCATGTATAATTTATTACATTTCCTGTAAATCAGCGTATGAGTAAAAATAGTACATGGATGAAAATGCGAAAACGAGAATTACTCAGAGAAGAAAAGGCATGTTAGCAGTTAAAATATAATAGGAATAAATTCACGAAACACCCGGGAATATCAGTTCTTATTTTCCTAACACTAAAAGGATATGGTCATATTTTCGGGCTATACCGTTCTACCACTAGAGGAAATGCAACTGCGATCCGACACAATGTCTTTAACAATGAAAACCGTTGTGTTTATTTAAGTGCTATTATCATGTTCTGTCTCTGCTTTGTATTGAATTATAATTGGGTTGCCTCCAGTCGGAGAACTGCCTTAGTGTTCTTAAATTTATATAAACTCACTTCCATTAGCATGAGCACGAAAAGTTACCAAAAACAGCAATATTATGAGATATATACAATTAACATTGTTCAACATATTTAATCACATTAAATGGAAATTAATTATAAAATAAATGTGCATTATTTTTGAATATTTAAATTTGTTTAAATTGAGAAAAAATCAAAAAAAGAAAGGTTTTAATTAAAAACTCGGCCAAGTATAATTACAATCGATAACCATTAAATAGAAATTCAAATTTCAAACTGATACTGAAATCAGAAAACATGCATTAATTGTCCACAAATTGTCCACTGATATAAGGTAGACAGGGGCATATATGTTACGTATTTAAGATAAGTTTACTGAATTTGCCTGAATGGTTCCGGAATCGTTTTATGCCGCGATCTAGCCATATTCCATCCATATCATCTCAGAATCGAATTCGAATCATGTTCGCATCCTGTCAGTAGTGTGCCCTTATCGTATCCGTGATCATACCCATTGTATATCGTATCCATAACGTGTATGCAACATATTCATACTTCACCCTAAATTCCCCTATACAATTTTTTGGTGACAACGTGACGTTGACTTATCTTATCACAATTACGTTACTGATTTAAATGTTTGTGGTTATTCAATAAGTTATGATTATAGTAATCAAACAAAGTGAGCCTAATAATGGGTTAAAGGTATGCACGAACTTATGTTTACAAATTTATTTTAAAATAAAAAAGGTCTCGAAGGAAGCAGTAAAGTATTACTTTTAGCTGCGAGTATGCATATTCCTGATCACGTAACAGGAGCACTTAAAAAATTATAATATAGTGGTTACTGCCTTATAGACACACATGCCAATAGACTCAAATGACTTTTGAAGAAGCTGTTAAGATGAAGAGAAGGAGGAATCCATACATCTTTACATTTGTTTCTGCCCAGCCTTGGCTATCAGTAGAAAAAAAAAGTATTTGCATTAAAACTGAAAACTTATTCTTCTCCTGCAGAAAATACTACCACAATAAAAAGCCATAAGATCTTAGAATACAATAAAGCCAGTTTTTATTTCACTTCCAAAAAACCATAAAAACACTCAATAAACATATCGTTAAAGTTTGTTTCACTTGGAATACCCCTATTGCTGAACCATCATAGTGTGTATAATCAAGAGTAGAATTCACCCTTTTGATCCATGGCAACAAAAAAACAACATTTGTGTAGACACGTGGATAGTTTGGTAAAGCGCAACTGTATCCCCATGAAACTAATCCAATTAACTCCTTATCGCATACCAATGGTCCACCAGAATCCCCTTGGCAAGCATCAATGCCACCTGAGCGTACATCGCCCATACACAGCATGCCTGCAGTAATATTACTGAAGCCATAAGTAGCTTCGCATAGCTTATAATCCTCCATTGGTAATGTTGCGCCCAAAAGTACTGGAGAGAGCATAGTTTCCCCCTGTGGAGGGTTAACATTAATTTGAAACAGTTGTGCAGTTACTTTAATATATGAAGATGATACCTTCCGGCAAGAATTTTTAAGCGACATTTTCAAAATATTTCAGGAAACGAAAAAAAATGCCTGTTCAGTTGTTTATTTCCATGTTTGCAATAATATTATAATTTTCTTCCTTTCCAGTTTTTTTTTTGTATATGTGATGGAGCCGTTAGGCCAAGACGTGGCGTATAAGGACACACCAAAAAGTAATTTTTAGAAAAATGTCACTTATTACATTCTTGAGAGAAGGTATCAATATGTATACTTACATTAGAAGTTGTAACCCAACCACTCACGTTACAGTTATTGCCAATTGTTGGTACCGAATCATGCACTGAGAGGGGCTGAACTGTAGCATGAGATAACGGTATATTACCATTTATAAACAATAATGTTATATCATTGGCCATTGAGGTAATATTGAAATTGTCATGTGGCAACACTTGTTGAACATTATATTGAAGCGTGTATTGTGTAAGCTCATACAGGTATCCAGAGCCCATTACAGTCTTCAATTCGTTGGCGGTGCGATAAACCCATGGTGTGACAGCAGTGCTGGAGAAAAAATATTATTATACCAAATTTACGTTAAAAATATATTTCTAACTTGGCAAAACAATGCGCTGTTGATAAAATAATACGAGTGGAAATAATGGCCCCACTGCAAATGTGTCCTGAGCCAAATGGATTATCGTGAGCCTTTAGCCGCACCGACACCTGCCATGGTGCTGCTAATATAGAAATAGGTTCACCACCTATAACCCTTGGGTTGATTTCGAAGACTACTCCATTCGTAGCTGAAGAATTTGTATCTATCAAAGCAAAATATAAGAGAAAACATCAGTTGCAAATAATTGAATGTAATTTAGTCACATATGAAGTCACATGATTTTCCATATTAATTAAAAATAATTCCATAATTAGTTTTTAATACTCACTGTTTGCAAGGGCAAATGTGAAGTTGCACACACATAAATAGAGCAACAAAATTTTCTTCAAATTATTATATTCTCCTTTATTTAACATTTTTTGCTGAAAATTGTTATTTATTTATATTTATTATAGTTTTCAGTTTTAAATTTTTCATTTGTCCTTTCGCTTTGAATACAATACGTAAAATAACTCCCATGAACAATGGTTGAGAAAGTATAACTAGTACATATTTTAGCAAATATTTAATAATAACAATATCTTCATATATACAATATTTATCTTATCTTGTTTCATGACTACATAGTTATACTTGTATCAACATGAATTGGAACTATGTGCAACACATGCGACTAACTACATATTAAGCTGGTATTTCATACGGAAATTATATTTGGCTCAACGTCCATTTCACTCTGAAAAAGGAAAGCCCGTCTTTCTTTTGATATCCAGCAATCCTGCCTACTAATCTGTCTATCTTTAGTTCTAAACTCTCAGTGACAATTTTCGGATCGTAATTCAGTTTGTTTCCATTTACTCTATAAAATTTGTGTATGCCTAAGCATTTTTTGGGTGGTGAATATGGCGTTGATTTATCTTATCACATTTTCCGTTAATGGTATAAAATTCAGGGTGGGTCTGCAAGTTTTGTAAAACCAAATAAATTCCCCGATGGATGATGGGCAATGCACCACTTACGAAATCTGAATTCTCGGCTGAAATAGAATTTCTTAGTTTTGATAAGATTCGAAATCTTTTATATTTTCCATCCTGTTTTAGGTGAAAACAAGAATCAATCAAAACGGCATATGACATATGGCATAATTTTTTTTTTTTAATTTCCCTTCCGGGTTCGAGTAAATACACTGAACGTAACAATGAAAACATTTTATGAGCTTAAAATACTCTATAATAATATTACGAGTGTCCTGATAAAATAAAAAAATTAATATTGAGATTTGGAAATATTTTCTTTATTGTCACAAACGCTGTCAGTCTCTCAAATTACATTTTAATACATATGTACATAAAAAACTTTTTCTAGAATGCACACAAATCACAATTTGGTCGATTTAAATTTTACAACTTATTACTGCAAATCCAAACAATAAAAGCACTCACTAAACCCATAATAAAAGTTTGTTGCACACAGAATACACCGACTGCAGCACCACTGTAGTAACTATAATCAAAAGTCGAATTAGCCTGTTGGATCCATGGCAAATAATAGGAGACATTCGTATAGACACCAGGATAGTTTGGTAGAGCACAGCCTATGCCCCATGAAACGATACCAGTGAGCAAGCCATTGCATACTAAAGGTCCACCAGAATCACCTTGGCAAGCATCAACTCCGCCTGATTGCACATAGCCAGCGCATATCATGCCCGCGCTAATATTACCAGCGCCGTAACTTGCAACGCACAGAGCATTGCCCACAATAGGTACAGTGGCGCCCAAAAGCACTGGAGATGGTACTGCTTCACCCTACGTAAGAGCAAATACAGTGAAATTTTAACAAGTGATAAACAATATCTTCATAAGTAGGTAAGCATGTATACTTACACTAACAGTTGTACCCCAACCACTTATGTCACACATAGTGCTACTTGCAACCGCCGCATTATTCAGCGGCACCGGCTGAACTGTAAAAGAGTTGGTCGGTATATAGCCATTTATAAAGAATAATGCTACGTCATTGACCAATGTTGCAAGGTTGAAAGCGGGATTTGGCAGCACTTGCAATACATTGTATTGAAGCGTATATTGGGTGACTTCATACAGATACACAGAACCCATTACCAATGTGAATTCGCTGGCGCTGCGATAAACCCATGGTGTGAACCCAGCGCTGAAGGAAAGTGTTGAAAGTAAGTACGAATTTAAATAAGGAAACAATTTACTAACTTTGCAACACAATGCGCTGCTGATACAATGACACGTTGTGTTATCACCGAACCACCGCAGATGTGTCCGTAGCCAAAAGGATAGTCGTACGCTATTAAGCGCACCGATACCTGCCAAGGTGCTTCCAATATAGAAATAGATGTTCCACCAATAATTTTCGGATCCTTTTCATAAAGTTCCACATTCGTAGGGCCGGTTTTAGGTGCTAACAACAAAATAAAAAGTTTAAATGCATTACGCTGTGCAACTTAGTCGTAGTCACATTGAAGCGTTATCGCGAAAAAGTTTTAAGCGACATTTTTTGAAGAAGTGGGTTTTTATTGTATTACTTTCCCAAAACTGAATAAAAAACAAGCATGCTCTGACATTTTAAACGCGTTTCAAAGTACTCAGACTATCCAATATTTTGTATATAAAAACCATAAAAATGTAAATTTATAAATAGTTGAACACTTTATTTATTTTTTTTGTAATTTAATCCAATACTCGAGGAGACAAACAAAAACTAAGTGCCTTCAATATTTGAAGTGTTTTTTTTTTACTATCGTGAATAATTACAATTTTGTCGTTTACAACGTTTTTCTCAACTACGCTTCAATCACAGACTAGCGGTAACGTGTTTTACTCACTTGCAAAGGCAAATGCTATATTGAATGAAAATAAATAAAATAACGAAATAGACTTTAAAATATTAAACATTTTTAAAAATGTTATTAATCACTGCTACTTTAAATTTACATTTGCCTTTTCGCGTTGAATGTAATCAATACAATAAAATTTGCGTACCCGGAATTATTTTAAAGTATTGATATTAAAACTTTTATCAAATTATGAATTTTTATATTGTCTATAAGTGAATTTATCTTATCGTATGTTTGAGGGATTATATTTACTAACAACGAAGTTGTACATGAAAGTTGCAATCAGTTTCAGGTGCGTAAGAAACATTACTAATTGAATATTTATATACGATAAAAACATATAATTTTATTGATAAATAATAAATTGCTTAGTGACTAATATCAGACACAATATAACCAAAAAAAACAAATAACCACAAAATAATTAGATTTTAATGCATCACAAAAAAAGCGAGAAAAGTTAGTGGCTGGTATTAAATACAAAGTACAAAAAAGAAATTTACGTGGAATTTACAAAAAATATATAACAATAGCTAAAACTTAATATATAATAAATTTTTTTTACAAATTTACAATAGTTAATTATACATATACAAACATTGATTTGAAAATATAAAAAAAAATATATATATATTATAAAATTATTATTGCACTTATTATTACTTAGTTGGAGTGGAGCAGATCTTTTTGAATTCTGCATAACGCTTATCAATTGCCTGCAATTCATTTAATATATTATCTAAATGCAAATCATCGTCATCGACTGTAGTACTCAAAGTTATGTTAGGCTTAAGGTCGTCTTCATTCGTAGATGTATTAACGGCATGCATAATTGGTTCCTCGTCATCATCCACATCATTTGTTGTTTTTTCAGTTTTCTCTTTTTGCATCCCACTATCGGATATTTCTTCACTTAAGCTTTCGCTCAATGATTGTGAATCTACATAAACAAGTTTTTGTTTGCGCGCATTTAAGTGGAGAGACATATGTTGCTCTTGTGCTTTGCGTTTTCTGTAATCGAAACCAAAATTTAAGCAAATGTAATATTAGTTACACAGCACCATAAAATTTACCTTGTTTTGGGACTTTCTTTTACTTGTTTGTTGTTGTTTTTCTTAACAAATACCTCCGGTTTCACTTCCTCTTTGATATGTATATTTTTATGTTCCTTGACTTTACACTCATCTTCCGGAGTTTTAAGTTGTGATTGTAATCTTTCGGCAAGCTTTTGCATTCCATTGGCGAGTACATTCGTTTCACCAAATTTATCATCGAATTTCTGCCAATCAAAGGAATCAGTGGCTAGCGTTACTGAAAATTGTAATTTTTACTAGAGAAAATATGTAGTAATTATTTGAAATTGGATTCTGTTTACTTCTTCTCAAAACAGCACCTTCATTTTTGTACGCAACAATTTCTGTCTCCTTTTTTTCTACAGTTTCACGTAAGATGTTTACTTGTTCGGACAGTTGTTTTATGACATTTGAAAGACGTCCTACCATAACGTATTTAAGCTGGTGAAAAAGTATTGACCTTAGTTTATTTTTAAGTTTGAACCTAATTTTTACCTCTTGTTCCATTTGTTTTTTTAAATGCCATTCAAAATTGAATGGACGTTTACTTATGCGATATTTTAATTTCAATACTCTTTCTGGTACATCACCAATACCGTCTTCTAAACTGCACTGCTCGGGGTCGCCATTTTGAAGGGTTTCGCGTACCGTAGCTTCATCGAAACGTATACGCTTGTTTAAGTTCTACAATGGAATAGAATCATGAAAATTAAAATTTTAATAGTTTCTGAATTCATTATTATAAAAAATTACATAAGAGCATTTAAAATTAAGCGCATTTTAAACTATCCTGCAACCGGTGCCTCCTTTGTAATGGATGTTTTTTTTTGTCCAACAAATCGTTATCTATAAAAATGAATTTCTGTTTGTTTGCGTTTTATAGACTCCGAAACTAACTGTCCGGTTCACTTCAAACTTTCAGAATATGTTTGCCTCGTTATCTATTGTACACGTAGTACAAAATTCTTCCGATAGGTAGCGCTCACTATCGAAATTTTGAAAAACATTGCAAGCGCCCATTGATTTAATAGCCACATACTACATTATGACACTTAACCATCTATTGAAATTTCTAAAAAATTATTTTCAATGTTTGTGCTTTGCAATTTCGAAGTGCCATAAAAAATAACAAAAAATTATTTCTCTCTTTTTCTCCATTCTTAAGCCATTTTGTTGTATGTTCAATGTTTATTTCATATGAAAACGAAGTAAATAAATATAATATAAATATATATAAGTTTCATATAGTTCAGTTTGATTGCAGTAATAATGTCCATATAACTATTATAATACGAACTATTAACATTAAAAATTTCGTAAGTTTAGGATACATAACTGAAGTAATTTATTGAACTGCTCTGATTTTAAAAAGTTTTGCAGTATTGTAATTGTGGTAAGCGGTGCACCTCTCATGCAAACTAATCCCTTGAAATGACATACGTAACTGTGGAGCCATGTATACATACATAATTCACGAAAGCAATGAGTTTGTATTAGTTTATTAGAATTTGATATTTTTGGACAAATGGGCGTGACATCTTCCATACAACTCAAATGATTTTTTGGTTATATATCCCCAACCATTTACATACAGTACAATACTGAGATTTAACACAGGGGTGTTGGTTGACAATGTCATGCTACAGGGAAAAGTTTGTAAAATTATTTGGCACTACCCATATAATCAGAATTTTTATTATGAAATATCATAGCCATCATTTGTGGCTTGACTCCAAGATTTGCACAGTAGGCACTCGTAAATTAGAATTCCCGCTAATTGGAACCGGGTTTTTCGATACATTGCACATTTAGAAATTAGATGTTCCACTCAAAATGAAATAAAGTGTTATGTATACCACTGAAATGTCATTAGAATGCGCAGAAAACTGATTTATTAAAAACTAGTAAAAATTTCCACTTTTCAGAAATTGGAACTAGTCAAAAAACAAACATGTTCAAATTTGCGAATTGCTTTTGTTGAGTATAGTACTAAAATTTTTACAAAGACGTTGGTTGACAAGACCATGTAAAAAAAAATGGGTGGGATTGAAAATGAGGGCGAAGCACTTTCCATATTACCTGAATTTTCATTATTAGATATCTTAAGAACTATTTGTGGTGTGGTACTAAGATTTGGTATGAAAATATGATTTCTCAATAAAATTCTGTGGGCAAAATATGGGTAGGGTTGAGTTAGTAGGTTGACACCTACAATCCAGCGAGATCTGGTCACCTAGTCACCGAAGCCTCAAATGGACCTTCTAGGTAGTAGTCACCTAAGCAACGAAGACGGGTCCATATTAGACAAATACAATGGCACAATAAGTGTTCGGCTGTTTCCTCTTCTTCAGTACATAACCTACATAAATCGTTCTGACTTAACTTCATATTATATAGGTGCTTGTTTACTCTACAATGTCCAGTTAGGAAGCCTGAGACAATGTTCTTGTTAATCCAAGAATATCTATAGTTCTCTTTTTAGATATATTTGGCATGAAGGTTTTGGCTACTCTTATACCTTTTGTTTCCATCTAGTATTGATGCGATTTATCTTTAAGCCATTTATTGAGATTGTGCTTCGTGGAACTCCAGGGCAACCCGCAGAATGGTTCTGGTCCAATAAATTTATTGGCAGCTCCTTTTCTGGCGAGCTCATCTGCCTTTTCGTTCCCATATGCTTACTATGGCCTGGCACCCATATAAGATGAACTTTTTTGCAGGTAGCTAGTCTATTCAGTAGTTGCACACAGCGCCAGACTAGTTTTGAATCGATTTTAAAAGCATTAAGTGCTCCGGCTTTGTTTATGATTTTATCTAGGTGACTATTCCATAATAATTTTTCATCGAGTGTAATACCAAGGTACTTTACTTCATTTGAAAAAGGGATTCTTTCACCAAAAATGGAAGGCTCTTTAATTTTGTCCTTAATCCTTTTCTTGGTGAAGATTACTATGCAGGTCTTTTTAGAGTTAACATTTAGCCCCACCCTCCTGCACCAATCTGATATAAGGGACAACGCTCTCTGGAGTAAATATGAGATTGTATCTTCAAATTTTCCTCTGATAAGGACAACAATGTCATCAGCATAGCTCTGTACATCAAATCCATTGCTACACAATAGGTTGAGAAAATCGTCGACAACAATGGACCATAAGAGTGGTGATAGTACCCCACCCTGAGGGCACCCTTTTGCTGCCCGGACCGGAACTTCTGAGCTGGTGTATTTTCTAAATTATTTGTGGTACAGCATTGATAGTTGGCACGATAAATTTGGTTACCAGTGAGATACTGCAAGAAAAATGTGAACAGGTTGAAGAAAGTGGACGTGTCACCAAAAAGGAAATATTTGAAACGATATAGTTGAAAAACCAAAGCAAGCAAGACAATAAAAGTTTGTGTGTAAAGGCGGTATAAAGGTAGTAGTTATTGGGCAGAATGTGATTGTTTTTGAGTAAGTAGGCGGTACCTCCGACACAAATGATATATTTGAAACGGTATACTCGGGACACTAGCAAGGAAACATGGAAAGTTTGTTTGTGAAAGAGGTATGTCGGTAGTAGTTATTGCGCAGAATGTGGTCGAATGGCCATTGGCAGCTCCTATAAAAACTGATTGCTTAAAACGGCACATGAGGGGAACAATAGCAAGGAAGGCACTCATAAAAAGGAAATATTTGAAACGATATAGTTGAAAAACCAAAGCAAGCAAGACAATAAAAGTTTGTGTGTAAAGGCGGTATAAAGGTAGTAGTTATTGGGCAGAATGTGATTGTTTTTGAGTAAGTAGGCGGTACCTCCGATACAAATGATATATTTGAAACGGTATACTCGGGACACTAGCAAGGAAACATGGAAAGTTTGTTTGTGAAAGAGGTATGTCGGTAGTAGTTATTGCGCAGAATGTGGTCGAATGGCCATTGGCAGCTCCTATAAAAACTGATTGCTTAAAACGGCATATGAGGGGAACAATAGCAAGGAAGGCAATAAAAGTTTGTGTGTGAAAGTGGTGTGATGGTAGTAGTCTTGGGCAGAATATGGTAATTTTCAGACAACCTGAAATTTCTTTTGGGAAGGTGGTATATTGGTAGTTAGTACTACCAGCATAATATGACTGAAACGTGTCTAATCGGAAGTGCCACTTTTATATGGTCATTTCGTTTGCAAAAGTTTTTTGTTATTGTAATTTTCATATTACCTAAACTTTCCCAGGCTCGAACGGCGGAGACGTGCGAAGCCCAATTAGTTCTGTATAAAATTACCTTCACTTGTTCAAGAATTTCCTCCATCGCTTCATTTTCATATCTCCAACTTTCATTAAACTCTGCATTAAATAAAATGCATTCCACTTTTTGTTTATTTAGTGTGCATAACAAAAAATAGTTTTTCTGCTCAATTTTAAATTCTTTTAACATTTTTTTCTAATCTTATATTGATTTTAGTATTAATTTTAAAATATTTACAAATTTATAAAAATAAAAACATGCTAGCAATTGAATCAGCAATCAGCTGATTTTGGTTGACAGTATTTTAGTTCTGTTTGTCTTGTATATGTCACCGGGTGCTTCAAATGCATTTTTGTAACAATATATACAATATACAGGGCGGTCCGTTTTAAGTCTACATAAATTTAAGAAGTAATTTTTTGATTAATTTTAAGAAGAAAAAGAAGGATATACAAGCCTTAGTGGCTGTTCAGATGAACGCAAGCATGAATCATGTCTGAAAGAGAAAGGTAGAAGAAATAGGTAGGGAGAAAGAGATAGCAGAGTTGCACCGAAAATCGAAAAATAAAATAAAAATCTCCGCATTGTTGAATGTTTCAAAATCTGGTTAATAGTATGCCAAACCAAATAGCAGCCATAATAATAGCAAGGGGAGATGCAAAAGGATATTAATTTTGATTTTTATGCACTGTACGTATTAATGGTGGTCAACCATTATTTCTTCGTATAATGAGTATGTTTGAGTAAAGTATAAAATTTTTGTTTGTTTTTTAAGGCAAATTCTTTTACTTTTTATATTTAATTAATTAGTCAATCAGCTTTAAAAAATATATAGCATCTTTAAAAGAAATCAAATTTTATAATCGTAACATCGCATTCAAAGTTGAAAGTTGAATAAAATGGAAAAATTTCATCGTTTGTTAAACATTTTAAAATAGCGATCCAGGCATTTTTTTAGATTTTACGTTGATTTTTTTCATCTGAAATAGAAAAATTTTATTTTATTTTTTTTTTCAATTTAACTACAGTCAACGCTCGAAACCGTGAATTAATAAAAACCAAGGATGTTCAAATTTAGGAGGTTGTTCACGTTTGCGATTATTGAAAGAAATATCGGAAACTTTACGATCTTACCACAAAATTATCTTCACCTTAAATAATACCTTTTCTCTTAAGTTCTTGTAGTAAACAAATCTAGAGGATCCCGAAATTATTAAAGCCATGGAAATTTATACACAATTTCTAAGATATTTTGTTCACCTTTTTGAGCTTTTCAGACTATTTGTTCTTGTGCTTTTGACAATTACGATTTTTAGCAACAACAAAGTAGCGTGTTATTATTGTTACGTTGTACTTGTTGTAATGCTGCTACCACCATGTTAAATCCGCCTTGGCAACAAGTATGTATTTAATATTTTGAACAAATAGAAAAAGAAACAAACAGGGTGAGACTGTCTCCAAAAACGATTTTAAAACCATTAAAAAATTCTTTGGCCTTCTACAGGTAATTCCCCCTTAAGGCGAGATTCATCATTTTGGGGCCAATAAACTTGATTTTTCTTGAATTGATAACTGTCAGTGGAAGTGCCGGCATTAAAGTTATTATAAAAGTTAATAAATAATTTATATGCATATCAATATTTATATGTAGATCTTTCAACGCGTTTTTTTAAGCATATTTTCCAATTGGTCGGGTAATTTTCTCTGGAACTACTGAATCGATTCTCGTTTTTTTTTTTTTTTAATGCGAATAAGTACTGCTGGAGCTATTTGGAATAAGAATAAGTATAACTTTTTAAAAACAAAAAATTTTTATAGCGCCAAAGAGTAACAAATAGTCTTTTGAACTTAACCATCAAAAAAAAAAAAAAATATATATCAAAAAATTATTGTTTAGAAATACATAAGTATTTATTTTAAATATGAAATATTTTTAATACATTTATAGTATATTTTCAATTGTCATTTATATGTTCTTTTAGTTTTACAATAACATACTAAATATTATATTTTATTGCATAACTGCGATTAATCCTTTAAAAAATATATTTACATGAAAAACACGAGACGAACATTTAAGCATAAAAATGCTAAAAAATAAATCTATAAACTTTTGTTTTATAATTATTATAGTTTGTAATATCTTTAAACATTTAAGGGAAATACTAAGTGTAATTGCGGCTATACATCCTGGAATTCATATACTTATATACAAGTACATTAGAATGGAGTAAAAATGTGCATGGAATAATTTTATCAAAGATGCAATTCAAATATTAAAATTTGGTGTCTGTACGCCGAAAGCGAAGAAAGCACTGAATCATTCTGATCTACAACTTTTGATTTCACTCCACTCTAAAGTATATTGCTTTTTTTAATTCTATGCATTTAATATTGAAATTAGATTTCATTAACTAATATTTCTCACATTGAAATTAGCTATTTTTAAATTTTATATTTTAAGTTTATGAATTTAATTGTTTAAGTAAAAGTGTTAAACTCGAACTGAAAAGAATTACAACTAGCCTCGAAATTTCTCACACGCAGCACGCAATTGTCTTTTCAACGTCTTTTAGTTTTAGGAAATAATTTAAAATAAATATCGTTAATAAATAGCTTAATATTTAAATGTAAAGAATAGGAAAAACTTTCAATCCATTATAGAGCTTAGACTATTTAAATATGTATGTATTTACAACAGGCGTTTGTATTTTTGTGCCTTTTTTCATATTTGTGGGCGCGTCCAAAGCTCGCTAAGATCTTTCGGGCGGATTTTACCAATCTCTACAATTAAATTTAAAAAACATTTTTTGTTATAATTTGTTTAATTATATTACGAAGAGGAGTTATACCTAATTGCCCGGGTAATAAAGCTGACTCACGTTTTGCTGATGGCCATACGATATCGAAACGTGGTTGCACCGCTAATGGATTCGATTGTGAGGGACGAAATGTGGTACTACTGCAAGTAACAAAAAAAATGTGTTTTTTTTTTAATATTACGTAAAAATTTCCGAGCAATCTGAATTTTAGTACCTATATGGATGCTTCAAACAGCCATATACCTCACGATACCGCCCATACAGAGTGCCATAGGAGACACCTAAAATGCGTGCGGCTTTCTTCATTTCAAGTCTTTTATTTTTAATGGCATCCAGAACCTGCAAAATAAAGTGAATTTAAAATGGAATTCAGTAAATTTTAGCCTCTTTCTGCCTACCCGTCTTGTAAAAGGTTCTTCCCAGAATTGTGGACGACGACCCTTGGCCAAGTAGTCGTCCATTTTTATAACATCCTGCCATTGTGACATCTCTTCGCTAGTGAGACGTAAGTCAGCGGCATCATAATCTTCCATTTTAATATCAATAAAATCGTTATCATTGCTGCCATTGGAAGCAACGACACCACCACCAACGCCGCCACCAGAAGTAGCGGCAGCAGCTGAAGCCGATGGTATTGAAGCAGTAGGAGCATGTACAAAATCATGGGTCATCAACATGCCATGTTCGTTGAGCAAGTATCCCTCGGGTGCATACTTGCTAAAATGTGGATGATGAAGGGGCGGTGGGGGTGGCGGTGGTACGACTGTCACCGCTGCTACGATACTCTTGTGATGTGAGGCGGAACTAGAGGGTGATGAAGATTTTTCCAGTGCTTGCTGTTGTGCACTTTCAATGTCCTCGACGGGTTGCGGTACTGTCGTTGCAGGTTCATCATCGTGATTATCATGATCATGATCATGATCATGATCATGATCATGATCACGATCACGATCACATGCACGTTCGAGTGTTAATCGTGACTTTGCCGTTTGCTGTTCACGCTCATGTGTTTCGGCAAGATCGTTATCCACATTTTCAGTATCATCACCATGGTGATGTTCCTCATTGGAATGTTTGCGTTTTGAAAAACGTTCATTCAAAACTTTTTCACGTGCCTCTGGGGATTTTCCTTCCCTTTTTCTTTTATCCACTTTGGTAATTGTGATATCATTTTCCACCACTTCCGCTTCCGTTGTTACTTTTTTGTCTTCTTTCATTTCCGCATCTATTACATCATCACCTTCAGCATTATCGTTGGTTTGTTCAGATTCTGCAACATTGACCTCCAAGTTACTGGTGATCCATTCCGAATCTGTTTGTACGTCATCGTGTTCTGTTTCCTCGCTTTCCGATTGACGCTGTTGTCGTTGTTGATTCTGATGGTGCTGTTGTTGTTGCTGCTGCTGCTGTTGCCGCTGTCGTATGCGTTGCTGCTTCGATTGCTGTTGATGAATGTGGTGTTGATATGCAGCGGCCGCTGCAGCCGAGGTGGGCGACGGAGACGCCGCAGCATGCTGCCGATGCTCATCGCTGTAATGGCGTGACGATTCCAAGTACGCTTGATGATGCTGTTCCAAGTGTGCAGCATAATGACCAGCTAATTTTCGACTGAAATTTTAATTTAAAAAAAAATTATTTAATTTTTCAGCAGCACAAACGAATTTCTAAAAAAGATACCAACACATTAAATACATCATAGGTGTCATCTAGAGGTGGACGGCCACGTTTGCGTTTCGGTCCCAAATAATGATCCACCGGTGACGAAATCGCCGCACCAATCGAAACACCATTACCAACAGCTCCACTACTCGAAGATGCTAATGGTATAGGTGTGAGTGTGGGCATGCGTATTGTTTGCTGAGCTCTTGGTGATGCAGCTGCATGGTGCTCATCCTGCTCGACACCGGGTGATGGGGCACCACCACCTCCACCACTATTCCGTTGGTGATGAGGATGCGCCTCATGTGCTGCATATGTGCTGCTGTTGTTGTTGTCGTGAATGCTGCGTGTTGGCGAATGAAACTCTGTAGCTGGTATCGGTGGTGGTGGACGATCGTCATCATCGTCCCGCCACGACACCTCTGCAAGACCTTTTATTTTGAGATCATCTGCCGTTTTCAGCAATGAAGCCAGGTGAGCCTGAGTGCAGTAATGAAAATCAGTGACGAACTGAGTTGAAAATAATAATTATATGACTTACATGTTCCACATTAATTTCACCCTTATACATAAATTCAATTAAGCATTTTACATCGGCGAATGTTACATCTTTCATAATGATGATTGGATCACGCTCGCTTGCATAGTTGGTGAGGACCGTGTCGAAGAACGTGCTGCATGCTGAAAGGACTACACGATGGGCACGAATCAGTTGCCCCTCACAGGCGAGCGTCACATCGCAAAAACAACCGCGATCAAGCAATTGTGAGAACATCGTTTGCAAATTGCTATGATGGTATTTCCATCGCAGACAATATTGTTGCGGCAACATGCTAGCGACAATGTGTTATTGCTATACAAAAGAAAAGAAAAATATATTGTATTAGAAGCAGCTAATTTCAGGATCAATTATACATATAGTATACATTAGTAATGTCACACTATTGGAAAATTTTGAATCTCTTTCGACCAACTAAATGGACTTTTAAAGAAAAGCGAAAAAAATATATAATTATTATGCATTACAGGAACGGGTTGAGTGGCATCAGCTCAACTCGTAAAGAAATATGAATCAAAAAATAAAAACTTTCAAAATGGAAAATGGAATTTTATAAAAAAAAAAGGTATGAAATGGCATGTAATAAACCGCTCCCTGTCCTTAGCATATACACCTACACAGTGTAAGCACATATACGTACGTATAAAAAGGATTCAGTGAAATATGGCTTCAAAGGAAAAACGAAAAAGGCTAAAGAGAAAAAATTCCTGATTTTTTTTTTTCATTTTCGTAGAAAAATATGTCTGCATAAAACAAAAAAAAAAACTCGTTCTGAAAATTTTCTGCATGATAAAAAAACAGTAAGCAATAGTGACCGACCGTCCGGCCACCTTAAACACCCATGTACGCCTCTTCAATCTCTCTTTATTGCCCCTCCTTTTCCTACTCCTTATATATACACCAACCCACCCTTCATCATAATGTCATAAAATATTAACATTTTTATATAGCAACAATTTTTTTTATATATTTTTCTGTTTTCATTGTTTTTTTTTTGTTTTGCTGAAGAAGAAAAATCCTCGTCAAAAAGAAGAAAATGAAAATGAAAAATTTAATATAAGCACAGAAAATAAAATAAAAAAAACATACATATATATAAGCATAAAAATATGTATAAAATATTGAGTAAAAACACAACTCCGTTAGCAATGGGTTAAAATAACGAAGCTTGGTATGTGGGGTAAATCAAGGTGGTGCTTAAACGGAGGACCAAACGGTGGAGCAAAGCTGCTGCTCCTCAAAATCGCTTCTACAATTATGTCGAGCAAAAACGTAAACAGGAGAAAAAAATATAAGTGAAATGCTGGTAAAAATAAAATAAAATCCAGTGGAATTAAACATTAATAAAAATTGACGAGCTTTTTTTGTTTCATTCCTTTTTTTATAGAGAATTTTTTATAAGAAAAGTGCTAAAAGAAAATTAATGATATAATCGAGTACAGTTTATAACATTGCCAAAAAAAAAAAAAAGAAAAAATCGGGAAGAAAGTAAAGAGGGATTCTCCTGGGTATGCCACTTTTTTTTCAAAAATAAGTTACCTGTACATTCACGTTATTTTTGTAGTTATCTATTTAAGTGGGAAGTAAAATTTGTCAAATGCTGAATAGCTCGCGTGGATTTTTATAGGTACTTTTAAGGTAAAGAGAAGTGAAAACTGATGTAATCAGTTCGTGAGTCCCCCATTACTGTAGGAACTATTCGCTTAATATTCTCCATACAAGCTTTTCTCTTGAAGCCGTGATCTAGTCGATTCTTCTTCATCTTCTTTTATGGCATAAAGTTATGTTGCTGACATTTTTCGGCGTAGATTATCGAGGAAATCATTGAGAACTGAATTATAAAGTCATCGCAAGTGATATTAATGATTTCCTACTACTGAAAACTGGATATTCTCAAGTGGAATAATAAAAATAGTAATAAATTTACTTGACGATCTCGATAGTCTAGTGCATTCACCCACGAAGTTCGGGTTCGATTTCCATCGTGGTCTTGTGGTTAATCCTCATAACCTTCTCATATTTACTATAGATATGAAGTGTATGGGAATTATAAGAAAGTGTACAAGTACACCTCATGGGGTAGGCAATGGCCAAACCACCAAGTGAAAACAAATTGCCACACTGCCGATCGGAACCGGCGTTAAATTGTAGGCCCAATCATGTGGTATCACAATGGGTCGTTCTTCCATGAGTGTATCCCTCGACAGCCACTTAAAAAAAGAGAAATAAATTTACTTTTTCAAAAATATACCTACTTATATAGAAAATGTGTATGTGTTTGCACAATTTAAGCATGTATGTGTGTAGATACGTGTGGAATGATTTCTTGGATGCATGCACAGGAAAGAGAAAGGGAGCATTTAAAATTAAATTTATTTTCTCCTCACAAAAAATTCCATTTCGTTGCCATGCAAATAAAAATTAATTAAAATAAAAATGACTACACTTTTTTTTGGATTTTTCTTTTTCCAGAATTTTATGACTATAAAATGAACCTTAACCCTGGCATGGCCCACAATATGATGAACACTGCGAAATATACCAATAAAAACAAACAATAAAAATAATTGCTGCGAAATGTTTAAAAAAAAAAAATTTACTTTTTAATTTTTTTATTTTTTCTTTTTTTTTGGATAAATTTTCATGACGTTAATGAATAAAGTTACACAAACACATAAACACTTACATATGACAAACTCACACACATTCATATCAATTTATACACAAACACACACACACAGAAAATACAAGCATAATATTAAGAATCTACCACTTTGCAGCAGCTTCAGCAATAACAAAAACATCAACAACAACAACAAAGTATTCAACATTTTAAAGAAATTTATAAATTAAATTCACGTGAAAATTTTCAGATTTTTTTTCATTTTTGTTATAATAAAAAAGCAAAAAAAAAAAATTGTAAAATATTGTGTGCTTGGCGAAGGGAGGGTGAGTTGATGGGCATAGGGGGGGAAAGGGGATGAGATGTGTGCCGAAGGATGCAGAAACAAAAATAAAAATGAAAAAAAGAGCGAAGCATTAATAAAAATTCGTCCTCATTTTCTTCAACGAGTCGAGTCTTTTTTATGATGATTTTTCACATTTTTCATGGTCTTTTTTTATTAATTTTTATTTTATTTTTTTTTGTTTGTTTGTTGTTTTCCATGCTTTTAAATTATTATTTTTTGTTGTAAAATAAAAACAGACAGCAAAAGATGTGAAAATGAAAAATACAACAAAGAAAACAACAACAGCAGCGTTGAAAAATGTCAGAGGAAATTTCAGCTCCAATTTTTTTCATTTCAACTTTTTTTTTCGTTTTTGTTTTTTGTGAATAATTTTATCATTCTGAATTTTTTATACATTTTCCCCCCGTTTTTTATACCGTTTTCTTTAAAGTTTAAGTGAAAGACCTGAAGCATTAACCAAGGATATTATACAGGCTACATACATTCTGTCAAAAAAGTACCCGGAAATTCTCATTTTAAATTTTCCCTCTGAGAATATTTCAAAAAAAAATTTTTCCCAGGTTGGCACAACTGTCAACCACTATTCTGTGAATTTTTATTGCTATGTGTCATTTAATTTGGTTACGGCATCATTAAGAACAAGTCAACCTTTTGTGTGCGTTGCGATTTTTACTATGGATATAAAAATATCGAACAAAGAGTTTGTGTGAAATTTTGTGTTTCAAACGAAATTTCTTATGCCAAAACGACATGTTTTGGTATGCGGAAAGTCTCAGCGCGATTGGTGCCAAAAGATCTGAATTTTCTTCAAAAAGTGAATCGCAGTAAGGTGGCTGAAGACATGCTTGAACGCGTAAATTCCGATCCAACGTCCATCGAACGCATCATAACTGGTGACGAGACATGGGTTTTCGAGTACGACATGCAAACAATTCAACAATCATCGGAATGGCGCGCCAAAAATGAGCCGAAACCGAAAACGCAACGCACACAAAAGGTTGACTTGTTCTTAATGACGCCGTAACCAAACTAAATGACACATAGCAATAAAAATTCACAGAATAGTGGTTGACAGTTGTGCCAACCTGGGAAAACAATTTTTTTGAAATATTCTCAGAGGGAAAATTTAAAATGAGAATTTCCGGGTACTTATTTGACAGAATGTATTTGCGGTAAAAATGAAGAACTCGACTTAAAATGGAAAATATTTTATAATTTTTTTTATTATAAATATTAAACTAGTGTTGGTGTCTTTTTTTCTGCTTCTACTCCTCTTGGGAGCTTAGGGCTTAGTGTTAGTTTTAAATAATTTTCATTTCTTTGATTTGAGCGTAGAGTCTTCTGAGGCAGTCGACTGACAGGAAATTAACTTAAACCTTTATTCCTTTTTACCGCAGTTGCAATACATATTTTATAGAATATTTTGCAAATATACTATACAGTATATCGCCCTGCAATCCTAGGACTGATTTTTGTGGTTTTTGATCTATCATACTCCCACTAACAATTACTGAAAAAAAATCTCAGATCAGAATTTTTATGAACTTTTGGTGCATTTTTTACTCTAATTGGGCTGATTGTGTAGGAAAATATCAAATTGAAACCAATTGTAATTTGCAGTCACAGTAAAAATAGCACAATTATTATTGTTTTAATTAAATTTCCTAAATAAATTAATTATTTCACTACATTTTCATTCACATTAAAATGAAGTTTAATCAAATCGATTTAATTTTTGTGAATAAATTAATTATTTTCTTTTTTTTCTATTTTTAATCAATAAAATTAATTTTTTTCTTCAATTAAAAAAAAAAATTTGCAAATAAAATAATTTTTAAATGCATTGAAAAATCTGTTAATTTTCATTAGTTAACTATTTGTATGGGTTAATAATCCTACGTTGTCACTATGCCGATTACTACTCAAAAATGCGTAGACGATTATGCGACTACATGAAGGTATCGTTGTATTCGTCAAATGAGTATTTATACCTGTGCTCGAACGATGCCGTACTCACTCGTGCAGCTCTCTAGTACAGACACACATATATATGTACATTAGGGCGTACCAATTTTTTTTTGAAAAGTACTCTGACAGAATCCTATATTCGATTGCGATCAATTTTGCCGAAGAAAGTATGGTAAAAAATGGATCCTACCCCTTCCCCCCTCTCGATAGTTTCGTTTAATATTACTTTAACTTCTACGAGTTTTACGGGGGTGTAGCCTCCATTTTTTTGTCATACTTCCTTCAGCAAAGTTGGTCAGAATAGAATATGGAACTTCATCTATTATAGAAATTCATCCATACAAATTGATACGACCTAATATACATATATAGCTAAATAGAATAAAGAATCCCAAAGTAATAACTTTGATAGCTAAGTAAGTGTGTGGGTTCAAATTATAAAAAATGTCATAATAAAGTTGGATCATCTATACATTTATTAGTGTAACTACATTTTTATTCCAGGAGATCCAGAAAAGCAACACTATCATATTATATATCAATTTAAAGAGCTTGACGAGTAGGTTAGCCAAAAATTATCAGATTTAAAATCGGTTTTGCCAATTCCAAAATATTGTTATCAAAAGTTCTTTAAAATCCACTCATTGAACAAAGCATTGCATTCATCGTTGTAAAAATCATTGCCTAAGCGGGAGTAAATAATAAATAAGAGAGAGAGAGAAGACATGAGTAACGGCATCTCTCAGAATTATCTAACGAATTATCTACATCAGCGATGCCAACTTGCGGGGAATTCCCCGATTTGCGGGGAATTTTACTTAGTGCGGAGAATCGGGGAATGAGCTGTTTTTTGCGGGGAATTCGAAACCGTTCAGCTTTTAATATTAAAATACCTCAAACAGTCTGTAGAATATTTTTTGCCAAATTTTATATGCCTAAATACAATTCTGGCACATTCGCAACCAACACAATATTAGTATTCAGACAGTCCAACGCAATCGCGCAGTGCTTCGGGTTCTCTTTCAGCCGTTTATAAAGGCTTAGCTGTGCCTTTGTTCAGCCCCTTCTAATTAATAACTGAAAAAAGTTCAATTTTTGGAAAAACTAATTTTTGCTATTTGCGATTTTGTGAATTGTTGGTCAAACAAAATAATCTCAGTATGTCCTAAGAGTACAGTTATAATTTTTCTAATGGTACTTTTTTAGATGTTCCAGTGAGCTGCAATCACGCACGCCATTGCGTTTGACGATTTTTAAAACGTCTTCCATGTAGCTGCAAAAAAACCCTTTATATAATTTTTTTTTAATTATTACATAATTTTTCTTGTACTTGAAGCCTATAAAATGTTTATATGAAAAGTGCGTATCGTACTGTTATAATATGAAAGTATACCGGTGCGGGGAATTCGGTCGAAAATCGGGAAATTTTGCGAGAGTTATCGAGGAGAAAGAAAAAATGAGTTGGCATTCCTGATCTGCATACACAAATAACAAAACAAACACCAACGAGTAGTTTGGTTCTCTTTTGATATTTGTTTTTTCATAAAGAGATTTGTTGAATTTTAGAATTTTAGTTTAATCTTCTCGATTGTGCCGTGTATTGTTGAACTCAACAGTTCAGCACATACCAGTTACGGCACTGTGACCATCCATGTATTTCGTAACAAAACTTAAAATATAATGAAGTTCTTCTTTCCTGTTTTTTTTTTTAAGAAAAATAGATTCTAGAGTTAAATTTTAAAGAGCAACTCAACATACAAACACACTAATATCAACAATCCCTGTTCCTACTTTCTACCAATCTTTTCCTAACAACTCTAGATCTGCAAATAGATTTTGATCTATATCAAGATTAATAACACTGTTTAACAGCCAAAAATGAGCAGAGACGAAAAAATTTTTCGATTTTTTTTATTTTTCAACTTGAAAAATTTAAAAGAAAATTTTTTTTTTTTAATTAATTTATTTTTCGCAATTTTTTTCATCCTCGTTATCATTGTTGACTTTTATCTCGTTGTTAGCTTAACCCAGTAATGCCTAGCAGTGCCTTATGGCACCTTGTCACCGAAAATTTTTTTTTGTAAAAATGGATGGACCACGGATTCGGAATCAGCGACCCCCCGTTACCCTAAGTGCATTTGCCCCGTCTCTGCTCGTTTTCAAAAGTTTCTATTTGTAGAACAGTGTAATCATTTTATGATGATTGGTGGTAGGATTTTTCATTCAAATAATAATTACAAACAAAAAAAAAATAATGGTATAACGAATACATGTCTTCGTAAATTATTTCCAGTAGATTTTCAGGTCTGAACCTATGAAAGTATACAAGTAGCATTTGTTGAAATGTATAATTAAGGTTTTTGGTAAATACTGACTACTACAAACACACTAAATTTTTTCACACATAATTCAAAATTTAATACTGAACCAACTGAAAATCCTTTAGATTTTGCCCCAAAATCCTTTTTCTGCCGGAAATATATATATTTTTTTATAACCCAATTAAATACTAAACCCTTTTTCGTCATCTTCTACTGCCTCGTTTCATGGCTTGTACCCTGTGTGTGACTTAAGCACATATAAAAACAACAGCAGCAGAAAAAACAAACTTTTATAATAATACCTTCGTCCTAGAATCTCCTTTTTTATCACAAATATCAAATTTTTTACGCCCTTCCATTAAGTCGTAACATGAGGAACATTTATTTACACAAAAAAAAGCTGTAGAAAAAACACAATAAAAAAGCAGAGCTGCCAACAAAGACGAAAAAAATGTACTAAAAATAAAAAGATTTTTCATCTTCTCAAAATATACAAAAAAAAGTAACATTAAAAAAATTCCCTTTCCTTAGTTCGCCTTCCCTCCCCCCCCCCCTCGTTTTTCATTCTTTCTCTTCATTATTATAGAAAAACGTCCTCCCAACAATGTTTAGCCCACTTTTTTACGAAGGGTTTTTTGATCCCACACATACACACATAAACACTATACAACTACTACTACCCACACACACTAATATATTTTGGATCTTTAAAATACAAAAAACATAAAAAAGTGTATTAAAAAAGTACATTTTTTTATGATATTTTTCCCGCCATATAGTGCAGGCTAGCAAACTAGAAGTTCATTCTACTGCTGCTACCTCAACACACGCCGCACTCACACCCTCCGCTCTTGCAGTCGCTTTCACAAAACACATAAGCCCTCTTGGCAGCTCCCACTGTTTGCTGCTGTTGCTGCTGCTTCTTTTGGTTTTTCTCATGCCAGCGGAAAATGGAAAAATATTTTTCAGTTTGCTTTTTTCATTTTTTTATTTTTTATTTTGTTTTGGGTTTTTTGTTGTTCGTTTTTATCACAAGCACATGAGAAAAACGCAAGAACCAGCGGAGAGAGAGAACATTAAAAGGAGGGTGAGATGAGGAAACAGGGACGATAAAAGGTTGCGAGCGGCAAAAAAAAGCATTTACAACAACAACAAAGCGATATCAAGCTAGCAATTTACAACAACAAAAAAGCATAACGACCATTTCTTCTTTTTCGTTTTCATTTTCATTTTTTTTTTTTATTATTATTTTTCATTTGTACTTTTTTTATTTATTTTTTTCACTTGACGTTTTTTCTTTTTTTGCGTTTTTCGCAATTTTATCTTTTTTGAAATATCGATTTTTATGTCAGCAATAATGAAAGGTGCACATTTTTTTATTAAAAATTGTTTTTTTTTTGCGAATTTTTTTTTATTCAACGAAATAAAAAACGTTGGGAAATTTCTCACAAGTGCAGTTGACTGGCTGACTGCCGTTGTACATATGTATCTGTATGTATATACATATATATATGTATGGTGCAGTTGGATATATATAATTCACGTGTATGTGTATGTGCGAGCTCATGTGAAGGTATTTATAATATATATTTATTATATGTAAGAAAAAATGTCAATTGTCATAAAAAAGAGAAGTTGTAAAGTTTTATTTTATGAATTGTTTTCTTTTTTAGTTTTTCATAAATAGATGAAAAATTTGTTTGTTTGAGGAAAATACTTAAATTACTTTTATTTTTAAATTTCAAATTCAATTTAAACCAACAAGTTGATAGCAGTTAGCTTCGCATTTCAGTATTAAATATTAAAAATTAGTTCCTAATTGCATTAACCCTTCCCTGCCCAACAAGGCAAATTTTGCTTCGAAAAATATTAAGGAATAGCATTCTTCATTCTGAACAGCTTATGTTCAATGACTTTTTCATTATCTTAATTACAAGTGTTAAAATCTGAAATTACCTAGTGGGCCATATATAGTTCGTTGGGCAGTGTCAAGTAAAATAGAAATGTATAACTTTTTTTTTTTAAATAAATCTCTTTATTGAGAAAAATGACTAAAAATTAAAATTTATAACAATTATTCAGTGTGAAATTTATAGAAACAATATCTTTCGGTTATATAAAAAATCAAAAATTTTATTTAATTTTATTTTTATGTGAAAACAGTGTTTTTAAGAAACCCATATTTTGGTTTGGATGTTGGACGTAAGATGGCGCTACTATTACCGTCCAAAGAGAAGGGACCATATATGGGCAGGGAAGTGTTAATGCAAAGCATCAGTGTGTTTTAGGGATTCACCATCATCATTGTTGGCTCGACGGTCCTAGTTGAACCATGGCCTCCCATTAGGGATTAATGGTTACAAAGTAGATTTATTGCATTGAGCAACTGTGTTGTAAATTTGCACTACAAAACAGTTGCGCAACAATTCAGTAGTAAACGACACTGATGCTTTGAATTAATGCATTAATAATGCCATACTTCTAAGAAAAAATTAATCGGCGTGAAGAATCGCCTGACCTTTTAAGCTTTTTGGGCTTTATTCAACATATGTAAGCAAGCAGGTTTAGTCCTTGCTATTCAATATTATAGCAATTACACACCGTTTGGGATTCGGACCCGAGGCAGCTGAGACTCAAGTCTAGCACTCTACCACTAGGTGGCCTCTATTCAATATTGTGATGGATTACCTAACTTCTAGCCGCAGAGTAGGAGTTCGTAGAATATTTTATGCACGGACGAGAAAGTTTGTACTTCTAAACAAAGACTTACATGCGTTAGAATGATTAAAAACATGGAAAGCAGTTATAAAGGATATGTAAGCTACGCATAAGGCTCAAGATAACTGATTATATGCTTTTGTGGTTTGGTATAATGGACCTTGGACTCTTGATGGAGTTCAAATCAGTTCAAATCGCTTGAAGTTTAAATACTTAGAATCTTTATTAAGTAGCAGGGAAGCAGTAAATGAAGACGTCACACATGGAATCAACAAACTGTTGTTGAAATTATGAAATCTTACAGAACTTTTTCTTTAAGTTTATACTCTAAAGTCAATGACGTTATAAGGTATAGATTGCCGGTCAGCGGATGTGAAACACAAACTTACCCGTCACCGAAATCTAAATGTTTAGATGGTCAGCCTCCCGCTGTCTCGTATGAATAAAATCGTGCACCTACGACGGAAAGGCGTATTGATATTGCGAGTTTTGGGCTTGCAGACCTCGCTACTCTATATTTGTAAATTATGACTTATGTGAAAGGTAATAAAGTGTGAATTTTTTAACAATCTCATATGGAGATATTCCACCACCAGATGGCATGCTGGAAACGGTTCAATTTACAAATAGATTGAAAAAAAGAGATAATGATTTTTGATTGATTATGCAAAATATTACGTGCTATTATTTCAGTTGCTGTAAAAACAGGATTTTCATCAACTATTTAAAAAAAAAAACAACACTAAACGAGGCGCTCTTGATTTTTCAACATTGTAAACAAATTTGTTTTCTGCTTGTACAATATATAAAAAAAAATGTTCATAATAAATTTAAAAACCTAATATTCTCAACTTTTATTTACTAAAACTATAAATTTCTTAACACTTTCATTTTTTTATCAGGCATAAAATTTGAACCTGCAAAACAAAAATGAGGCAATAAAATTTATGTATTAACCTCATTGTCTCAAATTAAAAATAAAACTAAACCGAATACTAATAAAAAAACAGTGGAAAAAGGTTTTCATGTTTCAACACAGACGCATTTCAACTATAAATGCATGTGTGAGTGTGTGTGCACACATGCGAATGTGTGTGTGCACACATGCGAATGTGTGTGTGCACACATGCGAATGTGTGAAAAACAATAACAACAAGTGGGTTAGTGGCAAGCTAAAACATTCAGTAATTTCAAATTTTCACTGAGTACACAGATAGATTCAAAACAAAAATATACACTCTCGTCTGTATGTATGTGCGTGAGCATTTAACTCTAGAGTTACGGAACCCGTCAATTTGATGGATTTCAAATTTTAGATTTATTTAACAAAGAAAATAAAATTTATTTTTTTTAAAGCAATTTATTGTTTGTAATTTTGTCGTCAGTTTTCTTCACTTCTTTTTAATTTTGATTTTTTTAACATTTCCTTTGAAATAAAAAAGCAACAATGGACAAATACTTCAATGAAAAAGATGACACGGAACACAATTAACAACTAACTAAAACCAAGGTTGTTGCAACTAATCCAGAAGTTGTTGTTCTAAATTTACTTATTTAAAAACCTCTGAACATCAGATTAAATCCGGTCGGGATTGAATTTTGTGTTGCCTTATCGCAAACAAATCGCTTTGGATTCCAGAATACGAATTTTTAAGATTTTATCCGAGTCTCAAAATAAAGTTTTTGTATAATTACAAAATATTGTGAATAAAGCTGAGTTGGAGTTTCTTGAAACTATTGAGTCACGATTAAAAAAAAAAATATATATGTATAAATATCGCTCATTTGCTGCAAGATTGCTATAATCCAGAAATAAAACAAACAAAATTGAGTAAAGTATACAGAAATAAACTGTCCGAACGTTATGTAGTTTCCACTGCAACTTCAAGTTGCTCCATGTAGTAAACGGAAAGTTCTTAACGATTAATTTAGAGTAATTTCAGAATAAGCTTTCTTGCTCTGCAGGCAAATGCAAAAAGTAATAAAAATACAAATAATGATAACATTTTTAACTTTATTTTTATACAACTATGACTAAAGGGAATGAATATCTTCGTATAAAATTGTGCACATGTGTGTGTAAATATTTTTAACTTCTATTTATAAAATAAACAAAAAACAACTTACATATATTATACAATTTCTGTGAATAATATATTTTTTATACCTTTGCAAATTAATCTTAAAAAAAAAAAAAATAAAAAATTATTAAACTGAAAAAAAAGAAACAAAAACTATGCATGCAAGTGAGTGAAAATTATAAAACAAAAACGATATAAAAACAAAAACAAATATTTTTTTTAATGAGAAAAGCAAAATTTTTTTCTTGATGCGTTTTTGCTGTTGCTTTTATAATTTGCACAAAATAAAATAAGAAAACAAAAAGTAACAACAAAAAAGTTTCCTGCGCTCGGTCATTACGACATTTACGCCAGCGAGTACATGGAGTGACTGCAGCCCAGCCAGTGCTGGGTGTTTTTTGGTGGTGGATGGTCGATGGTGGAATCAAAAGTGCTGCTGCCACTACTGTGAAGGGAGCACCACAGTAGTGTTTAAAGGGGGGTAAGGGGATGTGAGCTGTATTACTTCACATTTTCCTGCACAATTTTGTTTTTCCTGTGTGCTTTTTTTCTTTACGTTTTTTGCATTTTTTCGCATTAAAGTGTGAGTTTGTGAGGTTTTTTTTATCGCTGGCATATTTTTTTGTTTCGTTTCTTTCATACCCACTGTAATTAACAAAACGACAGAAAAACATAAATTTTTTTAAGCATATTACAGTACAAAATATAAAAACAGAATAAAGAAATAAAAAACGATATTTTCAAAATGAAAAACAAAATTAAACAACAAAAAACGCTCTCAAATTATGTTTATGGCAGTAAGACATAAAAAAAGGCCATAACAGCAACAGTAGCAAAAACAAAACAATAGCAAGGCAAAAAAGGCCACACAAATCCCAGCGACGACAGAAGAGAGAATTACGGCAATTAAGCGAAAAAACGCAAAAGTTAGATGACGAAATTAATTAAATATTTAGGAGTAATAACATCAAAGATCACACTTTAATAATTTAAAATTATTACATGAATTTTCCTCTTACGCAAACTATTGTGCAATACAATACTGTGATGGCATTGCTGTCAAACATACAGCGCCATCTATTGTGTAAGTGGTAACAAATCAATTTGAATATGGATTTTGAGTTGATTGAGTATACTACAAAACCAAATATTAGGAACATAAAATCAACAAATCAGACATTTTAAATGTTCTGTGAGGAAAAGAAAAAATTTTCACCAATTCAAACTAATTTCGGTTTAAATAAATCAACAACCTTCTGTATATTTACACAACTAATCCCACTGTATATCATGCAGTTTTATTTGAAATTACAGCAACATATCATCGGTACAGAGTCGAAATTCCTAAGTAGCATTTTTAAAAACAAGAAAAATTAAATTTTAAAATAAAATGTTTTTAAAAATCATATCAAAATAGCGTTCTTGATGGCTTTTTGGGAGTTCTGTCAGAATTTGAGGAATATGTGGGTAAAAATTCGTTTCAGCTAATAAAGAGTGCCTTAAACTGTGAATCTTGGTGTAGAAACCAAGTTGGTGTCAAATCTAAACTTGGCGAGTTTTACCTGAATGATGTTGATTTTATTTATTTTTTACCTATTTCTTATTTTACTCTTTAAATAAATAAAAATAAAATGTTATTATTTTACCTTTTTTTTGGGTTTTTAAATAAGCACAAATTTAAAAATATTGTTTTCTCTTTAATTTTTTCTGATTTGACTGCGAAATATGTTATTCACTGCAATTTATTTATTTTTACAATTCTGATAAATTTTCAATTTCAAACCAAATTTTACATGAATCTTTGAATCTTAAAAAATGAGAATTTTTTGAAAAGGGCGACTGAATCATTATCATCCACACCACATGAGATGAGACGAAAAAAAAACAAAAAACAAAAAATGTGCTAGCATGAATTTTTCGAAAGCAAAAGCACATTAAAGTAAACAATAAATTAAAAAAAATAAAAAATATTAATAAAGATGTGAGTGTGTATGAATTTTTATTATATACAAAATTGCAGAATAGCAGCAAAATAATTTTAACCCTCTGCGTACTTTTTGTTGAATTTTTTTCTCCGTTTTCATTTCTTTATATGCTAAAAAAAAAAAGGTGTACAAATTATGTTTTTCTTTTGGTATTTTTGCGTCTTCTTCGCCTTAAAATTACAGCCAATAACAACAACAAACAACACAAAAGCCGAAAATTCTTTTCAAAAACTTCACTCGCTTTTTTTGAATAATTCAAAAAATCAATAATTATGTTCTTTTTTTTAGTGGGTATTTGTTTTTGTATTTGTATGTTTTTACAGTTTGGTAGCCAGCAGTTTTGTATATTCTTCAAATTGACATTTTTTTATTTCATTTTTATTTATTTTTGTGTTTTTTATTTATGCGAATTGGCCTCAAAGCAAAATAGCAGTTGTTTTTGTTTAGCTTTGGCTGGTGTTGTCGCTGTTGTTGTATTCTTATTGCCGCTTTGGCACCAAAAATTCTTTTGATAATAATTTTTGTGTTTGGTGAAAATATTATAAGAAAAACCCGCAGACGAATTGAAAAAATTAGTTGGATTCAACAAAAGGCTTCAACAATAAAAATATAGGAAAAAAAAACAAATTTATACAAAAAAAAAGAAAGAAAAACGTTACGAATTCTTTTATAATTACCTACTATTTTTATTTTGCCTCTATATTAATTCAACTTTTTTTATCGAGGTGAATTTACCGTTTTTTTTAGGAATTATTTTAGACGCATTTATGTTTGAAGAATGTGAATGTCTCGCTTTATATAAAATAAAATATAAAAATATAATATAAAAAATTAAAAAATAAAACAAATTAGTTCATTATTTACACTATTTAATCTGGGCTGCCGGTGTAGCTCTTCTAAAAATTCAGTCGATTTAATATCGTACATAGATACATAGACACTATAATACTAATTCGAAAACTAATAGCGTTTTGCATTACGACCTTATTGAGGAAATAGTTACCAACTCACTATTACATTTACTTGGATTATGAATGTATTTTAAATATACTGCCATCGTTTATCTCTAAAACATGATTTCTTCTTCTGTTGTTTTTACACCGATACCATGGAATTTTTTCAAGTTTATAACTAGTGAAGCAAACTGTTAGCATAGGGCTTTAATATCGCATCATATACTCATTTCCAAAAAAGATTGTTTCGAATTACAAAATCCACTTTTAGCAGACAAAAATTCTGAAATTTGGCTCATTGTCAATGACTTTGTGAAAAATTATAAAGATCGGACTATTATCTTTCATGCAGATGAAACCGCGGAAAGAGTATAAAATGGTATAATCTTAAACATTATTTCTATATTATAAAAACAATTTTCGAAATTCTACATGTATAGAAGGTAGGCGTTTCCACTGCACGATTAAAAAATTTGTCTGATACCATTTTAAATGGACTAAATTATAACATCTTGACACAATAACATCCCCATCTCACAGATGTGTCCAAAATTGCCTGCGGGGTAAGTGCAGGGGTACACTCACCGCGTTTGGAAGTAAATTAATTTATATGTTTATTTAATGATGCCTCCGTTTTTCAGGCTGAAGTTATGGCTGTTGGAGAGGCTTGCCGACTAATAGAGCGGCATATCACAGATGAGTGATCGACAGCCAGCCACTTTACTCCACCACCGCAAAATCAAAGCTAATTAAAGAGTGCAGAGAGGTACGCAGCGAGCTAAACCATCTGAGTTCCAGGGTCTAGGCACGTTGAAAGGAATGAGAAAGCTGATGAATTAGCACGCTCAGTGCTTCTCTTGACGAATCTTTAGGAATACCCTCTTTAGCCTTCCTTGGGGTCGTTGAAAGAAGCATGTATATGCACTGACTTCCACTGGCTAATCGGAGAGGGAAATCACTATCATCTTGTATCACCTCCCGGGCGACATGACCTCCATATAATGAGGGTAGGTTTCGTGCGGTTCTAAATAGGGGTCGAACCGACGGTTTACACCGGCCTCTGGTGTGTAGATACCTACGCAGAGAAACTACGTATTCCTTTTGACACCGACTGTAGATGTAGTAGTAACTAACTGTAGAAAATGAATACCCAGCGCTGGCAAGAATAGAATATCAGTTTTTGGGAAGGCATTTCCTCGATAATTTATCCGAGTACTCGGCAGTCAGTTCGAAGAATCTGCAAGGATACTTAAACTCCATCACGTAGAGTTTAAGTATCCTTAGGTTTAGTAGAGTCCATCATTAATTTTAATTCAAAAATTAAGTGTGACTCAAAAAAGATTGCTGTGGGTCAACCATAACTCCGCGAATAAATAGTTATGATTTTGAAATTCTATGTGATGTTACATATTTGGTTTTTATTAAGAAAAATGCAGAAATGTAGTTTCACGCGGTTCAAATCGGAGCATATTCTATCGCAGCTATTCAAAAAATAAAATATAATATAAAAAATATAATTGTTTGTGCATAATCAAATGATAAACTAATTTTTTAACATACCTATTAATTATGTATAGTTTTCTCTTTAATATGAGACCAAAAATGAAGCATTCGCCGAGTTTTTACACTTTGTGTATACCAACTTTTTACAAATAAGGTACTGCAACTTTCGACGCTCGCACAACCAGATCTGTCACCTGATTTGAATATCTTTTATGCACAGTATGATGAGGGATCTATGGAGAATAAACCCTTTTATTTTTAGATCTAAATCGAGATACCAAATTTTTTAATTATGGCCAGCTAGAATTTTTACCAGGCTTATTATGCAGTGAACTTTTATGAGGCATACATCTGTCAGAAACTAAAATTGCTGTAATTTTTAAGCTCACTGTAGTAATTTCGCTTTAACTTTGATATAAATATATATATATATACATATCGCCCCATTTAAATGATCATAAATTAATTTTTTTCAATGACAATTGAACTGAGTTTTATTTTATTTATTTAATTATTAAAATTTGATAATATTTCATAAGTTAGTAAATAAACAAAATTTAAAAAAAAAAAAACAATTAAATGCAAAATATTGAAAAATAACCAAAATAATAATAGAAACAAAAAATGATAAATAAATTGCCTTATACTATCTCTTATTGACAGATTTGCGACAACGGGTAAATAATAGTTCTAAAATTTCTATTTTTTTTTTTAACTCAGGCAACACTTTGTATGCACAAGTGAAAAAAAAAAATTTGAAATTTATTGAAAAAAACACATATTTTATGATAACAAAAAATTATTATTTTTAAAAATATGTACATACATACATATGCAAATATTTATGAATTCTATTCTTAGTAAACAAAAGAAATAAAACAAAAGCGCACACACATCTCAGATGACGTCTTTGAAAAAGCACTTCTGCAATTCTAATTTCTTGGGAAGTTTTTTAACAAACAATTTGGTTGTGTTTGCTTTAAAAAAAGTACAAATTTTCATGCAAACAGCAAATTAAAAATGCGTCACGAAAAAAAAAAAAAAATTTCAAGTTTTTATTTGTTGCATACACCAAAAAATGCTTAAGTTTTTCTTCCACAAAAGAGAAAAAAAATTAAAAAACAATAACTAAAAATGCACATATATTTATGTATATGTGTGAAAATACAACAAAAAAAAAGTGTGTGCTAACGTTCATAGAACATGGGCAAAATATTGGTAGTAGTAGTAAATTGTAGCCGTACATTGCCCAAGCAAACCAAAGTGAAACAAACGCACTGCAACTGCAGTTCTTCGAAAGAAGAACGAATTACATATAATAGTAGTTGAAGTGGAAGTTGCAGTTAAGCTGTGTAAGCTAAACCAACCTAAACCAAGCAGCGGCGGCAGCAGAAACAACAACTACAACAACACGACCGAGTGCAATAACGCACTCATTTATCTGTGAGATACGAACGACGGCGAATGAATCGTAAAAAAAGATATGTATCTGCTACGCATGGATATTTGCGCCATAGACATGGACATCATCAAAATAGAAAATAAGAAAAACAAATAATACAACAAAAAGCAGAAAGACGGCGAAACAGAACTACATGCAACAAAATCAACAGCAACAACATCCTTAGCCGTTTTGCTGCTATTCAGTTCAGAACTCACTAACTTTTTTAAACTTTTTTCTATTTTCGTTTTTGGTAAACGCAACATAAAAAAACAACCAATTGAACATCAACATCGTTCTCGAACAACATTCGCCTTGATTTGGTTTTTAAGCTCAACTCTAGCGATGATGTGCGGAGTACAACGAAGAAGGATGAGAATAGTGAAGAGTTTAGAGCTTGCTAAACTACTTTTTTCTTAGAAAATTTCATAGCAAAATGCAATAAAATATGTGCAAAAAACTTCTAACCAAGAAAAAAAATTCAAAGTGGAAGAAAGAAGGGTAAGATCTGCTGCTGAGCACTGGCCAATGTCCAGTTTAAAAAACACAACAACATAAAAAATATATCTAACATTTGAAATGTGCACATCTTTTAAAAGATATGAACGTCGATGTGCAAAGATGCTATATTGTACAAAATAGTTGAAAAAGCACAACGCAAGAAAGCATTACAAAAAAAAGTTAGTAGTAGAAAAGGAATAAAAAAAAGTGCAAATACGCAAGGCAACTTGTGAAGATTGCGTGTAGCTTAGAGCAGAATTTAACTGAACGAAGCTGAGAGCGAGCTGTGTTCATAGGCAAAAAGATGATATATTTTTACATAGGATTATATAAATATTTTTAGATATATGTGTGTGTATCTATATTTGCTGGCTAGAAAACTTGAGGTACAATATTCTAATGATAATAATATTTAAATTATAAAACAGTTTTATTTATGATAAAATAAAGGAGCTGCATACAATCATAATTGAGTAGAAATTTATTGGAATTTATAAAAATAAAATAAAAATATTACAAATTATTATTTTAAATTCCCTAAATATTACTGATTCCTAGATAAATTATAACTTCTTCAAATGCAGCGTCCGTGGCGTATGAAATTGCCGGCATGTAGATCCATTTCCCTCAACATTTTAAGAATACGATATGAGTACGTTCAAAACTCTTCATTTTCCACTTGGTGTATCTCTAAACTTTTTAATGGTTACACAAATTAATAATTAACTGGGCGATTCGGTACCAATGATCAACATGAATGGAGGTAATAGAAGAGGTCGAAACAAGTAAAAAATCGTATTGACTTTCTTCTAATTTAGTGCTATTAAGGGTTAAAGATTTTTGAGGCTTAAGTATTTCAGTCAATTCACTATAACATCTAAAATTGACAACCTACGAAAATAAATTTTGATACGTTTGAAGAAAATCTTCGCAAAAAAGAATTTTTAGTAATTGATTGTAAATTTTAGATGTTAATTGACATTAGTTTTGTATAGCTCATAAGGGGGTATTACGTACTACGATTTTTTACTTGTCTTACTTCCTTTCATGTTGACCATCCGGATCAAATCACCCTCTATACAATATATATATATTTTTTTTGAGTTAAGTTGAAATCGGGCCTCAAATTCTAGAATAAATTAATTGAATAAAACAAACATTTGGGAATTTTTTGTAATTTAAAATTCGAGTATCGAGATTCTATCGAGTAGATTCTTCATGTGCGTACGTATATTAACTCCGGCATTAAATTTTTTAACTTCCACTGCTGATAGAATCGTCTTAAAGAACTATTTCGCTAGAACATTTTTATGAATCTATTACTTTCAAATTTTTTTCTAGTCAATTTATAGAACCAATATTTTCATGCTTCTGCTGCCAAAAAATTATGCGCTTCCTTCTTAATGCACACATATTGAACTAAAATAAAAACCATGCCAAAAATGTTGCTTGTTTTTTTCAGTCATTGTGAAGCAACAGCAAAAACAAACATTTTTTTTTCTAGCTTGCCCGAAATAATTCTATGCTACATACACACACACACACACACGCTCACACACTCAATGAGAAACTGACTTCCTCCAAAGAAAACCTTTTTCTTCCATTTCATATTTCAAGCCAATTTAAGCCAAGCCAAAACAGCACCAAGTATTCCATACCATTCACCATACCATGCCCACCGTATGACATTCATCAAGAAAAATGTCATTACTTTTTTGTGTGTTGTGTATGTATGTGAGAATGTGAACGAGTGTGTATGTGTGTCTGAATGTGTTAGTTAGTGCGTTAGCCTCCTCTTTGTATATCAAGCAAGCATCAGCTTCAGGTTCTAACTTTTATTACAAGTTTTTGTGCTAAGATTTTTCGTACAACGACGGCGACGTTGTTTTTGTTTTTTGCTCTTTTTGTTTTGTTCTGTCAAATGCGAATTTTTTTCTACTTTTTTTTTATCAAACTAACTGCAATTTTCTACAACAACAACAACATCAAGAATAAAGAATGACTGACTGCACTGCTGTTTCTACGTATTCTTCTTATTCCACTTCTACTATATACCAGTAGTGTGTACTAGTAATATCTTTTCAACTTGTAAATGCTTTTTTTCTCACCTTTTTTCTTTTTACTTTTCTATTTTCATAGCAGGTTTAGTTGTTGTTTTTTTGCTGTTTTTTTTTGCTGGCTTCTGATTGTTTACTTCGACTACGTACGGCGTTTTTTTTTAATATTAAAAAAAAAAAACAAAAAAACAAAAAAAAAAACAGTATTAAAAAAGTAGTAGTAGTAACAGCAGCAGTAGCAGCAGCGGTGACGGCGGCAGTGTAGCTCAAACAAAACAACAAAAACAAAATAAAAATATTGCCTTTCCTTGAAGTTTTTTTCTTGTTTTTTTTTTTTTTTTTGTGCGGCTGCAATATATTTTTTTTGTTTTTTCCAACAAATTTTCCAATTTTATTATTTTTCATGCCAGCGTCGACTCAACTTTCGAGTATATCTATCTACGTTCATAGTATGCATGTATGTTGTGTGTGTGTGTGTTTACTTTTTTCCATATAATCTTTTTCTACATTGAGTGTTTTTTCCTACAACGTTTTTTTCCGAAATAATTTTGCAATTTGTGGAAAAAAAAGGTTCTACCATATTCGTTATATAAATTGGGTTTTTTTTCTTTTCGTAGTTCGAGAAATGAAAAATGCTATACAAAAAAAAAAAAACATTTTAAAGGCATTATAGAAATATACGCGTATGTATGTATGTGTGTAAAAAGCTGAGCAGCAGCGTTAGCTTTTGTGTACTGGTACCTTACTATATCTAGAGTGGGTATTTAATTGCACTCAATTCGTACTTATGCACGAAAGAAATAAAAAGTGTGAACCCAAACATTACAAAATTAAATTTTGGTATTTTTGGGGCTTAAAATGAAACAATTAGTAGGAAGGATCAGACAAAGACATGCATGTCATTAGTATCTCATCGAAGAAAACAAAAACTTCTGAAGTGAAGCCCTGATGATTAATACCGGTATGTACACGTTTGCGATTACGGCTTCGTAGATCGAAAATAATTCTCATATTTTGAGCTAAATCACAATCCTGGTCATTGGTTCTATAACAAGGAAGACAGAAACTATGGGGCAACAAAGAGCGCTATACTTCAGCTTCAAAAAGAAACATTCAACATTAGGCTTGGGCAACTGATACACGGAAAAAAATATTCTGTAATAATTTATTGGATTTCTGATAATAATTACAGTTTTACCGTCTTGCCCGGATAGTAAACGAAAAACTGTAATAATTGATTATGATCAAACAATAATTCCCTTGAGTGTAATTTATAATATCCAGAATGAATCAATAAAATTTACGAATGAATAAGCACATTGTACTTCACAATACAGTTAATATTATTGGAGTGTCAAATCAATTTTTACAGTGTAATTTTGTAAATTATCAAATTGGTAATGGAATTTTTACTAAGCATAATCAAATCGCATTGACTAAATGACTAAAAGCAAGCAACTCGACCAGCTATCTTCATGATTCTAGAGTAATTCAAAAGATGATGGTGTTTCGGTTTCAATACTGAAGACTTTTGCTAATAAAATATTAAAAACTTAATTTAATGTATTGTAAACATTTTAAATCTTATTAGCTTCCGGCATTAGGTCACCGATAAATTACCCAAAATGCCTCATTACACCAAAGAACCAAATCCAGGTGCCTACCAATCGGTTTGAAAGATATTTTACTGAATGATAATTTATAGACAAATATTTGATATATAAAACACACATTTAGTGTGATCTAAAAAATGAAAGCAATGAAACAAGAATATTTTCATTAATTTTTACAGTTTGCAGTTAAAGTTTTGGGCTGTAATATTTGCAGTTTATCCATCAATTTATATTGGGTATCGCTTGAAATTTCTAAATTACTAAACGGACTAAACGGCAATTTTCCCTGATTATTTTGCTTTTTTTGAATATCACACATTATTTTTCACAAATTCTTTTTTCCGTGTAAATATGAAATATGTTTCAGCAGACGTAGGTATGCACACATATGGGTGGTAGTTGAAGCTTCTCATATGCCTTCAATGACCGAGCGTAGTATGGTTGGTTGCTGTTTTTTTTCTTTTGTGATATGCCAGTTTTTTTTTTTTTTTTTTTAATTTTCGTGAAATTTAAAGGCCTTTTTTGCGTTGATAATATTTTTTTTTTGCTTTTGTTTTATTATTATTATTTTTTTTTTGTTATCTCGACGGTACAAAAATTTTTCTCCGCAATATATAAAAATAAATTGAAAACGCCGCTTCATGTTTCTTGTCTCATCCCCTCACCCTCGTTAGATATTGTTGATTGAGGGAGGCAGTAGGGAAGAGAATGTGAGCGAAGAGGTAGGGCGGGAGAGAAGAAATGAGAAGGCAACAGCCGAGCACAGTGTGTGATTCATAAAATTATTATTATTATATTATATTAGTTTTTGAGTTTTTCTTCTATTCTTATTTGGCATTTTTTTTATATTTTAAGTTTTTTTAGATTATTATTATTTTTTTTTTTTTTAATTTTTTCATAATTTTTTATATATTTATCAAATTAGTGCTAAGAAACCACAAGGTAAAAGAAATGTGTGTTTTTGAGTTCATTTGTTTGGTTGCTTATTTTTGCTATTGTTATTCTTGTTGTAGTTGTTGTAGTTGTTAATATAAAATGCCAAAGCAACGCGCACGCCTATATAGATACCTAGTTACACACATACATACATACGTACATACATACAAACATATGCAGGTATGTACGAGGTTCGAATTGAACCGACAGACCAAGCAGCTGCACAGGTACAACAACAACAAAACAAAAGAAGAGTATCTATGAGATACTATTTGTATCTGCGCGCAAAAACAACAACAATAAAAGAAATAAAAAATATAAAAATTAATGCGAGCTTATAAAATAAATGCCACAAGTGTACACGCAAAAAAAAAAATTAAAACAAAAAAAAAATTAAAACAAAAAATGAATGAAAACAAATTTTGAAATTATTTTTGTTGTAAATTCTTTTTTTTTAATTATTTGGCGTAAAACTATTTCAACGTGTTTTTTATTTTTGCTTTTTTGCTACAATACTTTTATTATTATTGTTGTTGTCGCTGGGTTTTTTTATGAAGCATTAAAATAATTGCATCGTTGTTTTCGAAAAAAAAAATTTTTTTTTCTATGACAATCTCAAGGGGATTTTACTTTTAATTTTTCATTATTTTTTTAGCTTGTTTTTTCATTTTTTTTTTTTCATTTATTATTAATTTTGTGTTTTACTATTTGTATTTCAATTGTTGTAGTGAAGTGTGGTATTTTTTTATTTGCGTTGTTGTGCTTTTTTTTCAATAAAATTTACGGTGCTTTTTTTATATTATATTTGTTATAATATTTTAATTTTAATTTTATGTTAAAATTTCATTTCAAGTGATAAAAGATTGTTTTTAATTGAATTTAATTCAAGGAAAGCCAAGTTTTTATTTTGTTTTTAATTTGATTTCCTGTTTTAATAGAAATTTCAAAATTAAATTTGCATTTATTATATTTTAGTTTTATATTTCATTATTTTTTAGTTTACTAAGTATGAAATCCATTTCGAATGAAAATTGAAACTGAAGGAAAGAGAAAATGAATTAATACCTATATAAAGACCAGCTCCAGACATGCCAGTACCCGTATACATCCAGGAATTGTTTATGAGTTTATATGAAACCTTATTACTAACTATAATTCAGAGCCAATTCACCAATTCATATCCTTGAAAAAACTACTTAATCATCATTCTAGACTGTAAATGAATACGCCAATCGCAGGGCATGAAACCGCAGAAATCCGGAAAAAATAGGGTACATGCATATGTATGTATGTATGTTTTGGGATTGTTTGTGTTATGATAGTTTCCAACGTTATTAGTAAGGAGGTTATTTGGAAATGTTGAGATTAAAAGAAAATCGACCTGAAATATAAATGAAACTAAATGTGATTTGTGGAAACTGACTTCTAGGAGCTCGGTATTAATATTCGTTACACGTAAAAATTAAGACATATCTTAATACTTAACAAATGAAATGGAAATGGAAAGAAGCAGTCAGTACCTTGGAGACGAAGATCGAACTTCTGATCGCGGAATTATCGCAATTTCCATGGAAATCGAATAAAATATCATCAACAAAGTTATAAAAAAATTATTCATTTAACAGATTTTCCAAATGTTGCATCAGCAAAACGTAATCAAGTTGAATTTCTATTATTTGACTTAAAGTAGCTTAACGTTTTATTTTTTTTCAAAACATTCCAGCTCACATCAACTTATTACTAGAGAATACAATTTTGGTAATCTCCACTAAATAAATCAAAGTTTCTTTTTAGGAGAAATGGCGAAAACTTTGCTCGTGGGACAGCTTCTTATAGAACAAGGCTGCACAAACAAGATGCGTCCCCGAGCCAATACAAATTATTACATAGACTGAGAGTCGCATCAAATACTTGCAGTTTACAAGAAAAAATAAAAGTACAAGGTATATCATTCATATGGTTGATTATTCTTAATCAATTTACCTTTTTTAATCCGCATGCGGACCGCGGGCAGTACTCTGGACAGCCCTGATATAGAGTAGCATCAAAGACGGTTTTATGTGTTTATTTTTATTAATAATTCACGATAATATTGAAAAAAAAACATTTTCCAGAAAAAATAAAGTAAAGTAAATAAATTAGTACAATAAAAATAAATATGTATAGAAAATGCAACAACAACAATACATAGGAATAAAATAGTAAAACCAAAAACAAAGCGCTAAATGTATGTTGGTTTATTAAAATTTTGAATCAAACTCTTTGCAAAGAATTGCAAGAGGTGAGTGAGTATCATCGACTAAACAAAGTATAATAGCCAGTAAACAGAAGAAAAGAAATAGCAAAAGTGTTTTTACACTCAGAATTTGTTATCAGAATCGTTGTTCTAGTAAATTTGAAATGTTTTGATTACGATTTTTGTTTCATTAACAACAAAAATGAGAAAATCGGAGGGAGTGTTGCAAAATGTTTGTACACTTGTGAGAGTTTATTGCGCGGCATGGAAAAAAAAATAGTATTGAAATATATGGCGGAAAATTGGAACACAGTGTGAATACAAAAATAAAAGCGACAGCAGCATATAAATGTGCATAATTGCGAATGCAACGAACGGTAAATTTGTACAATTCTCTTTTCCCACTCCAATATAGAGAGATAGAGAGTGAAATCAGAAAGAGGGCAGATGGCGACGGCAAACACGTAATCTGGCTTTGCACTAATCGTGCATGAAAAGGGGGTGGCTGGCTGGGTTGTACGTAGTTAGTGTGCATTAAAATTGAGAGTAGCAAAAAGAGAGAAGCTTTTCTGTATCACGCATTCTTTCATTCATTCACTCACTCAATGCCCCACACGAACCAAATCATTTCTATGGATTTTGGGCAATGAACTTGAATTTGACCAAAAAACCAAACAGTAACAGAAACAAAACTTTGTGTGTGTGTGCTCACTCATATGCGGCGCAATAGCAAAAGCAACAATAACACCAACAATAGCAATCAAACGAATGTTGTTATGAAAACAAAAGATCTAAGGAAAATGCAGACAAAAACAATGTGCAATACAAAGCAAAACAGAAAATCAGCAACAAATACACTAAATCTCATCAAAGTAGCACGTGTGCTCTGTTAGCATGGCATATGTGTGTGTGTGTGTGTGTGTGTGTTTTCTACTGCTAATTTATAAATTGTGCATGCAAATTGCAAAAAGGAAAAAATGTTGGAAGTTTTTAAATGTTTTCATTTATGCAATTAGCGTTTTATGTTTTGTTCGTTTATTGAAAAATTCTTAAAAACAAAAAAACTTAAAAAAACAAATAACAAATATGCGAATATATTGCGGAAATGCTGACTTTGCAAAAAACAGCACAACAACAAAAACCTATTAATCGTTGCGTTAAAGATAAAAATAAGAAAAAATAATTTAATTTAAAAAATTTTAATTTACTCACCTTTATTGTTGTTATTTGTTGTATTTGTTGTTGTTACTGCTGTTTTTATTTAATTATTATTGTGATTCCGATTACTTAATGTTTTTGGTTTTTTTATTTTGACAAAAATTACCGCAACTGCCACTCTTAAATTTAAATTTAAAATTATTATGAATTGGCGCGTTTACGCCTTAATATTTCTGGTTTTCGAATTAATATTTTTAAATAATAACAATAATAATAATTTTTGCGCTCACTTCACAAAAATTCATAAATTCAGCAAAAATGTCATTAAACCCGGAAATTCCAATAACAACGGAATTTTATCTTGTTTTTTTTTTTTGTTTTCGTTCACATGCAGTTCATTTAAATATAAAAACAAAATTAAAAATTCTTGTTTTTTCTCCTTTTAAATTTGAAATTTTTGTTTTTGTTTTGCTAAAAATAACTTTAAATGACGTTATTATATTCTTTGTCAATTTATTAATTTATCGTTTCGCACTTTTTTATTTAGTTTTTTTATGCAATCACTTTATTTTTATTATTTGTTTGCTCTTTCGTTTCCATTTGCACTTTAAAATTCGTTTCTGTCACACAAAATTACTTTTGTTTTGAAATTTTTAAATTATTCTGCGACATCCGGACTGCAAACTTTACACATCCAAAACCACGTACCGTTAAAAATCAACTGAGTGAAGAAGAAGTCAAAATTCAAAGCAAACAAATGTTGAATAACAAAAAGAAGAAACAAAATAAAAGATTTAAGAGTAACGCTCTCTTAATCATTCTGCGCTGTGTTTGACATTTGGCAAAGAGTATCGATTCTCTTTTTAGTAGTAGAGTTGCCATAACTTTTAAATTACAATTAATTTGGGTGCATTTGAAATATTTTTTTTACTCTTGGCAAAGCATTCCAAAAAGTATTAAAAACCAGGGTTTTCACAAAAGCTTAGGACTTTTAAATAGGGTGTTGAAATCCTAAATTTAAGGGTTATACCTGTTTTGATAGAATGAGTAAAATTTTTGAGTAATTCAGCCTTTTTTTTTAAAATTCAGTCAAAACATTTTTTTGACCTAAATTCCTTTTTTTTTGGTTGCAATTAATTTTTGATTTCGGTCAAAATTCACAGAACCTAAATAATTACTTCGGATTTATTCCATTTAGGTGCCGTCGCTGTAGAATGACTTTATTATAAAGGGTGGAAGAATATCAAAATTTATAACATCCATATTTAGCCTAAGTACCTAGTGGTGTGTTTTTGGAAAGTTTACAGGATAAATTTCATTTATTTTTACTCAAATTAGGTGTTATTTCATTTCTAAATTAGGAGTAAATTCATTTTTGTATTCGGAGTTACTTCATTTCATTATGAGATAACTCCTAATTGCAAAATAACCCCTAAAAATTAGGAATTATTTTGTTTTTGTATTAGAAGTGGTTTCGTTTTTTGTTAGGAGTTATTTCATTAAGACTTATTTAGCGTTAAGACTTATTTCATTTTTCAATTAGAAGTTTTTTCATTTAGGAATTATTTCGTGGTGCCAACTTTTATATCGTCATAAGCGTCTATAACACGTCTCTCAAACGATATGTCAAATTTGCATATCGTGTAAAAAGTAGTTGCAGTTATGGCCAAGTATATACTTAGTCCAGATATTGAGGGTGTACTCGGATAAAGTTTTTTCGAGTAAGCAGTTTTTTAATATCTGACTAGAGCTACCGGACCACCGTCTTAGCCTGGTTGTTAATTCTCATAACCTTCTTATATTCACTATCAATATGAAGTGATTGACAATTATAAGAAAGTGTTAGTACACTAATAGAGAAACCACCAAGTGCTAACAAACTACTACATCGCCTTTTGGAACTGGCGTTAAACTGTAGGTCCAAGCATGTGGTATTACAATAGGCCGTCCTGACCTGAGTAAGTGCCTCAACAGCCATATAAAAAAGGCCTACAACATGCACTATGTCTCGGGCAAAGTAATTGGATTTTTTTTCACTGTAATTCATTAACAGCCCACCCTCAACTTTAACTCTAATATCTAAAAAATCAACCACAGTCACTAAAACAAAAATGAAGCCCTAATTAAGTAGTCAAAAAAACGCTGATTTTACGAGTTTTACACGTTTTAATGAAGGTCCTTATTATAAATAAACGTACAAATGTAGTAATTAAGAATTACTGCCACAAAGGGTGGGTGCCAAACGATAACAAAGTACTATGGTAGAACGTGGTGTAAAATTTTTTCCGTCTGGTGAGAAAAATCTCGATTTTTTCTGTGCCAAACGGTATCAAAATACTCGAGTAAATGACAGCATTGGCTGGCACAACAATAGGAGGAAATTACATATAGAATTAACTAAATAAAAAAGTGATTGAAAGAAGCAATTTTCCGTTCATATATTTCGAAAGTTTGTGGCTATATTGATTGCAATTTTATTAGAAGCAGGATCAATAAAATAATGAATCGTCTGTGCTGCCTTTTTGCAGAAATCAATATCAAATATAATGTGCGTTTGTGCAGTGACACCATTATTGTTGTTTTTTTCTCTGCTGCATATTTGTTGCACTCGACTTCTGTCTATTCCATTCATCAAATTTTTAAGTATTTCTGACAATCATATTCACCTCACAACTGTCAAAAATGTACTCACTCAAATACTTTAATACCATTTGTCACAGGCTCAAAGTGGAAAACTAAATTGTCGTGCAATGCCAAATTTTTAATAAAAAACTCATGGAAATTCGTAAATTTTTTGGACGAGAATGGAAATATTTCACAAACTAAAATTTAATGATTTTCAAAAATTTTAAAACTAACGTCATTTCTAAGACGCAAAGCTAATCACAACACTGATTACAGATTTTTGATTAATCACTTTGAAATCAGCTTTTCAACGCTAACGCAGGGTTGCAATAACACGATTCCAAAATACAGATTACACGCTTTACACATCAAAACCAACTGATAAATTTACATGCTATGAGGTAAAACGATTTCACACAAATTTCGTGTAGAAATCACGATTAGGGAAACTTACCAGTTTGCCAGTTTTACATGACTGACATACTGTCCAATTCCATATAAATTCTTATAAGTTTACACACTTATAAACTTTCAAGGCATTTACGAGTTTATGTGAGTCCGTTTAATATCTAAAATTTATAACGCAAACAAATCTAAGTGACTTTATTAAGTGCTAACACTAAGAGCGTATTTAGTTACACATTTGGGATCCGGTTATTTGAACTTAGACTGTGGTTATATTGGGAGTATGCTCGGCGGACGCCATGAAATTGTTGGTGCACAGAACACAAAAAGAGAGTATTTTCTCACTCTCATACCGAACAGGATATGCTCGGTGTATTGTACACCGATCACGCAGAGTTTCTACAGTAACAATAAACTGCTTTACATAACAGTATCATTAGGCTGATGTTACACGGTCAATGTTTTGCTGTCAATGTTTTCTGTTTTTACTCTCTTTTCATCGTTTTGTTTGATGCCCTGTTACACGATCAGTTTTTTGCTGACGAGCACAAAATATTTTCTCCCGTGCTCGGTCGAAGTGGTTACATCCAGCTCGTTGCAGATTTGCTTTCAGTCAAAATACACTCGTTTGTTTAATACTATTTTGTATGTAACGATATAGTTTTGTAAAATAACTCATTGCCACCCTGAACACTCGGCATGATCGGTGTACAATACACCCAAGGCGTATTTAACAGAGTGAAGTCATCTCAGAGAGTAAAAGTTATAGTGTCAAAAACAGCTTCCGTTGGGAATATTTAAAATTTGAATTTTTTCACTACTCTTTTTTTTTATTCACATTTTGCACTATTTTGTACAGGGCTTTGTTGTTATATGGCCATAGATTAATAACATAGTTGAACGGGTAGCAATGACAGCCTCATCTACACACGCATATCCCCATGGCAATGTATTGAGCGTCAAAAGCGTCAAATTTTCGCTCTCATTTTTAACATGGCGATATGTTTTGAAGTTTGATTTTCAAAATAAAATTAGCCCATTTGTGCTCAAAAATTTTTTAAAATAAACAAAATAAAAATATATAAAATATTCAAAACGAATTTGGATATAACAAATAAAAATGCAAAAAAATGCAAAGAATGCCGAGTTCCTGTTGTATCTGCAAAAATAATTGCCAGAAAGAGGTGTCTCTATTTAAGGGTGTTAGTGCTACTATATTATTCACTTTCTTGTTGTAACTTTTTGGATACAACAGACGTAAATGATTTAAGGTGGCAGAAATTGAGAAAAACTATTTTGTAAAAAATTACTCAGAGAGAAATGACATACGTCAGTGTCCGTTCAACTTTGTTATTAATCTATGGTTATGACCATAATGGCTGGTGAAAAAAAGTAAACAAACAATCAAACTTAAAAAAAATTTTGACAATCAGCGTTCCTCACCACGAAAAAAAGGTGCAATAAGGAAGAAGAAGAATAAGTTCCTGGTAATTCCACCTTATATAAAATTACCTTGATAACAGCCCACTGCGTTTATTCTTGCACCCAATGTGAATTTCTATAGGGTGGAGCAAGAGGTTGGAGTATCAGCAACTCATTTTACCTCTTCTTTTTTATAGCGCCATTTTTGTTGTGGTGCGGAACGTCTGATTTTGAAGTTCACAGTGCCCCGCCATTATGATCTCACCAACAAAGCTTTATTTTTGTTGCCGTTGTACATTAGTTGTGCTCTCTTATAATTAGTGCCCACTTTACCAATACCTTTAAGAGAAACCACAAAGTTTATTGAACGTGCTTCGAGTCATCCGAAAGTTTTTTTTTTTTAATTTGGCTTACTTGAGTATGCGTTATCGATGAATTTAAGATACGTTAAAGTAAATATTTACTAGTTTCTAAAATCTTGGAACAGTATGTAAGGTTTTATTTGTAGTCAACAAAATCAACAATTTCTTTCCAAGAACTACCTTATAAAAACTCATTTTACGCCTGTACATTTCATTCACATATTTTATTAAATTTAAAGTAATGTTCAAATCGTAATATCACTTTCGTAATACAGTGCACGCTCGGAATTCTTAAGTTCGGAAATCTTAATTGTCTAGAAAACTTAAGCAATTTTTGACTTGTATGCAACTTCCTAAAATCTAAAGATTTATCTTAAACATGGTATTAAACATAATGTCGATGGTCATACGTTGAAACCTCGTCAGTACGTTCTCATCATTTTTGGAACAGATGACATAATAAATGTCTATAAAAGATATAAATTAGAAAAAATGTTTTTGGAATATTTTTCTTATGTTTTTTAAACTTATCTGCAATTGGTTTATAGAAATTATACTTTTCTGTATAGATGTTATTCTTTAAAAGTAGTAGAATTTAAAATAGTTTTACCAAAAAAGTTCTGAGTATAATATTTCCAAATTACTGTATTTTTTCACTAATTTTATCGGCCTATGCTATTGAAAAGAAAATGCGTCGATTTTAGTCATGTATTTTCTAACCTTTTTATATTACATAAAAGTCTCTAAAGCAAACATTTAATAACTTAAGTAAAGTTAATAAATGAGTTGTGTATAATTTTTCTCTCATATCCTATAAAAGTAATTAAATTATGGGGAATACTCCTTCCTTCTACCCCCCTTTCCGACACAATTTGATAGTTTCATCAGACTAGTCTTCACGTTTAAGAACAGTAATATCACCTCAAGTTAAGTTGTAATCGTTCGCCTTTAATTTGTATTGAATGGCGGATCTCAGTTATGGATTGTGTTTAGTATAGTTGTGATGCATCTTTACTTCAAACAAAAGTGAATTTGAATTTTGAATGAGTATTCAATGCAATTCAAAGTTTTTAGTATCAAAAAATTAATGACAACGAATAGAAATACAATAGTTTTACAAGGTGCAATATCAAAATAATGTATAACCTCACATTTCAAGTTATGGTAGTACTTTTGGTACTCAATAATACAACAGTGGAGGAAGATGTCGACATCTCTTTCGCACATTCTGTTTTTTATCTGCTCACCTCAACTGTCAACTAACTACAATTCGTTTGACTTTAGCGTCACTTTTGTATAAGTGCGAAAATTCCGCGATTTTTCTAATGTAAATTTAATAGAAAAAAATGTGAATCTATGAAAAATTTAATGAGATATAATTAATGAAGTGAGGAATAGAAATCATTTTAAAGTAAATCGAGTGAAGGAGGAAATCTAAAGGTTTGTTTGCCGGTGGCAAAAAATATATTGCAGTTGGCGTTGCTAAAAATAGTAGTAAATGGCCGTCGGATGTGTTATTTTCTGCTGCGGAATTTTCACAGATTTTTCTAATATTTTCCAGTTTTTAATTGAGGTCAGCGCGGAAAGGATATTGCGTCTTTAGATAGCATTTCTGTAACTGCATTTTGGGATTACTCAAAAGAGGAAAACAAAAAGTTTTAATCTTACCCGCTCCATAATAGTAAATTAATATCCTGGAACCTGATAAAGTATAAAGGTAAAATGGATTGAGAAATTGACGTTGTAGCTTAGCTATGCAAGTGTTAAAAGTTGAGATAATAAGCGCGGAAAGTCACATTCATCGAACATTTCAGCTTGACCGATATTGAATAACCTGCGAAAGTAGCGTCTTTCGAAAATGAATACATTTGTTTTTGTTTCATTTGTTGCCTATACAATCCAATTCAATATTTTTACCGTTTCAGATTTACTAAAGCTTCTGTGTGTCACTTACTTATATATCACTCAAAACAAATAATGGATGATTTATTCGAAAAACTGAAAGCAGAGCCACCAATAAACAAAAATATTAGTTCAGCTCCCCCGTCTCCTCCCCAAATGGCAGCAAATGCAAGTTTAGATGAGAAGTTAATTTCGCAATTTAGAATAAATGAAAACTCTTCGCCACGACGTGAATCGATGCCACCACCTAATTCACCGATGGTCATTAAAAAATCTGCAAATAAAAGCCGCAGTGTATCGCCACCAAAATTTTGTAAACCTGGAATAAAACCGTTCAAAGTAAAAATCGAGCGTAAAAATTTGGAGAACTTTCTAAACAGTTCGCTGCATAAAAAGGAGCAGACCAACAGCAAAAAGTCAGCAACAACAAAAACGTCAGCAGAAAGAGCTGGAAGCGCCATAAAAAATGTGCAAAAATTTAAGAAAACATCGGTTCTGAAAGATGAACAAAAATCTAAGAAGATTACGCCGCCAAAGGAGGAGCCGAAAATAAAGAAAATGACGCCAACCAAAGCGCAACAAAAACTTTTCGATCCTGTGGTGCTGCAAAGAGCTGAGCAACTCAAAGAATTTAAAGTGAAACGATGTGCAGTGCGGCTGCAACGATCGAATCTTAAGAAACTTCAGACTGAGTTTGCCGCTAAACAGAAAGCACGTAAAAACCATAAGAAAAAAGCAGCAACCCCAAAAGCAGGTGAAAAGCGCAAACATAACAGTTTATCAATTGTTGATTCCCCACCAGAGAAGCGAGGACGTACCAGCGTGGGACGTGGTAACGGCAACAGCCCAACAAAAGATGCGAAACAGAAGCTTGGAGGATTCTTTATTAAGTTGTCGCCATCAACCAAACAAAAAAATTCAGTAAAGAAAATAAAAGCAGCGGCGTCGGCTATTAAGGACAAGTCGCCGAAGAACAAACAGCCCGCGTACAAAACAACGACACACAAACCCACAAAATTCACACGTTCTCAGTTAATTAAAACCTTCGGAAAGCGTTTCTTTTGTTCACATGTCAAGATTGAACGATGCGCACACCCGCTGATGCTTATTTTTGATTCGAATGCGCGCGCCCGCCGACTACAGGCAAAGCGTAACCAAAAATCCAAAAATCTCTCTGTCTCGTTCAAAGAGCAGGTTGAGGTATTCGGTAACTCAGATTCCGATTCGGATGATGAGGGTGATGCTACCGCCTCTACCTCACAATCGGCGCAGTATAAATTGCAGAGTGCAGCGACTCAGTTGTTGCCCGTCATGCCCGCACGTCTTAAGAAAGTCGAAAACGGTAAAGTGATTGATGACATTGAATTGGATACATCGTTGTTTATGGACCCGAAAAGTGCCGCTGCTGCATCCAGCACTCCATTTCAATCTCCCGGACGCAAGAAACGCGAAAAGAAGTCCTACAGCCCGCTTAAGGGTGACGGTACGCCGAGTCCCCGCAAAGAACAACTTAAATTGGCTAACGAAAAGATGCCACCAAGTGGATTACGACGTTTAAATATCGATGATGATATTGACGACGACGATGACGAGGATGACGACTGCGAGTATATTGGTAAGTCTGATCGCCACATAACTTATTAATTTACTTCTTTTCATAACATTTCACACTATTTGATTTTTAGTACCGATTGAAATACCACAACGACGGTCATCACGCGCGAGCTCTTTAACAACCGCTGAACGAAGCCCAGCTGCAGAGCCAATGGAAACTGAAACTTTAGCAAGTTCAATAACACACGGTGAGCAGATGCCAGCTCCAGCGCCTATAGAAATGGAAACTACGAAGGTGGACAGTACTGTAAAAGTTGGTGCTGTCATCAATGTAGCGGCCATTGATTCAAATACTGGAGCTGAATTATCAAGTAGTAGTTTCGCGTCAGCAATGGATCAGTCAACAGCTAATTTAGATAAAACTAAAAATGATGTGATCTGCGACGATTTGATGCCGCTGGCTATTGAAGCTATATCGAAAGAAATGAAAAATAACTCAGAAAATAATACAGACGTCACCACAAAAGCAGTGGAAATAATCGACAGCGATGAACAAGATATTGAGAATTTATCAAAACACATTGATCCTTCACCTGTACCATCGCTAAACTCAATACGCGATCTGGTTGATAGTGTAATCAACACTTGTGCTGACGATGATGATTTCGTTGTTGGAAACAATTGTTCTACAGCAGAAGTGACATCAAATAATAATGATAAGGCAAACGCCAATGGCGATGGCGATGCAAAAATTGTGCCTAACAACAATCGTATTGAGAACGATGACGATATATCATTGAAGTTATTTGTGGGTAAGTTGCAATGCACAAACACATGGGAATTGGAGTGAAAGAAAATCATCATTTCACTCTAAAATGCAAAACTTATATTCTTTTGTTTTCCCAATTTATTGAATTTACTGCTTTGGTGTTTGCTTTTAGAAAACTCTGAATGCGACGGGGCCACGTCAGATAGTAGCTGCATTGACAATGATAAACAGCAGTTACGCGCCACAACTCCCAATGCTGTTTTAGTGCAATCGAAAGTGGCAGCAGAGTGATAGGATCAATAGTTTAAAGGTGCGTCTGCAATTTTTATTCTAAATTCTCTCTCTCAACCAATAGTTGTGTTTACTTTGCAGCTTCACAACAGCAATCATAACAAATTACAAAATATTTACAGCTTATTTTTAATATAATTTTTAAACATAAATTTAGTTACTTGTATTACTACTTAACTCTTGACAAAATTCACATTAATTTCGACAAATATATTTTGTTATAAACAAGATTTGCAGTTGTATCTATTTCTAACAATCTACATATATATGTATATATATACATCTCTATTTCTTTCTATTTGTCTTTTTATTAAATAATAAAAAAAAATATTTTGTATATTTTCATCATACATATATGAGAAATGTTCATAATTGTTGTCTAAATTTAATATGTGGAACTAAGTTCAATTTTTGAATTTTAATCAAAAACTGAGAAATGATAAAAAAAAATGCAATCCATCACGCTCAGCTAAAGCAGATTTAGTTATTATTTAGTGCATCATTAAAATATCTAGACTATAATAATTTTTATTTTGATTTCTGCTTACACCTTTTGTTATTTTATCTTAACTTATCATTAAGTTGGAAAAACAATCTGATGATTTGAGAAATCTAAGCACTATATACATGTAAATTCATACATTTTGGAGCAAGTATGTATGTAGTAGCAGTAGCTATTAATGTAGTTTCTTGTAAATTCTTTCAAAATGGGGATAAAGAACAAAAGATGAAAAAGGAAGATCAAACAAACAAATTGAAACATATTTATATATCTTTACTTTGTATAACTTTGATAACTCAATAAATGAAAATATCAGATTAAAAGAAGAAGTTGACATATTAATTAAAAACAAAATAATTTGAAATAAAGATTTTAAATATTGTAATACCTAGTTTTTTGATTTACTTTATGAGCTGCGTTAGCATTGCGTCACATATCATCCTAATAGATCGGAAATCCTCCTTAGCTTGATATATACATGCTGAACGATGCCGAAATCCTTTGTACAACCAAGACTGTTGCAACGCTATTGAAGCATAAAAATCAGTAATAATAAGACGTGTAAGAAGTGTTACATGGGGGTGGGGATCATCAACTGCGTTACGTAACGCCGATTTTATACTATTAAATACAGATGACTTCAAAATTACGCTGGTTTATAAAATGAATTTTCTTCCGCTGAATTTAAAAATCATGGCTAAAATTTGATACGTTGTGTTAGGATGTGCTACGATCAGCGGGAGAAGTGTCCAAATTGCGTTACGTAATATGTGAACGGCCCCTTATGAAGTTTTTTTCTTCGCAGCTGTTTAATGGCGATGACAGCAATAATTCCGCCATTGATGAAGTTATTCCGCAATCATTAACAACTGTCAATATTGACATACGGTCACCCGACCAGAGGCGAAGAACACTCAAAATGCATATACGAGCTGGTATTCAGAATATGGTCAACTTGTTTGTGGGAAAGACTGAAGCCCATAGGCAACAAACTCATTGAACTTTATCAGTCTTGTTTCATACCTATTAAGTTCACCACTGAACAGATATTCACTATATGCAGAATGCTGGCGAAACGATTCAGGATCAGGGATCACTTCTACGCCGCAATGCCTGGTTTTAGAGACCTATTTGGCTTTGCAAAATGACACTGACAATTGATACTAAGTAATATCACTGTTGTCCCTCGTTGTCGTAAAGGGTCCAGCATTATAACCAACGGCAATTTCATCCTATTTGTCAAGCGAGGAATAACTTCTGCTAACGTGCTGGTTCAGTAATTAATTGAAATAAGTCTCTTATGTATGGCGTTGAGACGTGCTTGATGAATACCAATGATCGGAAACTGTTGGGAGCATTCGAGTTATTTCAAAAGAACTAAATCTTGTTGAGCATATGAAAGAAAATGTTAAAGCTAGGAAGGTGTTATATTCGAATCACGATGATGTAACGACCATAGCAACCTAGTTGACTTCACTTGGCTTTATCAATTATCTATTGGCGAAGCTTTGAGGCGGTCAGGTTTCATCATCGGTTGTCGATCGAAGAGGATTGCTGCCCTAAGTAGCTAGAGTAAAAATGCTATTTCCGGCTTCCAATTACCATTTTCCGTTTTTATTATTTTCAGCAAATTCAATTCAGAATATTTTGAAGAAAACTTGCCTATTTAGGATTTTATTTGGTTTCATTTATTTCATATATGATTTATTTGTTTTCAAAAGAAATTTGTATTTTACTATGCTCTCAAAGCAACATATTTACTTAGTTTGTTTTATTTTATCAAATTAAAAGCTTCCTGTGAGTCTTTCTCAGATGATATACTCTCAGCTTTTAGTAGGCAATAAATTGGTTCTCTCTCCCCTTTATCTAAATTTTCGTACATGTTTTCCCAAAACGGTTTACAATTGTTTTTCCACAAGCGCAAGTTGTAAAATTCGCAGTATTGATTGTTTGTCATTTTTAGCATATCCATGAAATATGGGAATATCTCATCCGCTTTTATTTTAGCCAGCAAATAATGGGTTTTCTTTTCATTCTCCATATCCCCCAATTCAATGAATATCTTTTTAGCCAATTGAAATGCTTTCTTAGCTTTATTGAGCTCATAGTGACTGCATGCAAACATTTTGCCGAGCATTAATAGAACTTCACCTTCGATTGGACGGAATTTGTATATGCGGCTTATTTTCAAAGCCAGACGTAGTTTGGTTAATGCCCGACTGGCATTTTTTAAGCTATATGTGAGTGGAAAGTGCATTAATCAGTTTAATGATACAGTTTTATGTATGTACAGTATAATTCACTTAAGTGCGTCTCTAAGGTTCCCAAATTTTTTTCGCAAATCACTCACTTAGGAACAGTCTTCTTGTCTGCGTTAAGCCGCTAAACGAACTTAGAGCTTTCGCAGTAAAGCGTATCATACTGTACTTAGCTTCTTACTTAATCATACACTGTCCTTCTTGGAGGTATATCTCACATCTCAGCTTTATGAAATCTATATCTCCTTCACCACAGATTTCATTTTCGATCTTGGTTAAACAATTTAAGCCCTCTACGAAATTGTCATGATGTATTTCAAGCTGCGCGCGTATTACATTTGCGCGATAAAATTGTAATCTATTCTTTGAAATTCCAACTATGAAAAAGTTAATGAAATTCCATGAAATTCTGTGCGAATATTTTTAAGGAAATACAATTTACTTTCGGCCAATACTATGATAGCCCTATGCGCTAATTCAACCGATATTTTCTCTGATTTATTATGCTTTAGAGTTGCATTCTTTAATAGTGCTGCTGATAGTTTTCTTCCAGACATCAAATGCAATGTGGGATATACTCCAAACTCTTCATCTGTTAGTTCGGAGTCTACCAACCATAGTTGATCACGGCTCAGTATCAATGCTTTTTCGAAAAATTTTATAGCTTTATTCAAATCGTCACCTGAAGCAAAAAAAAAAAAAAAAAAAAAATGGAAAAGATTAAGTATAGTTGTGTGATTTGCTCCTCACTTTCGATCGATATTGATTGTAATTTAAATGGCGATAAATATATCAGTTAGTTTATTGTTTATTATGAATAAGTAGCGGATGTGTCACAGATTCATTTTAGCACAATTTTTTTTATGGAGGATATAAAAGCTATAAAAAAACATATGTTCGGAACTACCAAATACTAGATAACTTGATAACACTTGGTGTTTCCAAAAGTGGCCGATGTGCACGGTGAACAAAATCAACACTCTCAAAGCCTCAAGAATGGGACAATTAAATATTTTCTTCTATCTTGGATTGCTTTGTACCTAAACTTCAAAAACAAAAACAAAAAAAAAAAAAAAAAAAAAAAAACTCGCCATTATCTTTGTACTTTGTATAAATTCTTTTAACTTTAGATTTATAGTTCGGCCAGTTCGGTTCGCTTCTCACCTTTCGTACTGAGGAACTCTCCATATTTATAGTAAATACGTGCTATCAATTCATTAGTTGAATCACTGTCACATTTTCCAAATTTATCACATGTCCTCGCTATTATGTCAAAAACCTCTACCAGCAACCAATCAAATCGTATGCAATTCTCAGGCAACGACAGCAAATAAATGCATTGATAGAGCAATTGAAATGTGGTTTTCCAGCCTCCATGTTGAAAGAGTTTCGAGGCTTTTTCGGCCAACTTGATATTTTCGATTAGCGCTGAGAGCAATTCGGGATCTTCACTAACTTTGTTTCGTATGGTCTTCTGTTCAACGAACTTTCGTTCCATATTGACCAGGAACTGTAAGTGACACGCACCAATATTACAACCTTCTTCATATAGTTCTTTTATTATTGCATCGTATATCGGCCCCTTCAATCGGCGTGCCTCATTGTATGACATGGGCTTAATACTCGCCCGAATCACCTTTCTGTCGTAGGTGACGTTTCTAAAATTTTGATCAGGCATTTTTTGTTTTTGTTATAAATAAACGTCGATCGGTCGTCGCTTAGTGTATTATTGGTCGATTCTAAGTTAGGGATATACGTGGATATTGTATATATATATAAGATAAATAAAAATTATAAAAATCTAATGCCGTGTATTTGAGAGTGTACAATGCCAATTCGTCGGAGAAAAATATAAAAACTTAATGAGAAGTTGCTGAAAACTATTTAAAAGCTAAGCAGATTTCTATATAAAAACTATTTCTACCCGTTCGTATGAAAATTCTTTGTGGAGTTCGATATGATATACAACATTCAAACAATTCTATTGGTTTAAACAAAACAAAAAAAATGGTTCGAATCGAACAAAATTTAATACTGGTTCAAAGCCGGAGAATGTCACTGATTGTCCATTGGTCATTTGTCCATTCAAAGTTATTGGTACAGTATGGGATTTTATTAAAGTTCCCTTTTTATTTTATGTACAGATTAAAATATATATAAAAATAAATATAAATGTGTATCATTTTTAATAATAAACAAAAACTTTTGATTAAAAATAACAGAAAAATAATCGACTCAAGAGATACCAATTATTAAAAAGTTTTCGTTTCAATTAAACTTTCATACATAGAATAAGAGCATTTCTTATATTTATCAGCAAAATCATGACTACTTGAAATACAAGTATGAAGGCATATTATCAAAGTCAATTGATCTATAGCTATAAATTTTTAATAAGTTTCATTTATGTCATAAAAAATATCTATGCGAAATTCCCAAACGAGGCGGAGTTTACGTTCGTCTCTTCTTCTTCTGATTTGGTTATCAGGTTGTACTACAACAAATATTATCAAAAGAATAAAATACCAAGATATCGATTGTTGGTTTTTTGTTGCAGCTTTTATTACATATGTATATTTGAATATTTTTGATTTTACAATACCAATACACGGAAAGAAATCAGTTGCCAGCGTTTGTATAACATTTTTAATAGTCGGGGCATGGGCATTACAAGTTAAGGACAAATGCATGGGAACAGACAAAACGTAAACAAAGATTTTGACAGTTTTGAGTCTCTTAATAGAAACAAAATTAAAGAAGAGGAAGAGAGAGTGACGCTGCTAAGACTAGCAATGATGTATGTATGTATAGGTAATAAAAAATAAAATTGTTTCATATCGAAAAACTGGTTGTTGCTATATTTGAGTCATATTCCTGTTCCATGTGTGAAATTAACCATTAGAGTATCAGACTGATATATGGAAGAGCACAATTTTGTTGCTAGGGTCAGGTAAAAATCGAAAATACACAAATTTGAGGAAAGGTAAAATGTAACGCTTTTTATTTTCGTCCTTAAGATTTGTCAAGTATCTTCATGCAGATGTGTGTATACGAATATAAAGATTTGAATCAAAATTCAACTTCCTTTTCAGTGTGCAAGTAGCGCTCATTTTTGTCTCCTGATTAGATTAAATTATTTATTAGCCAGATTTTCATTGAGTGATAATAAACATACTTACATATTTCGATAATAATTATTTCTTAGTTTAATCAGTTAATTATTTAAAAGTTAAAATTATTTCATTTCGAACTTCCACGGCAGTATCATCTACATAAGTACAACAAAGCAATTGACGTGGCTAGTCTTGCAGTAGAGTCGTTTTAATAATTTATAAAATGCTGTTACATTGGAAAAAGAAACAACAAATTATTGGCATTTTGATAGTGCTGCTCAATGCTTGTCTTACAGGTGAGTAAATAATGGCACAGTGCAAAAAATTCGAAAAAGCATCTCAGCTTGGTTTTTATTTTTTTTGGGTGATGTCAGGGTTCGGAAATATTATATATTATATATTGCCTGCCTTAAATTGCTAAAGCTTTAACATGCATTTTTCAAATTTTATTTTATCATATTCCATCAAAAATTCGATATTGAAAAATTTTATGTTAGGGCTTTAGCAAATTAAGGTAGCGATATATATATTAAGGTGACGAAAGTGTTTTTTTTAGGGTTCCGCCTCCTGAAACTATGCGAATACTCGAAAAACTACTAATTATGAAGTTTTAGACTAATCCGGAAAAATTTTGAACTAGCTCATCGAGCCTAAAGTTCGGAAAAAATTTATTTTTTTACTGTTTTTGAATTTGTTTAGCTCTAACGTTAATTTTTCCATCCTGGAACTATAATTATATACTTATTACTAATCTGTCACTTATTATCTTTCCTACGAATATTGAACCATTAAAATCGGCACACAAAAAATTTAATTATGGGCAAAATAAGGCATCATGAAATAAAACATAAATGTAAAGAATATAAACTTAGTTTATTACAAAAAATTATTTTGATCGTGTTTCGGGTTAATCGGTGATGATTTGTCCAGGATTTTTCCGATTTTTATTTTTGCATATCAATTCCATTTCTACGCTACGGCACACAGCACAGTGTCGCGACCTCATACATTTTTGGGAAAAATATAGAAGGGGGCTTCGAGTACTTAAATTTTGCACACAGTTTTGTCAAAATTGGCTACACCCACCACCCACCGCCCATACAACCTAAAATGGATTATGCCTAAAAATTTGTTTCTATTTGACAAAAAGTTTTGTAATTCAGCACAAGGACGCAACGGCTCATTGTTGCGTGCAAAAGTGGTGTGAGTCAAAATCAGATTTTTGAAAATACATTGGTTTTGTAGAAATGCTGTGCAAAATAGGGCTCCACTTTTTCACGCAACGGCTCAAATAATGAAATAAAGGTACCTGCAAAGTTTTGTAAAAATCAGCCACGCCTAACATCCACCGTCATACAACCGTACAACAATAAAAAAAACACTAATATCGTAAAGTGCATCAAAAAGTAGTGTCAAAAAAGTGGTAAGTGATCCATTTTTAATTCTATGGTGTGGATTTGGAGATATCGCTAAGTGATTTTTGATGTGTAAACATTTTAGCTCACGGTATGGGCAAAATTTCAAATGTGTAAAATGTAAGAATAACTGTATCGTAAGATGTAAGATAACTGTAACGTTCAGTTCCCCTCTCGCTCACACTACTGCGCGGCATGACTGTACTACTCTAAACAACAAAGAGAAGAAGAGAGGGAGAAATTAAAATACGAGCGGAGTTCGTTTGTTTATGTTTCGATCAATTTACTCACACATATATGTACATACGAAAACAAAATGTGTGTGTACATTTATTCGTGGCAGAATTATTTGTTGGTGTTAAACGTGTGGAGATCGACTATACCATACAAGCAGAGAAGTCGCCGTAGCAAACACAGGCGTTTGATAGGTTTTGCATTCGGTTAGTTAGATTGCATTAAAATTAAATATTCTTAAGTAATAAGGAATCTAGGTTTCAATAAATGTATAAACAAAATGTAGTGATAATGATAGGAAATCACGGCATTATAAAAATTTTGCTTTGTACATTAACATTAGAAAGGCAATACTTTTATCTATGTAAATAGCAAAAATGTTAAACAGAAAAAATCAAACTTATTTATTATAAAATCACTTATTTACATCAATAAAAATACATTCTTTTTTATTTTTATTAAATGCAGTTAAGACAACTCTCTTTGCGATGCTTTTAAAAAGTAGTGGGGTAACTAGTCATCCCTGTTGCCTTTCTAAGGTTAAATGCGGAAAGCACTAATCGTCGCCTGAGGATTGATTTGACGTATGTGTGTACAAATTCATATACCTATACGCCAAATCGATTCTCAGGCGACGTTATGTAAAGTTTTCACATCTAATAAAATTTCAAATCGACAGGAAGAAAAACTTAAAGCGCGAAAAAAAGGATGCAATTGCAGTTGCGTATATGCGAGCATATAGATCCCGATGCATTGAGTAAAGAAAAATAATGAAACTACAACATATCAGCCCTATTCACGATTTGGTGCAATTGCAAAATATTTATGCTATCACAACAAATATATGTGATATGGAATAAAAATTTGCATTTGCAATGATGCAAGACCATTTGCAATTTATGGTGTATTGGGCTATTATATATAAAAGATAATGATATCTAATAAGTTTTTAAGTTTATAAAAGAATTGTTTTAATTTGAATTATTTTCCTAGCATATAGATTATACATCAAATCCCTATATATGGCTATACATATGAGAGCTTATGTATATGACATTCAGTTAGCTGAACTGTTTACACATCAAATATCTTGCGTGCCTTGCACACATCCATTGTTTTTTTCATTTTAATTGGTTTTTCAAACTCTATTTTTAGATTCTGCTGTCACAATGAAGATCTGAAATACTTTAGCAAAATGTATAGAGCAAATAAGCCATCTAATGTTCCCATACTGCCACATCTACTGCAGATAAGGGAGTAATTATACGTTTAGCCTCAAATTCTTGCAATCCAGCATCAAAAATCAAGAATAAAGCTAGAGTCAGTGCGAGCCTTTCGACTATTAGGCTTGTAATTCGAAGCGCTCCATACTTTAAACGACTTAAACTTCAACCTCCATTGAACGCTCAACGTAAGGAAAACCGACTAGAGTTTTGTAAACGCTATATGGCTTCGAAGAAAGAATGGCAGTTTGTAGTTATTTCAGATGAAAAGAAATTTAATTTTAATGGTCCGGATGGTTTTAATTATTACTTTCACGATCTAGGGATGAACGCTTTTTGGACAGCCTTCATAGCTGAGAAAGAGGAGTAATGGTGTGGGGAGCTATTTCGTATTTTGGAACGATAGAGCTGGAGTTTCAAATGGCTAGAATGACGGTGAATTCGTACAAAGGCATTCTCGAAAGAACATTTAAAAAATTTTCCCACATGTTTGGACCCTTACATTGGACATACAAACACGACAACGCTCCAATTCATACGGCTCGAGTAGTAAAAAATTGGGTAGAAAACAGAATGTGACATTATTGCAATGGCACCCATACTCACACGATCTAAACAGGATCGAAAATGTTTGGGGGTGATTACTTCGTAAAGTTTACGAGTTCGGACGGCAATTTGAAGCCAAGGAGTGTCTCATTGCTGTCAACAAAATACGCTGGACCGACTTTAATCTAAAATAAATGAAGAAACTCTATGGCTAAATTCCAAAGATATTTTCTTATTTAAAAAAATTGATTTTATTTCGTCATTTAAAATTTATTCTAGAATTTTTACCAAAATGTTAATAACAATACTCTTGTTATAAAACAGCAACAAATAACCTTTTGAAAAAAGCTTTTCTTTCAAAAAACTATTCTGTTGAGTGTATATCACTGCCCTAATTTGATAAGCCCCAACATCAAATTTTTCAATATAGAGTTTTTGATGGATTATGATAAAGCGTTCCCACTTTCATCGGTACCGAAAACTTTTGAGACATACACCGAAAACTTTTTATATTTCTTTTAGTTTAAATTACAAATTCTTGAAGCAGTACTCCTGTAAAATTTGAAAAATGCGTGTTAGGGCTTTTGCAAATTAAGGCAGCGATATGTACTGTTCAGCTAGATCAAAAAAAAAAGTAGTTACGGTTTAGTTAATTTATATGAAAATATGCTTCTGAAAAGATGCAGAACTTTAGTTTAAGTTGCACTCTATTTAATTTATTAACTTAAGATTTATCTCTTATGAAATTTTATAGTAGCCGCTGCACCAAACTCCTCCAATGTGGCAGCTCCTGATCCACGCATTATCAATGGCACTCTAGCAAACGCAAAAGATACCAAACATCAGATATCCCTACGAAAAAAAGTTCAAGATTCTTATTTCTTTGGCACTGGACACGTTTGTGGTGGTTCCTTGATTACACAAAATGTTGTTCTCTCTGCGGCACATTGCTTTGTTGAGTAAGTGAGACGAAATTCTTTACTATACACACAATGTAATGAAATACTAGAAATACTAAATTTTTAAGTTAAGCTTTCATAGTGAATGATGAAAACTTTGTCAGCTGATAGTATTCTTAAGTAAAAAAATTTTTTTCATTAAATTTTTTTCTATTCAATCTTAACACTCTTTCTAGTATTTCCTCGCATTATGAAATATGTTTAGTTTATTTTTATGTTCTACAATTCTAAAATGTTCTCATTGAATTATTTAGTTACGCCGATTCAAAATACCCTTACTTACCTGATACGATTTTCTATGTAGTTATGGGAAATCTGGATCGATTTGCTCAGAATGAAAATACGCTTGCCTTTGACTTCAAAGTTGTTCTTGGCATTGCGCAATTCAATATAGCAACGTATGAGAAAGATATAGCTTTGCTATTTCTAAATGATTCAGTACCTGTAAATCATCCCACTATACAACCGATTCTACTCAATCGCGAAACACCGGTGGCCGATGGTACCATTTGCCAAGTAACGGGATGGGGCTATACCGAGGATGTAAGTACATAAATCGGATTCCTTATGAGTCATTAGTTAAATTGTTTCTATTTATTTTAGGGTGATTTACCTGATTTTTTGATGACTGTCGATGTGCCAATCATTGCGTCTGACATTTGTGCCAACAACAGCGATTACTCCCCAGAGTTGATACGTGAGGGTATGATGTGTGCAGGCTATTTAGATATGGGTGAACGTGATGCCTGCCAAGGTACATAGATATCTTATTGAATACATAGTAAATACGATATTTAACATTGTGTTATTTTATAAGGTGATTCTGGTGGGCCTCTTGTTGTAAACAGTTGTTGCAAGATTGTTCAAGTAGGCATAGTCTCTTGGGGCATCAAATGTGCTATGCCAAAACTTCCGGGCGTTTATACAGATGTTGCATTTTATATACCATGGATTGAAGAACATCTGGCTGCTGCAAACATTACACTGCCAGGTGGTAATAATACTCAACCCGGAGGAAATAGTACAGAACCAGGTGGTGATGGGGCTATGTCTAATATAAACAGTTCGTTGCATCTTGTTATATTCTTTTTGGCTTTCATAACATTTTTCAATAAATATTTATAAATGTTATCACATCTAAAGCATTCAAGGATGTTGATATTCTTAAGTACAAAAAAGTGAAGTTTCTGTAACATACCGCGCAAGCCGATATTCATAGGTATCCTTGCGGCTGTAACGTTTCTTTTCTTTATATGCACACATACTTACTTATTTATGGAATCTGGGCTTATGTTATAATAAAACAAACATTCATGTACAAATAACGATAGCAGATATAGTTTTATATAAAATAATAAATATATGGAAATGTAATAAAAATATTGAACTGAAATTGTATGTACATAAATATATATAAAATATTTTTAAGAATCAATCAGAATCAATTATCATCGTCACTACTCATTTTTCCAAGTAGTGGCAAGTCATCCTTCTCGCCACTATACTCTTTTAGTATGCAGTAAATTCTATTTTGCGTTCTATTCCTCATGGAATTAATTGAAATAAGAGTTGATACTTTGTTGATGAAGTTCATACTACTGGTACTACTACTTTCCATTTCAACTTCCTCCATCTCTGACTGTATTTTCTCCTCTTCCCAATTACTTTCTGACTCAGTTTCTTCCAAGGATTGCTCCTTTAATAGATCACATTTAAAAATCATTTCATATACTTTACCGGTAGAAAGCATGATATCAATTTCATTATCATTGAAATCTGCAATATTCCAAAATGTTTTCAGTTCATTCTTCCAGTGTCGCAAGTGATAGAAATCACATGGTTCGCGAGATTTAAGTATATTCAGAATATAGGGGAATATCTGATTAGCCTTCAATTTGGCTAATAAATATTCAACTACCCTTATATTTTTTAGATCTCCATGCTTTTTGAAGTTGTGTAATGCCGCTGTGTAAGCTAAACGCGCCTTAATCTGCCCCTGAATGGTATTTGATTGTGCTCTGCCGATATCTAGCATAAGTTGAGCTTCTAGATGTGTGAAATGGAATTTTTGACAGATGATAAACGCTTTTTCGAATTCCTGCATTGCTATTTCAGCGTCATTTAAACTACAAAAGAATATTTGCAATATGTGCTATTAGGTTGTAAGAAGTGACTATAAATATATTTACAACTAACTTGAGATGGCAAATGGCTTTTCGTTTATAAGCTTCACATTTGGTCTTATTATTCTCTTCAGTATTCTCTTTCCTTACGAGGTGTTCTATATTTGGAATTTCTCTTAGAGCCAAAAGAAACTTACTCGATTGCATCATTATATCAACTTTTGCAATATAGAAATCGCACACAAGTTTCTTGTTTCTTTTTAGACCAGCTGGAAAATAAATTAAAGAAAGTGTGTGGGAAAATCTAATGCTGTGAACGATAAACCATTCAAACTTCCGATTTGCCTTTAATGCTCTACAAATTGGAAGCTTAAAGTTCTTTTGGCTGCTAAGGCTTCTTAAAACTTCTTGCTTTGAAGTTCATATTGATTTCCATAGTTAGAGACAGTCATTGGAAGGCAATAGTATTCGGAAACAGTCGGCAGCAATAGTCAAATCAATCAATTTAAAGCTTACCTTCTGCTAATGACACTATAGCTATCTGTGCTATTTCCAAAGCTTGATCTGCATCGAATAATTGCAAATGTTTTGCAAAAGCTAAGTAAATTTCAGCCAATTTTAATGCAATTGCTTGGTGTAGACTCTCAAACAAATAAATTTCTGGTATGGTGTCCGGCGCCCATGATTCATTTCGGCAATTATCTATTGCAGCTGATAAAATCTTTGTTGCATACTTCATTGTTGAATATACAGATTTTTCTAAAATTGAAAAAAATAGTTAATACACATTTGCACATATGCATGTATCATATGTAATTATATTGTACGAGTATTACATTATACCTTTTTTTGCCAAATAGCAACCATATCTGTAAGTGAATCTTACAACTATTTCACGCACAGCGATCTCGTGTGTGTCCATTTTAAAAAGAATCGACGCTATTATATCATAGTAGCAGCCCAACAACCAATGAAATTTTGTCTTGTACTTTTCCACCAGAATTACACTTTGATAAAGGAGCTTAGCACAAGCAATTCTACCACCATTTACCTTCAAACGCCCAGCCTTTTCGGCTAACCTTACCATATCAAAGAGTTCAAAAAGAAAGTCACGATCTTGGAAAACCGCAGCAACAGCGTCATTACCGATAAGAAAATCTCGCTCGGTCTGGATTAGAGATTTAAAATGACGGGCTGATATTGTGCAACCATCCTCGAGCAATTCACTCAAAAGCGAATCATAAATGAAAAAGTCAAAGCGACGTGCTTCTATAAAAGTGAATGGTGTAATATTTCTACGTATTTCCTCATAATCAATCTCCTTCTGCAAAAAGTGTTTCTGCGTCCTTTGAGATTTAAGATTTGCATCCGCCATTGGTATTCAAGGAAGATTCTTTTAATTGCAGTCAAATAAACTGTTGAATTGAATGAAACAGAAACCTTTCGGAAAATTATTGACGTTAATTGAAGCGAAACTGATATTTCAAGGAGGAGCAATATATTTTTTTCAAAAGAGAGTATATAAATAGTATTTTAATCATGCCTATTTTTGATATCATTCACTCCACAATAAGCAAAACAAAATTAAAAAAATAATTTTAATTTTGTCCTCACCCTGAACTAAAATCTGTGGTCACAAGTCAAACCCGCTTAAGTCTGTTTTCCAGTTTTTTCAGAAGAGCAGTTTAAAGTTTCAAATTCTCCTTACAAATTAAGAACCGGTTTTTCGTTTAAATTTCTTGATAGATAAGTCCTGCAAATTTATTTTCTTGTGCAAATAAGATGGCTTCTAGTGATTCCGAATGAACTTTATGCTGAACACAAATCTGTGGTCAAAAACATTCCATCACGTCACGTTTTTTAGAAAAAAGCCTGACGTGCTACAAACTTCGCTAATATCACAAATTAAAGGCTGAACCATGCTCTTTCAAATTAGCCCTCAGCCAAATAGTTCGCATGCGCCCTTAGAGCAAGGGGTGTGCTTATGTCTAGAGGTGCACTAAAAAAATGTACGCAGAACTGATTCTATCTTACACCCTAAATTCGTCCATCATATTTGATCCGCCATTTTGAATTTTTAAAACCTGACTGCAGATTTGTAACCAGCGGCTCTTAAAACACTTCGGGTCACTGCACAGGCAGTGGGTGTAAGTAAGATAAAATCCGTTCAGTGTACATTTTTCTCCCGCACCCTTAGACATATGCATATCCCCTGTTCTAAGGGCACATGCGAATACATGGCTAATTTGAAAGGGCATGGTTCAGGCTTTAATTTCTGATATAAGTTTATAGCACGTCAAAAATGGCTAAAAACGCTATTTTTAGGGATTTCATCACCTTTTTTTTCTCGAAAACGTGACGTACTGAGAAGTTTTTAACCCCAAATTCGTGTTCAGCATGAAAAATTTATTCGGAAATACTAGGAGTTATCTTATTTGCAAAACCCATGCAGGGCAGTGTAATTGCAAACTTGAAAAATTGATAGCGACACGCAAAACACGGTAAACACTGAAAACACAATTTTGTCCTAGATCAAGTTAGACTATCTTATGTTCGCCAATTCATTTCACTATGCACCGGTAATAAATTTTTGCATAATTTTATCAAAATGGTATTTCAAATTGCATCATTCTTTAATCATTCATTGATAATTTCATGGTTTAAAAGTTATCATTTACAAGCTCATCGATATTAAGAAACACTCAATCGTTCTGCCTCTGTTGCCACTTCCTTTTGTTGCAACAAGCAATGAATTCTATCGAGTTTTGTCTTAGTTGTTGGAACTCCAAAAATGGTTTCATCCGGGGACAACGTGATGCTGCTTCCTGCATTCGTATTCCAGCTGCTTTCACTTGCACTACTATCAGTATTTTCCATACTACTACCAACGCTTAAGTTTAAGCTTATATCACTTGAGTTCTCTGTATCTACATGATCTAAATTTTGTTGGTCCATTATATTCCAATATGGTTGGCATCGATCCTTCCACATGCGCAGTTTAAAAAGATCACAGAAGCTAACTGATTTCTTGATTAATCTTACAAGTTCAGAAAAATGATCGGTAGAGAACATATGAGCTAATGCATATCTCGTAAGCTTCAGGTTATGTGCGTCTTTGAGTTCAGTGAATATCGCTTTAGCTCCTTCGAATGCTTCGCGTGCTTTCATTTTACTACCTGGAAAGTTTTTGTAAAGTATGCCCATTTGGAAGAGAGCGTGACCTTCTATACGCCGCAATTCATAATTACGACTTAATAGAAGTGATTGCTTAAACTTTTGCATTGCCTTTGAAGATTCATGGAAGCTGTTTTTGTAAAAGGAGGCAACAGTTAACATTTAGATTATAAATCGACTCTATTTCACATACTGATAATAGCATTGACCTTTGAATAAAAAGAGTTCACAGGTCAATGGCGCATATTCGGAACCCAAATCTTTATTTATTCTTTTCTCAGCTATTTTGATACAGTCCATGGCATCTTTGTGTCTGTAAGCCTCAATTAAGAACTTGATTTTCAGAAGTAAGGCTTTACAGAACAATACCCTAAATTCATAACCATTTACTGAAAGACAGAAAGAAAAAGAGAAAGAGAGATTTTAGTAAGTATAATCCGTTACAATATTTACTCACATTCTGCAATTGTCATTACGGCTTTATGCGCATAGTCAATTGCCATTTGCACCTGATTCAGTGAAAACATCTGAGAATATTTTATTAAGTTCTTCACATACTTTAAAGCTACAAAAGTATGAAAACAGACGTAATCCGTTGGCCCTGGTATATCATGGGAATTCCAATTTTGGCCTCGACAAAGTTGGAGCGCCTTTTCAAAATACAAACAACAACGTTCATGATGCTGATCTGAAAGAGAAAAGATTTTTGGTTTTCAGATATCCTTAAGCTGTAAACTATAAGGTTGCGACAACTTACGCCTAACGGATAAGAACATGGCAAACATGTAAAATATCTTTGACTTTATTTCATTACACAACGTATCTTCTGGATCGTATCGCTCAGCAATACGTACAATAATCCTGTAAATATCCTCTTCCAACCATAGAAATTTACTCCGATACGGCTCCAGTACAACTAATGTTTCATATAAAATTTTCAAAGTTGCTGGCATTCCCATGCCATCAGGCAATTTAGATGATTTTTCTGCGACCTTGGCATTTTCAAAAAGTGCCAGCAAAAGATCATCTTCTTCCAGAACTCGATGGTTCAAGTTTTTTATTTCAAATAAACTGTGCTCTTTCTTGACGAGACAAATGAAATGCTTCGCCGCTATAATACATCCTTCTTCGAAAAGTTCTGCGATTAAAGCCGAATACAGTGGTCCTTTAATGCGACGTGCTTCCACAAAACTAAGGTGTGGAATTTCTGATAGAAATTTTTCATTGCGCATCACAGCGACTTGGTGTTTCGGAATATTTCCAACAGGCATGCTTATGAAATTCGCGTATCAAATGATCGAGTTAATTTATGCCAATATGTTTCCAAAGCGTTTGTATATGAAAATTATAAAAAATATGAAAAGCAGTATAAAAAATATAAAAAATATTTGGATCAATAAATTTTTGCTCTGAGAATTTTTAAAGCATCTGCAAAGCTAAAAAATATAAAATAAATGAAAATAATTTTCAACAGAAAATGACAAATTTATCGAACATCCGCTCGTTTCATTTTCTACTTTGTTTATCAAAATACCTTTTTAAATAAATGATCAATATTTCTGTGATCACAAGGCATAACAACACAACTCGAGTTTTTTCGAATTCGAGTTATTATCATAATTGAAATCTTCATATCCGATTTCATATTGTGCCAAAATTCTATGAATGTCGGTTCAGTGGTTTACGAAATATTAAAGGAAAAATAGCACAACTCAAATTGATTACTATTAGCATTTAAATCTTTAAAGTGCTCTCCTGTACAATTAAAAAAAAACACACTTATGCTGTTATGCCTTGTGACCACAGATTTATTAAAATCGGTGGACTTTTCCGAAATTTTTCAAGTGTGGCAAATTTGCTAACCTATTAATTATATTTCCCAAATAAATATGGCTCACTGGGTTTTTTTAAATATATGTATGTCACCAAAGCCATGTAACAATCACAACTTTTTTTTTTGCATCATACTAAAAAGCACGTGAATATAACATCGAACATGTTGTGTTTACGTTCGCTGCCGAACTTTTCAATATGGTAACTTTTCGTTTGCGAAAAATCAAAAACAAAATCAAAATAAGTTTTACGTTTTCATACACGACGTCATATATACGACGTTGGCGGCATGTGCGGCAAAAGAAAATGCTCTGCTTACAGCAAGCAGATTTTTCACGCGAAATTTTCTTTTTACTTCAGTCGACGTGTTGACACGAAGCAAAGCGTTTGTTTGCTGCTGCTGTTTGCTTTCATTCAGAAGCGTTTGCGGTGCTCGTGGTTCTTCTTTTATTACTAAATATTATTTATAATTTTTAATATTAATGTGCGTAAAAATCAAATTTAAATCGGATCTTAATTTTTGCAATATTTATAATGAAATTAATTGTTCAAATTTATACAATTTGAGAGAAAACTAATTGTGACATAATGAAGAGTTTTCCATGGGATTAATGGATAAGTTGTGATAAATTTTTTGGGTTTTAGATAACCTTCAATAACGGAGATAATATTTTTAATGAAGAAAAATCTTCGAAATTTGTATGCGTAAACAAAAGTTTATTTAATTTTTGAATTAAGGAATTGGAATTTTATTTTTAATTTTAATTTTGACACTTTTAGCTTACAATTACAAAATAATGAGCCATCAATTTGCTTAAATAATGTTTGATTCCATCTTCAATTAAATTAAATGACGAAATGTTTTTAATTTGGAATGTACAGAACCTGACTTTAAAAGTTGCTCATACTTATGGGTGAACCACTACAAAGCAAGTTTCAGTTTTTGACAGACAAAATAAAAATTTAAATAATTTACGTAATAAAAAATAATTGCACAGCTTTAAAAGCGAAAACCAAATCTTAAAATGCTACACAATTTCTTCATAATCAACACTAAAAATCTACAAAGGACAAAGTCAAAAATACTCATACGCCAGAGTGAATCAGTGATTTTTATTATAATAAATATAAAAAGCAACGATTCCCTATAGTTAAATCGTGACGTTAAGGTTTAATTTAATTATTACATTTATATCATCCATGTACCACATAAATTTACATAAAAAGTAATTTAAATAAATAGCAAAATTTTACTTGGGGATTGTACAAAAAAGCAAAAGCCAAAAAATGTTTGCATTAATTTTATGCATACGCACAAACTTAAATGAAATCATCAAGCTTAAATAAATATTTGTAAGAAAAAAACCGAAAATATTCAAAAATGTTAAGCACATGATTTGTTGCCTATAAAACTTAATCCTGTTAACTGCCACATATCAAAAGCCTTTGAAAATAGAACAAAATCAATTTGAACTGTTAAAATTAAGCACAAACAAAAAATCTCTCCCAAATTAAAAAGCAAATCGCTTAAATCATCAAACTAAAATGGTAGAATTTGATTCATCAGATGAAGCCAACACAGAGCTACTGCAGAAACTAAAGCATTTGGATGTGCGCGTCGAGAGTGCCGAAAGTACCGGACGATTTTGTCAGAAAGGTTGCTGGAAATCATTAAAATGGAAATCAGCATTAAATCATATTGGATTATTAGTTTCACTTTCAATCTATTGTGGTGTTGGCGGTGTGGTAAGTTTATTATTTATAATTAGTTATTGCTTTACCTTAAACATATGAGAAAATTAAATTAAAAGCATTTTTTCTGTGAATTAAATTAATTTGAATTTGAAAGTATTCTATTGGAAGGATTAAGGAATTAGTCCTCCTGTGATTTTTCAAACATAATAATAAATTTATTAATATCCCATAATCTGGAATCGAAATGTGGCACTTTGCATATTTTACATTTTTCAGTGCGAATTTTCCATAACTTGCCGTCATTAAAGTGGTAAATTACGAAAGTTCTTTCCCTGAAAACCAAAGTATTTTTTTTAATCTTTTCAGTTTTAAAATTCTCCATAAAAAAGAAAATACTTTTCATGGAAAAAGACACAAAAATTAATTGCACCAATATTTTAAAGTGGCAAACTAAAATTAGATACTTGGAATATACACAAATAACTAAACTTAAAATAACACAAAATATTTATATTTATTTTATTCTAATATATATGCTGGTAAAATGTATCAAAGTATTTAAAAACCTTTTTTCAAATACTACTACCACCTCCCATGGAGACGTCCTAGAATGAGCTATTTGCACCCACTCATGTTGTGCGAAAAGCTACAGTTTTATGCTGGCCGAATCCGAACAGCGAATCATAGGCTATTTTTACAATTGGAGGTTTGGTATTGCCAGCCAAGAGGTGGTGTCGCGCATAAATTTGTTTTTCTATTTTTGATTTTTGACCGTGCCGAGCATCGAACCAGTCCATCATGCATAGTGGCCCAGCAATAACCACAACACCACGGCGACCACGCTTTTCCAAATATTTACTAAAAATTTTCGGTGAAAATTGCGACCATGAAAACCAATAAAACACGCAATTTAACTACAATGGCCCAGAAAAGAAAACATAACATTTCAGTCAACAAATAATTTAAATAAAACATAAGAAAAAAAAAAAAACTCTAAAATGTTGTTGTAGTTAGATTATTATTCTAGTTGTTTATTGTTTTTTTTTTTTAGTAAAAACACAAACAAATACTTAAGTGTGTAAAATTTTAATGAAACAGAAATAGCAAATAGACAGAAATGCTGAAAATCCAATAAATACAAAGATAGTACAAGTAAGTACAAGCAGGAGCAGATCAACTTCGCGGACGCTCGAGAACGTTTACTTATAAATCCTCATAAAGATCGCATAATTGTTGCACATTCATCTTCATCATTCAGTTGCGAATTCGCGGTGCGGCTTCATGCCCCATCTCAATGAAATTTGTGTATTAATGAGTCAGCACTTGTATTTGTATGCATGTACGTGTGCTTCTTTGTTCGCTCAATTGAATCGAATTGCTGCTTTAGATGATTGCCAAGATGTGTACCTTATATTAAAACATTCTAAATCGTTGATTGACAAGAAGGTAAAGTAGGAAAGGGAAAGGATTTAGAGGATATGAAGTATGACAGTAAAACATTTGTGTTTATATAGTGTGTACATTACGGCACTTTTTTGTTGGCATCTATTTGTGGTATTTCATGCATTCGACATTATTCTCTTTCGATTTGTTGTTGGTTGGTTATTGAGTTCGTTTTACGTTCCACGACTAATTCAATGTGAATGTTTAATTTCTAACTTAATTAACTCCTAACTAATTGGTCCAAAATCAATTATGTGGGAATTAAACAAATAGTCAATAAATAATGGTAAATAAATTGTTTTAAAGAGTAATTGATTCACCTTTAACGGCTTTTTAATTTAAATAAAATTATTATTATTATTATAATTTATTGGATTTCTGGTTTTTATATATCTTAAATATTTTTAATATCCTTGGCACAATTTTTTTCTTGAACTCATGTAGGGTCCACAAGGCTGAAGATAGGTATATTGCCTAGTTTCAGTTTTATTAATGTATTAGTCTATCATGCAGCCACAAGATCACCGATGCGGCATCCTGGCATCATATACTTGCAAAATAAACTTGGCCCTTTTTAACCCGAGATAGAGATCGTTGCGTTTTACTTAGGTTAGGTTGGTTAGGTTCGAGTAGCTGTCGAGAGACACACTTAGGTCTGATTCTATTCTATGATTTATTCCGAACGGCGGTGTGTGTACTTGTACACTTTCTTATAATTCTACCCACTAGACTATCGAAGTCGTCTCGTGCGTTTTACTTAATGGGTTGCCTTATTTTTTAAGATTATGAAAAGTTCTACAATTTATATTGTACCTGAACTTCTACTCATTTTTCACATGCATGCTGTGTACGTTTTAAATAGGTTCGATTTACACTATTTATAGGAGGACGTATTTTCCGCATAAATCGGGGTGGAGTGCACTATATACCAAACTCTTTTACAAATAAGAACAAATACAGTTTTTTTTCACACAAATTTTTTGTTCTAGCACGAATCCCAAAAAAATGTGTTTTTTAATTCTAATTTTTAAAGTGTCTTACAGTAACCTTATGTATACAGCAACAAAACACAATTCCCCCTGAATATCCGTATTTTATTATCAGATTTTTCTATTCTTGTTGTACTTAACCTTATTTTGTGCTAAATTGTTCAGTTCGTAGGATGCAATAAATAATTTGAATAAAGTTGATATTCAAATTAAAGTGTTTTTAATTTGATGGTGAAATTGATGATTTTTTACTACTTAAAAATGTGTTAAAGCTGTTGTGTTAAATTTTCGGCTAAGAAAAGTTCTATAAGCAATATTATTTTATATTACTTTTATAAGGAGTGAGATTGAAAAAATCTTAACACACGTTTTACCTAATAATTTTTATTGGGTGTAAAATTAAAAAATTTCTTTGATCTTGTTATCTTTTAAAAATATGTCAGTTGTTATTTTTAATGACAAACATGTTGACTTATTGTGAGTTTGTTCAAAATGAGTGAAGATAAAGAAGTACGTCTTAAAATTAATAATAATTAAAAATTTTCAAAAAAATCCAAATTGGTCCTACAAAAAATTGGACAAAGAATTGAAGGTCTGCCGTCAAACTGTTTCCAATGTTATTAAACAGTTTCAGGAAAATTTGATCATCGATAGGAAACCTGGTTCGGGAAGAAAACAAGGACCACATGATATTGGGAAAGCCAGAAAATAGAAAGCATATTGAAAAGATCTCCAAACACATCTGGTAGAAAAGTTGCCCGGTTAGCCCAGTGCTCTGACTATTTGGTGCGAAAAGTTAAAGCCCATGCAGGTTTGAAAACAAATAAAGTCCAAAAAGTTCCAGACAGGAATGCTGAAAAAAATCATACAAAAATATTCATGTTGTATAATGGACGACGAAACGTATGTACTGGCAGATTTTACTCAGCTTCCGGGTCAAAATTTGTATGTTGCTGATGCTCGAGGAAATGCCGAAATACAATTTATAATCCAAAAGCAGACAAAATTTCTTAAAAAATTCCTGGTATGGCAAGCTATATGCAGCTGCGGCAAAAAAAGCAAAGTTATTTGTTACAGTGGGCTCTATAAATACCGAAAAATGCATCAAAGAATGTTTGAAAAAAAGACTTCTTCCTTTCATAAGAGAGCACAATGTGTCCAAATATTTTTGGCCCGATTTGGCATCATGTCACTATGGCAAAAAAGCTCTGGAGTGGTACCAAAGTAATAACATAGTTTTTGTACTAAGAGAGGCTAATCCTCCAAATTGTCCGGAGCGAAGACCAGTGGAGAAATATTGGGCTCTTGTGAAAAGAAACTTAAAGAGCACAAAAAAGATGTCCCAAAATATCGAAGATTTTAAAAGAAGATGGGCAAACTGTTCCAAAAAGGTGTCTGAAACAACTATCAAATCTCTAATGGAAGGCTTACCAAAACAGGTCCAGGAGTTCATAAATAGTGGTTAAACTGTAAAAGTTATATTTTTCTGTAATTTGTAAAATATTATCAATTAAATAAAAAAAATCAAAAATTTAAGATCAACCGTTTAAAAATTGAAAATTGAATTTTATATATGTTAAGATTTTTTTGATCACACTCCTTAGTATACTTACTAATAAAATGCCTAGACAACAACTAAATATTCCGACAGTTTATGTTAATTGGATCAAACATTATCAAGATTTACACCAGCAACTAAAAAAGAGCCAAATTTCCGAAAGCGATTCTTTGCAAAAATACGTGAGTGCCATTTTCTTTTTTTAGCGACCCACAGTTAGTCTGAAAACCTATTTATTTTTGGTTCGTTTTTCGTGTAAACTAGTGAAGTATGGAATTTAACTTTTTTGCACGGTTTTTTGGGAAAATATTTAGAGTTTTTTCATCTTACGCGATTTTTTAAAGTTGTTCCACATCCCCAAATTTACATTGCATTTTTTTACATGGTTTCTAAAGAACATATCTACCGTGTAAAAAAAGGGTTAGGTGTACTTACGTAGTTTTCTTCATTGCTACTTCTATCTCAATTTGTACTTTAACTTGTGTGTCAAAAGTGATTGAAATTGTTTTTAGCTAACTATGTACATATGCACAAAGCCATCCAAACCAATCATTTCAAATCCTTTCCACAAATTCAAAATCATTTTAACTTCTGCTATTTATAGTCCTTAAAAAAATATGTTGTTAAAATTGATTGATGGATTTTACAAACTAACGCAAGTAAATCCCAAAAAAAAAAAAAAGAAATTCATTGTAGTCAATAACACTGTGCAACAATTTGAGGGTCAATGTCTCGGGACAAAACCAAACCAATTTCAAACGATAGTATTTGACCTCAGTAACAAAAGTTCCAATTCCGTTTTGCTCTACTACGTCATAATTTTTTTACAGTGGTTCTTGTCTTTGGCGACTTATATTTAAATTTTACGAGGAATATATCCTAAGAACATTTTAACCCTTTAACCCCCACAAAAATGGGCCATTTTAGGCTCTTTTCTTAAACACTCTTTAAAAGCTAGGTTTAAGAGGAGGTGAAGGGAGAGAACATTCCACAAAAATTTTTTCCAGAAAATATCATCAAGGGATAATTATTACGAATATACTACCGCGCCGTTACAATATCATTAAACGATTCTCTGCTGCTAAAGGTTTCTTCGTTCCATACTTACAACACATATTACAAGGATATTATTAATCACACTTAATATCGCACGTTGCAATATAGGTTTACAAATAAATTTCTTAACACTTGATTTCGTCTTTTATGTGTTACCTTTAACTCCTAGAGACTACTTGTCTTCGGTGGCCCTTAGTGAAAATATTTTTGTAAAATGTTTTAACCCTTCACCTCCCCTTAAATCTAGCTTTTAAAGAGTTTTTAAGAAAAGGGAACAAAATGACCTACTTTTGTTCGAGTTAGAGGGTTAAAATGTTGTAAGAAAATATTTCTCGGAAAATTTAAATATAGGTTGCGGAAGAGAAGAACCACCAATCGTTGTTTAATTCCGTTTTTGACCCAAAAATAAAAATTTCAAACCACTGTAAAAAAAATTGTGACGTAGTAGAGCAAAAAGGGATTCGGGCTTTTGTTACTGAGATCAAATACTATCGTGTAAGATTGGTTTGGTTTTGTCCCGAAAATATGAGTTGCACTGTGTAATTCAAGCATAAATTTTAAAGACAAGAAGAAAAATTAAAAGAAAAAAGTCCAAATTCAAAGCAAAACAAAAAGCAGCTACGGAAATTGCAAAAGCCACCAACAGGAAGTCTTAATATGACGTTGACGTGCGCTTAATAGCTGCTGGTTGCAGTGGCAATTGCAGTTGCAGATGGCAGTTAAAGCTGAAGTCTCGTTTATGCACGTCCGATAATTTAATGCACCTTAAGCATAAACTAGAGGCGAGTTATAAAAGTGTATGCAAATGTCCTTGAATGAGTAATGAATGAGATTCTCTTCCTAGTGTGCATGCGTAACACTATTACCTGTTTTGGCCAAATTGTTCTTTTTTTAAAGAAAAATTATTTGTAAATTTTGCCAACTTATTTATCTTGGTCACAGTGTAGAAATTATGTGAGAGAGAAAGCATATACGATATTTTATTACTTCAAAGTTTTATTAGAGCGCAAATTCACACCCTTTAACACCCTCTGCCTAAAAATGAATAGGAAAAATTAAACAATAATATCAACAACAACATTGAAAGTGTCAAGCAACTTCATCAAGAGCGTGCATAATGTTAAAAGCTTCCATTGTTCTTATAAAGGATATGCGGCGTTCATGCAAACAACAGCAAAATAATAGCTCTTTATCGTAAAGTTGTGTGTGTTCTTTGGCTTGCGTGTTACATGCGGACATGGAAGCTTTATTGCCGCCATCGCTGTTGTTGTTGCTGAGTGTTTTTTTTATGAATTCTTACATGATTCTCTATTTTATTATTGATTCCTTTTGCAACCTGCTGCCAGATTTGCATACTGACTTATAGCGTTGTTTATAATTTTTATGCTAAATATTTGTGCGACATGCAAATATTTCATTTGATGTATGTGTGATTTTTATTGATAGCACTAAATTTCTCATACAAAGAAAGCAAAGGAACGCCTTTCAACATTAACGTTAATGCGTTGCCAAAAATAAATTGATTGATTGTTTTTGTTAATAAATAAAATTCAAAAATGAGACAATTTATTGTTTGTTATTATAATTTTTGCATTGAAAAGGTGTTACTTACAATGAACAAAGATGCAAACAATACTAACGCTCAGATCTATTGATTTCAAATTTAGTTTGCACAATATTTTCTCCTCAAGTTGAATGTTGTCTCGCTGCTGTGTCGCTCGTTTTTTCTTTATAAAGGCATTGAATCTCATCTTTCCAACTCACCAATTCTAAAATAATGAAAGGCCAACTATCCATCAGGGTAACTTCTGAACGTTATTTTTTTCCCCATTTTCAATTATTTTATATGCTTTCGAGAAATTTCTTTTTCTCAACAATGAATGCAAATGATCTGCATTGCTCTTCAATACAAAACCAACAAAATACAATAAATTGCCAAGTTTTTAATTAAAAAATGAATTCCGCCTTAAATACAAGTACTTAATTATAATCAGCAAGTTAATTTACTAATTGCAGTTGGTGATAACAGAAAATAGTTTGTTTTTTGAACGAATTTTTAATTACAATTTTCAGTGAAGGACAAAGAAGCAGTACATTTATGAAAATCAGTAGCGGTGTTTATTTATCAGTAAACCTTGGAACAAGTAACATTTAATACTATAGAGTTCTTCAGTTGGATGAGAAGACTTAGTGTGGTAAAATTTGATGTTGCCAGTGAGCAGCGCTAATACTTTTCATAGTTTTTTGTTTAAGTTTTCGCAAATTGTTCATTTCTGCTTGAAACTTTCTGCAGCAAAATAAGTAAATCATTGAGCTAAAAATGTCAATAAAACTTTGAAAGTTTCATTGAAGCTGTGATGTAGCATGCCGCACATACGAGCAACGAGTTAAACAAACGCAGAAATGTGAAGGTTATGCATATGGCCATTTTAATTGATATATGACAAAACACTTGAGCTAAATCAAAATATTACTATAATTAAATATGTAAATATACACTTAAGCCTCGTTTTAGATGGCGTCGTTAAAATTTTTCGTTGTTTCGAAATAGCGTCGTTAAAAAATTTGTGTTGAAAAATATATCTTCGTCTTTTTATTAACCCTCAAGTGCATAAGCCCGCCTCAAAACGGATCAACATATATCTTTAAAAAAACCCCGATGTAAATTTGTTTTAAATCAAGGGCCAATCCCATGTCTTTTTACTAGTTTTTAGAGAGAAAGCATTTTTTTTAGCAACTCTAGTTCAAAAGTTGTGGTTATTTTAAAGTGAAGAGTCAGGCATTATGGCCGTGAAAATTATTTGATTTAGAAATGTTTTTTACAGTTTAATTTTTTTAATTATAGCGAAAAATAAATAATAAAAAAATTCTGGTAAGTAAGATTCAACATTATTTTAGAATATTCAATAAAACTTATGAATTGTATTGCATAAGTGATAAATAAACGCTTTAAGGAAAACCGCCTCAAGGCGGACCTTTTGAATTCAATTTGCAATTTATTTAGGAAAAATACTTAATTGGATGGAAAAACGCCAATATTATGTGTCTAAGATAACAAAATAGGAAATACGCAATAACAGTACTGAATTTATTCGGAAAAAAACTAATCTTTAGTTACTTGTGAGAGAGATTGAATTTTAAACCCCCAATATGGCTGACTTTTCTAATCTAAATACACCATATCCTGACTTTGAGTATTTTATTTTGTCAATCATAGTATAGGAAAGCAATGTGTATTGCTTTGTTTCCCTTGTTTTAAAACGTTAAAATAATAAAATATTTTAAAAGGTTTACAATTCTCCGTTTGAACTTATTTTTTTCAGGTCATTAATTTGCAGTGAGCACTGCATAGATCCGCCTTGAGGCGGAATTCATATTTGGGGCTTCTTAGGGCAAAGTAAAGCAAAAAACGAAAATTTGTCAACATATTCGTAATATGCAGCCCCAAATTATTCTAAGAACAATTTTTATTAAAAAAAAAAAAAAAAAAAAAAATGCATGCATTTTTATTTTATTTTGGTTTAAATTGATGTAATATGTTTGTACATAGGAAAAATTATATCCATTTTCGTCGCTTTTCTCAGATCCCAATTAACAACGCAAATCCAGGCATTGGTGTGTATCAGTAGTTTCAATTATTAGGCAAAGCATGCATAAACATAAGAAAATAAAAATAAGTCAATATAAATGCTCTTCCTTTTTTGTTTGGCAAGCACGTGCTTCCTCTTCCTGTTGCTGTCAGCTGTATGCATGCACACATACATGTGTACACAAATTTATTTCTAAATGTGTTTGTGTGTTTCTGATTTCCTTTTCACTTCATATTTCTTGCATATGTAAGTGAATATTTCACAGATACTTGCAAGAAATTCCAATATTTGCATATCTGAATTTTCAATTGTTATACTTTTTTAAACACTTTGGCAACACTTGCACAATTTTGATTTAAATTGTTTCTTAAATACATACTTTCTTTGGAATACATAAAATTTTTAATGTATATGGGTCATTCCATGTAAGATTTACAACTAAAATTTTAATTTCAACCAAAATTTTTTCTTGCATTCTTAAGAAGAAATTAATCGACACGTATTTTTTTATTTCAATGTGATGTTTTTTATTTTCAAGATACGATATTTTAAAGTCTTGGAGTTGTAAAAATGGAACGTTTTTCAATCCCTAATTACTCAAAAACTAACCGTTGTAGGAAAAAATTTCCGACTAATGAAAGCTCGTATATCGCATAAACTTATCAAAAAATTATGAACACAAAATTGTTTTTGTTATTTAACATATGAATTCAGGAAATTTTATAAACAAATTGAATTTTTCCAAACTTGAACATTTTTTTTTGAATTTTTTTGGTCTGCAAATAATTATTAATGTGTTGAGAAATTTGTGTAAAAATTTCAGAGTGGGATGAGATATAGTTTTCGAGATATTCAAATAATAACAAAACAGCTACTACTACAGTCGCCTAGTTTCGAGCGGCGCGCACATGAATTTACATACGTTAAAGTGTACTTACTACCACTTTCTCTTACTTTTGATATTTATTTAGTTTATATATGAAATAGAAACAAAGTTCGTGAATTTGTTGTTGTTTTGCATGTTACCTAAAGGAACAGGAACGAAATACAGAAAGTTCTCTTTAAGGCTGCTTTTACAATTTCACGTCCATTTTTTGCTTCGTTCGAGTTTCTATGTGGTCAAAAAAAGTTTCTGCATTAACTAAATTTAAATTTAGTTGCTGTAACCCTTTAAATAATAAATTTAATGTTTCAAAAATTAAAAACACAGATTTGCTTGAAATTAAAATTTTAGTTGTAAATCAGACATGGAGTCACCCATATATAATACATACATAAATTCATTCCTTCATTGAAATTGAATAATCCCGTGGATGTGTTGTTTGCTATTGTTCGACGTGCATTTGGCGTGGGAAAAACATTGAGTGCCAGACATGTTGTCGCTTATTATAAATTGCGTTTCCTCTTTCCGGCTTTCGTTTAATTTTGCCAGTTATTTCGTGCTAATTTAAGTGTGCGGGTGTGTTTGTGGAAATATACGCGTAATTGAAATATTGCAACACAATTTTATTGATGAATTTCCATTTAGAATTTGCTATTCAATTGAGCTTGATTCTCAATATGGCATTCATTTGTATAGAAATACTCGAACTCGAAAAATAAGAGAAATTCGAGTTTTATGTTTGTTCACTTTGTGTAAGGGAAATTGTGTGTGCACACGTGAGGAACGAAAGCAATTTTTCCCCATTTTTTTATACTTTCATATTTGTCACATCTCAACTTGGAGGAAAATTAAATGAAGGACGAATTAGCAAACAAATTGCAGTAGTAGGTATTAATTTAATTGGATGTGGAGAAATACGAATTTTTCTTATAAAAAATTTAACTATGAATGTGTGTATAACAAAATAAATTGAAGGGGCGCTAAATTTTTTTTGGAGAAGATAAATTTTTTCTCACCTATTTATCAAGCCTAATATGATTGTAAAGAGTTTTATGTATCATCTATAAAAAAAAATAACAAAAATACGAGAATATTTGCTTGGGGTCTAAATCCAATACTAATTGCAGCCGCTTCATTCATATTTTTTGTTATATTCCCGTTCAATGTTTTTGGTACTTAGACCCTTTAGCCTAACATCCTTTAAATTCGTAATTAGAAAAAAGCTAAAAAGAATATATAAATATTGGTGAATTACAGCAATTAATTTATTTAACATTTAAACATCAATTTATAAGTTTTTGTTGATATTTTTAGTATACTCATCGTGTTATTGTTGTTTCTGTTGTATTGCTAGCCAAACATTAAAAAGCATTTTCTCACACTTAGCCGCAAACATTTACCAAGTGGAAAAACTTAAATACTTTTGTTGTTTATGTGTGTAAAATTCAATCAACAGTTTATTTGAATAATTTAATTCGGAGTGTGAAATTTTTCATCCATATCTTTTTTTTTTTTTTTTCCTTACAAATGCTAAAACAATGAAAAATATGTAGCGTTTATAAAAAAACATAGATCAATTGTACATAAAATACATCATTTATACTCGTATGCTGTTCACTGAGCTCATATTAGAAAAACACACTTCAAACAAATATGTACTTTTAACAAAAACAAGAAAAAGATAATTAAAACGCTTAAATAATAACATGAGAAACTAAATAAATTTAAAAAAATTTAAAACACAATGAGAAAAAATAAAAAAAATTCAACGGAAATGAGGGAATCACGCATGGATAACTCATCACATATCAATCACAATCGTAGAGCATTCATTATTGATGCCGTAGTTAGTTTTATATTAAATTTTCTCGTGGGATAAATATTTGTAATTAACAAATTAGTTAATAAAAATAACATAAATTTTTATCATATTGGTGAAAATCAATGGAGATATCAAAGTGAAAATTCAGTTAAATTTTGTTTCCTTTGTTTCCAAATAAGAAAGAAATCTGTAAAGATCTGTTGTTTATAACCACTAAAAAGTTTTAAAAAAGTACTAACGTTTGAGGAATTGTATTTACTCTTTAAAAAAATTTTGGGTGTTCTTGCTACTATAAACTTACTGCATTTAGAAATTAGTGGATCCGGTGATTACTTTGTTGAATTATAATTTATTTGCAATTTTAAGGAGTTCCTTTTAAATCAGCTCATGGGTTATTGTTGATTGTATAGCGACTTTTAAGATCTATTATACGTCCCTCTTCTCTATCTAGCCTTATCTACCTAAAGTACCTCATTCAGTCTAGCCCCTTCAGGAAATTGAGTACTACGCCCGGATTTATGGCTGGTTCAGTACTATGCACTTGGTACATACACAGACATTTCATTCTTTTATGAATCAGTGCTCCATAATGAGATCAAATTTGTTCTGATGATTCCATCCTGAAAAATAGCGAAAAAATAGCTTTCATATAATAAAGCAAATCCCACGACCCCGAGTCGTCAAGCGATTTTATTTTTCTTAATTTTCAACATAAAAATCAACAAAAATGTGCATAACTTAATTACTACATAGAATGAAAATTTCAACTGTTCAAATGTCAGAACAACGTCCCACCACATCAATCAAAAGTGTCACCACAAAAAAAAAAAAAAATAAACAAAAACGTGCTAGTGTGCCCTCATTTGATTCGTGTTTTTATGTAGAGTTGCACTACGAAACATTGCACAATTTTGCATTGCATTCCAGTCCTCACACTCTAAACAGCCCAATTATCAAGGCATGAGTTCATCAAAACTTTTGCAATTGGTTAACAAACGATTTCAACTCAATTTTGGCTAGAATCCGATGTAAAAATTAACATTTTAATTGATGTTATTATATAATTACATGCCGACACGAAAATTGTAGAAGTGCAAAAAAATATGGAGAACATATTTTTGCTTTCTGTTTTTGGTTTAGATTTTTGTATGAAATTTTTTAAATAACTCCAAGAAAATGTATGCTAATAAAAAACTTGCAATCAAAAAGTAGAAAATCTATTTTGTAAGTCAAAATTATTGACTTTGTTTTATATTTAACTTAACGTAGTCAACGAATTTACTAAATATTCATAGTTTACTTTAGTTATGAATCATTATGTAATTGAGCTGCTTTAGGTCTGCCATAGCAAAGAAACACTTTCTTAACTACATATAATGTACCTTAATGCTTGAAAGCCCGGGTATGGATTGATTACGATGATAAATTTGTCTAATGCTAAATATAAGCTGATATTAAAATAAATCGTTATAAAACAACTTTTTTTATACATATTTCTGACAAATTGGCTCATATGACTTTATTGTAATTGTTGTATTTGGCATTGTCTACTTTCAGTTTTTCTTGTATCTGATAGTCAAATCGACCTTGGTAGGTCTTTTTAGGTATAATGAGCCATGATTGCTAAAATATCGAAAGCGATACTTTTTTGAAAGTTGTTTTTTATCAAATATTTCACTTGCGTATCTGGAGCATCTTTTCACAAACTTATCCATGTACACTGAAAGCGATTCTAAATTTCCCATAAAGCGTCATACAAAATGGAAGTATCAAAACCCTTCTACTGTAAAATTTGGCGCTCATACCTTGAAATATTGATTTGCATTTGTGGAAGTCACTAAAAAAAGCCATTAAAAAAAAACAAAAAGTGACAAATTTAAATTTAAAAATCTTTTTATATAAAATATAGCGAATTTAAGTATGGAAATGGTCAAAATTGTCCCTTGGCTTTTCTAGAGTTAACAAACATATTTTTATTATTTATGTAAATTAAAAGCAAACTTCTTAACAAATACACAATATAAAATATAAAGTTACAAATTACCATAGAAACAAATATTTATAAATAGGGTGATGATGTAGTAAGATTTTAGAGGTTAGGGGTTGAAGAGTAAATCTCATAGTATTTAGTAGTAATAAAACTTTGTAAACTACAAGCAATTTACACGGGCCTTGTTTCGTTTCTTTGTCGTCCTTTTGTTCTTTTGGTTATCTCTCTAATTAGATACGTAAACTTTTGTGCTACAAATAATAAATTTATGAATTTTCAATAGAAATTTAATAAACAATAGGTTGTGAAGACAGCGCAAGAAGGCGCTTGTATAGGCCTGAAAAAGAAAAGCATAATGTTTTTCATTACGAACTTAAATTAAACTGCAAAGAGGAAAAGTATGTAATAAAATAATATTCAATAAATAACGCCAGAATAATTGCAGTGCAGTGTTTGTATAAGCACAAGTGAGCGTGCGTGCGTATGTGTGACGCCTTGTAATTATTATTTGTGTGGTGCGTGTTTTTAATTAAAGTCTTATTTGATTTTTATCAATTTGTTTCCTCCTAGCGCGTGCCCTTTTAATTAACAATCCAATAAGTGTCTTCATTGTCGTCTTCATTGCCAAAATGCTATCGGTTTCATCGTCTTCATCGTTTCATCATTGTTGTTGTTGTAATTTAGCGATTTAGTTTCCTTCATCGATAGATAGATAAATAAATACCATTTTGTCACACTCCGAACTTTGTGTACTCGCTTATTACCAAAAACCAAAATTGCTCAATTCTTTTGGGAAATCCATGCGTGTCATGCTATTTTAGCCTAAAATATTTTATATTTATTTCCTAGTTTTCTTATTTTTTCCGTAGGCTACTCATTTCACTTTTAATCGCTTTTTGTCGTTTTGTTGATTCCGTGCGCAAAATTAATTAGATTTGCGCTCCGGTTTTAACGTTTGACGCGCTTGCTTGCCTTTTTTAAAGTTGCTGGTTACTTGTTAACTGCAGTTAAATCAACTTAACTTTTACTAAAAGTGGAACAGCAAATCCTTATTGTTTATTTATTTGCTTGTTTTTTTTTTTTTTTTGTTATTTTATGAAGGCATCAAAAAGCGCAAAGCTTTTGCTAAATGTAGGTTAAATACTACGGCCATATTACCATAAATCAAATATTTTTGGTTGTTTGTTACTCAGTTACTCAGGTGCACTAATTGGTTTATAGAACATTAACTTTGCTTTAACATTTTTTGCTGAATTAGGAATATTTCCATTGCAGTATTCGCATATAAATGATTTATTTATTGAAAATATAAATATGAAGACATGAATTTTTATGATGAAGACAGACGACGAGCAGCTGTCTCCAACGAATTGCGCTCAACATTTTTATATTTTATGTAACTTTTAAGAATATTTAAATATTCTTTCATGTCTTTAATGGAGTCGGCCGTTTTTGTTTTACATATATATGTAAATAAACTGTAATTTTAATTTGTCTTTTTTACTTTCTGAAATGAAGCTAATTAAAACTTGTAACGAATTCGCATCTTCATCTATAATTTTATTTCATGGTCATTTGTTAATTAGAGAACATGTGAAATTAAACTAAATTGGCGATAAAATAGAAAACTTTCCTGCTGTAAAAATACCAATTAGATTTAATATGCTTAAGTTATATATGCGAGTTGCTTGAATACTTATGTGTTTAACTTTTGGCGAAAAATAGAACAATAACAAACAATAACAAAAACAACCACAAAACAGCGAAGAACATCGTTAGTATCCTTCAGATGTGTTTATTTTTGGGCAATTTCGAGCTAATTTAAGGCTCATTTATATACACTGATGACAAATCGATATGAAAAGAAATGGTAAAAAAAAATCAGATAGTTATTATGCAGATAAGGAGCAGACATTAAATTGAATGAATCGAATTGACAGTAGATACTAGTCCTGGTGACATTCAATGCCGTCTGGAGTTCATCAGCTGTCAGCGGAGGTTGTAATTTCTAATAATGAGACAATGAAAATTATGCATAATACATATTAAATAATTTATTTTTGAATTTTGAATTGAATTGAATTGAATTGAATATTTCAAAAAAATAATGTACTGTTAACAAATTCTTTTGAGATTCGAAATTTGTGTAGGATGAAGTAAATTCAAACTACGGATGGTTGGTTAAAGTTTGATACCACATCCTCAGTTGATTGTTGATGTAGGCAGTTTCGGGCTTAAAGATCATATTTTGAAGTATGGTTTGCCCAAAGTTTTCGACCTGGATCACCATAAAGTTGGATATTCGCAGAGAAAATGATATATGATTAAATCCGGGTATTTATAACTACGACTGTGGGCGTTTACCCGGATTCCACTGTGACTCATTTTGCCTCACCAGAAGGCAGTAATGACTGCCAGTATTACTTACTTCTTGAGATATCATTTCGATTTTCGTTGATTAGTGGTGATAATGTTTTCCAATTGTAGTTTGGCCATAATAACCAATCAGGTTCGGCAGTCCATTAACGCGTTCCATTTTGGATTGGTCTTTGCAAGATACTTTTTTGTGATATCATTTTTGATTGAGCTTAATTCAGCAAAAGATTCATGCAGGACACAGCTCTTTCGAGCCTGCGGATAGTCAGAGAATATTTTGCTGGAATCGATTTTATAAGACCTTAAGTTGTTAAATGAAAAAATTAAATGAAAATTGGAAAAACAGGGAGACGTATTAAGTTGCAGACAGTGAGATTAGGGTTAAATGTTAAAGTGACTTTTTAGTGTGTATTAAAAAGTAATTGGAGTTAGTAACAGGAACTGAATAATAAACATTTTGAGTATTTGTTTCCATTAACTCTTTCCAGACCAGTGGTATAAAATTCAAACCACTAGTAATTTCTGATCATATAATTCTTTGCTTTATTTTTGACTATTAAAAATTAAAAAATATGTAACATGTGAAAAAGTAAAAATAATTTGGTTTTACTTAGAAAGTTACGAGAATACTTTTGATCCTTTCTAAAGTTTCTTTGCTTGGTTCAATTAATTTCAATTATAAAATGCTGACATTACGGATGCTGGTATGGGTTTTATACCATGTCCTTGCACAGACCCCTTGAAGGATTTGTTTTTGTAATTCTTATATTAAGATAAGTAGATGGATTAAAATAGAAATGGATTTTGAAATCAAAAAGTTAACCAGAAAAGTGTTACTAGAAGTATACCAGACCATAACTAAAATAAAATACACAGGATTCAATAGTAGAAGAGTTCAAATGAATGGAAATACAAACCAAACAAATACAAATTTTGTTCTTTTGGCATAAACACCTACAATAATAAAACAGTGGATGCTCGGAATTCTTCCGTAACCCAAGAACAAACTACTCGGAATTCTTAAGTAGTTTGTTCTTGAGCTAATTCAGAATTCCGAATTGTTAAAATTTTTGGACGGTTTTTAAAATCAACTTTTTTTGAAGAAAAGCTCCTTTTCATTACAATGCTACATGGCCTGCATAGTTGCCCAGTTGAACTTTGGATGATGGTAGGAGTAATCATTGAGCGCTCCAAAGCAAGAAATCGATTACTCCCTATTGCTCCAGAGCTCTTGCATTTTGTACTCCTTTTTAACATTGCATGTCCTAGGGCATGGAGTACTCGTTTTAGCCTCCAAAAGGAGTAATAAAGGAGGACACAATTACGAGCATGAGATCACTTGCATCTTATAGAAAAACAAAACTCCGAAATAGTTCCTTACAAAATTCATGACGCCATAGACTAGTTGTCTAAACCGCCAGTATGCACCAGTGTGCCAAGGTTCAAATCCCACCACATTTTTTTTAAAATTATAATGTTATATTAATTTTTGTTCATTATTTTTTGTTTTTTATTATTTACTATTATCGTTGTTTTATAATTTTATTATTTTCTTGAGTTGCCTTCTTCCAGGCTCGAACCAGTGACCGAAAAATTCACATCGCGAATATTAAACAACGCGTTTACCAACTGAAACACACAAGCAAATTTATTGTCTTTGAATTTTGTTTCTTTTACTCTTGCAATGATTCTAGTACTAGTTACTGATTTTTAACTCTTTGATGCACACGATTTTAAAGAAAATAAAAACACCAGTTGCACAGAAATTTTTTTGGTTTATATCATTATCAGCAGAATGAGAAACTGTAAATAAAATATTAAACTGTGTGACTATAAGTAACTTCAACTTTTCGTGGTGGGTTAAAATATATCACACTATGCATAAAAAAATATGCGGGGCAGTTTTTACCCTACCTACCGTAAAGGGTTAACTGGGCAAGAGAGAATAAGATATACAAATTTGAACTACTCAATCAGGCTGTCTTTGTTTATCATTATTTCTAAAAATAGACCATATAAAATTATGAAATTGTGTTAGTGAAATTCAAAAATTTTGTTACTGTATTGGAGTTGCTCGTTTATCCCTGCTTTTGGAGTAATGAAATCAGTAATCATTTGAGGAGTACTCCCTGTTTGTGCAACTGGGGACCTACTCAGAAAACTAAAATTCAATCTTGAGATTTTAAGAAGTTACATACAAGTCAAAAATTATTAAGTTTTCTAGACAATTAAGATTTCCGAACTTAAGAATTCCGAGCGTTCACTGTAATAAGTTGATATTGTTGGTACGCGAATCAGTAATGGCTTAAAGTAATAAAGTATGTTTTCTTTTTTTTCACTGCAGGAAGTTCACATTAATTTATGTAGATTTTTCCTATTTACAAACTAAAACGAACAAAATGCTTAATTTTTCTTATGTTGTTCCAACAACAATAAATATCACTACAGTAATACCACATACAATTTCTTGAAGGTGGTGGTGTTGGTGGTCAGTCAAATTTCTAATATGACTGTCGTGTTTGTTAACGAAACTTTGTCGCAACTTGTGACGTGAGATTTGGTGTAATATCCGTTCTATAGCGTTGAGGCGTAGGTAGTGAAACCACGATTCAAGTAACTACAAGCACATACTTAGGGTATTTATTTCGAGCCGAGTTCTTTTTATACGCAATTCCTTAATACAAGCACCCAAGTAGGTATCATTAAACAAAGTAAAATGTACTTGGTATCGGGTACTCGGTGTTAGTGAACCATAACACTTAAAAAAGCATTCCTCTATTGCTGTTCCTGAGGAACGAGTACTTTTTAACCGATGCAAGTAGGTATTGATGCTTCAATAGCACAGATACTCGTTGGTGGTGTTGTCTCGTGGTATCACTAGGTGTAGGGTGCAAAAGACTAGGCTAAGTTCACGAGATCTACAAAAGGCTAAAGAAAAACCAAAAGCCTTCACAAAATGTTTCCATTTTTCCAATTTTTCACAAAATGTGTAATTTAAATCTGACATAAGGTGTTTGCTTGCCTCTGCTCTTTTGCTGCTTCTTCTTTACACTTTTCTCTGTTTTCCGTTTGGCCGTGCCTATTTCCTTTTCCGTTGCTTTTGGCATTTTAGACTTACTGCAACCAGAAAATGTAAACATTTACATGCTCACACGCAGACACACAGACACTAATAAAGATATACAAATCCAAATGTAAGCGATTGTCAGAGTCATTTTAATAGGAAGCTAATCAGATAACGTAACCCCAAATGTATGCTAGACACTAACACACACACGTAGATACACGTGCATACGCATATATGTCTGCCGTCGTTCAAAATAAGTGGCTTGGCCAGATAATAGGAGGGTAGGTCCCTCAGTATTAGCGTATGTTTAATTTTTTGATTTGCTTTGATGATGATTACGTACGAGAAACAATAGCTAGAAAAGTTCAGATGAGCTTAGCTTATATTAAGGGCGCAATATTTATTTGCTTGCGTTTCCTTTTCCTCACGCTTTAGTTTTTATTCTCGTTCTAGTTTTTACTTGGGATTTGTGTAAACAGTATACACGTTTTGTACACATTTTAAAGTGAAATATTTAACATTGTCATGATATATTCTCCCATTTCTTTGAATTTGATATCTGAAAGTTACTTTATTTTCCGACAAATTAAGAGATCTGGACAAAAAACTACAATCAATAACTGTTTATTCACTGGTCTTTGGTTAAAGTAAAGTTTAAAGCCCATTCCTTAAATATTTGCTCATAATTTTGTCATTGTAATATGAGGACGCGTTTTGTAGCTTTCATAAAAATTTTATTTAGCAAATATTGCTCTCATCAAAATTTTGTGTACATTTTATATACATAAGTATCAATAAAAATCATAAAAACCAGAAGGCGCCATTATAATCCGCAATTCACGACGCAGCATGTCATTTGAAATTCTACTTTATGTGTTTCAAGGTTTCCTCCATTTGTTCAATTGTCTTTAATTATTTGTGTTGTGTGTAATTTTTGGAAAGTATGTATATATGCACATTAAGGAGTCATTCTAACTCACAAGGACTTTTTTGTTTAGCTATCTTCAAACAATTACCAAAAAATTAACTAAGCATTGGAAAATTTTAAAACTTGATTCATAAAGGATTCAAAACAATTATTTATAATATACAGTTATATTATTATTATTAGTTGCCCTAAGAATAGACGATCTCGATAGTCTAGTGGATAGTGCACTAGACTTTCATCCAGAAGGTTGCGGGTTCGATTCCCGCCTTGGTCTGGTAGTTAATTCTCATAAAAATCTTATATTCACTATCGATATGAAGTGGATGACAATTATAAGAATGTGTACAAGTACACTCCTTGGTTGGTAATGGCAAAACCCCCGAGCTGATAAAAAATTGCCACACAGCCGTTCGGAATCAGCGTTAAACTGTGGTCTAGTGGCAGAGTGCCAGACTCTTATCTCTGGAGACCCGAGTTCGATTTTCGGCTTGCGTATGTTTCTTATCTATTTTTCTTTCTCTCTTCCTTTCTTTCTTTCTTTCTTGGGGCTTTGGTACAATAGATCTTATAGGTCGCAGTAACTGACTTTCGAGTCATCCTTCCTTCAAATAATAATTACCTTTAAAAACAAAGGTATCTAAACGATGACCAGGACAGCACCTCGTAGAATCATCTGAGACAAAAATTCAAAGGAAACAATTAGGATATTTTTATTTATTTACTTAAGCAAAAAAAAAAACTTTTTTTTTGGTATTGTATTTGATATTTTGCTTCCTAAAGTCCCATACAAAGAAATTAAAATTTAGTTGCAACTCCTCCTAAAAACGAACTTTGGTTCAGTTAATGAAAATTCCTATTTGGATATTTGGCTCCAACGATAACACTAGTTTATAAATTTCCACAATTGTCCTGATCCAAGACATACATATGACAGATATTTATTATGTAAAATTGCGCGATGAGCCCGAAAATGAAGAACAGTTTTCGAAGTATTGCAAAAAGTTGCCACACTTATATAGCAAGTTCATGTCAAAGGCTTTGCCTCCAAAATGAAAAGAAAATTGTGTTGATTACCGTTTTTCACCAATTAAATAAAAAGAAAAACAAGAATAATGTTCATGAGAAACAACAACAGTAAAGAAAATTTTTTGTTTACAACTTCCGAGACATTTTTAAGAGCAATATTTAAGTTATGTTGCTTGACTATTGCATATAGAACACACATTCTTGGTAATATAAAATAAAATATGAATAAAATTTGCGAACGAATTTAAAGGTTATGCAAACAAGCTGAAAAAATTGAGATATTTGCACATGAATCAGCATCAAAAACCATATGAAAAACTTCATAATTTTCGTCAGTTCATAAATTTCAATTAATATATAGAATATGAAAAATTTTACAATACCAAAGAGATTTATGTGATTCATTACCACATGGCCACATACCCTCTCTCACACACACACTCACACACACATGCAAGTATAACAACACAACAGCGACCTGCTGACACATAAATAAAATAATTAAGTAATGAAGGCAGCAAGGGTATAAATCAAAAGTGGCGCGAAAAGAAGAACTCAAAACAAAAACAAACATTTGAAGCACTTTCCACAATTCTTCATACATTAAGTAAACCATCCATGTTCATGTCGAAATTTATTAAATATATCATTAACATCAACAACAATATCATCATCACTAGCTGATGCTGTATCATCATTATCGTCATCATCGCCACCATTGCCATCATCAGCATAGTGTTTATGAAAAAGTGTTGCTGTGTCAAAATATTTTAGGAAAGTAAACATAATTATAAGGAGTGAGGAAAGTGAGCAGCAACAAATGAACGACCCCCAGCGACGCAACATAGACAACATTTAAAATTGTTGAGTAAACACATGAAATATGTTGTTTACTTTTCATATTTTTATTGTTGAAAAAATATTCATTAATCAAGTTGTGGCGCTTATGGGAAAGAGAATGAAGCAAAAAACACCATCCAACACCATGTCGTTAAATCTGTTAGGTAAATAAAATAAAATGATGAAATATTACAAATAAATGTAGCTCATATTGTGACCCCGACACTGACACCCCATTAAAAATCATTTCATAACGAATTCATCAAATAAAGTATGCATGTTTAATTATAATCTACTTTATCCTGCTTTTACTAATGCCAGTTTGTATTTTAAAATACAAATATTTAGATTTTATTCTTCATTATCTCAGCTTGAATTTCATAAACGATATGAATAATTAATGTAATTAATAGCATATGTTTGTATGTCTAAAAGTTCGTTGATGAGTCTTCATTTAATTGCACATAAAATAGCTGAGGTAGTTGTCGAACAAAACCACAAAAAAAAAATATGAATTTTTTAATATTAAAAAAATTTCTTTAAAATCTTCCGTTGTTTGATAAATCTTTATAAAACTTGGTACAGATATATGGAACCTCTAAATAAATTGAATTTTTCGTAAAAATCATTTTATCGCGTTTTTATATAAAATAGTTAACAAAGAAAAACTTGCAAATGAATGAAATTAAATGAGGCAAAAATGAATTTATTATATTTGCTTTGATGATAAATTAAACACGTATTCGCATAATATTTTTGTGGCTGTGTTGAAATTATTGTCTGCATTTCAAAAACAAATAGAACAAAAAGTTGTTATGAACACGTTTGTAGACAATACCTGCCCAACAACAAATAACATTTGCTTTTTTTATTTCTACTATGAAAAGAACAAAAAATTAGGCCAGTCACGTAAAAATCGTAAGAAAAGTAGCAGCACCAACAGTAGGTAGCAAGGAAGAAGTACGGAAAGCACTAGCTCAAAATTTCAAATAAGTAAACAAAATAATGGAGAAGAATTTGTTAGAAGTTGTTATTGCGGCAGAGTGCCGTGCACGGAGGTGTGGCAGTCAATTCAAATGTTTTTAAATGCATACATATGTTTCGTGTACTGAAAAGTAACGTATACGTCATGTTGTACTCATTTAACCCATTTTGAGCATCAGATCAGTGTGTCTTTCAGTAACTGAGAAAATTCGTCAAAACGATATTTAAAAATTTATACCAATTTTTACATATTTTTTCAGGATATTTCATAATTTAAAATTATTGGGGTTTGTCTGGCTAGAAGGGCTAGTTATATCTATTTTGGAGGAGTTAATGAAATCTAACAAAAATGTACTTACTTGCATTTAAAATACTAGAATTATCTGGATAAAAATTATAACTAAACAAGTCTTCATACATTTTTCATAACCAATTTTAAAAAAGGAAAAATGGACAAAAAATTATGTTTTTATTCTATTTTGTAACAGAGAAAGGTTATAGTTGATAATTTTGTGTACAAGTATACAAAGTTTTTTACATAGTTGGGCACCTAATTTTCTTGGGCTACGCCAATTACTACATTTACAAACTACACAAAAAGATTTTATAATTTTTGTGTAGTTTGTAAATGTCATATTGGAAACATATGGAAAAATTTTCGAAATAATTGGAACACAGATTCTGATACCTACCTGTTTAAAATGGGTTAAGTAGTTGTCGAAGTGGCAAAATGCAAGTTAATAACATAAGTAGCGCAATGTGGTTTAGTTTTCATTTCATGCAATTGAAAATATATGTAAACTTTACTTTTCACTTATTGCAATTTCTGGTAGATAATAACAATTTTTTGCCTACATTGCTGCAGTATAAAATAAATAAAGCCACAGCTACATCACGTAGAAATCACACAAACACAACAAAACACACACTCATACAAATACAACAGACGAATGACGACCAACAGGCGCCTGCTGTAAATTGATTTTTTTTTCATTCATTCTCCCTACAACTAGCAAACTTAAATACATACAAACATATATATGTGTGTGTGTGCACGCTCATCTTTTATATAGATGTGTGCGTAACGTTTTCAATATTGCCACATTCAGTGGCAATAGCAAACTACATACAATGCGTTGAGTTTTGACGCCTTTCACTAACAATTCTGACATTTCGTTTATGAGTTTAAAAGGAAGTGCCCGCCATCCTATTCTAACTTGCTTGCTGACATAAAAATAAAATAACTATTACTGATTTTTCTGATTCGTTTTGTTGTCCTTATTATTTTACTGTTGTTTGCCCTTGGCCCCAACTCACTTATTTTGTACAACTGAAAGCATGAGAGAAGTATTTTGAACTCTGATTTTGTTTCACCACTTTTCTTATTCTTTTGATTTATTCACAATTAGCCATTGTGATTTTTGCTCCTTTTCTTGGTTTTCTTTTTGTTATTGAGTTGAAATATGGTCACCTTGACTTTAATGCTTATGTTATTTATTTTGGGTTTAATATATTGAATTTAGGATTGGTCTTTAGTCATTTGGCATGTGTTAAGTACCCAAAAATTAAAAAATTTGTTAGTTTTCTTTTAAAGAATTAATTGTGTTTCATAATACTCAGGGAAATTTTAAAAAATGATTTATTGAATCATTTTTGAATTTTAAACCTTGAGTTTTTATGATTCAACTCTGTGCTTCTTTAAATAAATTTCTAATATTCAGTGTAAGTAGAAAGTACTCATTTGATTTAAATAAATCCTTTTACCAAATTCTGATTCCATAGAATAGAAAATAAAGTAATGAAATCTTAAATAGATTTTGTTTGATGAAATACAATTAATGCAATATTTTATGACTATCAATTAAAATGCAATTAAATAATCTCCAGTGCAATTATTTACGCAGCCAAAAACAATAGAAAAAAAAATTGCATTTCAATGCAAATTTTCAATGAGTAATTGATATTTAATGAGCTTCGTTTGCGCAATAAATTAAAATTATTTTCAGAATTGTTTGCATTTTTTAGAGAATATTTATTGTTAGAAAAAAGTATAAAAATAAATAAAAATAAATAAGCAGACGAAAAATTCACTTGTATTGAACGAAACTTAATCGTTTGCTTCGTGTGTAGATAAATAAATGGGTACAATGTACATATGTGAAACCATTTGGTAATGGCCAACATTTATATACCCACTCATATGCACAAATATTCTCGCATGCACTCGCACACACAAAGCACAAAATCCATGAATCGAATCACATCGAATTGGAAAAACATTTGTAAGCAATCTTTGGAAATTTCTTTCAGGAATTTAGTGAATAGCAAGCATATACTATTCGTGTTTGATAAGAAACTAGTCGGGAGTAGCATCAATTTTTTTCGTTCCTATCATAGGATCAAAAGGTATTATCAATTTGGATGAAGATTGCACTCAGAAGAAGAAGTGAAAGGAATAGGGAACGGAACAATGCGTCAGGCTCCTACGTTCACAATCATTTTAAAGGCAAATATTTATTATTATTTATTTATTTTTATTTACAAATCGCAATTTCCTCGAAGACATTATGAGGCATGTCTACAGAAAGAATGAATTATTTTTGTATAAAATTACAAAACTACATCTGAAAGGGTATTCACAAAATACACTTGAGAATTATGCAAGTGTAGAGTAATTGAAAGGTTGGTTGAGACCGACGTAAACATTCAAATTTATTTTTATATTTTGTGGATTGCAAAAGGAAATTGTGTGTGTAAGCAATATTTTACTAAAGCAATTTCTTGTTCTATGTATGCAAATACTTTCATGTGTATATGTGCTACACACATAAATACCATTGTTGCACTCAAGTAGCTAACTTTTAGTGTAAATAACTAAATTTTGTAAGTCTATACCTAAAGGAATATGTACGCTGACTTTTATATACATATGTATATATGAGGATCCTTTTTTTGGAGCGTTTATCAATTTAAAATACAAAACTTAATATTGTGAAAAGAGAAGAGCAAAAGTGAAAGTGAATGTTAAAAGCATATAAATTCAATTCGTTCCACTTGAAGTGTTGGCATATCGCTTAAGTATACTTGTTTATGTAACCTCCACTACCAATCTAAACATTTGCGACGTGTCCATTTCATTGTAATGCGTCATTTGTTACACGTTTGAATACAAATTTTTGGAAATTTTATCATGCTTCACATATTCACTCGAATTTATTCGCTTTTCGTAATCTGTCAATTGCATATATGCTCGTACATACAAACTCAAAGCGAATTACTTGAGCATCTAATATTTTATGATCCATGTCTTTTGTATTTATTGTAATTCATGATATCTTTGATTTGGTAATGTCTGAATACATATTGAGGTGAAGGAGTCAAATTTGTAAGAACAACTTTTGTATTATTTCCTTGAATGATTGAGTTCATACAAAGTTCGCTTACACTGGCGGTCACAAAAACCGCACCACCCACCAATTTCAAGAAAATCGTTTAAAATGGGAACTAAACCTGATTTTGTTTTAGTGAATGTCATTTTTTTTTATTTTCGAGAACAAAATGAACAAAATTGCAAAAGAAACATCATACATACACACAAGTTTTATTACTTTTTAATTAAAACAAAAATATGGAAGAAATTTCACGTTTTTGAGGGTATTGATTAAAAGTATGTAAAAATAAAAATATTTGTAATTTTTTGAAGGGATATGTAAACTAAGATTAATTTGTTTCATAATAGAGTCATAAGCAAAATTGTTTAGTTTGACTTTCTTATGGCCGTTATCTTGAATGGCATAGAGTCGACAAGGACTTTAAGGATATCATTCGTTATTTTTTTAATACTAAACTTTTTTCAGAACTCCAACAAGGATTTTTTTATTCTTTGGCATGTTTTGAGCAACATTCCGTTTCATATTATGACAGAGATGCTTTATTGGACTTAAACCGCGCGAGCTACCTGATCATTCCCGCCAGTAAATTCTAATGTCATCGAAAACATTTTGAACCTGCAAACAAATAAGGATCATTAATCTAACTTTTTTACTATTTCTAAAGTTATCAAACATCAGGCATTAATTACAAACTAAACCTTGTCAATTTGGCGTGATCATATGCCGCAGAAGTCGTCCGGAAAAATAACGTCATTAATGAGCAAAAGCGTACCACAATTGGCTTACAGCAATTGCTCCATAAAATTTTAGCCATGTTTTTGGGCGTTCACAGTCCCTTCAATATAGTATAAGGGACCCATCCAAACTATCTGACTTTGTGGGAGTTTGACTATTTTCTCTACACAGTTAACCTTCTATTGCTCTATATCTGAGCAACGCAAGTACCGAAGATTAAATGCGCATAAAAAATTGAGTTTAATTTGTCCGATCATATAACTTTTCTCGAGTCTGCCAGAGTTCAATTGCTGTAGTTTTTAGTCAATGCCAGGCGATTTGTTTTCATCCATTTCGTCAACAACGACTTTTTGGCTGATCGTCTCCCATACAGACCGAACTTTTGTTTCTTTCTGCTTAAGTTTCCAACATTTATATTCACGTTGTAATAGCTCTTTAGCTCAGTCCTTATTGTGACTACTCGATAATTTATGGTTCTCTTTCAGGTTATTATTATTATTTGTCTCCATAGTCTTCTTGCTTCTTTTGTCCTTTCAAGTGGGTACAAATTGCCTTTTTTCTGGATCATTCCGACAGCAGTCGAATGTAGGCATCAGATTTCTTCAGATACTTAACTTTATGACACTCTTTGATACCTAAGAACAAAAATTTTAACGTTTTGGTGGTGCGACAATTGTTTATACTTTGCAGTTGTTTTTGGCACTTTTTTAAAAATTCTTCTTTTCGCCGAACAACTTAAATACATTCTTAAAACATAAACAAGGGAATCTCCTTTACAAAGGAAGGGAGATTTGAGCTAGGTTAGGAAATATTACCGAAATTACAGCCGTATTGCAAGTGGTGCGGTTTTTGTGACCACCAGTGTAAATGGGTTGATTTAGTGTAATCAAGGGAATAGAATTTATACTTAGTTGATTAGAATTTTATCGTTAAAAATTGTAGCAAATCATTTTATATACATACTTTGTGCCAACAGGCTCTCTAAAAGGGATTTCCTGAAATAGATTCTCCTAAAAATTATATATTGTATAGGCAGAAATAAGCCTCTGAAATAAGTAAAATCTACAAGTACAAGGTATTTACCTCAATTCCATATTTTTTTCAACAAATTCAATAACAAAAATTAACGCTGCTGTTTCCAGTCTAAAATAGCCAATTAAACGTTCTATTTCTGTGCAGCGCTCTCCAGGCATCTTCACACACTTCAGCCCACTTCATTTTGCTTAAGCACTTTTTTGTGTGAAAATTTCAGTGTTTATGACTTGACGTAAAATTATTTCACGCAATATTATTTTTGAAATGAATCTTAATCTTTTATTTTGGATATACAAAATGAAACAGAAAAATAAAGAAAAACATTAAAATTATTCAGTAATAAAATAAAACAAGAAACATGAAGAAGAAATTCGTGTGTATATGGAAAGGTATTTTAAAATCTTATGAGTATAGAAAATGCACATACTACATACAAACACAGTTCGCAGCAAAACATTTCATTAATAATTCAATTATAATTCAATTTAAAGTGGGTATGGAATATAATTATCATCATAATTTGGCAGGCAGAGTAAAGAAAGATGAGAGAAAGAGAGAGCAGTAAAGGTGTTTCTTTTTGATTGTTGTTGGTTAGTGCTGGTTTGGTTAATGCTGAAGGTGAATATGGTAATAAAATAATTTAATTAATTTGTTTATTACCTAATGAGTTTATTACACCGGATGCTGTTTTCATTTCAATAATACCAATCAATAATTTTTTTTTGTTTTTAAAGAATAAAATTTTGTAGGATTAAAAAATATTATATTGTTAGTTCAAAAATTATAAGGAATTATGTAATTGTAATATAAAAATCAAACGTTGAAATAGATTTTATGGATTTCTTTGAGGGCTTTCCTTTTGCGTTCCCAGATAATCTGTTTCATATATGGGTAAATCCAGCGTTACTTACGTTTCACCATTCGGTATAAAACAATTTTTTCACCAATAATTATCAACTATTTTAAAAATCGGGTAACACAGTCGTATGTGTGTTATGCTCTTGTACATGAATCAGCATAAACATATTTTCAATTATTAATTTGCCCTGAGGAAATAACTCTTATTAGTGCAGTTACTTACGTTTCCGCACAAAACAACTATTTTGAGTACTCGATTTAGACATGTGAAATTCTGCGAATTGGTTAATGAAAATTAAAGAAGACAATTTTTTGTAAATAGATTTACTTATCGACAGTAGAAGTTCATACAAAATTTTACTGTTTTGCTTAAATTAGTATATTTTTTTAATACATATTTGATTTGCCTAGCGTTACTTACGTTTCATTGCAGCGTTACTTACGTTTCAAGTTGTGTATCACTGGTCTACAAATGAACATTTTTAAGAATGAGCTAGATAAAAGGTGGTCACTGAGTTCGAGCCCGTGGTCTAACACACTGTACTACATCGGGACTTTTTTTATGGAGCACTCAACCTTGAAATAATCTAACATATAAAAAAGTAAAAGTGAAATTCGCTTGTTTAACAAAAGAAATTTAGATTTTTAAAAAAATTTCTGATTATTTATTTTTTTATTTTAACTTCCTAGCGTAGCACAGTGTATGTCGAATTCAGCGACCGCCTTCTAGCTCAAGTACACTTGACTTGACCTACTAATTTTATTTGCGTGGAATTTAAATGATAAAATGCAGTCATTTAATATATTTTATTTTAAAAAATAGTTTAATTCGTTGCAAAGTAAAGTAAAACAGCTTTGATAGAGCAATAATTATTTGAAAGATATAGTAAAAGTAATAAATGCTATGTGGTAAATAATCAAGTATTTTAATATAATGCTAAAAAACAAATTTTGAATTCATTCTTGAGCAAAGAACTTTTAAGAGTATTTAGATTAATGAAGACTTTTTTTCTGCCGATATACCTTATTGCATTCGATACTTAACTTTATTTTTTCTCTATAACGCCTCACACGATGCTTTGAAGTAAGTTTTAAGTCATTTGTGGACAAATTTTGTTGCTCCATTTCTATTTCTATTTCTTCTAAAAAAAAATTATGTTACTTACGTTTCATTTTTAAATTATAATTTTTTCTACAAATACTAGAATTTTTGAATCCGAAATGGAGTAGATCAATAAAACTTCAATCTTTAAAAGAAAATCCAAAATGTGGTTTTATTTGATAAACTACTTTTGGAGTTAAACAACTTTTTGTATAATTTGGGTTACTTACGTTTCATACGTAAACAAACTTTTAAATTTATTTTTTGCACCAAAACCAAATATTTAACACACTAAATTTTATGCACCCTTTCTTGCTTTTTTTACTAGTAAGCTGCGCTTGTGAGTAGCGACACTAATTTAATAGTTTTCCCACTTTGAAATTGGCAGCATTTTCAAACTATTCTATGATTCCAAACTTTGTTTACAAAAGCAAAGAAAATTATGCGGTTTCCTTGATTTTATTTTTTTAAATTGAATTTATTCATTAAATATGGTTTATTGTCTTTCATGTTAACATATTTTTAACGTTTTATTTTGATATTTTTATTTTTACTTTTGGTTTCACTTTTCTGGGATTTACCCATTTGCACTCTTGCGCTTGCACAAATTGACTTTCTATACTAGTTATATAGTATGTCGATACAATCAGTCAGCTAGGCACTTTGACAAGATATGAATAATATAAATTCTTATTTATTAACTTCTTAATAGTGATGTATCCGATATTAGTTTAGCAGATGCGGATACAAACGTTAAAAGTTGATGTTTACGAATGCAAATGCGAATATAGAAAAAATAAATTAAAAACAAATTTACATTTTCTATGTATTTCATATTGGCCTTATTCATGATACGGTGCAAATGGTCTTGCATCATTGCAAATGCAAAATATTTTGAATAAGGCTATTATATTTATTTATAGAACAAATATTTGGTAGTGGTAAATTATATTTTAAAAAAAGTAGATACACACTACTCTCTTTTACTGGAAGTTTTTGAACATTTTGATTGCTGTTTGAAAACCTCTAAACTCCACAAAACCCAAACCCAAAAGATTTGTACCTATGCATAAGTTATAAATAAATTGTTTTAAAACATAAGAGAAACTAACGAATCATTTATCTGAAGCGGCATAAATTTTATATAAATAACATGCAACGAAAACAATATACAAGCATGAATCCCTAAACGCAAAAACACATTAAAATTTGTTCCCATCCCCTCCGTCTTGCACGCATTTTACGACATTTAACACTAACAGTTCCTTTCCCCTCTTACGTCTTGGACCACAAAGTGCTACCACATAGCAAACAGGCAAATTGCGTGATTTTATTTGCGGTGATGGAAATAATCGCTGGCAAATCATGTTGTCGACGTTGATATCGCGGGAACGGCTATTATTTTGTCATTCATTTTCTAGCTTAAATTTTTAACTTAAAAATAAAAATAACTTGATATACGAGCATGTTTATTTTTATTTTTTTTTTGGTTGTTGTTAACCCACAAGCACAAAAGTCAAAGGCGAATGAGTGAGTGAGCGCAGTGAACATTTTCCATATGGTATTAGAAATTAGAGGATTGAGTAGAGAGCAGGGTAAAGGTACTAAATAGGCAAATTTCTACTATGGTGAAATATTTTAATATCTCCAAAGACTCGTGTGTGCTGTATGCGTTCACGGACACAGGAAATTTACGCATGTTTAAATGTGTGTGTGCGTGTGTCTGATTCAGTGACAGTGTCTGAAAAAGTCTTTAGCACATACAATTTTACCTTCGCTTTCCTGTTTTCGTCTCTGTGTCAGCCTATGCTGTCGCAATAAATCACCACCAGCACCATACCTCCATGTATCAGCTACATGCTATTTTATTTTCAAAGGATATGGTATATTGGATTATATTAAGTATTATAACATAAAAGATACAAGAGCTTGTCTGTTTCTTTGCTTTGCACAGATAAGATAAACATTCAAGCAACATCAAGAATATTTAACTTACTGACAAATGTAGCGTTAGCTAGAGGCTGATAATTCAAGGTTACTTTAGTGAAAGTGATTGCGCTTATTTTATGTATGCTATGCACTTAACTTAAGCTTTTTGTAAAATTTTTGCAAGCAGGTGTTTTTCAGCTTCTACGAGTACTTTCTGTTTCAGTTCATTCAGTTAATTTTGAAAGATGAGTTTTATGTTCTTTTGTGATACATGAGAAATTGAGGTTATTTATTAAGAAGAGTTGAACACTAACTACACTCTAAAAAAATTGGCATACCAGAGCTCGGGGGAATTTAAAAGTGCTTTGTCTTAAGAATACTAACTAGAATTTTAAAAATTTTGAAGTTGCTTCATTATTCCAAAAAATCTTGGTGAAAAACTACCGGCAATATTGTGTACTACAGTATATAGAACTGCATTTCTATTATCAGTCCAAAAATTTTATTCCGAATCTTGATATCCTCTGCACTTAATACTAATTCATTCAAGCCAAAAAGAAATATGTTTTACACAATATTTTTTCTCTGAGTGTTGTACCGAATGAATAGTTCCGTCATGTAGCATATCGATTTTAAATATGATCAAATTGAAACTGTCAAAATAATTGACAGTTATAATTACTTAAGTTTATCGCGTAAGTACATATGACAGGCATAATATTTAAATATTAATTTTAAAAATTTTTTTAAACTCTTGCGGATTATTCACACCCCAATATTTTAAACAATTATGAGTTGACATTCTTTAAAAAATATTTTATTTTATTTAAGTGATATTTGAACAGAGGATTTTTTGGGTTTGGTTGTAAAGGTAGTAGAGTATAATATGGCGTCCCGAACTTATATTTTTCAGGGGATTTACAGTACAAAATATTATCGAATATTTATACAATCTTTTACTATAGAAATTTACATCACGCATATGTTCTTTCAAATCTGCATTATAATTATGGGAGAACATTTAAAAAAAAGAAAAGTATGAATAAAAATAATTTAAATAGTTTATAGCACTGTTGACAGCCATTATTTATGTAATCCGTTGAATCTGATGAAAGGATAACTTTCGTCTTTCTCTATCAGTTACAGAAATTAAATTTTTACTCATTTTCATAATTTTCTTCATTGCTCTGAAATTTTTTTAAATAACATTATATATAACCAAGTCAAGAAAACCATGAAAATGGTAAAAATTTCTGTATTTTTACTCAAATGGTTGCAACTACTATATTTTCTAACCGATTTTTGTTGAAAAAAATAAATCGTCGATAAATTCATAAATAGTGCCTTAACCGATAATCTGACTGGAAAGTGTTGTATATACGGTGGATAGGAAATTACTTTTTGCAATCAGTCAATAATACTTAAATAATTAAGCAATAATACTTTTTTTCTGATTGAAAAATGCGGAGATTAACAATGTCTCGAAAAGTTTTCTACTTTCTTAATTTTTGAATTGATTTTCGAATCTCATAGAAGTGAGCAATGAATAATTAATTGACAATCTCCAATCCGATGGTAAAATTTGAAAAAAAGAGAGATCCTCCTTTTGTAAACATATACATACACAAGTATATTTGAGACACTATTTCCAAGTTAAATTTTTCATTATCAGTTTTGATGGTTTTTTTTTAATTATCAATATTTTTACATTTGCTCTAAATATCTTAAAAAATATATAAAATACTAATCAAAACCAATTTGATAATCTTATACCTACATCTAAGATTGTTAAGATTGACAATATCACACAGCATGAGTAACCAGAAAAATATTACTATCTGTCGGCACAAATGACAGCTAGCAAATTGTTGGAATACAGCCAGTTTTATGCCAAATTTTGATGTCAACAATTAAGCAATTTACCCATTTTGACGTAGCAGCCAACATTTTGACATGTCAACATCATAAAACAAAAAAAAAAAAACCATAAACAAATTGTTGACAAATACAAACAAAAACTAACACCCACACCAACTGACAAACATACAGATATGTGGCTACAGTAGTTTCCGCTTAATTGAGCCAGCAAATAGCACAGATTTTGGTTAATTATACATAGAAATTTTTTTCCGATACCCGGCTGAAGCTGACGTAGAAACTCGCTCAATTTCGGCAGCTGAATAAAGAAACACCCGTGGCCATCTAAAGTAAATAGTTTAAAGCAATTGCAAATATATTTCAAATATGTACTTATACCAGAAAAAAATAATTTTTTAATTTTACCATACTCTTAAACAATAATATTTAAAGAAATCTATTAAATTTTCCATTTCCATATTTTGTGTCGTCAGGGTTGCAGTATGTTTTGACTTTTGCTTATAACTTCCGTTGAATGCTGAATTTTTATTAATGTTGCATATCTTTGAAAAGACCTCACAAATGTTTTTGCCGAACATTAAAATATAATTCGATTAATATTTCAGGAGTTATGGACATTTACAAAATACAAAAATTGTAGTCAGGGTCGGGACACCTCTGTCAGGGTCGGAGAAATGTTAGAAAATTAATAAGAAATGAAGGAATATGATTAAAAATAACATGAAAATCAAAGAAAAAGGAATAATTACATTTGAAAACCGCGAAAAGAGACCTGAAATCAAAATAAAAATCCCTCTGTGTGAGTTTTAATGTAAATTTGATTTTTTTTTACACACACGATACGATAAAATGGCACGAAAAACACGCACAGGTGAAAAAAATGTATTTCCAGAGTCAAAACGCATCATTACAAAAAAATTTTCGGTGTTCCGACCCTGATTACAAGCACTGCTCCGACGCTGACAACACACGTCGCATCATTCGCATCATTTACATTATATTAATGTGATGCAAACAACATGAAATGCTACATATTTCCACTTCTTAAACCTTATCGAACAGTTTAAGTTAACTTACTTTGATGTTTGCATGCTATTTTTTAAGTTAATCCACTATTTCTGGTACTGTTAAAAAGTTTTTTTCACTCTTCTTGTAACACGCGGTCACGTAGCACTTAAACATACTTCACGCTCTGAACTCGAAACATAAATGACATGGAAAGTTTGCTTTCGTCATGACAAACAATACTGTATATTAACTTAACTGACGCCAGTGAGATATAATGGAGAAACATGACGACACTCCCCTACATAAGTTTTACTTATAATGTGAACCTACATACGACTTTGGTAAACACCGTCGTCGCGACAAACAATTTTGCTCACACACGTAGATGTGCCAGTGTGAAAAAACGGAAAAACGTGGTGTTCTGACCTAGGCACTTAGTGTTTCAATCCAGTTTTATTATTAATTTTTTTTTTTTTTTTTTGGAAAATATCGCACTTTTAAATTTCAACAGCCGTCATTTTTTGAAAAATAAATTGTTTTTTAAATTAATTAATCTACTTTGACGAAATATCTGTTCAGTGCTCACTGCAAATATTTATTAAGCGGGAACTACTGTGTACATATTTTGCAACGTATGATAACATCAAACAAAATGCGGAAATGAAAATGCAGCAAAAACTTCCCTCCCTCTCTTTCTCTGTCTCTCTCTTCATATACTTTTGTGTCCATGTACACTTGAAGAATATAATTCTTCAGTTAACCAAAAATAGCATTAAAATCAAAAAGCAAACAGAAAACAAAAGAAATTGGAGAAATACATCGTATATTTTCTCGGCTGTCATACAACACTCATAAACAACAGTTTTTTTTATTATATTACGACAAGAATATTTACACTTAATTTAAAAAAAAAAAAATTATGCACCCACAGGAATTAAAGAAATATAGCGACTTTAATGCCACTTAACCTCATTTTAAAAATGGCAGCAAAATGCAAGTGGCAGGCACAAAAGCCACAGCAGCAACATCATCAACAAAGACAACAAATTCTTTCGATTATAAATAAATAAATATATTCTGGCATATAAAACACGCGCTGAAATGATAATATAATTATGTCAGTGTGAAAATGCATTTGAAAATGCTTCTGTGCGATAGAGCAGGGAAGCGGTGAAAGTATCGTTATACACAGTAGACACCTTCTAAGTTACTGCTAGTGCAAGCAACACATTATAATATAGTAGCAACATCTAACAACAATAACAATAGCATAAGCAACATCAACATACCAGCACATCAACATGTCAAAGAACTTTTAATGTAAACAAACATTTTCATCTGAAAGATTCATCTGTGTTTGCATGTGTATCGTTTCGATATATTGTGCTTTGTATTTCTAATTTTATTTTTTGATTATTTCCTTTTTATGTTGTGGCCAATTTTTATTAGATATTCCAAAAAAAAAAAAATTATAATTGTAATAAAATTTCTAATTTTGGAATCGTTTAATTTTATTTTATTAAAATTTACTGTCTGCTAAGGAGCGATTAAAATTTTATTTAAATTTTCATTAAATATTTATTTATTTATATTATTTTTTCATGTGGATACATTCAACTCAAAAAATCAGTTCTCAACTAGCTGAGAATCTGCATAGGAATCCAATAGGTTCGAAAATTGCTCTTAACTCTCAAATATGTTTCGAAAAAACAATAGCTTTTTCTAAATTTCAATTCAAGTTGATGACGAATATCAATGACGTATGGTATTAGTATAGGCATGTATGTATGTAAAACATTTGGCAATAAACATGGCTAACACAAAGCGCACGTGCATTCCAGTTACTGCAATCCAAAACAGTATCATTATTTATCAATATTTATTTATTAACTTTGTGCCAAATCGATGAGATAAATAATTTCCATCACATAAACTGTTTATAATAATTTTCAATATTTTGTATTTGCAATAAAAATAGAAAAATGCAAAATGCTGCTATCTATGTAAATATTTTGTTTGTTGGGAAATTGTTTAGTTTTCTTCCTAATACCCTCACATCTATCAATTTGAAATTGTAAAATGCACGCGAAATGTTTTTTACTTTACAATTAAATTAAAATTGGTTGCAAAACAAAATAAAGAATGCAAACTTTATAGTTACAGTTTTTATTTGGCTTCGGTAAGCACGTAAAATAGAACAATTCTGTACTAAACTGTATTAAAAAAGGTAGCTACAATGCTACAAAAGTCCACAACGCCTCATTGAAAACTCCAATCACGTTGGGCTTTAAATGTTCAAGTATATACTTTTCAAAATAAAACTTTTAACATTTTCAAATACTTACTTAAAATTCAAAGAATTTTTTATATTTTTTTTAAACTATTGTAGAAGAATAAAACTACCAACAAACCAAATCGTACCAAAAAAGCACGAAAATAACAAACCAAGAGAATTAATTCGTCATGCCATGGCTAACTTCTCGCAGTGAGTTTCTAAACTTAACAAAAAAAAGCCATTTGCATACACTCAAAAATAAATGTTTATATAGTTTTATAACAAAAGGAGCTGTGTGCCCTTGTTGGAGTTCTACCAACTTTTGTTTGTTTTCATTTGTTGTGACTATGAATTCATATAAACACATTTTTAAGTTTTGTGGGAAAACACAGCTTCAGCCCTTGGAGTAAATACCTTCTCGAATAAACACCGATTTAAATTCAAATACACTTTCTGTACCCCAATTTTAAATTGTGTGCAAGGAAATGCAATGTTATATTCAGTTGAGGATATGTTGACAGTCGAGTGTGTACAACAGAAATGTAAACTCAAACGGAAATGAAAGAAATGTTGATAATTTTTTTGATGCACATACATATCTCTCTAGTTTCATTTACATTTTGAACTCAGTCTTTTTTAATGACGTAATACAATTGATGTTTTGTTCCATTGTGTTTTTTGTTTTTAATTTAATTTAGTTTGAATTATTTTTCATAAAAATTTAGCATAAAAAGTTTAAAGCCCAAGTACGAAAATAAAGCAAAATAAAATTTTCACACATCATTCACACGCTTTCAATTTGTTCGCACTTGCTGCAAAATGTTATAATGACGTTATGGATAAACCTCAGTTTTTTTTCTTCTGTGGTAAATTATAAATAAAGGAATTTAATTTTTTTTTACACAAATTTCTTTCCATGAATTTATGACGAAATCAACGAAAAAAGAATTATTTGCAAACATTAATATTTTCCTGCCTTATAAATTTATATTCAAAAGACGCTTCTATGTGTGTGTATTAGTGTCCGACCGAAGGTGATTTTTTGGCCATTCATCTAACCTTCGGCCGAAGCCGAAGACCGAAGGATTTTTAAAATATAAAAAAGAAAAATCTGAAAGTAAAAACATATACAGAAAAATATAAATAGTAGATACTCCAAAAAAAAGGCTGGCCAATAACACTAAATAACTGTTCACTGTCGAAGGAGCTGACAAATATTATTTATTTCAAGAATTATTTAAAAATTTGTTTGCGTCAAAATATACAGTTACATCGACTATATATCTCTCGTTCAACGAAACCTGTGTCTAAAAAAAAGTTGGCCGATGGCTGCCATAATTTTGCTTATCTAAAATCAAAGATTGAATCAGCGTATTAATCGATAGACCTGTAGCCGGAACCAGAATAAACCCTCTAATTCCCAAATTTTTGATTGATTTAAAAAAAATTGGGATTGATAAATTTTAATGTAAAAAGCATAAATCTGATCTCAAAACCATAAACATTTTATGGGCGTGGTTTTATGAAGCCGGAAAAGTTGAATGCCTAAAAGTATTTGTTGTTGAATAAACTTTTTATCAATTTTTTTTTAATAACTAAATATTTTGTATAAAAAACTTAAATTCCTAGCTACTCACAGCTAATTTTTTTATCTGGCTAGTATGACGGGAAGTATTTTATTTATTTTTTTGTATTTTTATCTCAAATTCAAACAAAATAATTAATTTTGCTGTTTTATGACAAACTTTGACTGTCGCTAACTCATAACTGCTGCATTTTTTTAAAAGCTTGGGAAATTCCATTTGGAGATATCGTGGCAGCCATTTCGAAAAATGTAGTTTTGACAAAAACTACTTTCAAAGTTCAAATATGCATGACTGCTGTATCAGGGCCTGCAAATAAACATCTGTAACTTTCAGTCGACTGTGAATTTCAAAGAATCCTTTAACACATATATTCTAGAGCGATTTTAGCCAAAACAATTTTCAATTCTTTTGACCTTCTTGAAAGCAAAAAAAAAGTGGAGCGCCAGCGCTTCTCTTCAATACGCTTCAAGTCTTCCTTAAAAAGTAAGAAAGTTTGGCTTGCTTCTGCTGCCTCTAATTGTATTAGCTCCAGCAGGTCGTTCGTCACTGATTTCTATTTGTACGGTTGCAAATCTGTGGGTTAGTTCAAAAGTAAAAATGGAACAAGCAAAACGGAGAAAATATAACGCAGAAATTGTAATGTAAATACTTTACATAAGCACTTCACATTTATTTATTTGTATAAGTTTTTACTGCCAATCTATATTAAAAATTATTATAAAAAAGTATATTATAATCTTCGGCTTCGGCCAAAACTTCGGCCATTTTTTACCGAAACCGAAGGTGCAATTTTAGGTCGAATAGCCGAAAGCCGAAGCCGAATGTTTGGTCGGACACTAGTGTGTATTGGTATGAGTGTGAGTGTGTAAAATCTATGTAAACATTTGCTTTTGTTTTTGTTGCCATAACACAACTTTTCTTTAGCTGCTGCTGTTTTGCTACTGATTTGGTTATTTTTGTTGTTGTTATTAATTAGCTCTAGCAAAATATATCGACTTGCAATATTATATTATTTCTTTAGCTCAAAGCTCATTAATAATTTTGTTAATTTATTGCAAAATAAATAATTAAATATTTTATGAGAGAACAACCCACTCACTCACTCACTCGTTCACTTTATTTAGCGCTCTCTTTTACTCTCTCTCGGTGTTGGCTTTAATATATTTTGTAGTGGTTTTTAACACTTCCGGATATTTTTTATTTTGGGAAACTATTAAAAATTCTATAAAAAGATTTCAGAATTTTTTATTAATAGAAAGTAGGTATTAATTGTTTTCACTTTAGAAGCACTTTCTTTGGGTGCAATAACATGAAAAATATTACTTAAGTATTGGAAAAACATCGGGTTCAGCTATCGGAATGTCGTTAGAATTATAAAATTAAAGGGATATTGGAGGCATATTTTCCGATGGTGCAAAAAATATTTAAATTAAAATAATTGAAAGTTTTTAACTTTAACCAATGGTTGGAGTTTTCTGAAACACCCGTCTATAAATTAATATGATTTCCTTTAACTCCTATTGGATCATAAACTAGTGATTGTTTATAACAACGCTGCCTCTTATACTAAATAAATAAAATGCACCTATAGAAGAAATAATTATTCTAATCAATATAAAAGTTAAGCTTATGGAGCCAACTATTGGTTCGACATGATTATTTCTAGAAGTTTTTCGTATCATTTAAAGTAATTGTAAATGTGATAGATAGATATTTAATAATATCATCTTGAAAGAAACAGACTTTTTATTAAGTTATTAGTCTCATGCTTCAAGGCAACACATTTTGAACCTTTCATTATCCATCCAAACATAGTGTATGGCATTTTGTGTAGATTTTTTATGAATGAATTTTTATTTATGTAGACGCGCTGTAAAATATATATACATATATATATATATATGTATAAAAAAAATATTAAACATTTACACTCATACATAAACACGTGCGAAAACATGATCTATTAGAAAAGCTGCCAGAAGTAATCAATTTATTTTATTGAATTTCTGTTTTATGATTTTACTTTGGCAAAAGTTTTTTCTACCAAATGAAAACTAAATATACACTAGACATTCTCCAGAGAAAATTATGATGCAATATATGTACATACGCAATTCGCCCATCGATTGATCGCTGATGACTACTTTAATGCATGAAAGATAAACAACAGATCAAATGATGATTATACTTTGATGATTTTATTATACAGGGTGGTCGGGTTGAAGTCTGCATAGCTTTAAGGCGAAATTCTGTGATTAATTTTGAGTAGGAAACTCTTCTGGAGATAGGAAATATATTCAACATTCACTGAGGGACAGGAAATTACTTATAACAAGATATTGCACCATAGCTTCCATATAGAAAATTGATAGATTAATATTTTGATAATAATTTATGAGTAATAACTGGTTTGAGTTGGAAGCATTTGCCACTCAAAATCCGAAATACTTTATTTCAGACTTTTTTTAAAAAAATTTAATTTTTTTCAATAAGTTGTGCCTAATTTTGTGCGTTCTATTTATGCTTTATGGCACGATGGATGAATCAATATCTTACCATATCCAAAGAGTATAGCAAAACTCTACCATTACAAAGATGCAAAGGTACTTAGTACTCCTCCACCATATTTTCTTGTACTTGCGTTTAAATTTGGTTTCTGAACACTTTAAAAATAAAATTAATTTCCACTAATTTAATTTTACAACAAAGTAATTTCCCATAGGTATTTTCTCAATGGATGTTGAAAATATACTCTATGCCTAATACAATTTTCTTCTCAAAATTAATCACAGAATTACGTCTTAAAGTTATTTCAACTTAAGCCGGACCACCCTGTATGTAATACGAAATTTCTATTGGGATGTAATCATTTTATACAGATTCAAATGCATACGAAAGCATTTAATACTTAATTGAAAAATTAGTAAAATATATTTTTTCTTTTTCTTCTATTCTCAGATATTTCGACAATTGGAACGTCCAGCGGAAGTTGAACGTCTAACGTATCTAAAAAGTGTAGTGAAGACACAAAGAGAAAAATTCATTAGTGCGATATTAAACAATACAGATTTAAATAATTTGGATCATCTGCTGTCATTTGAATTAGCAAAATATGAAGCGGTATGTGAAAAAAAAGGAAAAAAAGAAAATGTATAAAAAAAAATGTGCGTTGGCCGGGAATCGAACCCGGATCAACTGCTTGGAAGGCAACTATGCTGACCATTACACCACCAACGCGATGATAACTCTAAAGCTATAATGTACCTTCTTCTATTGAGAGAAAGAAGGGGTTAAATTGCTTGGCTTTTGCTTATCACACGCAACAAGCTGGGAAGCAATTGAGCGAGGCATTTTTTGATAAAAATGAAATACTGAGCGAGCGGGCATATTTTCATTAAACACTTGAACAAACAATCTAATTTTTAAGTATCTGCTAATAAGTATTATAGACACGCTCCTCCTCAGTTGTTGTTTTGATGATTTTAATAGCATCGTAAAAAAAATTGCCAAAACGTTTCGCTGAGCTCTGAGGGGAGAAATCTAAAATTTACGATTTGTTTGTGTGTGTTTTCAAAGGATCCAGTACTAGTTCCTATTTTCTTGTTATTTTTCTTGATACAACATTTTATTTCTACTCAATTAAATTTATTATGTTGCTATGCTTTACTTGAATCCTATGAGGAGATAATCATGAAGTAAATTAAGTGAAATATTTTGCAAGAGAATTAATTGTTTCAGCTGAAGTAGAATACATTTTAAATTATGTACTTAATATTGAAGTAAAAAGAAAGATGTGAACCATACTCGAAACAGAAATATGAATTTGCATGAAAATTGATTCGATACAATTCGATTATTTAAAAGCATAAATTATAAGTGTTATGTTCTTGATGAACTTGAGTTGGTGCTTTTACAATGAGATTTACAATGAATGCTGATTGTTTGTTAGCTATATAATACAAATTATTTCAATAATTTTGAATTATTTCTTCATAGGCAGTACAAGAAGCCGCTGAAGGTGGTCTCCTTATTGAGGCCGATAAAGACTTTCCAGAGCCTTATGAGCGCTGGAGTATACTACAAGCTGTGTTCTTCTCATCAACTGTGTTGACGACAATAGGTAAGATAGAAAAAGACAACTTTACGTACATTCATTTATATGTGTTTCAATTTGAACTTAAATCTCTAAAGGTTATGGAAACATTGTTCCTGTAACAACAGGCGGACGTGTCTTTTGCATATGCTTCGCATTGATTGGCATTCCATTTACGCTTACGGTTATAGCAGATTGGGGTCGTTTATTTGCAACAGCCGTATCGGTATTCGGACAACATATGCCAAGTTAACTTAGAAAGCCACATCTTAAATAATAATAAATAATGAAAATATAATTCCATTGCAGCTACTACCAAATTCTCAAATTTCATGGGCAAAACATGGTTCTATGCTATACTGGCAGTTTGTTTCCTAGGCGTTTATCTGGCAGCAGGCGCTGGTTTGCTGCTGCTCTGGGAAGATGATTGGACATTCTTCGATGGCTTCTATTTTTGTTTTATAACGATGACGACAATTGGTTTTGGCGATTTGGTGCCGAGTATGTTGCAAATGATAGAAATTAATATGTGATAATTTTGAGTTTTCGTTTTTCCATTTTCTATTAAGAAAAACCCAATTATATGCTACTATGCACTTTGTATATCTTAATTGGTTTGGCTTTGACTTCCACTATAATTGAATTGGTGCGTCGTCAGTATGCGAGTAGTTGGGCAAAGTTGCAAGTAAGTCCTATATAAATATATTGTAGTTTTTATATACATATTTGTGTTTGAATGTCGAAGTACTTTACTTCGTTCTTTTTGTTTTCAATTTACTGCAATCTATTTAATATGAAAAACTTTTGCATTTCATTTTACTTGCTACCGCAACATTTTGTATTGTTTACTTTGTGCAACAGGAACTTTCTGGTCCCATGGCAGAGACTTTGCGGCGTCTAGGCGAGACTGCTGGCACTGGTTTGGATTATGCAACATTGCAAAAAGTATTAACGGTATGTATCAATTAAAAAGTTATGGGGATTATAATGAAATTTATAAATTCAGTTTGGTTACAAAAGTTGAATATGAAGGCTTGTGGCGAGGTATTTCCTACGATACAAGTCCAAGCTTTTAATACCAACATAATCGCATTACTCATCGGCACACTACTGTGTCTTACAAGGACATTGAAGTACTATAATGCAATAAATTTACAAGTTGACAATAACTCACACTCGATTGTCTAAACCAAATTTTTCTAAACCATTTATTTTATAGTTACAAGTTTTATGTACCTCAACACTTTGAAAAACACGTCATTATTTTTTCGCATTTTCTCTTTGCAGGTTTCTATGCCGAAATGGAATGCTTCACGTAAGAATCCAGGCGGCAGTGCTGATATTGCCGCTCTGGAAGCCATTACCAATGCCATTTTAAAGGAAGTCAAAGAGGCGCAAAACAATAAACCCAAAGTTCTACAAATTGTTATATACGAGTCATCAGTGTAGTTTGTAGATTTCGTATCACTTACTATTATATTAAGCAGTTTTGCAGCTATTGTCAATTAGTGCTGAACTTATTACTTGTCTTTCTGTTCGTATCACATGAATTCATAATATCACACACACACACACACACTCATAGCAGCATTTGAAATGTGTAGCATACTTTTGGGAGTTCCATTTATGTATTTACAAAAATATTTGTAATTAAAAATCAAATAATTTAATCAAACGTGTTAATTATAATCGTGTTGCCTACAAAAACCTGCCTGAAAAACAAAACTTTATCTACTTTATACTTAGCATTTAGCCAATATTATCAGCTAAGTTATACATTTGTATGTATATGTAACTATTTAAATTTAATTTCAAATGTAATTTAAATGTATTTATTAACAACTTCCGTGAATAAAATAAACATCCATCTAAACAAGTAGATAATAAAATGTATGTGCGCCTCGTTATATGCAACACTTTTTGCCGAATTAAAAATTCTTATCAATTATTTAAATTATGTATTTTCTAGCATTAAGTTGTATTAAATAATAGTTTATATAAAATTATTTTAAACATTTTTTATAAAATAAATAAAAGACTTTATTCTAAGCGAAATTAATTGAAGTGTGAATATGATTTTATCAATACTAATTTGCAGAATAAAAGAGAATATTTCATTTATAATTTGTTAACTCCCTTAATACCTAAATTGATCATAAAGACAATAGTGTATTTGATCTTCAAGTGCGTGGGGCATTATATGTTGAAGCACTCCTCAAAATAATGCTTTAGGAATTAGATGTTTTCAGACGTAATTAGACGTTCCTTATTAAAACTGTCAAACCATTCGCCTCAATATATGTTAATGCAGTGTGTTGCAGTTAATAATCAAATCAATCAGTTAAATATTTAGACATTCTTTACTAAGTGAAACGGTTCTGGCAAAGTAATTTCTGGACTGTAATCTTTGAAATCAATTTAATATTTGTGGTAAATCGGCGTCACATAATTAGCGGTTCACATGGCCTAAAGATATATTCTCAAAGCGAAAATCACTCGGAATTAAACTCAGTTCCCTATACTGGCTTATTGTATACAAGTCAATTCATCATCATCATAGCAATTAAAGCTCGGGGTGAGCCAGTGCTTCCTTTACAATTGCGCTCCATACGTCACGGTTTATTGCATCGCTTCTTTGAACGTTCGTGCTGCACATGTCTTCTTCTACGTCATCTGTCCATCTTCTTGGTGGTCTTCCACGTTTTCTACTACTCATAATGCGAGAGTTAAAGGTCTTCTTCGTAATTCTGTTTTCGTCCATTCTGAGGAGATGTCCTAGCCACCGCAACCGTTGCGCCTTGACAAAACGTACAATATTTTGGCCCCCTATCCATTGTTCAATATCGTTATTGAATCTGATTCTGTACGACCCAAAACCAAAAACTCTCCTCAGGATTTTACGCTCAAAGCGTAGAAGGTGGTCATTTATATTAGTGCTCAGAACCCACGTTTCACATCTGTACGTTGCTATCGGTCTTATAAGAGTTTTATAGATTTTAAGTTTACATGCCCATGATAGGAGTTTGTTTTTTAGTAGTTTCAAGTGCGCAAAGTAGCTTCTGTTAGCAGCTTGAAGTCTGTCATTTATGCGGATAAGCGCATCAACTGCACTACTTAGGTTTACTCCGAGATATTTGAAGGTTTCAACTTTTTGAAATATGTGAGGCCCTACCCCAAGATTACCGTGGCGGGCGGTGTTCTGCGACCTGATCAGATATTTTGTTTCTTCGACGTTAACTTCTAGCCCAACCAGCTTTGCTTCGTTGATGAGGCTCAACGCGATGTCGGCAAGGGCGCGTGGATTTCTTGGGATGATTGCAAGGTCGTCAGCATATCCACAAATCTGTACGCTCTTTGTGAAGATAGTAGCTCGAGGGTCAATATCGATTATGACAAAATTTAGGACTAAATTAAAAACTACGTTTGACAGCGTGTCTCCTTGCTTGACACCTGTGACAACATCAAATGGGTTAGAAGTTTTTCCTTGTATTATAACCCTAGATACGGTTCCTGTCAAAATCATGGATATCAGTGACGCGAGTTTCATTACTTGTACTCCTTGACGACGAAGTATGAAGGGCAAATTTTTCCTGTCGATGCCATCGAAAGCTTTTTTAAAGTCCACAAATAGCCAATGGATATCAAGTCCATGCTCATTAAATTTTTCAAATATTTGGCACATTACGAAGCATTGGTCAGTGGTTGATCTATTCGCTCTAAATCAAGCACATTGGTACTCGCCTAAAATATCCTTCGCCGCAGGATTTATTCTGTCGACGAGTATATTAGTGAACACCTTGTACGCTGAGCTTAGAAGAGAGATACCTCTTATCGGGATCTTTTAAAAAAAACACGTCTTTCTTTTTCGCCGTCCTTTTCCAAACTGAAAACTTTTATTTAATTTCAAACTCAGCATTCAACATGAAGCTGTGGTGAATAAAAAGTGTATGCCAGACAAAAATAGCACGATAATATTACAAACTATTAAAGACTTAATGTTAGAATGAAATAGACTATTTACAATAATAAATAAAGTAGAATAGAATATAAAGCAAACTTAAGATTAAGGGGTCTTTTTTAAATTAACCCTTACATGGTACAATATACTTATAGCTTAAACTGAAGTAATATAAACGATAACATAACGTTTAGACATATACTACTACACTCTGAAATTGTTGCAGTCTCTTTTGTCTCCTTTTTTGTTGATCGGAAATATTAAGCTGGATAGCCAGTCTTGAGGGATCTTCTCGTCCTCCCAGATTTTTTGAACGAGCTTCGTCAAAGCAGATATGATAGATGGTTCCGCTGTTACGTTGTCTTCCCCGCATGCCTTTCCATTTTTTAGTTTTAGTATCGCAGATCTAACCTCTTCTTCGTTGGTGGTTACAATATCCATTTCTGCCGAATAGAACGACTTTGTTGAATCATCTCCCGCGTTACAGTCCCCGCTACCATCTGCTCTTTAATGTTTGATGTTGCTCTTTGATGTTCCGATACAATTTCTTGGTTTCTTTAGCAGAAGAATTCGATTCAATTTCCCGAATCTGATCTACAAGTCAATACAAGTCAATTATAACACCTATAAGCCGAACGTCTTTTAAATCATTTCAAACCATTTACTCATCGCAGTAGTGGAGTTGGACATTGGTCCAATATTCCGCATGTTGAATTAGTTGGATGTAGTTATAAGATTTGCTTATTTTCTAAATTTAGATAGATTGTAAATGAGTCACCAAAAAAAAAAAAAAAAAAAAAACTTGATTCCTATACCTAATATTTACTAAATTTTACAATAAATATTTACATTTGTCAGTATCATAAACTTTAGAACGTATATGTTCACTACTAGTCCCATTCATGATATCTCAAACATTTTAATGGTTGGTCATGAATCGAAATAAATTTTAAAGGGATGAAGGATTTGAATCCGCTTGTGCGCTGGGTGCAAAATATGATAACAATTCACTTTAAAAGTGTAAATTAAAGGATTTAAAATAAAAATAAATTGATAAATAATAAGTAACTTATCTTTACCATATTGCTTTTGATACTTAGACACATTCCCACTGGCAAATAAAACACACAAACTAATAGCAACAACCAAATTTATACACGCAACACATAAAACTATGAAATTCATATTTAAATGCTAAACATTTAGCAGTTGTCTATAGAAAAATGTGTAAGACTATAAAAAATTGCCATTGCGTGTATATGTGAACGTGACTGTGTTCGTATACGAATAAACCATAAGCATATTTATTTTTGGCAGCATGTGGTTTATTTACGTCCTCACTTCTCTTCTTTTGGAGTCCTTCAAAAGGTGCAAACAATAACTGTAAATCTTCACCTCGTCCTTCTAGTGTCTTCTGTTTTTTATTGACAATTGATAGATGTTTCTCCTTTCTTTATACTGGAGTACATATTTACATACATGCACATATGTGTTATGGAATTTGTGTACATGCAAATGCAGAAACTTTATGATTTGTTGTATGATTTGTTATTGTAATTGTGTTGTTATTATGTTAATATGATTTTTGATATTAAATTGTTGCTCATAAATTAAGTGAATCATTCTTATTTATATCTGTTTAGGTATTTTTGATGACATTCCTTGGGGCAATGAAACGAATACATTTTTTAGCGCTTTTACAAGTTTTTTATTCTTTTTTGAACAAAAACGCAAGAGACTTGAATAAATCATACAGTTTTTTTGCGTTTTCCTATTCATCTTGCCACTGTATGGAAATTTCATTAGCTAAGTTTTACTTACGTGACATACTTATGTGTTTTTGTGAGTTAAGATACATATGTACATATATATGTATGTAGGTTTGTGGTGTGTGTGTGTGTGTGTGTGCGTGTGCTTGCGCTGTTGTTGCTGTTCTCGTTATTGTTTATAGCAAATTATTTAATTTTCATAATGCATTTTTATGTGAACATTGATCTTTTAATTTTTGAATTTAGCACACATAAATAGATTACTTAAATATGAACAAAAACACACACACAATTGCAAATATTTAGAATTTTACGTATTTATGTAAATTCCATTACATGATGTTGATTCTTTACTGCAGCTGCTTCCGTTGCAGTGCTTGCAAATGCCAATTTACTTTGACAATTTGAATGGGTTGTTGTTGGAGTTTTTGTGGATGTTGATGTTTCTTCTATTACTTTTTAAACTGTTATTATTAATATTGTTAATCTGTACTTAAGTGCATACATTTTGATTATGTTTTTTTAACCTTATCGAAAAAAATATGATTTAAAAAATCGCACTTGACACTAATTTATTAGTCAGTATCTACTCCCTCGATACTCTGACTAGTTTATATTGGAAAATAGTAGATTAGACCATAAGTAAGCCAACAATTATATTGGTGATTCCTTTACAAAAGTAACGAAGTTTACTTAAACCCTTTTGATTTGAGTAGTACATACAGTGTCTTGCACAATTATAAGATCAACACTTAACATACAAAAACTTTTCTGTGGCAAAGAAGTTTAAACAAAATATGCTGGGCATAGATAACAGACATTGATGTGAAAATTCAGGTACATCTTTATTGTCCTTATTTGAGAGCGTTTCGAACCTAATCAAAACAAACTGATTTTTCTACCTAATTGGTCTTTGCAAAAGTATAAGGTCAATTTGAAAACATGAAGACAAAAAGTATATAGTTTTAAATTAATAATTTATTTGTTTTCTATTTTTATTTATGACATCAAATATCTATCTGATTTTGCCAAATTTTCAAATGTCACTGATGATAATTCACACCAAGCATTTAATAAGGCAACTTTCAGCTCTGAAATTGCCTATTCTCCTTATATACGTTTCTGACCAGAAGACCTCATACGTTCTCCATAGGAGTTAAGTCGGGAGAGCAGGCTGGCCAATCTAAAACTTTGATGGTGTGAGTAGATAGCCACATTTTTGTGCTTTGACTGGCATGTATGCTGGCATAATCTTGCTGAAATGTGAGATTTTCTTTCGAGTGCTTCTCCAAAAATGGGATCAACTTTTCGGTGAGAACATCTTGATACTCCTCACTATTCATTCGCATTGATGGAAACGCAAGTGATAGCGTTCCAGAAGTACTGAAAGCACCCCACACCATCAATGAGCCGCCACCGAAATTTTGGTTCCTTCCTTAGATCCCTCCAATAGTGCTTAGAACCATCTGGCCCGTCCAAGTTGAACTTCTTTTCGTCGGAAAAGATAATCTGAAATATTTTTATTTTTGTTAGGGTTTGTCTTGAAATCTTCTGAACATATTTACATTTCCTTGGTCCAATCAGTGTCCATATTTTCCTTTGCAAATTGCAAGCGTTTTTTAATGTGATTTGGCATAAGGCTTGGAGCGGACTTCATCCGCTGTCTAACAATGTGCGGAATAGTTTTTAGTGCCCTCCAAATTTTCGACTCACACACATCCAAGTTTAGTTCACGCCTTATGCCATTACAACTTTTGTCCGAATTCGATGCCGATGCTGCATTTGCAATCAACCGTAAATCGCGCTTAGAGAGGCCCTTTGGACGACCTTTGTGCTTTTTCTTCCCATAACTCGTTCTATCATTTGCATAATTTTGTACCACACATAAGGACCTGCCCAGTTTTCGAGCGATTTCTCTAAAGCACGTTTTCTGCTCTAAATAGGCATCAATTTTGCCTTTTTCAATGCCACTCAACTTTTTCCTGCGACCCATTATCTGAAAATGTATTTATTTCAAGATAAATATATAAAAAAAAAATCATTAAAAATATCACTTACCTTTTATTTTGAAACTGATCTTATACTTATGCTAGACCAAAAATAGCGTGCCGACAGTTTTAATGCTCATTTCAAATAAAAGCATTGAAGCAGTTACATGAAAATTGGTCACCTCCATTAAATAATGTTCTGTTACATATCCAAGGCGCAGTTGTTTTAAAAATACTTGGCAAAGGAAAAATATCGAATTTAAAATGTTGACCTTATATTTTTGCAAGACACTGTATATATATGGTACATAAATGCGTTTAAACATTCCTAAAAACTATCTAACTTTTTTTTCAAAAAACATTTATAAGAGGAATATATAATATATTTTCTGTACAAGTTGCTTTGCTTTTACTTTGCTATTCAAAAGCTGGGTCGAAAGGGTTAACTGGTACGATATAAGTGAAAATACTGTATTTTGCGTTCTCTTGTAAAAGATTTTTCCCGATTTGATTCCTCATGTCATAAATATTTTTCAAAGTCAAAGTTCACGTAACTTTCTTATAAAAATGCATTTTAAATATTTTTTTCAATGTATTTATTGTTGTCAATTTCGTTACAAAAATGCTATAAATTTTCCAGAGTTTTACATGTCAATATGTATGCTAAAAGTTTTTGTAAACCACAACAACAATGTAACATACAAAGCAAAGCGAGAGAGTGAGTGAGAGTGAGTGCTGCACTTTTACTTGCGATGAGTTGAAGATTTTGTGTGAAACAGCACGGAGAGCTCGACTCTGCAAATGTCGAGCATGCAACTTAGCATGTGTAAGCGTAAAAATTAAGCTCAACTTAAACTTTGATACTCTCGCTTCTCACTAAGCTTTCTGATCATTTCCATAAAAGCAAAAGAAAATCATAATTGGATGCACAAAAGCATATGATGAAAAAGTGTAAACGAATTATCACGATAACGCACACACTAGGAACAACAACTATAAAAGCGCTTTGCAGCTAAGCGCACTGTAACAGTTACATCGCGATCGTAGATTTTGAATTACGTTTTGCTGCAAAGAAAAATAGTAACGATACGGAAGTAAAGTTTATGGAATACAAGCAGTGAAAAGTGAAAAAAGAAAAGTGCACTCACTCACTGACCAAAAGAAGATTTCTTTGAAGCGATTTTGCTTGTTTTCGTATTTTAATATTGGCACAGTTTCTTACTTCTATAACAGCAAACATGACTTTGGAAGTGCTAAAAGATCCTGCTCTCATTTCACCAAGCAGCATTTTTTATTTTTTGTTGCTGCCCACAATTGTGTTGTGGTTTACTTATTGGCGCATATCCAGACGACATTTATATAAATTGGCAGCACGACTGCCAGGACCAAAAGGATTACCAATTGTTGGTCATTTATTCGATGTACTTGGACCAGCTTCGTGTAGGTGTTTTGCAAATTTATTGCTTTATTTGTGTTTTTGAGTGAAAAACAAAATCCAAAGGATTTTTTGTAAATACATATGGAAATATGAAGTGAATTTCTCAAGTAAATTAATTTCTTTTCATAAATTTAAGCGTCAAAAACTTTAAAACATAAACTAATCGTTAATGGATCCTATCATATGAATTTCAAACCGTTATTACTCAAATTTGGAATTGTTTTAAAAATAAATTTTTTCTAGATTTTCAACTCTGTAACTCGTTATTTGCTATTCAACGTAGTGTGTTTTAAGTTCGACAGCGTAAATATTTAGTTAAAAATTTGTTGTGGCATATAATTTTTTTTTTTTTAATTTTTTTAATTAAAAACAATTCATGTCCACCAATTTTTAATTATTCAATTCATTGTTTCAATTATTTCATTTTTAGCTGTCTTCAAGACAGTCATACGAAAAAGTGCAGAGTTCGAGAATATAGCACGAATGTGGATTGGACCCCAACTGGTGGTGTTCATTTATGATCCTCGAGATGTAGAAATCTTGCTAAGCAGTCAAGTTTATATTGACAAATCATCAGAGTATAAATTCTTCAAGCCATGGTTGGGTGAAGGACTGCTGATAAGTACAGGTGAGCCAAAATTATTTATATTAAAAAATATACACTTAATAATTCTTAAGAAATCGAGTACACTGGAGTTAGATAATTTGAGTTTCTGCTAATTGCTCTACAAAAAATAAACGTTTTTTGATACAAATTATCTAGGCACTTCATGCAAAGCCCAATAAATTCAAAGAGATAGAGCAAAAACAATTAATTAAGCATTTGTTCAAAATCTACTAGTTGACAGAAATATGTAAATTCGCGCAATTTGAATTTATGTGACAAATTTAAGAAGCTAATTATGTGAGCAATGTTTATAGCGGTAGCCATAGTAAATAATAGGGAGCGTGGGAGATGAACAAAGCTCCATCATATAAAATACGACCAAATATTTCTATTAGTGTATTACTGAAATTTAAATGTGAAAATTAAAAAGAATTATGTGACAGCATTTAAAAAAAAAAAAAAAAAAATTAAATTGAAGTGTCTATCTTTCAAAATTAATGTTTATTTCGTTCATTTTTATGTTAGTTTTTTCTTTAAAAATAAACAACAATATAAAAATTGCATTTATCATCTCTATCTCTTACTTATATCACAATTATATCACATTCAAATCACATTTTCCTTTCCTCTAATGCTCATACAATAGACCAATTAATCTACACTTAATCTTAATAAGTTTTTATCTTATAATATCTTTTTCATTCTTCATTCATAAATTTTCAGGTCAAAAATGGCGTTCACATCGCAAATTGATTGCACCCACATTCCATTTGAACGTTTTGAAAAGTTTCATTGATTTATTCAATGAGAATTCATGTAATGTTGTGCGTAAATTGCAAGCCGAGGGTGGCAAAACATTCGATTGTCATGATTATTTGAGTGAAGCTACTGTGGAGATTCTATTGGGTAAGTACTTTCTTCTTAATATAGGTATAATTTATTAGATTTTGTAGGAACAGAAATACATTGAATCTATTTAAACCTACAAATACCATATATGAAAACTTTTTTTTGAACGCCCACATTTGCATTGTATCTCATAATTGAATTGTGTAGTAAGTTCACAAGATTTTGCATTAATTATTATTAAATGAATAATTTGATTAAAGGTTATGTATGTATGTCTGTTAACTATAAACGGCAAAATTTGAGAATATAAAGAGACGGCAGACCACTTTCTTAGTGTCTGCCCCGCTTTCTGCCAGATCAGAGTAAGCATATTTGACACTGGAGTGTCGGGAGACGAACACCTGAGTTCTTTAACACCGCAGGAGCTGCTAAGATTTATTAATAAATCTGGTAGATTTAAAGAATAGCAAAAAGGAACAGAGGATATAGTACAATGAACGTAAAACTTGTCTGAGTGCTTTATTCTTGAATACTTTTGCTGTTCCAAACAAAAAAAAAATAAATAAACGGCAAATTTAATTACTTATTAACGTATTAATGATATACTGAAAATATTATTGTTGTTTTGACTTCAGTATTATAATTTTTTAAATCTTTTTCATTCAAATTATCTCTTTTTATATTTGCACATAGCAGAATACCTATTTTTTGTATAGGTTGCCAATTGAAAATCAGTGTTAGAATTATGAAAGCAATTCTTTAACTAAAGTTGATTTAAAGAAACAATTATAAAAGTTTGCTTCAACTTTGATAAGTTTGAAGGGGTGCTAAAGAAGTAGCATTCCTGTAATTTGTACTGTGTTGGAATTCTGTGGCCACTTGAAATACGTGAGTTAAATTTGCGGTTCGCACAGCTCTGGGGAAAACACGAAATGGTGGAATTTTACTATGAAAATATCGAAAGAAACGTTTCGACGATGTTCCAAAAAGTCAGTAGAACTGGAAATTATGTAAATAGAATTCGATATAATCCACTTTTTAATAATTCTCCAGACCTTATATTCCTGAAGTACAATTGCCACCAATCTAACTCAAATTATGACATCATATAGGTAGAAAAGTTATGATTTAAAATTTCAACAAGAAATACTATGAAGAATTCAAATTAAAAATTATGCTAATAACATTGTGCGCTGTAAGCGGGCATTCATATAAATCGATTTTATTAAAAGAAAAAATAAAATTATTTACCTATGGAAAATACAAATGGTTCAATTGCCAAGTGATTCCTAATATAACAAAAAATCAAATAAAAATGTGCAATATGCTATAAAAGTTTAAAAAAAGTAATCCAAGAGTAAGTACTTGTATTGTAATAAAGCAATTGAAAATCGCAAATGAATATGCTAAATATTATAACATACTAAAATTCATACAGTGGCAGCAAAAAGCGCATTAGGTTGCTGCCAATTTTGTCAAATGCGAAAGAAGAAAAGCAAAAAAAGCATTACGTGTTGCATAATCAACTTGCCACTTGCGGTTTACCTACTGTAAATTATCCATATCCATTCGGTCATTAGCGGATCCAGAGATTTCCGGGAGGGGGGCGGACTTTTAGTTTTCTTCTCCCTTTGATATTGTGTTTAATTCGTGATCAACACTATGATAATGTATGAATATTCATGGGAAAAGAGAGGGGGCTTATCCCTCCACTAGGATCCGCTAGTGCATTCGGTCAACATGCGCATTTGAACATTTGCATAAATTCAAGCTCGATTTAGCTCCAGCACTCTGTGATCACAAGTTTTCTTTCACTTTGGCATAGAAACATAAGTATAAGTGACGATGATCACGAAAATGACGACCATAGTGATTGTAAGTGGCTAAACAAAATGTAGGCCAAAAAATAAAAAATTCAAATAAATTTAATATAACACGTGTACTCATTGGATACTTGCGTAATACTTTTTAAATTACTTCGCAAATCCTCCGAGTTACTTCACAAATTCGTTGAAACTTCTTTTGTGATGTGCCAGTGGTTTCGGTCTGTTGTTCTGAATATCCAACCTCATTCTCTTTTCATTTGGAGTTATTGATTTTCATGTAGTTTTTGTTTATATTTTGTTCTTCTTTAATCTGCAAAACAATGATAGCATAATTTAAAGCAAATCTCACCCCTTTCTCAATAAATAAAACCACAACATGCAATGCATTGCCCCAACATACTATAAATAAAAAAGGTAGGGGAGAGCGGTAAATTTAACAAAAAAAAAAACTGCAATAAAACCAAAAACAAAAGAAAACTAATTTACAGCATTTTCAATAATTTTACTTTGTAATTTTTATCTTCCCGTTGTATTTATTTATGCATGATAGGCTCATTGTAGTTTAAGTTTGGCAAGATTCGTTCAAGCAAAAATCTTGACTTTTCTTGCCTACTTTTATTTTACTGGCCAAACCACTTTTCTTAACTTGCACTTTTCAGTTTTCGCAGTAAATTTATGTGTTTGCATGTATGCCGGGAGTTTGAATTGTTGTTACTTTTTTTATAATATACTTGAGTAAGTGCAGCATGTGATGTAAGTTTGGATTTTTAGTTTGTGCAGTATTGCAGATATTTGTTTTTGTTATATTTTATGAATTGAGTAATCACATTATGGACATACCAGTTTTTTCTTCTTCTTTTGCATACAGATACATGGATTAAAAGTTTTCCATGTTTAATGATTGTCCATTTTTTTTTTTTTTTTGTATGAACGTAGTTGAGATTTTCTTACATTAGTAAATATGAAAAAAAGGGACCAATAGTTCAAATTTTATGTTTATAATATTTCTTTAAACTCAGCTGCAATAGTAATTAATTCAGATAGATAAATATTTTCTTTCACAATTTCAGAAACTGCCATGGGAGTTTCGAAGAAAACTCAAGACAAATCCGGCTATGAATACGCTTTGGCAGTGATGAAAATGTGTGATATTCTTCATCAGCGTTCACGTAGTTTATTTCTGCGCAATGAGTTTCTATTTACACTTACAAAACAGTACAAAGATCAGGGCAAGCTACTCAGGATTATTCACGGTCTTACTACAAAAGTAATTAAACACAAGAAGGAAGCTTTTAAAAAAGGAGTGGGCTCACTTGCACAAAGCGAAATGACTATGAATGGTGGTGACGGTGATGATACCGCAAAGAAGATGAGTGGCATGAAAAAATCTAAATCACTAAATGACACAACCGTTGAAGGTTTGTCTTTTGGCCAATCAGAAGGTTTGAAAGATGATCTGGATGTTGAAGAAAATGATGTGGGTGAAAAGAAACGTTTAGCATTTTTGGATCTGCTTTTGGAAAGTGCACAAAATGGTGCACTCATCTCTGATACAGAAATTAAAGAACAAGTTGATACGATAATGTTTGAGGGTCACGACACCACCGCAGCAGGTTCATCTTTCTTTCTATCACTTATGGGTATTCATCAAAACATACAGAATAGAGTTATTGCTGAATTGGATGAAATCTTTGGTGATTCCGATAGACCAGCTACATTCCAGGATACCGTGGAAATGAAATACTTAGAACGTTGTCTGATGGAGACCTTGCGTATGTATCCACCGGTGCCGTTAATTGCACGTGAATTGCAAGAAGATCTAAAATTGGCGTCCGGCAATTATGTCATACCGAAAGGTGCCACGGTTACAGTAGCCACCATTAAGTTGCATCGTAATCCGAATGTGTATGCAAATCCAAATGTATTCGATCCAGATAACTTTTTACCTGAACGGCAGGCGAACCGTCATTATTATGCGTTCGTGCCATTTTCAGCGGGTCCAAGAAGTTGTGTGGGTAAGCAATCAAATTATATCTATAATATTTTAAGCAGTATTACTAATAACTATATATGTTTAGGACGCAAATATGCCATGCTGAAATTAAAAATTCTGTTATCGACCATTTTGAGAAATTACCGCGTCTTTTCGGATTTAAGTGAAACTGATTTTAAACTTCAAGCCGACATTATACTGAAGCGAGAAGAAGGTTTCCGTGTACGCTTACATCCAAGAAAGCCCATGGCGAAGGCCACAGCACCCTAAAGTTATAATTTATCTCCAATATGTAAATTAATTATGGTTCTGGCCAATATTATTTTTCCACATAGTATGTACATTCCATATTAAGTTTTAATAATCATTTTATTTTTATTGTAAAATAAATGCATTTATTTAATCTCGCCAACAGCTTCAAATATCGTCCCTACCATTTCGAAATACCGAATGTGAAAAATTCGTTTTTTAGATCTAAATATCGAAACTCCTGACTGGGTAAAAACAGTTTTCTGAAAAATCTTAATACCATACCAATGAGGATTGAAATATTAATAAGAATAATAAGCGATCCGCTGATTTTGAGTTCACAATTGAAGAAATTTTTGTGCTCTCATGAGAAGTACCGATTTTTTCATTCGAGGAAGGGTATGCAATATAAGTATTAACCTAGATTTAACTTGTTGATTGGCCCTGTAGAAATGAGTGGAAATCCAAATAATAAGGGGCTTCGTAAACCCCAGAAAGTATGTAAACTTGTCAAAATTTATAAGATATTTTATAGTGTGTTTATGCGGTTTACGAGGATTACAAAGCTTTTACACGCTTTGGTGAAGGTCCATAAAAATTTAAATAGTATAATACTTTTTAAATTTGAGTTCACCTAAGCTTTATAATAGCATGTAACGAAACTTTTTTTTAGAGATTCAAAATTTCAAGACTATTAAAAGTTGTGTCTATAGACCCACATAAACCACAAAAATATTTTGTCAAGTTGAACAAAAGAGAGAGAGTTTATAATTTTCTTAAGAAAATTAAAATTTCTCATATTTTTTTTTTAATAAGAAGAATTAGTTTATATTAGAGCAAATAACTACTAATAATGGCAAAAAAACATTTTTTTACTTGGAAAAAATCCCTTCATCCTCCATTGAAAAAAAAATGTGAAAAATTTGTTTTTTGAGAAAATTATAAACTTAAGGCCCCTTGCGAGGGACCTAAATTTTTTTCAATTAGGCCAAATTTTTTTTGGTATATATGGGTCTACTTGAAATTTTGAATTCCCAAAAAACTAAACTTTTAATATACCTATATATATATTCATGAAAACTGTGTAATTGGCCAAATTGAAATGTATACTGATAAAACTTTAAAAACCGCGCTTTTGGATCGTAAATTCGTTAAGAGATATTTACGAGTTTACAGGAATCCGACTACTATGTTTGAATCAAACTTATCGAGAATTTTTACTAAAGAAATAAAAAGACGATATTCTCTTTTTTCTATATATTAAGAAATGGTGGTTTTACAGCTACTGATCGGAAGTGCTTCGAAAACAGTTGATCAAACGTTGAGCAGTGAAAAAAAGGATGTTCTCGGTCCAAAAGCTAGCGGAATACGTAGTCGTTTCAAAAAACAAGCATTGTTAATGAAATAGCATCAAATCAAAGTAAAATTTAAATTTTTAACCAAAAAAAATCTAGATATCAATATTTTAAAAAATCTTATTTCGTTAAAAAATATGGGACGATTAATTGAGCCGTTCACATTAACTCTACTTTTTGAAAAATCTTAAATTTATGTATCAAAGTATTTTATATAGACATAACTTTTTATATTTATAATAACTTTCCTGAATAATAAAGATTAACACCATTAAACGACAACATTTCTTGGCCATTGAATATTAAATAATTTCTTTCAGAGGCCATTTTAATTAACTCCATACTCAAATGTAAATCGTTGCAATAATGCAACATAAATGCACTAGAAATTGTTGGTAACAGCTATTTGCTTAATAATTCTGATTTTGCCATTATTGAATCACATGCGAAACAAAATCCAAAACATTTTTTCACCAGGTACAATATAATCAAAACATGTAAAAAGAAAGCGCCATTTAATCTAATCACAATGACTCACCAATATTTTTTTTCAACCAAACTTTTAGAAAATTCAATCATTAACCGAAAAGTAACAGATTTACTGGAAAACCTGGAAATTGGCTTAAAATGCGCTAGATAATATTAGAAAGATCCAAACCCCACCTCATAGAAATCAAATGTGACTATAAGGAAATCTGTAGCAGGTAGACCACAAAGTTTAAAAAATGTAGATTATCCTTTATTATGTATATTCTAAAGGTAGAGCAGTGACATTCCTCCTGTTAAACGTGATTACTATAAAAACTTGGCAACAAACCGAAATGACGAGTCCCCATATACAGCTGATGAAGAAGACATCATTTATATTGCTGATGAATTAAATACAAACTAATCGCTAAGGCCCCAGTAACTGGGGCTATTTTTTTGCGCCAGAAATCTCGTTATGGAAAAACAAATATCAAAAGAGAACCAAACTACTCGTTGGCAGCGTGGCCAACTCCCCGCTTTTCACGCTAAATTTAGTACTTTTTAAAAATTAAAATGCGGAAAAAAGTGATTTAGCGCTCAGCGCTTTTTTTTCAATTTAAAATTCACTAAATGCTCCGCTAAATAATCGATTTCCTGAATAATCTTAACAAAATTTTGTATCGAAACAATGAGCAATGAACTTATTTAAAACCAAATGAATTCAATAAATTTTCATTTTCATATAAAAAATGGATTAAAACACGAAAATTCATTTTGTGAAAACTACAAAATGCCTGATGAAGTAAGTAAACAGCACTAGTGTTTATGGCAAGAAGGAGCTGATATGTGATTTAAAATATTTATGTACATATATATATATAGTTATAAATTATTACTCTGCATATTTTTTTGTGATCAAAGTGTATAAAATACTCTTCTTCCATTATCTTATTTTAGTTTTTCTTGCGATTGTATAATTTAGAAATGCTGCGAATCAAAACTTTAAAAATACATGTATTTAATTAATTTTCTTTTTAATATATAAAAAAAAATGTGTGTTTAACACTTTTATTAAGAAGAAATTTAACGCTTTTTTAAAGAAAATACGCTTTTTATTCTTCTCATGTCTTCTCTCCCTCTCTCATTTATTATTTACTCCCGCTTAAGCAATGATTTTTACAACGATGAATGCAATGCTTTTACCGATTTTAAATCGTCAAGCTCTTTAAATTGATAGTGTAGCACTTCTGGAATAAGGATGTAGTTACACTAAAAATGTATAGATATTATATTATAACAGAACTGTTAATATTCATTTTTATTAAAAATCTGTAATAAAAATATATAATAATTCACTTTTTCTGTAATAGAAAACTTAAAAATTTAAACACTAAATTTAACTTTATTACTTTTTTCATTTGCGAAATCGATTAACTCTACCAGTTACATAAAAATTGCAGCATTACTGAAGATTATTTTTTGGCTATTTTTTCTTATAAATTTTGTATACCGTTAGATGACAGCTGCATCTGTATTTATGCATTCTACAATGTTTATTTGAATTTATATTACAAAGGGAATTTAAAAAAACAATGTACATTATTTCATCACATTTCTCAACTTTTTGTTTTATGTAGTTAATCGATTTGTGCAATGAACAACTCAATTAAAAAAAAATCAAGTAGATTAATTGAATTCAAAAATGCTGATGTACGCTCTACTACTTTAGGTCTGAATTCCCCTTACACTTTCGATAACGTTTTGTAACTAATAGAATGTTATTTTCATATAGAAAGAGTACTTGTAGCAAAAAAAAACCAATTTTCGAAAAGGTGTTACCCTTAATACGAGAAAAATATGGCTTTGGTTATTTCAACAAAAATTATTACATATTGAGCCATTACTACAGACTGCTTAACTTCTCTTTATATTTCCGACTGGGTTTATAAAAACCTACCATAGCAGAAACAGCCGCTGTATAAGATTAACTGGTCCTTCAACTGAAGACTATTATTTAATGAACATTAGTTATCATTGTTTTACAGCACTTTCTTTTTTTACGAACGCACATTTAAAATATCTACAATTACATGAACTAAATATAAAATACAATATGTATCATATCAGATTTTGAATAATATACCTTTACTCGAACAGCTGTTGTCTTAACTTGACCTTTACATGAACTCAGCCACCATCTGTCAAAATGAAGTACATTAAGTAGAAACAGTGAAAGTGACACGCAAACAATAATTAGGAAAAGTGCAGTAGAAATAATTAAAAATTAAGTAAATTATTTATTTTAGAAAATGTCAGCCATAGAGGAATTACAAGCAAAAATCGTTGAATTGCGGCATGAATTGGAAAAACATAAAAATGCATCACGATCTGTTCGTGAGCGAATTGATAAGATGTCTTCAGAGGTGGTTGACTCCAATCCATATTCGAGATTGATGGCTCTTCAGCGCATGGGAATCGTTAAGGAATACGAGCGCATAAGAGATAAAACTGTTGCAGTGGTGGGTGTGGGCGGTGTTGGCAGCGTGACAGCAGATATGCTGACGAGGTTGCTTGATCTTTGTTTGGAAATTTGGTTAAATCGGTTTTAATAATTGTACTTCAATTTCAGATGTGGCATTGGCAAACTAATATTATTTGATTATGATAAAGTTGAATTGGCTAATATGAATCGTCTATTCTTCACCCCCGATCAGGCAGGCTTATCCAAAGTGGAGGCAGCGGCACGTACACTCAGTTTTATAAATCCAGATGTTAATATTGAAACACACAATTATAATATTACCACAGTGGATTCGTTTGATCGTTTCCTAGACACAATTGAACATGGTGGTTTGCAGAAGGGAACACCTGTCAATCTTGTGCTTAGTTGTGTGGATAACTTTGAGGCGCGTATGGCAATCAATACTGCATGCAATGAGCTCAGCTTGAATTGGTTCGAATCGGGTGTATCAGAAAATGCAGTTTCAGGACATATCCAATTCATTCGTCCAGGTGATACCGCATGTTTTGCATGTGCTCCTCCGCTTGTTGTTGCTGAGAACATCGATGAACGTACACTGAAACGTGAAGGCGTGTGTGCAGCTTCCTTGCCTACCACGATGGGGATTACAGCTGGTATGTTGGTACAAAATACACTCAAGTATTTATTGAACTTTGGTGAAGTGTCTGATTACTTGGGCTACAATGCGATGAATGATTTTTTCCCACGAATGAGTCTTAAACCAAATCAACAATGCGATGATCGTCATTGCCAAGATCGACAGAAAGAATTCCAAGCGCGCCCAAAGGTTGTGGTAGAAGAAACTGTTGTGGAAGATGAAGGTCCTCTTCATGAAGCCAATGAATGGGGTATTGAACTGGTGGATGACTCACAGCCAGAAGCAAATAATATAACTGAAGCTTCTGTTGCTGCTGCCGCTACCGGATTACGTTTGGCTTATGAAGCACCTGATAAAACGGATGACGAACAAAATACTACCGTAACGACTGCTCCCGAACTGGACTTGGACGAACTTATGGCACAAATGAAGTCAATATAGATTGGTAGTAGTTAAATATAAAATCAACATGAAATTATTCCATATATATGCAATGTTATAAGTTTTCCTTGATGTTTTTATTTAATTTTGTACTGTTGTTTTGTAATTTTGTAAATTTACTCGTATTTAAGATGTAAGCTTGAGATTTTTGTGCTTCAACAAGTGCTGAATAAAGTTAGAAAGTTTGTTTTGGAATCCACATTAGTACAACCCTGCCCGTAGAAATAATTGCTTATGAAACACAGCTATAAATACACGAATACAATCGCCCTCTCTTTTTATGAACTGTCAAACGAGCGGCGTTTTTGTTGTCGTGTTGTCATTTCGCAGTAAAATATTCCATTTTTGCATTTTTATAATAAAATCCAAATTTCTCAAATTTTCTAATAAAGATGACTAAAAAAGATGAAACAGCACAACCTGCTGAAGAGGTAAGTGCAGAAAGAAGTTTCATGACAAAATTTGTATAATTCCTCGTTCTCTGGTTTTTGTACACGTCATTGATGGAGGAAAGAGCCATGACTAAATTCCCGTTCTTTTTTATAGGTAGTGAAAATTAACAAATGGGATGGATCTGCAGTTAAGCACGCTCTGGATGATGCGGTGAAAAATAGTCTGTTCTCAAACCGACCTCAACTCAAGGAACAATTTGGTTTGATAAATACGCGTTTAGTTCTTTGCGCTTTGGCGGTTGGAGTCGCAGTTTTGGCGCATGGTTGGGATTACACTCATCCATTCCCAGAGTCGCGCCCTGTGTTGCTCTTCAGTGTTATTGCCTATTTTGCGCTAATGGGAATTCTAACTCTGCATACATCATTCCGTGAGAAAGGAACCTTCGCTGTTGCAGTACAAAAGGATGGAAACGGCCAGAAACGCACTTGGGAGGCCAGTTCTGATATGAAGAAATACGATGATAAATATATACTTACATTATCTGTAAAGGATACGAAATTGTTGCGTGAAGCAACTAGCACAAAGTCTTGTGCGAATTTCATTGATACAAATGGTGTGGTACTAGATAATCTGGTAGCTAACGAGGTGAACCGCTTATTCAATTCGTTGTCTGCCGAAAAGAAAGAAAAGTAGCTCACTAATGTTACGGCAGACGAGCAGGAGGGTGCAAAAGTGAATAATGGAGGCGAACCAGAGCAGGAGGAAGAGATGAATAGGGGCATGCAACCATTGTACGTTTAAACTTTAACCTATAATCATTTAAAATTTTTCGTTCTCACTCTTGTTTATTACGTTCTCCATTTTTCTTAATGTGTGAAAAATTTAATTACTTGAATAAGATTTATTTGGAAACAACTAATTATTTTTATTTATTATTTTATCATCCGATAGATGTTTAGATTTTTAGTGCGACTGAGACCCAAAACTTTTTTTTATTCTTTTTTTTTTCATATTTTTCCAAAAACTTCCATTTAATCATATATTCGTTTTATAATTATCGATATAGCAGCTTTTGATTATTAACATATTTGGAGAATAATCAAAAACAGAAAATGTTGAATTTGCAAGAATAAAAAAAAATAATTTTCCAACTTCAAAAAAAAAAAGCAAAATTCCTAGTAACAAAAATTTTACATAGCTTTCCAAAAAAAAAGAATAAATGCGCGAAATAATAACGATTCAAATTGGGGGGTGTGGCAATGCCGTTGGCGATGCGGTAAGCGCTTTCTTGGTCCAATAGACAGAAACCTAGACCTCAATGTATTTCATTCTCAGTTCTGGCAAGTCATCTCGCATGAGCATGGTGTTGATTATTCTACTGGGCGATTCTCTGGTAATTCTGCTCTGCAACTGGAACGAATCAATGTATTCTTTAATGCAACTGCCAGCAAACGTTTTTATGCTCGCGCTGTCTGTGTCGATACAGAGGCACAAACGGTGGAGGCGCTGCATGCAAAGAGTTCTCTTTATCGGCCGGAGAATTTTATAGCTGGAAGCGAAAGTGCAGGAAATAATTTTGCGCGTGGTTTTCACACTGACGGTGCGGAAATACTTGATGCCGTGCTGAACAATACGCGCCGAGAAGCAGAATCTGTTGACTCTCTGCAAGGTTTTCAAATACTACATTCTATTGGTGGTGGTACTGGCTCAGGTTTGACGGCATTGGTTATGAACGCTTTGGTGGAAGAATATCCGGATAATTTAATATCTAACTATGTCTCGATACCATCGCAGCAGATGGCTCAGACTGTCGTAGAGCCGTATAATGCGCTGCTCAGCATACCATCGCTGACGAATAATTCACATTTAACCTTTTGCCTTGATAACGAAGCCCTATTCCAAATTTGTACACGTAATCTGAAAATCAAGCTTGGCGGCTACGAACACATCAACCACATAGTGGCACTCACAATGTCTGGAATTACGACCTGTTTGCGTTTTCCTGGTCAGTTAAATGCGGGCTTGCGTAAACTTTACGTTAATATGGTCCCTTTCCCCCAACTGCATTTTCTCATTCCCGGGTTTGCGCCATTGGCCTCGTGCAAGCAAAAAGAATTCTCTCAAGGTACAGTAGCTGAATTAGTGCAACAGATTTTCTCCTCGAATAATCTTTTATGCGCTATTGATTTGCGGAATGGCAAGTTGTTAACTGCTGCCGGTATTTTCCGTGGGCGTATGTCGCCACGTGAAGTCGATCAACTGATGACCAATGTGCGTAATAAGAATATAAGCAGCTTTGTCGAATGGATTCCTAATAATATTAAAACCGCCATTTGCGATATTCCACCGCGTGGTTTGAAAATGTCGGCCACCTTCATAGGAAATACGACAGCGATTCACAAACTCTTCCAGCGACTTTTCGATGGCAGTAGCATTATGTTGCGACGCAAAGCGCATTTGCATTGGTACACTGGCGAGGGTATGGAGGAACAAGAGTTTATCGACGCCCAAGAAACGCTGCAGAGTATAATTTCACTTTACAAAGAGAGTGGACAAGAGAACGAGGACGATGAGGAAGATGGCAAAACAACAGATAGGCATTCTTGTCACGCGTGCAGGGACCAAGAAGTTTAGACCGTTCATTATAAGGGGATTGGCGGGAAAAAGGATTGTCATAGACTTGATTCACCGATTTTATTTTTTTAATGTGTAAGATGGCAGTTTTATTTGAAATTTAAAGAGCAACCAAATTTAGGCTTAAATTATATTTTTAATCAAATCTGTTCATTTTTGTATGTTTTTGGAAAATTCGCCAAACTAAATCATTAAAAGGAAAAACATGTAAAAAGTTATAATTTGAATTTTCAGCTTGCATAATACTCCGCGATAAACATGTCGACGTGTTGCTGACAGCATATTCTGCTTTAAATTCCTTTTAGGCATAACAGTCACAATGAAGAGCTCCATGAAAGGGTTTACAGCTGCACTGGTCATAAGTGCCAATTTTAAAGGATTGTATTAGATATGGGTTTAAATGGGTATTGACGGGGAAAAAAGAAGCACTGAAGAACTTAAATAAGTATTGAATTCCAGAGTAAAAAACATTGCACAAAGTAAATAAACTTGAAGCTATTAGAACTATTTGAGCGAAATTGAATTCGCAATGCTGAGCTCCCGTTTTGTGGGTTTTACCACAGCACTGGTCATACGCGCTATGCCAAAAGTTCAACGCTTTTAATTTATTGCTTGGTGCGCTTGTCGCCTTTAAATGTCTTTTTAGCTGGAGGTGTAGCAGCTTTTTTCTCTACTGTCTCAACTACATCTTTGTCACCATTCAATGTCTCTTCATTTGGTAAATCTAGCGCACGGAGCACATCTTTCACTAACTCGTCTATGGGGGGGAATTTCTTAGCACGTGGTGAGCGATGCAGACCAGACCAAAGTACTATGCGTTCACTAACATTCGCAGTTGGTTTTTTGGCTACAGAAACTTCAAAAGATCCGCGCCTTGGCAAACCGTCGGGATTTAACTGCAATTGAAGATTCATGTCGTGATGGGTTGCGCGTAAACGTTGTAAAAGATTTACGTGCAATTCCATGGCACGACGACGAAATACCGATCAGGTGCGACAGTGCTCAATATAGAGAACTGGATGATTTTCCAGCGATGTGGGATCTTCCAGAGGGTCAGCTACAAATTTGCTACGCTTCGCAGGGGTAGCCTGAAAGAATTGGTAGAAATCTTTACACAAAATTAAAAAGGAAACAATTAATTTACTTTAGTTGTATCCGCTCCCTTTCTTCGTTTGCGTTTTGGTGCCATTTAAAAGTATGATTAATGTAAAAATCACTTTTAATTCAATTGCGCTGTTTTTCGCGCCTTCTATTTTATTTTTGGCAACTCCAGTATTTAGTGTTGCTGTGTCTTAAAATTTGATATACTGAAAAGGTAGTATTTCAGATATGAATGCCATTCTGGCGAAGAGTTTAAAATATAACTAAATAATATGTTTTTTTTTTTTAACCATAAAGTTGGTTTAAAATTATTTGAAAGTTTTGAAATTTGGTAAATGTTTGCTTAGGACTTTTCTGTAAAATAAAAAGCGAGAAATAAACAACTAAAATTTCTGTATTTTCAAATCATTTTTTGTTGTTTATTTCTTAAGGGGATCGCCTGGTATAGAACACAAAAAACCAGTACGTTTTGAAGATTTTTTAACTTCAAGACTATTTATTATTCACATATTCAACAGCTCATTCTTTTGTTTATAACTGTTTTAGCTTTGATCTAAAAAAATTTAAAAATTCATATTAATATCTCAAGAATTTTTTGAGTTATGGTCCACGCCAGTTTCAAAAAACAGGCTTTTGAGAAAAACGCATTTGAAAATTCAAGCTTGCATGATTGCTGCCGTCTGCTAAGTTCCACATCCATAACTTTCGATCGACTGCGACTTTAAAAAAATCCATTTGCATACCGGCGACCCCCTTAATTTATTAACAGGGAACATATTTTGATGATATAAAAACTAAGAAAAAAGCAAAATAAAAGCGCTAAAAAATACAAAAAAGGCATAATAACACTGAAAAAAACCCAACAAAAATTTAAAGTCAGTTGTAATATAAAATTATTTTTATTTTAATTAAAAAAAAAAAAATCGTTTTAGAACAAAGTTATATATCTATCGATATATAGAAATTTATATATTAAGTACATAGGATTTATTTAAAGGAAAATTTAGTTCAATTTGTAAAATGCATTAAAATGCTTACAAAAAAATTTGAATTTTTAAACCAAAGAAAATTGAATTGCGCATATTGTTCCGAGTATAGTATGGTATCAGTTACAAAAAGCAAAAAAGTTGCAGAAAAAAAAATTTTTGCAGCCAATATATACCCACTTGGTTGTTCACACGGGTGCAAGTATGAACGCTTCTCTGAAAGAGAGAGGTAGAAAAAATAGGTAGTGAGAAACCTGTATTTTTCTAACAACCTATTTTTTCTACCTCTCTCTTTCAGACAGACGTTCATGCTTCCGCCCATGTGAACAGTCGCTTACGTTTTCAACATTGGCTGTTTCATCAATAGAAGTGAAAAAATGGTTTTCATCAATTTCGTACCGGATTTTTAGAAAAACTTCATCTTAGCAGCCTTGAAGATAATTTGTTTGCACTGTGTCATAAAATGACAAGGTGGTGCACTTTTATGGTCGCACAAATGTTCTATTGGTAAAGAGTTTTTTCTTTAAATAATTGTTTAACATAATAGTAGTTGACAGGCGATTTCTAATATTAACCCGAATATTGCTTACATTAACTCGAATTCTCCAGTTTATAGATCACAGTCAAAAGTTGAATATATGTTATTTCGGAACTTTTTAAAAAGTTTTTTTCTGGGAGAATTCGGGTTAACTTGGGAAAAAATTATACACACTATATGAGGAATGAGGTAAAGAAAAAATTTGCACACAAGTTTTCTTAACAAAGAAAGCGTAAAGTAATTTATAATCCCTGTTTTTCATTTTTGGAATTTCGGACCAATACTCACTAGAGCTGGATACATTTATCTTTATAGCTTTTAGTGATTTATATTTGTTATCAATAGCAATCATTTCCGATTCGGATATAACATACGGAAAAAGGAACAATATAAGTACATGAAATTGACACACCAAAACGCTTCGACACTTAAATTTAATTTTGGGTCGTAGAATTCAGTGGTAAGCTCCGTTTTCAAAGATTTAGTCGAAATCAAGAGATCTTATTTTTGATTTTGTATTGTCTTTCAAGCAATTTTTTGATTATATTTTAAAGAAAAGACATTGAAATCTCTTTTGAAATGATTATTTATTGTTTATTTGCCGAATCTCAACTCTAATAATGATGGCAGTCCAATTTCAAGTGGATACAATTCAATTATTTTTAATTTGTGGCAATCTAATTTTGATAAATTTTATTCATTTTCTGTAATTCTTTTGAATTAAATCCAACCCAAAACATTGTTTTAAAATTCCCCAAATATTGGAGTCATTTCCCATTACTCTAGAGATTCGCTATTACACCGAAATGGGGGAATTTCCCCTGAGTTGGCAAACCTGTACTGTGTACACTTCGGAAACTTTCTCTTCTAGGTCTTTTTGAAAACAGCTTTTGAATTTTGGGCTATGCAGCTTTTTGTTGCTCTTTTTTAGATTTTAAAAAACTCGCACGAATTTTTTGATATTTACCTAAAAATTGGGTACAGTTTAAGTATGATTGAAAATATCTATTTCTCCACAATAAAGAAACAAAAAAAAAAAAAAAAATTTTGTGCAATTATCAACTTTTTTATTTTGTTAACTAAAGAAATAAGCAACAAAAAGAGATTTTTATCTCAGCCATGATTGTAGGTAACTATTAAAGTTAAAAAACATCGATTTTAGTCATGAATTTATGAATTTTCTCGCCGTTTCATTTTTCAGAAAAGTCCCTAAAGTAAGGTTAGGTTAGGCTGGAGTGGCTATCGAGAGACACACTTAGGCCTGAAGGGCCCATTGTGATACCACATAGTTGGACCTACAGTTTAACGCCGATTCCTACGGTGTGACAATTTCTTATCGGCTTAGTGGTTTTGCCATTACCCACCAAAGTGTGTACTTGTACTAGACTATCGAGGACGTCAATCCCTGAAAGTAAGCAATACCCGAAATTTGAACTTTCAGATATGTGACTTTGATCTGGTGATATATGCTGAAATATATTGTCGCAATCTAAAGTTAAAATTTTACTTTTACTTATTGAATTTTCAAAAACACATTTCATTTTTTTTTTTCCAATAAGAATTTATATATGTATTTTCTTATCATAATTTTTATTACAGCGGCTAACTGCCAGTGGTTCCGGTAGTGTAGCCAGATGTTTTATTTAAAAAATCAGTACAATTTTTGTAATTTAAATGAAAGATCAGTACATTTTCCACATTTTTATACATTTTTGCGTTTTACAAGCCTTTTTCTTTCCTTTTAACTAAAAGTTTATTCTTTTATAGTAACATAAAACGCATTCAAAATAAAATTTTTGATTGAAAATATTATTAAAATGTAAGCAAAATATAGATTTGGAAAAATCAGTACTAAATCAATACAAAATAAGTATTTAAAAAAAAAAAACATTACTTGTACTGGCAAAATCAGCTTTAGGTACATACAAATATTAATGAACGAATGATAACACTATTTCCATTTGTGTATAAATATAAGTCATTCGAACGACAAACAAAACGTCAAATTGTAGCGGCAGTTAAGTTTAAATAACAAAGTGTTTGCGATATTTAACAAAATAATAAAATAATTAAAAATTGTTAAATCTTTCAAGAAAATAAATAAATAATGAAAAAATTAAACATAAATTATTCGCCTGACTACTTCTGAAGAATCTTCATTATTCAGAAATGGCAGAAACTTCTTCATCGTCAGAAGTTGAACAGACACTTGCGTCTTTAATCTGTAGAGAATGTAGTTAAAAATTACCAAATATACAATTAATACATTTTCAAAGGTCATTTGAACTTTATCCATGTTAAATAACACTTATTTTTCCCAAAAATTCTTTATTTATATAACAAAATAGCTGATAAACACAAAAAAGCTGATTGACACTTTACCATTTTTAGCCGAAGAAAAAGTGCGGGCTGTTTCATGCAAGAAGAAGAAGACAATTATTCTCTCATCTCCGCTCTCATTTGCAAGTTTTTTGAGTAGGGGAATGCTTTTGGGCTAATAATAATTAATGCATTATTAGTAGCTGTTCACACGGGTACAAAGCATGAACTTCCTATTTTTCACTACCTATTTTTCCATATATCTGTTTCAGACAGGCGTTCATGCTTGCACCTGTGTGAACAACCACTTAGTACAATTTAATAGAAAAATATTATAAGTAGTTCAGACTGGTAACTATGCTGACAAAAACTTCACCACACACGTGTGAAATTCACCCAACGACTGTCAAACGAAAACTGAAAAATTCTTTTTCCCATTTTTTCTTTCAAAATTCAGGGAAAATTTTAATAAAACTTGTAAAAAAAACAAGTGAAACCTAAACAGAAAAAGTGTGTAAATTACAGAGCGTGTGTGTGTAAATATAAAAATGGGAAACGTTTTGGCCGCATCTTCGGGATCCAGCTCTACGTTGGACGCCGCCAAATTGGGTATGCCAGAGTTATCAAACCCTTCGTCGCAGTCGCAGCCGACTCCATTGGCTCCTCTGGCTTCGCCGACGACCGCACCAAGTACGGTCGTCGCATCAGAGTCGAAAGAACAAAAACTGGAAAATCCTGGCACTGTTGAGGAATTACACAAAAAATGCAAAGGTAAGTTTTTTCACAATGGGAAAGATTTTTCGCTGCTGCTGCCGAACGTGAGTGATGACATAACCTACAAGCATGTGAAAAGCATTTGATTGTTGTTGGTTTTCGATACTGTGTCGCTGTTTTTTTGTTTGTTTTATTGTTCACCGTTAATGTCTATTTGTGTTTGCTTCTCGTTTTAGATATTCAGGCAATGACCTTTGAGGGTGCAAAAATTATGCTGAACAAAGGTCTCAGCAACCACTTCCAAGTATCGCACACTCTTAACTTGTGCAGTTCACAACCGAGTGGTTATCGCTTTGGGGCCACCTATGTGGGAACGAAACAATTTAGTCCTTCAGAGGCGTTCCCAGTTTTATTAGGAGACATTGACCCCTCCGGAAATCTTAATGCGAATGTAATTCATCAATTCTCGCCGCGTATACGTTGTAAATTTGCCTCGCAGGTTTGTCTTGGATCACTTATTGAATTATATTCGGTTTTCTTTTAATTCTGTTAATTTTGGAACTCCTTTTCATCAGATTCAAGAATCCAAGCTCACTGCTGCCCAATTGACTACTGATTATCGTGGTGATGATTTCACCGCTTCCGTTACAGTTGGAAACCCTAATATTTTTAATCATTCAGGAGTTTTCGTTGGTCACTATTTGCAATCGGTGACTGAGAATATCGCCTTGGGAACAGAGCTCGCTTATCAGTATGGTCCCAATGTTCCTGGTGGCAAAATAGCTGTAGTTTCAGCCGTTGGGCGCTATACTCAAGGCGATTCAGTGTGGTCGGGCACTTTGGGTCCGGGTGGTGTACATATTTGTTACTATCAGAAAGCTAGCGAACAATTGCAAATTGGTGTTGAAGTTGAAACTAGTCTACGAATGCAAGAATCCGTTGCCACAATCGGTTATCAAGTGGATTTGCCGAAAGCTGATCTCATTTTCAGAGGTAAACTAAATACATTACCGCAATTCATGTACTTGATGTATATTTAAATTTCTTTTTATTCGCGCAGGTTCTTTCGATTCCAATTGGAACGTGTGTGGTGTACTGGAGAAAAGACTACAGCCACTGCCATTCTCCTTTGCGCTCAGTGGACGTTTAAATCATACCAAAAATCAATTTAGACTTGGTTGTGGTCTAATTATTGGTTAACCATTGTTTGACAATATATATACGTATATAATGACAAACACTATCACAACAACAACAACAATAGCAACATCAACAAAACATCAAAGACTACGCTTTTTATTTATGAAACTTTTGATTTTACACAACAACAACTACTGAACACTGTCATTTTTTTTTATTGTTTTTAACTTTTCCTCTAAACTTTTCTCGTCAAATTGCAACGAATTGAAAGTAGAAATTTAAATTGAAGTCCATACAAAATTTAAATTGCAACTTTTTTGACGCTGCAATAAATGCACAGCTGACAGCATTTAAGTTATCATTTTTCGACAACAAAAATTGCAATAATCGCAGCATTTCTAGACTCTTTTAAATAAATCATTATACACCCGCTCCCAATCCTTGAACCAATTTGATTTGTTGTGATTTTTTTGTATTAATTTGATAATTCCGCATTTTTTGTAGTTAACACCTTTTATTATCAGTTTCATTTTAATTTTAATTGTAATAACAAAATTTAAATGAAAGCAATTTAAATTTATTGTTAAGAGAAATAATATAATAATAAATGAAATTATTATTGTATAATTTTAAAAACAACAGTTATTCTTTGACTTTGCTTAAAATTAGTCAACTGAAGTCCTTAATTTCATTCACTTTTGTTTAGTTTGTTTGCGTAAACTCTAAATTCATTTTGTAAAATAGTCAGAAATAAGAAAAACAAAAAATAAGCAAGTTTTAATAATTAGTACAAATTTTTTTGCATTTGTTTGGGGCTTGCAGCCTTGATTTTTCTTTCACTATTTTTTTGTTTTTTTTTTGTAATGAAAAACAAGCCACAAAAACAAAAGTAAACCCAAAGCTAGAACTTTTAAAATTGTTCTAAATTGCATTTGATCACTTAAGCGCAATTTAAAAAAATACATATATTGTTACATATATACGAGTATAGTAAATGGAAAGTTTGCTAATTAAAATGGTAAAGAAGAGTAAACTAATTGTATAAAAGGTAATGTAGTTACGGAACACAAAAAATATTTTCCAACTATCAACAAAAAAATAAAGTTGAAAATGTTATGTTAAACAAATTGAATTTGTATTTCTTTTTCTCAATTACTTAAACTTTAAATACGAATTATTTGTGCGCCTATCTTTTAATCTATTCTATAGATTTCTTAGACTGCGAACAGAAGATTCCAGTTATTGATGTAATGTGGTTAACTAATGATGGCAGAATGGTATAATCTTAATTGACTTAATAATTAGTTTGTATCTTGGTAGAAATCCCTTGTTTTTTTAGTGGGACTAATATTTCTATGTTTTTTTATTCTGCTGTGTTTGCTATTAACATTGGTAAAATTATGGAGGAAAAAGAGCGGTGAGAAGTGGTAGTTTTAGTTTAGAACACCAGCCATTTTTTTTAAATGTTTTTATGACTAATTGATAACGTATCGATTCAAGTCGATTTTGCAGAATGTAAGATTTCAAAGGAAAAGTTTCTTATTTAAAGTTTATTATCAACGACACAACGTTATTGGCCGGGATGCTGTTAATATTCTGTTAATTTAGGAGCTCCTTAGAGTAAATTTCCTTTTTTATATTTACGATTTTTTCCTTCTCAAAGCAGTATCAATAATTGGAGTCATGTGAATGGTACTTGGCCCCTGTTTTGAATACTCAGAATGCTACAAACTAATAAAAAATTGCAGCAAGCTGAATTGCTTGTGATTTAAAGTACAAGGCTGGCTATTGCATAAATATTTATGTTGACAGTTAAGCCGCGCTACAGTATTGCACTGATTCATGAACCAGATGACACAGATACTTTGTGAGCATATACTCTGAAACTGTTTAACATTAGTTCGTATTAAGGCCGGATTAAGCACTTCTGATGCCTAAGCACAAATAACGTGTGGTGCCGTGGAAAAATCTCGCCATAACACAGAATCACAACTTTTATTTACTTCTACCGAATCAATTTTCGGCTTAATAATGAAGATTTTATCTTCTAGTTCCCAAATTTTTTATTGATAAAAAAAATCAGAATTGATTAATATTGACATAAAAATCATAAACTGATTTAAAAACACAAAAAAAAAAAACTAATGACCGTGGTTTTATGAAGTGAGAAAGTTAAAGCGCCTTAAATTATTTGTTCTTGAATGAGCTTTTTATCAATTTATTTTAAGTAATTTAATATTTTATATAAAAAATTCAAATTCTTGGGCTATCCATAGCTATTTTTTTTATCTGGATACTATGACGGGAAGTATTTTATTTTATTTTTTTTACTTTTATCTGAAATACAATCAAAATTACTAATTTTCACAAATTTTTGACTTTGACTGTCGCTAACTTTTGTAATACGCATCATAGCTAACGCTCGTATCTATACAGTTTTTCGCGGTAGTATACGGTTTTTTTTAACTCCAAAACCGCATACCGCCTTTTTTTTTTACCAAAATATCGCGTTTATACTAAGAAAAAAATATAAAATTTTTGAACGCTAGGAAATTCAAATTTATCAATCGCAGTGCAAAACGTCTGAAAGAACAATGGCAGCTCGTTGCGAGTATACTTTTGAAAGAAGTGGAAACATTGAAGGCGATTCTTGCCGTCAAATGTAACTTGAAATATCCATGCGTTGATTTCTATAAATATCTCATAGCAAAGCCGGAATCGCTTCGTCAAATTTCTTCAAAGCACAAATTCAATACAACTACAGAAGGAGATATGAAAATAGAGAACGAAGACGATTTAGATGATAGATGAATTGCTTTCTTTGTTAATTTTCATTGAAAAAATTTATACCGCGAAATATACAGTTTTTTTGAAATCAATTTACAGTTTTTTAAAAGATTTTGTAAGAAATATACAGTTTTTGGTCGGAAAAAAGATACGAGCGTTAATCATAGCTCATAACTGATGCATTTTTTTAAAAGCTTGGGACATTTCCTAAACGATATGATAAAATATAGCAACAGAAAACTGTTATGGTGGCAGTTCCATCCCTTTTGGTGAAGGCCGTCTAGAGGCGGGCTTGGGAACTAGAGGGTTAAAGTATAGCTTCCGACCAAGTAGTACCTACTCGAGTGCCGATCACCATAGAGAGAAAATTAGTTACTTCTTCAGCCCACTGACCTCTCCCTTTCTATTCTCCTTCTGATTAGAAATTTCTTCTTAAATATATAGGTATATTTATAAAAAATTAAAATACTTATAAATTCTAAAAATTTATACATACATATATACGTATTTTATCAAATATCCATTAAGAAATTGTCATATAATTTTTTCTCATACAAAATTAATTTTGGTTGCTTTGTGCATTATACATACTGATTCTTCGGAATCTTATACTTTAATTTTTTTAGCGAATGCAGGAAGGATCTCCTACAAGCTCAAGTTCTGGGCCAATTCCGATTCTAGATTGTATAAAAGCCCGAAGAATTAAAAACAGGAAATCCAAAAATTATTGGTATACATACATAGAATAAAAAATTAGTTATGTGAAAATACAGGGCGTCGTAAACAGCGCCTGATTCAAGTACCATTTAAGCTGCTTTCTCTTCTTCTGTCAGATTCCCTGATAGAGCAATTGAATATTGGATGTGTTGAATAAAATATAATTATATGTACTAGGTATATAAAATGCAACATGTTAACTGGAAATGAAAATTAATAACTATCCCTATTGTGGTCCCTTCTTCTGAACGTAATTTTTTGGTTAATGGCTCAAAGTAGTGATTTGAATTTAAACAGGAGAGCGTCAGACCATCGTAATTTGTTGAAATGGGATTTTTTAATAATAATGTGAGGTACTAAAGAAAATGTAATGCCATTCTAGAATTCAAAATAACATTATCGTGGATCGCTTTTATTAATTTAACCTTTTTTTATTTTAATTATTACTTCCACCTGAACATATATTCCACATATATTCAGATTTAATAACAACTTTTATTGTTGATTTAAGTTGTAAAGTATATTAAATGCAGTTGATTGTTGCGGCAATTGCATAACAGTTCTATGAATTTTTTTGTACTGTGGAACAGCAACAGTAACATAGATAACAACAACGAAAACGGGAGCAACAATAACAATAACATGAGATGGGGGAGTAACAACAACTATAACAACATTATGCCACATATTATTCAAAATGATTATCAGCAACTTTTACATTTCCGGTCCGGTTTTTGCCTCTTGTATCACTTTGAGTTACGCAAAATAAATATACCAACATACATACAGCTCACACACACATGCATATGCATATACACACATGTAAATGCAGATATGATATTTTAGCAACATGCTTTAGGTTAACATTATAGATTATACATACATACATATTATAGATTGATGTTGTCATATATGCAAGTGTACATATGTATATGGTGTATAAATTTGTACATATATGTATGTGCAATATATTTTTTGCTAGACGGTAGACATAATGGACGGACGGTCAAAAACATTTCAAGTGCTGCTATTTTAATTACAATACAATATGTTGTAGTTGATTTTTGTTGTTATTCTCGTTGCTGTTGTTGTTGTGAATGAAGTTCTGTTTTTGTTTTGGGTGCGTGTCTGTGTAATGGTGCAACTAATTGCTGCATCATCGATTTACAAAACGGCTCATCCTTATTCAACAACAACAACAACAACAATAACAACATGAATTTTCAATTAAGCAAATAAAACTTTTGTTGTTATCCTTTTTTTCTTTTAAATATACACATAAACTTATAGATATAAATATATACCAAAATGGAGATACTTTCATGGATAATTGTAAGAATTGTTAAATTATTTTGTGAATTTTACTGTAAGAGTATAGTGGAAGAGAGGCTATAAATTTGAGAGCGCAAAATCAATCAATAAATTTCGCAAATAATCCAGAATAATTTTAATTAAAGCTTAAAATTTAAATTTATTTAAAGAGTTGGTACCTAACTTTCTTTTCCATAATAAAACTTTCTATTTCAGTACTTCACAATTTTGCTACAAATATCACTCATACGCTCTATCGAGCCCACAGAATTGTTTCAAATTCTTCATGACGTTACCAAATTCACTTAAAAATTTGTAAATAATTTATAAATTGCTTGCATTTGACATTTAAATACACCAATTGCTGCTTTTCTCATTAGAGCGCAGCAAAAACACGCTTTTTCAATTTAGTTGAGAGCTTCATTTGATATGATTTTGCTTTGGTTTTCTATTTTTTCCTTCTTCTGTGGATGCATTGATTGCCATTAAGCCCACAATTTCAACCACTCAATATCTTTTTGGTGTTTATTTTCCAAATAAAACAAAATTTTAGAACGTACTTCTGCGGGACTTCAAATTCCTTTAATAAGAATATCTAGTTAAACATTGATTTGAAAAATTTTTATGTATATTTTCTGCAACAACACATTAATGTAAGGTAAAGTGGGGTACCTTTGACACTTAATTTTCAAAGGCCTGTAATTCCGAAAATTATTGGTAGTTTTTAAAAGATGTTACTGTTTTTAAAACATTGATTTTTCTAGATCAAACCTCAAAAAAACTATATTTTTATAAAAACTGCATCAGTATTTTTTTGTACTTTTTCCGGAAAACCCATTTTGTCAAAAGTGCCCCAGGCATAAGGCACAATTGACTTTACAAGGGGCACATTTGACAAAGGTTAATAACCCTGTCTATATTTATGTATTGAAATTAAAATATGTGTGTATGTCTCGAAATAACGCTGAAACTTCAGCGTAGATTGACACAAATTCGTACAATGTTGCATTATTAAGTTATTACTATTACTTTATTTTTCTGTTCTGACTATTATTAGTTGCTCTTTATTTAACAAAATTTTCATAATGATAATGATGCATCATGTTTCTGGTCATAAGATAGGGATAGTCTGATTTCAAAACTACAAGTGGGGTATATTTTTGGGTATATATCTAGAACCAAGTACAGTACAGTACCCAAGGATGTCGATTAACAATGCCATACTACAGGAAAAACGTGGGAGGGATTGGAAAAGGGGTTTGACTCCAAGATTTAGTATGAAGGACCGATGTCGCTGTTTCATGTTCGAATATCTGAAATAACTCTTTTCACTTTCGCTTCATAAACTAAACGGCATCTAACGCCGTTAGAAATCATCTCATAATACTACAGCGAGATGACATGATTCGCTGTCCAATAGCATGATCGACCATCACCAACCGTTAACTACAATAAAAACCCAACGTCGTCGGACTCATATACAATGGTGTGACATTTATCACAAAAAAATATAGTTCATTCTAGACCGTCGAACTAAACATACTTTTTTCACATTTTCACATTAAACATATTTTCTAACCAAAACGTTAAGTCTTTTATTTAAACTTTAAAGTGGACACTTGCCCAATTTTCAGCAAGTAATCCCACACACCAAATCAATTCTCAGGGGACGATATGTTAAATGTTCCTCTTTGGTAAAAGTGAAATGTGCACCAAAAACACTTAATGATTTGTTTTTTCTTTTTCATTTTATCTTGCTTTATTTTCATAATTTTTATTTTGTTAACATAAAAGAGCAGTGCTAACAAATTTTGTTACTCTTTTTTAATAAACAGTTACAATTAATTCACAAAACGCTTACATACTAGTTGTCAAAAATTACATCAGCGTTAACAGATTTACAAAAACACGTATAAATCCAAGAGGAGTTAAAGTAGAACCTTCAAAGTTCATAACGTTTCTGTGAATCAAATTAAGCGTTTTTCTGCATTTTAACTTTTTGGCTTTTAGGGCGTGGTCACACTGAAAATGGCAAAGTCAAATGTGCCCCGGTGTCAAAGGTACCCCACTTTACCCTACATTGAATTAGAGGTTTGCTTTTCTGCTTGAACTATTTGCGTCTAGTTTTCACACATCTTGACTTTAATGTTGAGCTATGATAAATATTTATTAAATGCAATGAACACTTGAATTCACTAAAATTTCGATATAGCAAAATTTAAACTACAAAGACAAAATATTTACATGCTTACAACTAACTGGCTTAAAGTTCTTGTTTCCGTTTCCGCTTGAAGAAATATTTTCTTTAAAAAATTTTTGTAGTATATTTAAATTTCTATGCATTAGTATACAAAAGCCACAAAAATGTATGTAGGCATGTCTGTTTTACTGTATGCTAATAACAAAAAGTTTACCTGTGATAGTTTCCGCTTGTCATTGTGCTTTCATAACTACACAGTTAGTCGGTTTTTATATCTTATTGTTTAGTTTTAACTTGACTTGACTTTTCTATTATTATTTCTTGTTTCTTTTACTGTTGTTGTTGTTGCTGCAATTGTGCACTGTTTGTTCTTTATAATTATGCCATCAACAACATGTCATTGTGCTCTACATGATTTTGTGGTACATACTTTATAGCCATTGCATGCGTAAAATAATAATAAATAAAACAAAAGTATAGACTTGAATTAATAGAAAAGGATTAGAGTCCATACTCTAATTTAAGAGAAATTAAAAAGATTAATGAACACTTACTACCAGTTTCCCAGTGCTAGTAAACACTTAATTTAAAAGGCCCATACTTGCTGTTTAAAATTAGTTTAACTAATAGTTGATGACTAGATATCTGCATTTATATAATTTCTTTTTTAAAGACTTCTATTCCATTTCATGAGTGCTTGGTTTTTATTTTTTTTTAAAGTTATTCTTCCTTCTTTATTCTTCCATTAACATTATTCTTCTTCTTTTATGAAGAAATAGCCCATGGATGGCCTAGGCCGAGCTTGATGCATCCATTCATGATGTGTGTACTATTATATTTGTATTTAATTTCAATTATATATTTAACTATTGACAATGCATAATAATCACCGTCGGTTAATCACATTGATCTTATATTTGTACCCAAATAGAAGGGACCCATAAATTTATGCCGAAAGTGAAAGGCTTTTCTTAGGCATCTTTTATTGCAGGTTTGCCATTGTTTTCCATGAGGTGGCGCGGTCTGGTTTTCTTTTCTATTTGACCGTACCGAACATTGAATCCGGGTACTCTGAATACTAAATAGCAGTCTCGCATACTAACAATTAGTCAATTTTTAATCAATTTTACGTTCATAACAATCTCCAAAATATACTTTATGCAATACTAGTAAGTAGTTTCGACACGATATTGTCTTCTATCAATCTTAAATGATTTTAGTTCAAGAATAATGAGTTGATAATTATAATCAACGGTGAATTCGTTTTGGCTGAGTCCTAAATTTATGAATGGTATTATTCAGAAATACTTTCCACATCAAATAATAGAACAGGAACTACTTTCAGTTCTTCGCGAATCGTCTCACAGTGGTCGGACTTGTATGGAGTCAGCGGCCAAAAATACTTCCAGTTGAGATAGAAACGTGAAACTTTGGTTACGGCTTTAAAACAATCTAAAAATTATTAAATTTTGAAATGGACACCTGCACCCCAACCCCTATTACCACCTTCCACCCCATATAAGCAAAAAATTTAAAACAAAATTGTACTCAATTTGTTTTTAAATATATTGTAAAAAATTAACAATTCAACTGATGAATGTTATTCCAGCAAATGAAAAACAGACTTTAATATGGTAATTTTCGCTATCTCGTTATAAAAGGATCCGTACTTTTTGAATGAAACCAGAAGTAAAAACGACGGGCTTGCTTTGGTTTGTGGGAGATGACACAAACACGGGCAGAAACGGGCAGCTGATATTAACAGATTGGAATCTTAAAACGTTGACTAAAATTAAGAAAAACATCCCGATCAGGGGATCAGGGGGAAAGCAACTAAAACTGGATCTGAAATTTAATTATATAGACAAGAAAACACTAATATTGGTATTGGCAGAACATTAATTTTATAAAAAATACACAGAAAGTTTCTTTTCTTTTCAATATTTATTTTGATTTACTTCAATATAAAATTGATTTATATTTTTTTTTATTTTTTTAAAGTTGCACTTCACTTTCAACGTACTGACACAGTAAGAACAAACTATCACAAACTATGCAATCATGCTCTTTCTTTTGAAGCTATTCTCAAAGAGTACGGTTATAATAAAACAAAAACTACTATGCTTTTGAAAAGCTTGTTCTTATAGGAAATAGGGATGATACATTTGATACAAAACTTTTGACTTTGGCCTATGGCAGCGACGAATCTGCCTGGGTCTGAAGCATACATAACAACCAATGTTGTTAGCAGTTCGAATATATTATACGAATTATGCATTGAAAATTTCACCTTAAAAATTATTAGAAAATTAAAAATTTAAAGACGAATGTTAATGATAATGAAAAGGGTAAAAAAATCAGAATTTAAATTCAATGCTTCGTTGCTATTACAGCTGCTGCTCCTTCCGGGAAAAATCAAACAAGAATAATACTAACCTACTACAATTTACTTCAATAACTTATATACAACATTATGGCAAGACGAAAGAAAAAGGTTATTAAAATAAGTTAAAAAGTTTCAGAAATAAAAAACCAAGTAAGAAACCACAGTGAAGGTAATTATTAAAATTTAATAATGCCAAGCAACATAAAAAACTTAAAGAAATACAAAGAACTGCTTTGTTTTATGAGTTTCTGAAGAGTTTTTGAAGATCTTCATGAAGAATGATGCTACAAATTTGAATAAAGCTTAAATCAACGTGGTATTTTTTTGCAGTTGCTACTTTTTGCTTAATGTTTAATCTAGCAAGAAGCTACAGAATTTAATGAGTTTCGCAGCAGTAATTACTTTCTGTTTTGCACCACCAGTGTTGCTGTAAAAATATACTTAACATGTTAATTAGACTTGCTTCTCGCATTTTAAGCTAAATGTTTTAAGCGTAATTTTTTTCGTTATTCTTTTTTTTTATTGAGTTGGTGCTGTTGCACTTTACATAAGTAGCTGCCTGCAGTTTTCTTTAGTTTCATCAAAGAAAAAATGAAAGTAGTGACCATAGTAGTTTAAATGTCTAATGTCTGTGCAGTAGTAAGAGAATTACAATATATTATAAATTACCTAGAAAGTATATGAACTTTTTTTTTTAGTAAGTATGGCATTCAAAAGTAAAACAATGCAGATAAAATATGCACTTGTTTCATAGTATATAAATGCAACAGGAACTTTAAACTTTATGCTAGTTACAAAAATGTTACCTAAATGTATCTCTTGTTGTTGTTGTTGAAGTCGGAAATTGTCTACGTACAAAATGCAAACAAAAGAATTCTTTATAACAACATGCAGTGGCAGCACCCACACACTCATTCATACATACACACATGCACATGGAAGTTAATAGAACCACATGCTCTACTCCGTTAGTTGTATCTATTATAATAAATGGCGCTCAGGACACGTTTTATCCTCATCCGAACAAGAGAGTTTCATGTTAGATTTTATTTGTATGTACTTAAATGTTAAAATAGTAGCAAAAATTGTGGCATGTTTGCATAAAAATTGTTAAAGGCACTTGTTTTCTTTTACATGACATTTCTCTCTCGTCCTTTAACACACTATTACATACCATTGAAATTTTGCTAGTTTATGAGTAAAGACGCAAGAGAGAAAGACACAAAAATTTTAGTGAAGAATTTTTGATTTATGTATTAAACGGAAGTGAAGATAATTTGTTCAGAAAATTTGAAAAGTATTTGAAAAGAGAATACAGAATATATGCATAAATTGAACTTTAATACTGTCTTTTGGATATTTCAAAGTTGCAGTTGTAAATATTAGTTAAATTCATACGTTTTCAAATAGGCCCACTTTCTTTCAATCTAATCATTTTTCTTTTCACTAATTAACGCTTTTTATTGCATTTGGTTAACTTTATTTTACGATTTGCTGCTGTGATTGTTATGCACTAATTTCTCAAGCTTTACGCAAAGCAAATAAGATGTGGTTGATGTACAGTTGCAGGAGCGTATCAAGTCAAGTGGTCGTCCTGCGAATAATCGAAAATTAGTGGAGAGTATGTTTTTCGTTTCTGAAAGCAATACTTCAAATTACCCTAGACCATAATGAACTTCTTTCATAACTAATAGTAAATTATAATGTGATACGTTTATTTTTGTATAAATAACACTAAGGAATTTGAAATTTTGTATATTTTTAATGTTTAAAATTCTGCGCCTATTAAATTGTTTCAGCTTAAGGCTAATTTCTCTTTGTGTTGTTACTGCTGTTGTTGTTGTTTTTTGTTGGGTGTTGGTGCTCCGTGTTTTTTGTTCAGTTGTCTGTCTGTTTTATTCGTTCGTGTGGAAAAGTTTAAACGCAAACATTTACAATTCAATTAGTACAATTACCCACCAGCCAACAGCGAAGATGAAATGATTAGCAGTAAAGCAGCAGGACAAAAGAAATGACAAAAAGGATGAAGAAAATGAACAGACGGAGCGGGATAGAGAAGAAATAGAATTAGTTAGTTGCAGTTTAAAAAGGGGGTATAATTTAAGATCTTGAATGAAGAGTTAATTTGAAGCTTCATCTTCAGAATGAATTTCAGAAATATTGGATATTGCGATCAACGCAGAATGAGCGAAGAAGTATCAGTGCTTTAGTAATCTTTTTTTTCATTTAAAATATTTTGTTCTGAACTATCTAGAGACGAATGGACGAAAGGATTTAATAAATTTAATACTATATCGGCGGTTCTGAGGTAAAACTCACAAAGTGCAGATTTTATAGAGACTTATTACACCAAGCTTCATAGTTTAAGACAATCTTTACTAGAGAACTTAAAATGCCTCTAACTCTGATATAGGTCCAGCAACACACTTTTATCACTTATTATATTATTTAACTAGCAAATTTGAAATACCATAAAGATACTTTTATGTCATTGAAGCTGAATATAAATTGAAGCAGAAAATGTTGAATGTCAAACAAAATTGATGAATCATCAAACTAGCACTGACACATACACTTAAGCGTTGAGGCAAAAGGATACATTGAACTAAATTGAACTAGACTGAAGTGAATGATAAACTGCTGCGGTTATAGCCTGAGGCCAAGCAAAAACAACGCACTAAATATTTAGGAAGCAAAGCTGAATTGCTAAGGAGTTTAGTAAATTCGTCTGTGTTTTTCTTTTTTTTTACATCAAAACTTGAGGCCAATGAAATAAATGAGACGAAACGATTCCAGCAAATCGCAAAATCGATGTGTGAAGAATATTTAAAGTGCAATTTTTAACACTTGAACTAAAAAAGGAAAATAAAAATTACTCAAAATATTTTAACACTGTTGAAATATTCATATATTTATAGATGCCATGTCGACCATGAATTAGAAAAATGTTGAATATACGCTGTATGTAAATAAAAGAACAGCGAAAAAAAGCAAATGCCCACCAAAACCACAAAAATAGACCTCAACCTTTCCAGCGGAATTTCAAAGGCGAAACAGTTGAAAAATTTGACCAGTATGCACCGCTACAAAGAACAAAAAAAAAAAACAAAAGTATATAACCCTTGCTGTTGCTGCTGTTGTTAGTGATAGAAATGATGATGGCGGTGATGACGTTGCTGATGCTGACCAACGTTTTGTGGCAAATGTTGAGGAAAAATGATTTTTCAAAATGTACAACAACGAAGCGCAAAAAATGTACTATTTTTTGTTATCAAATACTGTAAGTGCCTTCGCGCACACATGCAAACACGCACACACTCATATGCACATACACACATTCCCACGTACTCATGTAATGGCTAGCAAAAACGGAAGCAGTTTTCATTTGTGCCGGAAATTAAAATGCTCATAAAAGTCGTTAACAGCGTGTGAAGTGAGCAATGTAGAAAGCACACAAAAAAACAAAAAAAAAAACGAAACAAAAAATATTTGCGCAATTCTTCAGTTGCATTTTTTGCAATTTTCTTCTTTTTTTTTGCTTTTTGCCACCCGCATCTCTTACTCCATAATATGCAAAACGCATTTATGCTCTTTGTTTGCTGTTGCTGTTGTTGTTGCTGTTACATTGTGGTTGTGTGATTGTTGTTGTTTTTGTTAGCCTACAAATAAAAGTGATATATTGCCCGAATGATAGTGTGTGTGATGATATGCTTCTGATGTGTGATAAAGTATGCAATTTATGATTTGATCAAAATGTGCTGTTGCTGCTACTAAAGCTGCTGGAATTTGCAGCCGTTTACCAAAAATAAATTCAATTACACTTAACACTTGAGCAATCAAAGAACACTCATAAGCATTTATTTAATATTTGTGAAAATATTGCAGATGAAAAAATACTTTAAATGGATTATTAAGATTCCCAGACTTTAACTGTTGCATTAACATTGTATTTTAAATGTATTTTTAATTTCTATAGAAGTAAACTGAAAATTGTGTTAAATTTTTCATGAAAACTAAGGAGTATAATTATACCATAATAGGCCTAATTTGGTCATAGTGATCTGGGATCGTCTGGCCCACCTTCTCAACAATTTTAACTAACTTGCTTTCATGGAAACGTATAAAATAGTTAGTTATAAATACCTATGGTTTTAATGTTGAATGTTTAAATGTGAAGACTTCTGTTTTGCAAACATTTTCACTATGAGACAAATAAAGAAAAAAGTACAATATATTGTTTACAAGATTTATCACTGGCTGTTGGTCTAGTTTAACTACAAATAACTGCGTACCACAAATTTTGTGTACATCCTCAATATCAAAGACCAAAGTTGTATCAGAGATATGTATATCGTGGATTATTTCTAAAGTGAGCCCAATCCAAAACATTAAATTCTGGACTCCAACTTTTAGAAATTAAAGTCAAAGTAAATATATTTGACTCTTTTTTGGAAAAATAATGCTTTTTTATATTTTTAAAAGACAGGATCTACAAGGCGAAAAGTGAAGTGAAGATTTTTGTAATTCATGAAAATAATCGTTCATCCCTCTGATACGCTAATGTTGCTTCATTTCATAGTTTTTATGTGCAACTATCACATGTATATAATTAAATTTTCTTTAATAATTATAAAATGCATTTACAATTATTTTTTATAAGATCAGCATTGGAAATTCTTTATGGTTTATTTATACTTTTGAAAAGCGAAATTTAAAAAAAAAAAAAATTACGTCGTACAAACACACGTACATATTTGAATTCTTTGTGGTCTTAGTGTTTTAACTTTGTGAAATTTGAGCTAAATTAAGATTCAGCTATATTTCGTCGTCTGAGAATTAATTTGGAGATCAAGTAAAAATCAGCAAGTTCAAGGGAAATTCAAATTATTAACTAGTGAAGCTGACACTTGCACGTGGGGTCGCAAGAAAATAATGCTAAAATTCCAGATATTTGACTGACAAGCTAAGGCTAATGAGTTAGTTGTTGAGCATGAAATTTTACCTTTTCCAAATCAAAAACCTTTTTTAATTCATTCTGTTTTATTGAGAACTGTAAGTAACTCCTCTAAAACTCTTTACATGGATTTCATTAGAATAATGACCAGGAGGCCATGATATTCACAATAGACATTTACTATCTGGAAGGAGAAGAACTGAAGCACAAAAGCATGGCTATCATATTTGACAATTGAAGCCATGACACCGTTGCTGTCCATGTATACCAGAAGACGATAATGAATTATGTTTCTTAAAACGTATTTCAGATTACCCAAAAACGTCCACTATGTGGCAGACAAAGCGATAGGGGAGAATATAAAGAGAAATGACACATGGTATACAATGTTCAGCTAAAAATTTTAAATTAAACGATCTAGCTCTTTTTTAGTAGGCAAAGAAAAATTGTAAGGAAACGCAAATTTTGTTTAAAGGTTAAGAAAGATAACTCTGCAGCCACTAAAAAGATGACTCGATCTGTAGTGTAGTGTCATGCATTTATATTTACTGAATATGAAAAGCTACAACTCCAGAAATTTTCATCAACTACATAATGTGATTATTTACCTAAACAAACGTTTAGCCAAAAGCGGACCAGTATATTATTACATTACTTTTTGACTTTAAGTTTTTTCTTCAAAAAAGATTGTGTTTTTGTGCAAAACTCAAAATTTCAACCTTCTCTCGATATAAATATTTTTATCATAAACTACCTTTCAATTACTTTGCCTAAGTTCGAATTCTATCCCCGACTTTTAAGATTTGGATTAGGTTCATTTTACTAATAATTCCCCATATGTCTACAAGCATAAATTAGATTGGCATAAGGATTTTATAGCTCGTTTAATACGGTCAAAAACGTTATTTCTGTTGTTTAAGGAAAGTTGGTATTTTACCGGAAACAATAAAAAAGTCACTTAAACAATCATTTTTGTAGAATTTGTCGCATAATGTAATATGTTTTTTTCTTTTTTTGATTGATAACTAAAAACTGATCAGAATTGGACAAAGTTTCATTAAATTAAAAAGATCAATCTAAGCCGATTTAATCGCTAATCTAAAATATCAAAACCAAATTCACAAATTCTAATCCAGGGAATTCAAAAAAATTTAGTCTATTTTAGAATACATAATCTTATAAAATTTTGATTGTGATATAATAAATGGAATTACTTTGAATAATCTACAAATTTAAACTGGGCTTATTTTAATGTTATCAGTCGGCAACTAGAAACAGTTAAGTTAAAAAAAATCCCATTAATAAAAATTGTAAGAAATTCTCTTATACTTCCAACAGCGCATGACTGCTCCAATTTCCACACGTGCAACACACGCTCTCACACAGTCACAATTTCCTTCCTAAGCTGTAAGGATATTTCTTGGTAAATTGAGTTCACAGTGACTAAACAGTACGTTGTCAATTGCACTGATAGAATGTTGTGATATGTGACGATGTGATGAGACAATGATGATGAATTGCAACAAACCGAAAGCGAAATTTTCCAATAAAATTTAATAAAATTAAAATCTTATTTTGTTTATTTTCTTTTTGTTTAAAATTAATAAATAAATTCATATAAATCTGCATTATAAACATATTTTCGCAAGTGATTTTTTTACTTTTTTTGTACAATTTCACTTGCAATAAATAAATGAAATGAAGAATGAAGATGTGCATATTCAATCAACTTATATGAAATGCACGTATAGATCAAGCATAGGGGCAGCGGATATTGGAAGAAAGAAAATGTAGAGGGGAAGAAGGAGTATATAGATGTATGGTGGAGGATATTGTGGCCGTGCAATCTGTTTTATTGAAAATATGAATACACATGTAAAATATATAAAAATATAAATGCATATTTTTCATATGCTTCAAAGAGTTTCGCATGTATGCTTGCAATGATTGCAAGTTCGAAAAGGATATTGAATGGTGTGTTAATGATTTGTAATGTATATTTTCTCAATTTTTATATTAAGCATTTTCTTTTTACTTTTTTGTTTCAATTATTTGCATAATTTTTATTACAATATCTGTTTCAATATACAGAGCAACAGCATTCCCCATTTTTTTATTTATGTTAAAGAAATTCATGTGATGCAAAAATGCAGGTTACTTTAATATTGAAAGTTTTGTTTCAACTCAGTTATTTGGTACTTTAATTAAATTATAAAATTCGTAAGTTTTCCAATTTTTTGTGATGTACATATGATATATGATGTGCTCAGGACAGAAGTCAGATTCATATATCCTGCTAGAGCAAAAGCAAACCAATCACACGCACAATACAGCGTATATTCATTTTGCTCTAGAGAATATTTGTTTTGCTTGGTGGAGGGGGCGTTGTTACAAATAAGTATTTAGTTTAAGCCATTTATTTAGTTTTTAACACTTTTAGAAAAATTCAATTTCAATTCGTCTTAAAATACAATAAGTTTAGAAGACTGCATCACTTAATATTGGACTCCAAGAACTTTTTCTTCAAACTAGTAGCAATCTATCAGGAGTTTGTCTTCGGTGTTCAACGTCACATATTTTTTACAAATTCTTGTGTATTTTTTTAATTTCGGAATTTATTTTAGTTACTTTTCTGAAATTCTAATGGAATTAGGAGAAAACATAATTTTTATTTAGTTTCCTTTTTCTACTAGAGCTCGAGAAAAATAATCACAATAAATAAAAAAAATTAAATAATACGCAAAAACGTGAGTACACATATGTGTACTTTTTCAGCGAAGAGGTTATAAAACTCCATTCCACTTTGTTAGCTCTAACAAAATCGGTAATTTCAAATTTTATGTTCGTGATCAGTACATTAACTAAGAAGTAAGGTTCACGATTACAAATGCAAAACAATTATGCTATTACAACAACAAATATATGTAATATGAGGCATTTCATGTGAAGTGGACAACGTAAAAAAATGTGAAATTTTGAAATTCGGCCTAATTGAACTTCTTGCAAATACGAATGTGGACATACAAGTTTACAATGAAATAATGAACATGGTAATTTAAATAGAAAATTGACTGTTCATTTCAACTATGGAATTAGACTGGGAATTAAAATTTTTTATGAACCAAACCGCAAGTAAAAGTTTAAAAACAGAATTTAAATAACTTCGACCATTTAAAAAAAAAAATTATTTTTCAAAATTAAGCTTAGAGTATTTAAATGATGTCCTTAAAATTTCAAAGCCGGATCTACATTAGTTTAGGAGATAGATACATAGGTGTCGCACTGAGCGTGGTAACTATGTACTTTAATTCATGTATCTCCTAAACTAAGACTAGCAGATCCCATTTTTAAACTTTAAGGGAATTATTTAAATACTTTAAGCTAAATTTTGAAAAATAAATTTGTTTTTTTAAATGGTTGAAGTTATTAAAATTCTGATTTTAAACTTTTATTTCCGGTTTGGTGCATAAAAAAATTTTTAATTTTCGGTCTAGTTCCATAATTGAAAAGAATAGTAAATTTTCTATTTAAATTACCATGTTCAATATTTTATTGTAAATTTCCTTAATTCTAAAAATTATTTTTAAAAATCCATATTTCAATTACGTCAATTCTTTAAAAACAAATAACTTGGTAAATAAGCTTCATACAAAAAAGAAAATTGTGTGTCTACATTTATATTTTCTACAGGTTTAATTAAGCCGAATTTCAACAAATTTCAGAACCTTACTTTTTTTTCGTTGTCCGCTTCACATGAAATGCCTCATATGTAATAAAAATTCATGAACTCCACTAGTGTTGGCAAGAGAACGGAAGAGTGGCTTCATGTAGAAAAATTCTATTCTCTAAAATTTTATTACAGTTTTCACGCGATGAATTTGACTTAATAAAAAGCAAAAAATAAATTAATTGTCATTGAATTTCCTAAATTTTGATACCAAATATTCTGTTCAAAGTTAAAAGTAAGCAAATAAAAGCATAATTTAAGAAAAGAGTAAATTTTACCTACTCGTTGCATGAAACAACAAAACTATTCGTTTTTCATAAATTTTTGTAAACTTCATAGCAATCAATTTATGGGTTGAGTACGAAACCCGAACAAAAATCACCTATCAAAATAACCAAATCAAAATTTGAAATATTTTGTGGAATATGTTTGGGTTAGTTTTGAAATCATGTCGAAAATATTGGATATTTTGTGCTTGTGTATTATTTTCAACTGTTGCTACTAAATAACGAACCTGAATAGATCGTGGTTATGGGCTGTAGGCAGCTTTTAAAAAATGCTTCAGAAAAAATAACAATCAAACTAATGCACTGTATTAATATAAAACAAGTACTTTTTTGCCAATTAAGAGTTAATATTCCCACGTTTTTGGTTATCAAGACAGTGAAGACGCAAGATAATGAGCTACTTCGCTTACTTGTTTACAAATTCAGAGATTTTGTGGTTGGGCATTATGAGTTTAGGGATCTTTTGTTTTTTTTTTTTTGGATTACGTGGCTCTTTTTCAATTTACACCTGATATGAAAATATAATAATAAAGTAAAAAATCGTAAAAATGTCGTCAAAGTAAGAATTTCAGTTTTTCAATACAAACTTTCACCTAAATGGCAGTCAAGAGTTAAGCAAATATTAATATACATTTTGAAAAATCAAAAGCCTGAGACACCCCCTTATCCATACTCTTATCACCTTCTTTCGTGTTGAACATCAGAAATCACCCTGCATACATATATTTCATGCATCTTCTTCATTAATCTTTTTTTAATTTTAAAAGCTTCAAGGAAGTAAAATTTTAGCAAAATTTCTATGTCTGATCAAATTTTGTGTGTGTTCATTTCCTTCATTTCCGCATGCATTGAACTTTTTAATTTTTCAATTACAATACAATTCATTTTGATTCACAACCATTCATTCAATCATTCAATATTTCCATTCAATATAAATTTTTCAATTCTCTCATTTTGTAATTCTTCAAATGCTTTCTTTTTTCTTCATTGTTGTGTTTGTTTTGCTACTTTTGGTTCGTTTTTTGCACATAGTTTTTTCATATTTAAGTAATAGCTTCATACAAATACCCGTACATGCTGCAAAACGTAGAGATCGTTATTAAACAAGTAAGAATAAAAAGAAGAAAAAGAAAAACATAAAAACAAAAAAAAACAAAAAAAAAATAGTAGTAGAATTTTCTGCCAACTTCCGTTATTTGAGTTACGTGACTCTATACGACTTTAGCAACAAATTTCCACTGACATGCTCACAAACACACTCACACACGTTCTCTCATTTGCTTTTTTATACATCTAAATGTGTGTGTGTGTTTATATGTGAGGTTTGTTTGTGTGCTTATTACATGTAAAATCCAAACGAAGGAGGAAAATTTTCGCTAAATGCAGGCAAAGCACGAATCCTTTTCATCTTCACTGTCTTCGTTGCTGTCGCGTAGCTTTCTTAAGTTTTAAGTTTGTTGATTCTTTTCTTTCTTTTTTTTGCTCTCATTCATTCATTCTCGTTCGTTCATTCATGCAGTGTTAAGCCACTGCAGCAGGATGTTGCCACGACAGCTGCAATATATAAGCTACGCATACATACAGCCATGTGTGAGCAAGAATGTATGTGTGTGTGTGTGTGTGCATGTTAGTATACATATATGCGAAGTGATGTTGCTGGTATCTAAAATGTTGGTAACGTGCCCGCGAGATTATTATTAGGAATAGATTTTACCGGAAGTTGCACAAACACACACAAAGACACGCACGCCAATATACTTACAACTACATGCGCGCAAGTGATTATGTGAGCTCAGGAAACGAGCTGCTGAGGTGCAAACAATTTTGCTTTCTCCCTTGAGCGAGGTGAGGAAGGGAGCAGCGACGAGATTAAGCTACTATCAAGTAGCTTGAGTGTAATGTTACTTCAATTTTAAATATTGATTTTGTGCGCTTTAGAACTTTAACAAATTTTAATTAGAACTCATATTTTATTGCATAATATATCTATTTTATTTATATTTTTAACACAAAATGAAGATAACCAAATTAAGTGAGTGAATTTATTTCCATAAATAAGTTTATTTATGCTGCTGACAAATGCAGCTGCGTAAAATGAAAACAATATTACAAGAAGCTATCACGGCTACCAGACACAAAGAACGGTTATGTATAATACCCGCTAGGAAATTATGCTGATCATATCACTAGTATTGCTTAAAGACTTTGAAAATAAATGTTAATATATGCTATGTCCGTATTTATTTAATGATTCCAAAAAGAAGGCTTCAAAATTGTGAAACCGTATTTGTAAACAACAGTTCTACCTCAGAGCGAACCTAACACATGCTAAATTGAAAACGAAAGAAAAAATTTAAAAATTTCAGTTTACACTTTAGTTAAATGTCGAAAAAATTCAAAGTTTCTCCTAAATTCCATTTAATGTTTCTTTCATTCACTTAAATTTCTACTACGTATTGCCAGACATGTAGAGAAATATTCAATTAAAATTTTTGATTTTTTGGCTAATCCGGGAATTGAATCAAGAAACACTCGATGATCATTCCGACTGAGTAGCTAAGATGCAAAGCACACAAACATATGTGGAAATGATGAGGTACATGTGCCACTGACGTTGGCACAGAATACATGCATAAAATAAATATACGGGCACACAAGCACAAACAAGTGCATAAGAACGTTGACGACAACGATGCTTGAAAATAATCAAATTTTAGACAAACATCAACAAACAACAAACAGAACAAAAACAACATTAGGACATGCTCTCTATACCATAAACCTTAAGGACATATTCCACTATGCAGACAGAAGCCAAAAAGTACAACAAGTTTTTCTTTTTTTTTTTCAAATGTCAGGAGTGCATCGTCGCCATCATCATCAACAGCATCAAGTTTGTTTTTCTTTAATATGTGGATGCATGCAATTCAACTCGTGTATGTAGACTCACATGCATGTATGCGATAGTAAATTCATCTTAAAAACTTAGTGAATAAAAATAAAAATACGTCCACAAATTCTATTTGTATTTTACTTATTTATTCATATTCATACACTCGTGCATATATAAATATGTATGTATGTATGTATGTATATATGTATGTATATATGTATGTATGTGTCAACATTGCATGCAATGAATTTTCAAACATTTCCCAGAAAAAAATTTTCTCTTATTTTCACCACAATTTTTTTTTTTTTTTCGCAAATTTACTCAACTGCTGCTGCAGTAACAAATTGCAATCGACAAATATTGGCAGCATTTTCATTGAAGTTTTATTTTCAGAATTTAGTTTTAGTTGAGTTTAGCGTGTTTGGCGCACGAATTCCATTACGAAACCATTATTTTTACTACAATTGTTTGTTGTTGTTGTTGCAAGGACTGCATTCACACATACATATACTAGTTTTACACTTATGAGTATAAAATAAGAAAAATAAAATAGGAATTTAAATAAAATGTAGTTTCCTTAAATACTTAAACAATTAAATACTAGCGTTCGCATTAGAAGAAATAAGTAAAGGTGCCCAAGTAGAAAATTGCGTTATCCCTGATTGATTCGTCTATATATTTTGGTCTTTATTTCTACATTAGATTAAGCCTGATTCCGAGAAGTAATATTACTAGTCATTTTTATTTAAATCATTTTCCAAAAAGGACTCTGAAGCAGTCGGAATAAGTCAGAGGAAATCAAAGATAATCTGAAGCAGTAAAACCCAGTTCAAGGCGTTATTTTACTATGTTGGTCCTATATATTTTAGGGAAAACATGTGTTATTTCATACCTTATAGATTGTTTCTAGGATTACTGGGAATGCTATGCCATATGAATGAGCTCTTATCTATTTTAATTCCTTCTAAAATGTACCCAATCCATTAACCTTTTAACTATCCGCAATTTACGTGAAAGCCACTCTAAACCAAAAAGAAAGACAGACGTCTCAATTAAAATCATATATAAAATATATAGACCCCTCAGGGTATAATTACTAATGCTGGGCAACGTGCGACCACTGAGATTCATGTATTGAAAATACTTATGCTTCACATGCTGCTTGGCTATGTGCGAAGTGATGCCAGAATCGATAAGTTGCTGCAGCTTGTGATTGAAAATATGATGCAGAATTGAGTGTTTATTGAAGTACATGGCCAATTGAAGCTGATAAATCGGTTCGTCAACGTAAGCCAAATTACTGATATTCCAATGGTGATTATTGTAATAACCCAAAGTGTCCAAAGTGATAATGGTAGTGTAGTGAGTATTATGCCATTGTGCTGTGCTCAAACGATCAGAGAGATTTGGGATTATTATGGTCAAGTTTTGAGGATAGAAAACCCGATAATCGGATGCGAGTAGTATAAAACCTTTGTTGATTAACTCGCCAATACTGCGCGGTACTGGCAGCCGCCTCGAAAAACGCAACGAATCGAACATTTTCCCTTGATATGCATTGCGCAACACTAACGCGGCCAGCGTCCATAACATTAATAAGAAACGAGCAAAGTTGCGTCGCGGTATAACACTGACAGGGTGCCCCAGCGGAATAGAGATTAAATTTAAAATGGCATTGTGATTATGTGGTCCCAGAATGAAGTTACGTAGACGCACACCGGCAAATGCTTCAATCAGTTTTATAACGATTATGGCAATTAATAAAGTCAAGCCAATTAATTTCCAAACTTCCATCTTGAATGACTTGGCTAATTGTTTGAGTGGCCCAAATTGTAAATCGCTACGCACCACAAACACATAAGGACTCTGATGATACGACAGAGATCTGCTGAAAATGTTACCTTCCCTGTATGAGCCGCTCAAGCCTCCAATAGCGATATTCGCGTTATTATTTACCAGCTGTAAGTAGTAGAATTAAGTACAGTATAAAGCAATTACGTAATTTGCATTTACATCAGCGTAGCATCCAGTTATATTATCTGTTGTAATGCGACTTGGATCTTGCGGAAACAATAGAAATATACTAAAATTCAATACATCCGCCAACACTTTTAGCATATAGCCATCAATTCCTGTCAAACGGTGTATATCACTGACATGACTCCAATTCGTTTTGTCACCAATGAAGCCTAACATTGGTGGCATCTCACGTGCAGTTACATTGAGCGTACAATTTTGGAGATTGTTTGGATAATTCGGGAATAGGTAGTCATGTTCCATGCTGCCATTGTAAAAGTGATTAAATTCATCCACATCGACTGCATCCTTACAGTGATATGAGCCAAAAAGTTTATAAGAAAAGAAGCTGAAACTACCATCAGGATTAGCGTACATTATCACAACTTTATAGACGCTGAAACGCAAACAGATGTCAAACATTTCCAACATCATGGCATTACGCAACATTTGATTTTGTGTGATCATTGTCAATACAATAAAGAAATGAAATTCGCGTTCATGTTGCGTCTCTGGGTAGTTGAAACGTAGTTCACTATTCAAAACGAAGCCATTTAAAAACAAGATTAACCCCTATAACATAACCGCACTCTAGCCCCCTGCACTTATACTTACTGAAATGCAAACACAGTGTCCACTATGAAGAGGCTGAAATCCCATTGCTGATCATCGCTTGCACCCGTAAATAATTGCAGTGCCACTGTTTCATCTAAGTGCTGGAGGAAATGCTCCAAAATACGCGTATGGAAATTTTGTCTAAGTCGCGTATATCGACTGCACTTCTCCATAACAAGCAGCGTGCTGGTTTTAGTGCTAATGTGGCGTTTTGTCAAATACAGCGCCATCTCGGCGTATGGCACATGCTCCTGCAAAGTCTCTTCAATAAAAATTTTACCTTCTGTTTGTGTTAAACAGAGAAGGGTTAACATTGCTACAAGTTGCATTGAAAAGTTTCAAGTTATTGCAATGGTTTCGCAGTTGTTATGTAACTAAATTTCAATTTAAATGGAATTCTACTTTAGAGTTCATGAGTCTGTTATTGATAGATTGATTGTGCAGATAAAAATTTCTATTAATTAACAAAAATTGATTGAATGATAATTTTAATGGAATTAAATAAGAATTGTGCATTAGAAATTCATATCCCAGTTGGAAATACAGCGTTTTTCACAAAAACATTTTTTCTGTCATTTCGTGGAGGTTTTTATTTCAATCTAATATTTGGATTATTCATTAGACATGGAAATCAATAGACTCTTGTAGCACTCGTTTCTTTTTTTGTATGCTTGATAACTTTTTGACACATAGCGGATGTTAGCTCTTGTGTTTTTGTATTATTTTTTATTATCAACTGAGGATGTGGTATTAAAACGGTACGCAAGAGCTAATTAGTTTCATGCCTTGAAGCACTATTTTATCTAACCAACCCACCTTAGTTCCTAATTAACATTGCGACCACTATCTAAAGTTAGGACAGCTGTCAGTTTGACAGGATATCAAATCTCAAAACATAAAATAGAAAAACCTGTATATTGTAAATAATCGTTTTTTAACAAAAATATGGTTAATTTCAATTAGGTTCCTGGGCATGGGAGGATAGAGACGAAAGAGGTATCAAATATTTATGCAATTTAATTTTGCTGCTAAAATTAGTAAATTACAAACCCAGAATTAAAATTGGCATTAATAAAGTTGAAAATTAGTTTATGTTTTTCCATGAGTCGAAGGTCAAAAACTGAAGCAATGAAAGACGCCCATAGAAGCACCCAGACTTAAAAATTACTTAATTTGCGAAAGTTTAAGCATGAAAATTTAAAATTTGAATAAACCAAACGTTTTACTAAAATGCGCCAATTATAAGTAAATTTAGTTTGGCAAAGTTATAAATTTCCACACCGCATTTTCTTCTTTCGGTGCAGTCTTATTTTAATTTCTTAAATAACCGTCAATTTTCAAAAAAATAAAAAATTTCGTGCAGAATTTTTGTTTCGCAGAGAAGATTAGAGATGGAGGGGGAAAAGGAATGCGAAATATGGAATAGTAGTGAAACTTTAAATTGCTGGCAATTTAGAAAATTATGCGCGCAAAAAAAGATTTTTCTATCAAATATATTTGGCTTTCACATTGAATCGAAATTTATAAGATTTTGCTACTATAAAGTAAGTATAAAAATTATTAAATCAACACATAAATGTAGTAGTCAAATATTTATGCATACAAATATTAATATGAATGTATGTGTGCATATATGCCCATATTTTCTATATCTAAACACAAAACTTCACAAAAATGTATTTAAAACCGCAAAATTATTGTGTAAAAAGTTTTCTTTTGTTTCCGTTTTCCGTTCTGACTTAAAGTTTTACCAACTGCACACCAGCGCATACACATACACATGTTGCTGTATGTGTGTGTGTGTATGTACCACACGTTTATATAGTTAGCCTTATGCATACAACAACTACAATATGATGTGTGGATGCGAGTTTGTGTTTGTTAAATATATTTAACTATTTGAAATATGCTAAAACACACACACACACACTCAGTATATATACATACCAAAAACAAACAAAGCCGTAAGCTAAGTGTATGTGTAGGAGAAACAACAATAACAACAAAATGAAAAAATCTATTGCCGCAACCGCACAACCAACTTCAGGTTAGAATCGTAAAAACAATGAAGAGTTGAATACGATGAGTATCAACAACTACAACCAAAACCAGAACGTCTGTTTGAGTGTGTGTATATGTGAGTGTGAAGTTTGTTTGAAGTGCGGATTTGTTAAAGATCAACCAAGTGGCAGTGATAAGCCAGACGCCAACCAACAACTATCAGCCACCAGCCACCAGACAAGGGAATGTGAATGTCATTATTACTATTTGGTAAAGCTCTATTTTTGACGACTAGTTACTTATATTCTTATATTTTTTACCTGCAGTATTTGATTTAAGTACCTATAAAAATGAACGAAGAGAAATAGTAGTTACTTACGGGTTGTGATATTAAGTTTCAGATATGAAAAAATATTTACGAAGATTGATGCATTTTTTCTTCTGATATATTCTTGAGAGTTTTGAGCGTTGACACCACACTCGTTTAATAATTTTCGGGGAAATTTAAAATTTCTGTAAAGCTTTTAAGAATTCAGTTCAATGCTATAAATGAGTAAAAACTCAACTACCAAAAGTGTACGTAGAATCGCTTAAAATATCACAGCTGGCATACATATATCACAATCATTTATACATTTATTAGCATAACTACATTTTTATTTCAGAAGATCCAGAATCATATCGTCGGAGTTCTGGCAGAATTCACTAAGTCCATTTTTTAAATTTCTGAGATGAAGTTAGTTTATGCAGTGCATGGTGCGCTATGAACACGGGCAAAACTTAAAAAGTCAACAGATTGAAATACAGATTATTATATGATTCAACTGGATCATCAAAAATTTAATTTATTATGTCATTCGAACATAGATGCTAATTAATATGGAGGGTGAATGTGGACTTGTTGATTTCTGCTTGAACGATGACGATATTATATATCAATTTAAAGAGCTTGACGAGTAGGTTAGCCAAAAATTATCAGATTTAAAATCGTTTGGTTCTCATTTGATATTTGTTTTTTCATAAAGAGAATTCTTGGGCAAAAAAAAAAATAGGCCTTACCGACTAGTGAACCTTTATTGTTTTAGTTCTGTAGTTGGGTTGGGAACTTTGTAAACAATCACACAGTTTCCACGAGATTGCAGTGACATTTTTGTCTCGTAATCATTTGTTTTCGGGTTTGTTAAGTAAATTTGAGTAAAAATATAGCAGATATCCAATAAAAATGCAAAATACTATTGAACCAGTCGTTTTCGTTTTGCGATTTTTGATTTGGAAATCATAGCTTAGAATTAATCCCACAATATCCGAAAATACCGCGTATCAAACAAAACTCATGGAAAATGCCAGCATTTAGGACATTCACACACTTTACATCTATATGTATACTTTCAAATTTACCATTATGAATGGAAAATGTTCTCATTCTGGCTTCAGATTCGTTTTTACAAATGCCAACTTTCAAATTCAATTTTTGACCCCAATGATGTTTTATATTTCTTTATTGCTATGTAGCCCAAAAAACTGAGCTAAGTACGTTAGTTTAAAAATAAATAATCAAAAAGTGGGAAAGGCGTTCCCATCTCGCCTTTTGGATTCCTACCATGCTTTTAAGGGTTGAACGCCGTAATTTCAGTTTTAAACATTTTTAAAATGTAACATACGTTAAAAGACTTCTATTCCTGAACTATAGCACCTCCTAATTTTATTAAAATATTCGAACATTTGACAGAGGAAAAGGCACTTAACTTCCCTGTTCATGTTGCCATATATGGTCCCACCACTTTAGACGGTAATAGTAGCGCCATCTTACGTCCAACATCCAAAACACAATATGGGTTTTGGAGATTGTAGCTTTCTTTATCGATGAGCACATATAACGGTATTAGAAAACGCCAGCTGTCGAAAGTTATTGCCGTTTTTATGGGAAAAATTACGTTTTTTCGACACAAGTAAAATTTTTGTTTTCAAACAGAAAAAACTTTAAAAAATTTTGCGGATTTCAACATAAAAATAATATTGATGTATTGCTCAAGGTGTGCTGATTGGTATGTGTTTACTTCGAAATGGTGTTAAAAAAAAAAATATTATCAAATTTTTGTTTCCAACAGTTGGGACCATAATATGGTTCCTTGGGCAGTGTTTAGTGTTTTGTGAACTTCGGTGCATTTTCCAGTTTTTACTACAAATTCGGAATGGAGCGACATATGGACGATGAATAATCGAATAAACATGTGAATGATTATATGCCTGGTGTGAGCAGATTCTTTTGAGTAACATAGGACACCTCCCGAAAATGAAGCCATCCTCTGAGGGACGATTCAAATGCAAAGTTCCTGGCTGTGGTAAATGTACTCTAACGTATTGTAGTAAATGTGATGTTCACTTATGCTATAAAGGCGAACGAAATTGTTTCTACAAATTCCACACAGAATAATTACTTAGTATAAATTTTAATTTTTAGTTATTTTTCTCAATAAAGAGATTTTTTAAAAAAAAGTTATACATTTCTATTTTACTTGATACTGCCCAACGAACCATATATGGTCTACAAGATAATTTCAGATTTTAACACTTGTAATTAAAGTATTGAAAAAGTCATAGAACAATAGCTGTTCAGAATGAAGAATGCTATCCCTTAATATTTTTTGAACCAAAATTTGCGTTGTTGGACAGGGAAGGACTAAAACCGGCCGTCGGATGTAGTCGGATCGGACTCATATTTGGCACATTTGCTTTATTTATCAGTAGAACTGTTATATTAAAGAAGGTGGGCTATTTTGTTTAAATATTGAATTTTGTTTTATCAGGTCTATAAGAAACTATTTTCCAATGACTGGAATAAGCTAAACTACATTTGGGCAAGGCTGTTCGATAATTTAGAGCCTATTCGGAAATTTATTGTTAAACTAAATTATCAAGGCAGTACCGATTTCGTTTTCTATTTTGACTCATAAATATTCATAACCAAGATATAAACTTTGTAATTTCGTTCATTTACGACTGGTATATTTGTATTCCCTACAATTTGTTACTGCGTATATCTTTCTTTCATCTCTCTTTCTCCCTCTCTCTTTGCCAATCTCTTAGTATTTTCTCTTAACCACAAATTAATGTCATTTGTAGCTGTTGTTGCTTGATATCACCAACACCACTACATATTTTTGTACTTCTTGCCTCCGAATATTGCCATTAGTGTTGTTGCTTTGAATGTGTGCTGTTATTTTTCTTGTTGCTGTAATCTGATGACAATTTACCAGCTGCAGTTGATGATGACAACATCAACAGCCACAGCAACATCTACATCAGCATCAATGTCATTTCCATTGTCAACATAATCATAACTAAAAGTAGAAAAAGCAACAGCAGCAGGAACTTCAGACATAATTTTTGATAGAATCAGCAGCAAATGCAACAGAAGTGACAACATCAGCAACAGCAGTGATTGCCATTGCCGTCGTTGTTATTATTGTAGTAACGCAATTTGATTGACATGACAGTGAAAACAAACGCATTTATAGAATTTTTAACCTCAATTCAATGAGATTTTATTTGTATGGTTGTTCTTTATTTGTATACCAATGTATATTAAAATGTCACGTGGTACGAGTAATATTGATGTAAGCAGCGAAAAATGAAAAAATATTTTTGTTTAAACTTTGCAGAAATTTTTTTTTATTTTAAAGGAAATGCAAAGTGCAAGTGAAATGTCGAGAGGTTAAGGTGGGAAGTATTTAAAAATTTAAATAGGTGCGTCAAAATAAATTGGCATAAAAACAATGACATAAGTTTTCGGTTAAATATTGCATTTAATTATTTCAAAATATTTGATAATATAAATGTTTGTCTTACTTTCTTCCTAACTTCCCTAAATTTTATATCTGAATTCTTCTTTTTTAAACAATATTTAAGTTAAAGAACATTTTTAAAGGATCAAA